>CM019744.1:14619796-15239865 GCA_009761775.1 Ficus carica | reverse complement strand
GAGAGAGGAGATGAAGGTACTCTTGTGTTGAAAGAAGAGGGATTTGAGGAAGATGGACTTTGGCATATGCTGACAGGTTCAGATTGAGAGAAGGCTTCTCAAGAGTTGTGTCGAATGAGTGAGTGAATGGACTTCCATTGAACTGATCTGAAATTGGTTGCTCATTCTCTTATGTTCTGGTTAGAAAAGTTTCTCCCAAAAGCTTTTAGCCTTTTTCCTGACCAAGTCCTTTTATGAAGGGAGGAATCAACGAATCAAGGTCCTATTTAACTTAGTGGGTCCTTTATTTTATATTGAATATTTAGTCTTTCCATGAATAGTTGAATTTGTTTCACATTATTGGGATATATTATTTATATGTGGATTGAGCTTACTCTCCT
The DNA here is from genome assembly GCA_009761775.1 of Ficus carica. NCBI lineage: Eukaryota > Viridiplantae > Streptophyta > Magnoliopsida > Rosales > Moraceae > Ficus > Ficus carica. The sequence continues at coordinate 15,239,485 of CM019744.1, read as the reverse complement.
TTTGAACTATCTTTTATATTATATATATATATTCCCAGATTTATTTAATATGATTAGAATCAGATTTATAAGCTTGATGGGTTGGACCCTATTTATTTGTATGACACGCTAAACATGAGTAATGATTAGATTGTGAATTTACCTTATCATATTTCCTTAGCTTTTGTGATAAGTTCTAACCAAATTTATTTAACAGATCCAACTTAAAAAAAATTATAATTTTTTTTATATTGAAATATGCTTTATATATATATATTTTTTTTTTTTTTCTCTTTCTCATACACTAATACAAAATACAAAAAGATTCATATCTTGAATTGAAATATTTTTAAAATGAGCATTTCAAAATATCGTGCCAAAAAGGTTTGGAGTCCATATCCATAGGCATTACCAACAAAAGCAACAAAATGTGATGTGGAAATTACTATAGAATAATAGTATATAATAGAGAGAGAAATTTTTTTTCCTTTTCTGGAGACTGAAGGTTCTGGAGACTAAAGGTCTTGAATTTTCAAAGATTCTACTTGTTTGTATATATGGATCAAACTTTCAATACGCGGGATTCTAGAAGGTGGCGTAACATTTTGGCAAGGTCTCAATGGGAAATAATCAGACCATTTTCTCATTTCCAGCTTCGAAGTCAATAAAAGTTGGCGATTTGGACCGGCCAAAAATACTAAGATTAGGAGGCGATTTTCCTGCTAAATCTATGCATCTTATGGAGGGGGGCGTTCGTCACATTCACAATTTTTCTCTTTCATTCATATTTAAGATTAATGAAAACACTCAAATATTTCAAATTTAAAAACTCGTATATCCAAATTCCTTCTATCCTAGGCTGTTTAAATATTCGTTTATTTTTGTACTGATTTTTTTTTTTCTTTTTAATTTTCTAATATTTAGTAATGAAAAGTTCAAATTCAAACCTTGAGTTACACAATCCCACACTCACGTATTTAATTACTTGAAAAAAAATATATCAATTCACTATTTTTCTTTTTAATTCTCTTCATATTTACTTTTAAAGACATATACACCATTATGAATCCAATTTTCTCACAAAACCCAAAATAATTGCTACAACTTTTCATATATTCTTAAAACTTAAAATTTGTTGTGATTATTTCATATAGTTTTCAAGGATTATTCATAAATATAAGTTATGTTTTACGTTCTTTAATAATTCCACGCACGCACACACGTATTATAAATTCAAAAACTATTCATAAATATATTTTATGTTTTACGTTCTTTTATATATAATTCCACACACACACACACACACACACACACATTGTAAACTTATTTCTAACTATTAGAAGTGGAAGAGTCAGAGATATTAGTATTTATTATTTTCTAGAAGGGTAAGAATTGGACTAAAATTTTTGAACTACACAAAAAATATATAAATATTAGTTTTACTTCTTTCTTTGTTATCTACTTGTATCTGTCCATGCTTCTACAAAATAAACCGACTTGAGTTTAATTCATTTTAAAGCTGACGCCTAAAAAATTACGAACTTGCAAAATTAAATAGTATACTAGGTTTTTGTTTTTATTGATATTTTCATATTAAAATGTGAATACACTTAAAAGTCATATTTAGAGTACAGTCAAAATATCTTTAAGAAAATTAAAGAAAAATGAACTTACTTAATATTAAGATATTAAAAAAAAAATTTGTGAAAGACTTTAGTTTTCTTCTCTATATCAAAGGCATATCAGATGCCGCATTAAATGGACTTCGAACATTTGATTATAGTAATGCCAAGGGTACAAATTCTTTTCTCAATTTTTATACTTTCAATCCTGTGGAACAAGATATACCTTTCGATCTTGATTATGATAATATGATACTTACTTGTGTTGTCTACGGGTATTTGGGTTTAATGAAATTGTGGTTGCATTCGAGAAAGATTTAACCGAATACATACCATATAAAGGGATCAAGCCACATGTAGTTCTTAGGAATTTTGGATTTAGGGATTAAGATTTTGAATCAAAGTCAAATTTGGAATATTGTAATTTATATATTTTTACACAGGTAATGGCATCTTTGGATTTTTTTTTTTTTGGAAAATTTTTGACTTAATTTCAATTTGGTAGGTATTGAGGTAAATGACCTCATTTGGCTTTTGATTGGGTTTGATAAACTTCAAGATGAATGATCTTATTTTAATTTTGCTTTGGTAGGTTTTGAGGTTAATGACCTCATCTGACTTTTGATCGGATTTGATAAATTTCGAGGTTAATAACCTCATTTCAATTTCAATTTGTTAGGTTTTGAAATGAATGACATCATTTTACTTTTCAAATGATTTGATTAATTTTGAGGTGAATGTGAGAGCTACATCCACAATAATAATTCATCATTAAAGAGAGAGCTACTGTCATTGTAATGGTTCACCCTTGATTTAACAATGATTTAATTGACCTTGATAGTGATTTACCCTTAACTATGTCCATTATAGTGGTTCACCATTAATGTGACAGCTATGTCTACTATAGTGGTTCACCCTTAAGATGCGAGCTACTTTATTATAATGGTTTGCAATCTCAATCCAACAATGAGTTAATTGACCCTTATATAGCAGATCACCCTAAATGCGAAAGTTATGTCCACTATAGTGATTCACTATTAATGTAAGAGCTACATCCACTATAGTGGTTCACCCTTAATATTAGAACATCTATAACAATGGTTCACCCCTAATAAAAAATGAATTAATTAATCATGATAGTGGCTAATCATTAATGTGATAAATAAGTCCACTTAATGTGAGTATTGTCTCCGTTATAATGGTTCAACCTTAGTCTAACAATGATTTAATTAACTTTGATAGTTGTTCATCCTTAATGTGAAAACTCTGTGCACTATAGTGGTTTACCATTAATGTGGGAGCTTCGTCCAATATAGTGGTTCACCCTTAAAGTGAGAACTACCTCCATTATTATGATTCATCCTTATCCAATAATGATTTAATGAACCCTTATAGTGGTTCACCCTTCATTCGAAATCAATGTCTACTGTGGTGGTTCACTATTGATCTGTGAGCTAAATCAATTATAGACTTATAGTGGGTTACCATTAATCCTAAACACAATGACTTAATTCAATCTTATGGCATGTTTACTTATCTGTAATCGGAGTAATCATGAATCGGAGTGGGTTGGATTCGGAGTCAAGTATGATGTTTACTTGGGTTCTAGGAATCGAAGTTAGAATCACTGTCAATCTCATTCATGCGTTTACTTATAATAGGAATCAGAGTCAGTTGCTGTAAATTTTCTTGTATACTCCTTTATTTATTGTGTTTTCAAAAATTAAAAAATTGATTATATTTATTTAAATATTATCATACTATTACCAAAAGTAAAATAACCATTATGATATTAAGGCAATAAAATTAAATTGTGCAATTTTTTGTTTAAAAAAATTTAAAAGAGTAAAAAAAAAAAAGAATTAAAATAAGTAAAGTATAAAAAATATAAAATAGAAATATAATAATATATTGTGAAAAAAAAAGTATTTATTTACTCTAATAATGTTAATAGTAATTAGGATAGTTATATAATATTAAGTTAATAAAAATATATTATATTTGGTTAATAAAAATAATTAATATAGGTTATTATTATTTTTAATACAATTTTTAGCAATAAACTAAGGAAAATGGTAATAATATTATGAAGATTATTTTTTAAATAAAAAGTCAAATTTGGGATAACTAGTTTGTTCTAGTAAATATTTAACTTTTTTTGAAATATAAATTTGCTTAAAAAAACATAATGTTGAAATAAATTTTTAAAATTAAAATTTTGTTTGTAGTTGATTTACTATCCTCACTTTTTTTTTTTTTTAATTTCTCTAGAGCATTAAAAAAATTAAAAAGCAGCAAAAAATTTTTAAAAAATATAAGATATGACATAATCATCATTAAACAAAAAAAACTCTCAAATCATAAACATACCAAATAAGTACCAAGTCATAAACGTAACATAAGAGTTCCAAGTCATAAGCATAATCCAAATCATAAACATAAGAAGTGCCACATATGTAATTCAAATACCATTATAGTTTAATTAATACACAAATTTAATACCTAAGCACCACGGCTAAGAACCTTAAGGATATATCCCTTCTTCAGTTGATCGGGAATGTTGTAGAAGACACGCAACATATCATGGTTTGTAGCCAAAATGTTAGTGGCATCATATAATTGATCGTCATCTAAGCCTTCAATTTTCATAATTTCTTCATACAACGTGGCTTGTAGTCCAGCTACATCCTTATCAGCAGTAGAGAGCACATCAATAAGACCATCTAATTTTGGTACCATTGCTGCCACAGATTGAGCCATCGACCCAATGTTGGAGCACATGTTCTCAAAATGCCTTGTCTTATTTTGCTTCTGGTCTTTTCCTTGTGTGTAGAAACATTTGGAGAGCTTTCTACGGGTTGGTTATGTAATAACTAATTTTTACGATGTTACGATTTCTTGTAAAGAAATTCAAACTATACATGAAGGTATTTATGAAAAAGCCTTATTAGGTTTTTATTTAATTTTGTGAGTTCTTATGACCTTATAAGACTCAATAATGAATTGCTTAGCCAAGCAAATAGCCTTTTGGGTGAAAAGATAGAATAAAAATCCATGATTTTATGTTGGTCAAAGTTTGACCAGAAAAGTCAAATGTTGACTAAGAAAGGTCAAAGGTATGATCGTACTATCATATGATAAGCAGTATGAAAAATATACTGCGAAAACCGTCTTTACGGACAAGATGGCAGAATAAGATTTAAAACCACATAGAAAAATCAAGCACATTAATTAGGATATTAAGGGCCAAATGGCTTTAAGTTATAAGAAAATATTTTATACAATCCATTTGTACACAGATAAATTTTGGACTGCAGTTCAGTATAACAGTACTGTGTATTAGTGAGCACAGTATTGGAAATATCTGTGTTAGCATAAAAGTGGATTGCATATTAAGGAAAAAGCCAAACAAGGCCTTAAGGAAGATGACATCACCTCACCATGAAATTATGACATCATTTCTTGATTTAAAGAAATTGTGGAAAGAAATAGAAACTTGTTCACCAAGACTCCACACATTGGCCGGCCACTTGGAGGACTCTTGAGCAAATAATTCTTATTTTAAGGACTTATGGGCAATTACAAGGAATTCCAAATCACCTATAAATAGGTGAAGGGGGGGAGGCTTTTTGGTTCACAAAATTGAGAAAATCCCCCTAGACCATGCCCAAAATTTTCTTCACTTTCTCCCCCAAAAAACCGAACTCAAGAAAGAAAGAAAGAAAAGAAAAATCAATCAAAAACAAGAAGGAAGAACTTGTGGGGTGGCCGGATTTTTAGCTAGAACCACAAGCAAAAAGATTGGGAAATTTTTGGAACCCGTTTAGGCTAGGAGGCCGGTTGTGGGGAAGGAAAAAGGAGAAGAAAAAGTGAAGGAGGAGAGGTCCAAAGTGACCGGATTTTGGTAAGAAACAAGCAAGGGTGGCTGGAATTTTTGGAACCCCATTGGAGGGAAAGGCCGGTTGTGGAAGGTGACAAGGGGAAAGGGGAAAAGCTTGAGCCAAGCAAGCCAAATTCTTGTGTTGATCAAGGTAAATCTCCCTTGGCCCCTAAGCTTTTTAAATTGAGCTTCAATTTGGAAATTAAGTGTATTTCAAGTTGGATTTGTAAGAGCATAAGCTCAATTTAATTTTCATGTCCTAGATTAGATTTTAGGTTTTGTGCTTGATTAGGTTTATGGGTGGTTTTGATTTATGAGCTTTGCATGGTTATGTGCTTATGCTTGCATGATTATTAGGGTTTTCATGCTTGATGTTTGATAAGGTTGTATGTCTCTAAATATGTTTAAGTATGATGAAGAATGTGCATGTTAGGTTGCTAGAGATGTATGGAATGGTTTGTGCAACCTAAAACTCATGCAAACCTTAGTTGGTACAAAATCAATAATGGTTTGCATAAGCATGATTGATGATGTGTTTAATGAAACTTTAAGTTAGAAAAGCGATGTATGTTTTATCTTAGGCTCCCGTGATGGCTGGTTGAGTTAGATTGCGCAATTAGGACGTAAAACCAACTAAAGCAAGAAAACTGCCAGTTCGGGTAAAACTGGCCAGTTTTCTAGAAAGTCGGTTTTGAGGCCCTTAGAGGCTGAATTTACGAAAACTTAAAACATGAAAGTTGTAGAGAAGGGTTTTTCCTAGGGGGCAGCTTAGACAGTTTTCCAAAATAAGGCTCTAACAGCCTCGGTTTTTACAAAAATCTGAGCCTGACCGTGCCCAGACTTCATGCACGGCCAGGTGAGTTCAACAGGGAAAACGAGTGGGTTAGAGTCCGAACTGGGTTTTGTGTAAAACACGAAAGTTGTAGGATTTTTTTGAGATCTAAAACTTTCGTGAAGATAGCTTTTTCTAATTCAATCCTGATTTTTAAATAAAATTGGATTTCTAAAAACTCTACAGGAAACAGGAAATTTCTGCACAAGATTTTCTAGAACAGTGCAGGAAAAGGACATTCTTGTACAAACACTGATAAATTGACTGTGGAAACTGTTCCAACGGCAGTTCCAACACTTAATAACTTTTACAAACCCCACTCTAAGAGTCCCAAATTTTTGTAAGTTGAACAAAGGATTTTTGTATAAAAAGAACTTAAAATGTTAAGTTTTTCCCAAAAGAAAAGCCAAAGAGAATTTTGGACCAAGTTATCTTAAAATATGGAAACAAGATGATGATTAATGGTAACCGGAAAGGATACCCAAGTTACTGGACTGGGCCCAAAGCCCAAGGTTACCCATAGTCACCCAATAGGATCCAACTTAAGAAATTGGGCTTTAGTGACCCAATAGGAGTTGACCTAGGTTGACCAAGTTGGTTCACACTAAGGGTTACCCAATGTAACCCAATAAGATACTAAGTTTAATAATGGGCTAAAACCTAGGGTTACTTGTGATAACCCAGCAGGTTATGGATTAAGTATGATGAGGTTTAGGCCCAAGGTTAGGGATGGTAAGCTAACCCTACTTGTATATATATGGACTTAGTACCTAAGGTTACCTTATGTAACCTAATAAGTTATAATCCAAGTGTGGTAGACCTTGAACACTAGGGTTACTTGTTGTAACCAAGTAGTTATCATGTGTTTATGTAGGGGACATACAACTAAGGTTATGTATGAATGTTGGTTAGGTCACCAACATTTTATGGTTATGATTATGAACCCTTACCTATGTCCTTTATCATAGCAGGAGGTAACTTGCTGTTGTGTCCTGACTTGGAGCAGCACATTATCGGACATAGCAAACGAGGTAAGTACAACTCCGCCTACAGCATAGACTTTTGTTGTGTTACTTGCCTAGTATGTTTGATGCTATGAGGTATGCTAGGATGTATGTTAGAATTATGTGATGCTAGAATATGATATGTGATATGTTAAGTTTATTACATGGCTATATTATGATGTATGATATGGCTAAGAGATGATTATGATTTATGTATGTGTGACATCATGAGGCATGTTCACCAATTCTTATGATAAGAAAAAGATCAAGAATGAGATGATGAAAAGTAAGCATGATGGCAAGCAAGCTTGCCCATGTCGTACCGACCCGCGTTAGGTCGGGTTAGACTATGGTTTGAGTTGGAAATGGACTGGCCGCCCCAACCACTTCATAGTTACGCGCTCGGTACGGACACTTATGTTAAGGGGCCCATAAGCAAGATAAGTTATGAAAGAATGTTATGAAAGACTAAGAAAGCATAATGAAGTATAAATGGTTCATGCATGGTTAAGTATATTATGCATGGAATATGTTATGTTATGATATGTAAGCTATGTTTTACTTAGTGTCGCGGATGCAATAGTTGTACTTGCTGAGCGAAAGCTCACGTCTTACGTCTATGTTGTAGGTAAGCAACCTACGGGCAATCTCTGATGCAAGATGGGGGAGCGTGGCAGGGCGAGCTGTGAAATGTGGGAATGATAGCCGCTACGCGTTTTGTCATTTTATGTACATTATTTGATGTTCGAACATCTTTATTTAATTATCGTTATACGCTCGTGCGCTTCATATAAAAAAAAAATATTCCGCTATTTTCGCTAGGTAAGTAAGTATGATATGTAAGACAAGTTACGTATGTATGTATGTATGGTAACGGCCTGTACTAGGCGCGTCGTTACAGGTTAGGTTGCACACTTGGTTGTTGAGTGTAGGACATTTCATTTTCTACCGAATTCTCTTCAAAGGCCATGTTTGAATCATCACCCAATTCACATCCATGGTGTCTTGTTGGCGTACCTCTTCCTCATTATCATCTGCATTTCCATCATTGATGCCGGTGGCTCGATCACGTCCATAAATTTCACCCAGTGTATAGTAATGAGGAAAAGGTTTCCATATAAACTAGTAGCATCATTTTGCTTCTACTGAAGGTTTTAATAAGATTTGTTAGTAAACAAAATAAAAAATAACTAGTAACAAATACTATGAGAAAAAGTTCAATATACATACCTTAACGTATTCGTCGTACACATTTTTTTCACATTGTAATACTATTTTATCATTATCCCATCCAAACCAACTAAAAGCTAACATATCTGCCATTGCACAATATTTTTGCTTGAACCATTTCACATGAGATTCAATATGAGGGGATGATTTGATTCCACAACTTGGTAATTTAGCCTCCAATTGAAGCAAATACCCATTCTTGAAACCACAATCAGCCCTCCACATTGTATTTTGACTCAATTCCAATAATGCCTCAACCAATGTATCACCTTGCTGCATTGTCCAATAATGCTTGTTTTGACCTCATCCTCTTAGACTTGAAGTTGGAATGGTACTCATTCTAAAATAGAAATCAACAAGTCACATATCATATTTTAGAAATCAACAAGTCACATATCAAATAGTTAACAAAACCATGAGAACAAAGTATCATAACATTAAACAGAAATATCTTTATAAAACTGTCATAAAGACAACATATTCAAATAAAATGTTAATACATGAAAATGACTTTAATTCTCAAACCAGCTAATCCTAAACCCTATCCTCTACTTGCTCGCCAAGTATTTCACATTTCTTGAGCTAAATTTTGTCTCCATAAAGTCCACTCAGTTGATGACTCATTAGAATCTATATACTCTGTTTCATTGAGTAGCTCTTGTGGTGGGTCATTATCATCCATAATATCCATCGGGTCATAAGCCATTTCTCTTCGAATGAAGTTGTGTAACATACAACACACAGAAATGATGCGTCGTTGTATTTTTATATCATAAAAGCAAGGACTTATGATTGTGTGTTTTTTATGTAATTATGTTAAGATTTGGTTTAGATTGATTTAAATGTCACAAGTACGATTTTGTGTAATTTTTATGTGTTTGGGTGACTTATTGTATAATGATTTATTATATGATTTTGTATCATTTTTACGTTTTGGGTGATTTATTGTAGAATGATTTATTGTATGATTTTGTGTTTTTTACGTGTTTGAAGACCTAATTAAGTTGTAGTATATTTTTATATTCTAAATTGTGATTTGACATTACATTATTCTTGTTTTAATTGTTTTGAACTTTGTTAAATTGTTAGGGCAGTTATGACCGGACGATTATGGTGGGCAAAGAAGTAAGAAAGTAACGTAACTATAAAACATTGATTGATAGTGTTTGATGTCCTCTACAAGAAGGTTATGTTGAATGCGAATATTTTGTTTTAGCCTTTATGTGAGAAATAACCTTGACTCCGATGGATTATCCTTACTTCAAACCAAGGATTTTTATGTCGACGTTGAGATGTGTTTAGTAAAGCATGAGTAAGTTAATTTTATAATGCGGTTCATCCAATATAGTTAGAAGCCAATCTATAAATTTTGTAATGTAGTGTATATTTCTGTAATAATTGTTGTACATTATGACACAAAATTAATTGAAGATTAGCTATTATTTTAATTTGGGTTGTGTAATGGATAACACACTGGATTTGTCACTTGTGGGAAATCGCATAAATTGTGAATTTTTTATTTTCATTGAAATCTTTGCACGACCGTTTTTAACAAAAACGGTTGTGGAATCTCTACCTTACACGACCGTTTTTGCTAAAAACAGTCATGGTATATGGCCATACCATGACGGTTTTTCAGAAAAATGGTCGTGGAACCATCCTGATGAAGTACTTTTCACGATCGTTTTTGTTAAAACGGTCATGGTATATGGCTATTCCATGACGATTTTGTCAAAAAAACCATCGTTTATATTAATAGTCCACGATGGTTTTTACTGAAAACTGTCGTGAAATAGCACTCTGTATCCCATATTTGGTGCCAATTTTATTTATTCCACGGCAAAAAAAAAAAAAAAAAAAAATTCATCGTGAAATCCGGATAGATTCCACGACCATAGATACCACGATGGTTATTTTAACCGTCATTAAATTTAAATAGTTTCCACAACTATGGAAACCACAACGGTTAAAAAACCGTCATGAAAAGATACCACGATGGTTAAAAACCGTAGTGGTATCCTCTGGTTTTTAACTAGTGATTGCAGTCTTGATCTTAATCCCGACAACCGAGAAAACCCCGACAACACGACAATATAAGGATCTCTGCAAAAAACTCATAGAATGCCTGAAGTCAATTATGTGACTCCATTCATGAACACACACACACACACACACACATGTATATACATGAAAAGAAGCCAATGTAGCTATTTAAATATATTAAAATTGCACAGGAAAAAAAAAATAAAACTGTATATGCACATATGTGATTACAGACAATTTCACGTATAAAGAATAAAAGTATGTACACATGTGATTCCAAGAAAAAAAAAAAGGATGGGGGGGGGGGGGGGGGGGGGGGGGGGGGGGGGGTTATCCATTGATTGGGGTAAAAGGAGCAAAATACGTTGTATATGCACATATATGTGATTACAGACAATTCACGTATAAAGAAATAAAAGTTGTACACTGTGATTCCAAGAAAAAAAAAGGCCGCGGGGGGGGGGGGGGGGGGGGGGGGGGGGGGGGGGTGGGTGTGTTCATTCTGATGTGGGTAAAGGAGCAAAAATACGTAGCTACGGAGTGATTTTTTGGAATACTAAAAGGGCTGTAAAAAGTGTTATTGAAATTTAAATTAAATTGATGGGTGTTAGACAAAATAGGATGAGAAAAGTAGATCGAGCAGAGAGTGGCAATAGACTCTTAAAAGAAAAAATGAAAACACCTAATTTAAAAGCAAATCCATAAACGGTGGTTTGGGTACACAAATTTGGATTTGCTTTTAAAATACAGACTTGTATTGAGTTGACACTCGTGTTTCTACTAGAAACAATTGATGTATTTGTTGGAAATATATTTCAACTTAACCTTATTTAACTTCAATAGATCTTGTTTGATTAGTGTGTCGTATGTATTTCTTTTAGTATTAATTTGGTCTGAATAGCCTCTAATTAAGGCCTTAGTTTGTATTCGTTCATTTTTTGTTTTGTGTTGGTCTCTAGTCTGTGTTGAACTTATATTTCTTTTAAATATTACTATATACGTAGATTTATCTATTGAAGTTTTATATTGAGGTGCATTATGGTGAACGAGGTTTGGCGGAAGGTAGGGCACGCAGAGAAACGTAGACCTTTTTCCCCCCTGAAATTAGTATCTTTTTTTATATATATATATATATATCTTCTTTATTTCACGAATTTTTTTTAGCAAAACTGATATTTTTATGGTTTTTAGGTTTTTTTTTTTTTTTTTTTCATGAAGAGAATTATTTTTAGGAACATGATGAGGACTATTAACTGTAGTTATTGTACTTAAAAATAAACTAATAAATTAACTGTAGTAATTGTCAAAAAAAATTAATTAACTGTAGTTATTGTTCATCAATATCCTTTTACCATCAATTGAAAATAAGTTTATAGAGTTTGAAAAGACAGGTTTATTTTGAACATTATGTAAATGCTAATACTTTCCTGATTTCATGAAATTGAAGTGCATAGGTAACCTTGGTTCGGTCTTGCAGTTTCTTATTTTCTTTTACGAATTCCCTGACATGCAAAGTGTTTTCTTTTTTATAATTTCATATATGATCTTGTAAATTTTTTAAATTAAAAATCGAAGTAATCTGGCTCAATTAACAAACATTAGTGATGTAGGGCATGTATATTAAATTACATGCCAAAAAACAAAAAACAAAAACGAAAGAAACATCCTAATTTAAAGAAAAATCCATAAAAATTGTGGTTGGATACTCAAATTAAGATTTGTTTTTTAAAGTGCACATCTTGTTTTGAGTTGACTAGCTACTTGATGTAGGACACGTCAAGTAACGTGAGTTTGTGTTCTACTAGAACAATTGGAAATTCTATTTTTTTTTTTTATCTTATTGTAATTTTATTTTACGTTTGATTTATGTTATGATATGGTTTCTTTGTATTTAATTTGGACTGGGATTCAATGAGACAAGGATTGAATAGCCTATAATAAGGCCTTAAATTTGTATTAGTTCACATTTAATTTGTGTTCCACTTCAATAATTTCAAATATTATTTAATGTGTTCTACGTGTAATTGAATTGGGACTTATAAGTCCATAAATATGGCAATAGGTATTATGTTGAGATTATGGAGCAGATGCACGTAAAGAGAGAGAGTCAGGTTAGTTTTTTTTTTTTTTTTTTTTTTTTCTCTCTCTAAAGTTTTATGGAACGTAGGTTTTTTTTTTTTTTTTTTTGACACGTTAGAACTTAGGATCTTTGTTTGTATACATACATATACGTAGATATACATATTTATATATTGAAATTTTCTATTGAGGTGCAATTGTTGATAGAGGTTGGAGGTAGGGTAGGGCACGCAGTGTTAGTGTGTACCTTTTTTTTTTTTTTTCCCCTGAAATTAGTACCTTTTCTTTTTATTTATATATTCGTTTTATTTTATGAATTTTTTTAGCAAAACTGACTTTATGGTTCTTTCGCTGAATAGGTATTTCTTTTTCATGAGGAGAAACTATATTTTAGGGACACGTTGAGAAGTATTAACTGTAGTTATTGCAGTTCAGGAAAAAACAAAAAAAAAAAAAAAAAAAAAAAAAAAAACTGTAGTTATTGTACTCCAAAAAAATATATATTTGTATTTGTTGTGGCTGAGTATCCTTTTACATTAATTGAAAAACTTTTATTGGGTTTGAAAAGAGAGATTTATTTGGACGTTGTGTAAATGCTAATACATCTACGAAATTGACGTGCAACCTGGTTTTTTCGTAGTTTCTTATTTTCTTTTATGAATTCCCTGACGTGCAAAGTTTTTTATTATTTTTTATTATTTTTTATGTAATGTCATATATGATCTTCTAAGTATTTTGAAATTAAAATAGAGAAGTAATCTGAATCTGAATCATCAAGCTGAGTAGAGCAACGTTGGTGACACGTATATGAAAAAAAAAAAAGGAAAAGGAAAGAAAAAAGTAAACACCCAATTTAAAGCACAATCCATATAAATCGTGGTTTGGATACACAATTAGATTGTTTTTAAAGTCACATGCATGTTGTATTGAATTGACACTCCCTTAGGACAGGTCTAGTAAGAGCTTTAGTGTTCTACTAGAACAATGAATCTATTAGTTGAAATTAAATTTAACTTAAAATTCATTATTATTTAATTGTAATTTTATTTACGTTTTAATTAATTTTATGATATGTATTTCTCTAGTATTAATTGGACTAGCATTCATATTGAGACCAGATTGAATAGTAATTAATTAAGGCCTTAATTGTTTTCCTTCGTGTGTTGTGTTGGTTTCTAATTTGTATCAAAGTTCTATTCTTTTAAACATATTTTTTATAGGTGTTCTATTTGTAGTTGAATTGGGACTTAAAAGTCTCTAAATAAGACAATAGGTATTATGTTGAGATTATGTAGCAGACGTACGTATATATAGGTTTTTTTTTTTTTTTTTTTTTAATTGAGAGTGTAGGGATTCAAACTCCTCACATTTTAAATTAGTAAAATTACCATTAGATTATACTTTTACCATAATTTTATATTTCTTTGGCTGACTAGGTGTTGATTATATTTTTCATGATGAGAACTACTATTCTAGGGACATGATAAAACTTTTTACTGTAGTTGTTGTTGAATGTCCTTTTTTATTAATTGAAATTAACTTTCAAGAATTACCATTTAAAGACGAACAGTAGAGGTGCTACTACTTACCTAGTAAACTATTTTATTTTACTTTACTTGTTTTAGTTGCAACTGACAAGCAAAATGATTATCATTTTATTCACAAAAAATAATAATATAATACTAAGTGAAGTTGAGTCTGATTAAGAAACCTTATTAAATACTAATGTATATGTCAAGAACCTAGTGTTGGTAGCTAAATATTAGTGTCAGTAGCAGAGTATTAGGGGAAGGAACTTAGGATAGTTAGTATATAGAAAAGGGGAGGGGGGGGGGGGGGGGGGTAAGGTCTATTGAGGGGAGGAGGAGGTAGGCTACATTTGGTAAACCAACTCAAATTTATTTTTCATCTCAGTTTTGTCTTTTCTGAAAAATCAACAAAAATTATTACTAGTTTTTAAAAAGTTAACCAATTCTAACTTAAAAATTTCAACTCCGTAATACCAAACGGAGGCTTAGTCTGTGATTGTGGGTTTGGCTGAGGCCATTGGGAGAGTTGGCGGTCCTGGAATTCCCTCCGTTATCTTCGTATTTTACATTGTAGTAGTTCCATTTGGATTCGATAATAATATGGGCCCGTTTGGGTGGTGAGTTTAAACTCACCACCATCAACTCAATTTTTGTCTTTTCCCCAAAAGTTTTTGTCTTTCTGAAAAAGTCAACTAAAACACTATTTAAGCTTATAAATCTTAACTCAAACTCAAACACCAAACACTATGTCTATGTTTTTGGGTTCCTATCAATTGGTATGAGCGCCCATGAACCCATGCATAGGAACCATGAACATGTTTAGAAACTTGTTACGCCCCAATGAACTATGAACCCATGAAATTGAACCAGAGCAACGTGTTTAGGAACTAATGAACCCATGAACTACGAACCCAAAAATAATGGGTGCTGATTTGACGAACTCAGCCCTGCTGATTTTCTTCCCAAAGCCACTACTGTTTGCTTTCAACTGACCAAACCCCTCAGCCAAGACGTGCAAATTGCCACACCCAATTTCCAGCCCAGTACCAATTGCCTGAATGAGCTCCAATCCAATTGACTTTCTAAGGCCCACCCAGAGCCATGGAAGAATTGAACCTGCCCGAACCGGAATAGTGAGAACCAACCGCAAATCCGCCGGAAATCTCTGACCGGCCAAAAAACTCGCCGGCAGTCCCAGGCCTAGCCATAAACTCGCCAGAAATCTCTAATCCAGCCATAAACTCTCCTGAATTACAGAACCGAACCACTACATCGCCGGAATCCTCTGACCCAACCACAATAGAGCATGGATCTCGGAGCCCAGCCACCTCCGCGCCGGAGTTCGCACCAAGCTCGCCGGAAAGTGCAGACTCGAACCTAATCCAGTCGGAATCAGCCCTGAACTCACCGGACCCGCCAGTCCCTTGATCCCAATCGCGAGTTACTATGCTGCCGGCGAAATCAACACGCGATTCCAAGCAGAGTCGCCGGAAATATGAGGCCCAACCCCAAATTGATCTGATTCACGAACTGCTGCAACAGACCCGCGAAATTCCAGCCCGATCCGACCCGATCTACAACCAACCACGCCAGATCCACGAATATTCGGACCCATTTGACCCGATCCGCAACCATCCACCATTGATTTGCGAATATTCAGCCCGACAAAACCTGATTTGTGAACGGTTTCACCAGATCCGCCGGAATGGCGAAGCCCAAACCAATCCGCATCGCCGTTCTCAAATTCCGAAGTGAATTTGTGAAATAACCTTTTAACTTTCTTTCATTTACAAAATGACTTTTAAAAAAATTTAATTAACAAAATGACTTTTTTTTTTAAAAAAAATAATATAAAAAATAAAGATATTAATATAAGGTTAAAAAAAAAAAAACAAAAAAAAAAACAGAAAATCCTGACAGCAGGAGGAGTAGACGAGGCGTGCAAAGAGGAAAGGAGGGAGGCATTTGTGTGAGAGAAAACGTCAAGAACCACCCCAAATCTTTCAACATTCACTTCATTCCGGCAACAATGGCACACCCGAAGTTCTACGATCAAGAGCTTTGAAAAAAGAAAAAAAAAAAAAAGAGAAATAAGATTTTTGAAAAACGCTTAGCAAGGTTAGTAAATGGCTAATGTTGTTTGTAAGATAGTTTTAGAGGATTATATGTAAATGTATATGTTTATTTAGCCTAAAATAAAATAAAAAATTTCAAAATAAAATGAATTTGGAAATTACCATTGATGTAGATGAAAGTTGAAGATGACTCAGACGGAACGACCGTCATTTGTTCTAAACGCATGTGGAAAAATGATGGTTGTTCCTGGTCGTTCCGACAGTTCTTGTAATTTTTAATGGCTAGATGTTGTTTGTAAGGTAGTTTTAGAGGATTATATGTAAATGTATATGTTTATTTAGCCTTAAAATCATTTTTTTTCAATAAAATAAAACGAAATTGGGGATTGCCATTGATGTAGATGAAGGTTGAAGATGACTCAGACGGAACGACCGTCATTTGTTCCGAACGATCATGTGAAAAAATGATGGTTGTTCCTGGTAGTTCCGACAGTTCTTGCAATTTTTTATAACAATCTTGTAATTTTTTATATTTCTATAATATGAAATAATAACGAACGTTCGACATGATTCTTGTTTGATTTATTTTTTTTATTTTTTTGTGTTGATTGATATAAAATTTGTAGTTGTATCTTTTATATTGTTTGTTAATTGATAATCTCAAAATCCATGATAGGTATGAGTCAGATCTACATTCTTGTTGAGTATAATGGAAAGTGGGAAAGGTGGATGAGGATTTTGGAGGTGGTTCAGAGTTGGTATGAGCAAGGGCTTTGTGGTTGATAGGAGTATCAACTTTTGGAATTGGAAGAGACAATCTACGACAAAACAAGTATTGACCAAAGTAAGTATGCAATTGAGATAACAAAAAACTTGTTGTTGACATATTTGGTGACACTGCTACCCAACTCTTATTTTCAATGATTTAGATATTATAGATCTTATGTTTTTGTATAAAGAAAAAACAAGGAATAACTCTACATGTTATAATCAAAGAAAAATATGATAAAGGAAAATCAATATATGTCGTGGTTGATGATGATTTGAACAGTAATGGTGGTGATGCCACTAGGCTTCCATGATGACTATTTTGGGTGTCAGATCAATGAAGAAATCTCATTTGTTGCAAGATTGTTCCAACTGAATACTGGTTAGTTATGAGCATCCGTTGCAGATTGTGCAATAGTACACCCAATCACTGAAATGATCACTGGCTTCAATCCAACTTCAATCATCGGTTCCAATCAACACTAGAACAGTCAGTGCTTGAGGAAGTAGCTAATGAAGATGATAGTGTAGATAAAACAGGTGATGATGTACCCGAAGGAGGTGATGAGGTGCGTAAAGGATGTGATGGTGTACCCGAAGAAGATGATGGTGTACCCGAAGGAGGTGATGGTCTATATAGAGAGTTTATGATAGCCGTTGTTAATATTCTGATTCTGAAGAGACAAGATTTGTTCCACAGAAATGATGGTTCGGATTTAATGGTGGGTAAAGATTTTGATAGTAAGGAAGAATTGAATACGAAGTTAAACCTCATCGCCATTAATAGAAAGTTTGAAATGAAGGTCAAGAACTCAACAAAGTCATTAAAGGAAGTTGTGTGTGTAGATGAACCAAATTGCTTGTGGCGGGTGCGAGCTACAAAAATGCCAGGTTCGAATTTTTTTGTCATTCGACAATATAATGGTATCCACACTTGTTGTTGATGAATCGATCGATCAATCAATCACAGACATACAACCAGTCGTTGTAATTGGAGCTTGTAGAAATGACACTTCATCGATTGTAAGCAACCACCCAATCCAAAAGTTCTCATGGGATTCATGAGTCAGGAACTGAAGGTTCAAGTAAGTTATTGGAAGCATGGAAAGAAGGCAATTGCTCAAAATTTGATCAGAAGGATGCCACAACACAGTTTCGCCATGCTCCCTCGTATTGTTACATGCTCAAAAAGGTTAATAAGGGTACAGTTACGCACATTGAAGTTGATTCAAAGAATAAGTTCAAGTAATTTTTTTATGGCTTTAGGAGCAGCTATACAGGGTTTTAAGAATATGAGAAAAGTTATTGGCATATATGGGGCTGGATCAAAACTAAATAGAAGAGGGTGTTGATGGTTGCTGCCACACAGATAGTGAGTATCACAGTTATCTCATGCGTGGGGTTTGGGTGACACTGAGAACAATGATTCATGGACTTGGTTTTTGAGAAGCTGAAGGAGGGTAATACATGACAGCTCAGAGCTATGTTTTATTTCTGATAGGAACCAGAGGCATTAGTTATGCGGTGAGTCACGTTTATCCTATGGCGCAGCATGGGGCATGTTATTATCATGTTATGATGATATTAAGAACTGTTTCAAGAGTGCTGCTTCTATTGGAGTGTTCAAGGATGCTGCTGAAGCATACTGGTTTGGAGGAGTTTGAGAAACATTCAGGGACATGAGTAAAAAATATCCAAAGGTGGTCTCAGTATCTCGAGAAGGATTGTCAAGTTTGAAGAATGGTCAAGAGCTCACTTAAAGCAACAAGTATGAAGTTATGACTACTAATATAGTCGAGACTTTGAATAATATGATGCTGAAGGCAAGAAGAAGTATCCCATAACTGCAATGATCGATTCGTCCTCTTCACAATGGGACCGTGGTTCTTTCACTCGGCGTCGAGAATCAGTTTTAGTGACCACACCAACTACACCAAAGAGAGAAGCAATACTCAGAAGAAGATTTGATGAAGCTGGTTCATTGACGCCATACCAACTGAATAAGAATGAATACATTGTGATGGGTGGTGATTTCAATGCATGTGTCAATTTAACAACAAGGAGTTGCACGGTAGGGTTTTCGACATGACAAGATTTCGTGCATCCACGCTATAGCAGCAGCAGGTCTTTATCGGCCGTAACATACTGGAGCTTCGTATACTCCATTGTTCTGAGTACTACACTTCAGATTATTGGATGTTGGCATATGCAGAATCTATTATCATGTTCCTTCAGAATCGCAATGGCACAATATCCCGGAAGAGGTAAGAGCGATTAAGGTAGTAGAACCAGAAGTTGAAAGTGTTTAGAGGGAGGCCAAGATTAACTTGCTTCCCTTCACAAGGAGAATATAGAGTCAAGAAGTATACATGCGCGACATGTGGTCAGAAATGACATAATTCAAGAAATGTCCAAAGTCATAACATCCATCCGATGTTAGAAACATCACCTAATAAGGACAATTATAGTTTGACAGTTACATTTTTATTAATTTTGTTTTATGAATGCTAGTCATTTGTGAAAGTCATTAAGTATGTTTGAGAAAGTCATTAATTTTGTTTTTGGTTTTTATTTTTATTTTTATTATGAATGTTAGATGTTTGATATTTCATTTATTAGTTTTTTTAAAGAACAAAAAAAGGGACTATTTAAAAGCAACAAACAAGTGGTTGTTCTTGAATGTTTTGTGGTCATTCCATTCTTTTTCGTGGGTGGTCTGACGTTTTTGAGGCAAATCATACATGAACAAAGATCACATATGGTTATTTTCGCTTTTCGTTAAAGAAAAAAAAAAGTCAATGTTTACAAAGAACGACCAAATGGTTGTTCTTGAAATTTAGTGGTTGTTCCTTCTCTTTTGTGGTCGTTCCGTATGTTTTGAGGTAAATACACAACAAAAGTCACTGGCATGATGATTTTTGCTTTTCGTTTAAGGGAAAAAATGAAGTCAATATTTAGAAAGAACGACCATATGGTTGTCTTGAAATTTTAGTGGTTGTTCATTCTCTTTTGTGGTTGTTCCGTGTGTTTAAGGCAAATCATACCTGAAAAAAGTCACTGACCATGGTGCTTTTTGCTTTTCATTTAAGGGAAAAAAAATGAAAAGGGAAAAAAATGAAGTCAATATTTAGAAGGAACGACCGTATGGTTGTTCTTGAAATTTTAGTGGTTGTTCCTTCTCTTTTGTGGTCGTTCCGTGTGTTTTGAGGCAAATCATACATGACAAAAGTCACTGACCATGGTGCTTTTTGCTTTTTGTTTAAGGGAAAAAAATGATGTCAATATTTAGAAGACACGACCGTATGGTGTTCTTGAAATTTTAGTGGTTGTTCCTTCTTTTTTGTAGTCATTCCGTGTGTTTGAGGTAAATCATACATGACAAATGTCACTGACCATGGTGCTTTTTGCTTTTCGTTTAAGGGAAAAAAAATGAAGTCATATGTCACTGACCATGTTGATTTCGTTTTATGAATGCTAGTCATTTGCGAAAGTCATTAAGTATGTTTGAGAAAGTCATTAATTTGGTTTTGGTATTTTATTTTTTGTTTTTGAGGTAAATCATACATGAACAAGATCGCATATGGTTTTTTTGCTTTTCATTAGAGGAAAAAAAAATAAAAAAGTCAATGTTTACAAGGACGACCGTATGGTTGTTCTTGAAATTTTAGTGGCTGTTCCTTCTCTTTTGTGGTCGTTCCGTGTGTTTTGAGGCAAATCATACATGACAAAGTCACTGATCATGATGCTTTTTGCTTTTTGTTTAAGAGGAAAAAAATGAGTCAATATTTAGAATGAATGACCATATGGTTGTTCTTGAAATTTAAGTGGTTGTTCATTCTCTTTTGTGGCCGTTCCGTGTGTTTGAGGCAAATCATACATGACAAATGTCACTGACCATGGTGCTTTTGTTTTTCGTTTAAGGGAAAAAAATGATGTCATAGTCACTGACCATGGTGATTTCGTATTATGAATGCTAGTCATTTGCGAAAGTCATTAAGTATGTTTGAGAAAGTCATTAATTTGGCTTTGGTATTTTGATTTTTGTTTTTTGTTTTGTTTTTGAGGAAAATCATACATGAACAAAGATCACATATGGTTATTTTTGCTTTTCATTAAAGGAAAAAAAATAAAAAAAAAGTTGATGTTTACAAGAACGACCGAATGGTTGTACTTGAATGTTTTGTGGCCGTTCCATTCTTTTATGTGGTGGTCTGACGTTTTTGAGACAAATCATACATGAACAAAGATCGCATATGGTTATTTTTGCTTTTCGTTAAAGGAAAAAAAAATAATAAAAAAAAAGTCGATGTTTACAAGGAACGACCGAATGGTTTGTTCTTGAATGTTTTGTGGTCGTTCCATTCTTTTATGTGGTTGGTCTGATGTTTTTGAGGCAGATCATACATGAACAAAGATCGCATATGGTTTATTTTTATTTTTCGTTAAAGAAAAAAATTAAAAAGTCGATGTTTACAAGGAACGACCAAATGGTTGTTCTTGAATGTTTTGTGGTCGTTCCATCCTTTTATGTGGTTGATCTGACGTTTTTTGAGAAAAATCATACATGAACAAAGATCGCATATGGTTGTTTTTACTTTTTGTTAAAGGAAAAAAATATAAAAAGTCAATGTTTACAAGGAACGACCGAATGGTTGTTCTTAAAATTTAATTTAGTGGTTGTTCCTTCTCTTTGTGGTCGTTTTGTGTGTTTTGAGGCAAATCATACGTGAAGATAACTTTCATATGGTTAATTTTTGCTTTCGGTTTAAACAAAAAAATAATAATAATAAGAAAAATGAGCTAAAATTTTGATTTTAAAGGAACGACTAGATGGTTGTTCCAATAATTTTAGTGGTTGTTCCTGTTATTTTACTGGTTGTTCATGTTATTTTGTTGTTTAAAGAAAAAAAAAAACTAATCTAGAAGAAACGACCAGACGGTCGTTCGTTAACTTTTCTTCGGTCGCTCCTGTTATATTTGTGGTAGTTCCAGATTATACACATGTGAGTTTCATAAATAAAATAACCACAATTAACATTAAAGCGTTAAAAACCATAATAGGAATCCAATATTGTCTTTACATATGCATATATAACCATATTTTAACTCAAAGTACTGATAATACTAGATTTCTTGATTACTTAAAGTGTTTTTGTGGGCTTAGAAGTATCTTGCAACTTTTTTTGAGCATCAAACCTCGAGTGCTGAATCTTTTTGGCCACTGTACCACATAAGGTGATAGTAAGACTAGCGCTCTTTTCTTCTGCCTCTCCGGCAGGCCTTCGTGGTTTTTCACATTTTCAATATTGGCATCGTCTTGCATACCAACTACCTTGTCATGTTCATATTCGCCACCATCTCTTATTCGTTCGTCTTGTGAGGGATGTTGTTGGCATTTGAAATTATCACCACCACTGTATCTGGTTTCTACACCTCCTGATAACTCCCGCTCAAACTCAACATCACCCCGCCACTACATGCCTCCTTATTCATGGCCATAGCAGACTCTATTTTTTTCATAATGCCTTATTATTTTCCTCCATCTTGTGCACAATTGCCTGCCTCGTGATTGGCCAACATTGATTCATATAGGTTTCGTGCTCGCCTATATGACGGTCAATATAATGCATCAATGACTCTAAACTGGGAGTTGAGGCTGTGGGCATCGCGCAGTGCGTCTGGGGGCCAACAGGGGTCGAGAATGTAGGCGTCGGGCAATGAGTTGCCCGTCCTTGGGGGGTAGAGGCTCGAATCTACTCATGAATCGGTATGGCTGGGAAGGACCTCGAGGCTGTAGCAGGATCAAGAGAGGTGGGACTTGTAGGCATCGGGTGTTGTCTTTGGCAGACCACGGGGGAAGAGGATCTAATCATCTGCTCATGGGCCGTACTGGCGGGGAAAGACCTCGAGATTGTAGCAGGATCACGAGAGATGTGACTTAATCTAAGTTCATCATTTCTCTCATCGGAATCGACAGTACTACATAGGATGACATCTCCATCTAATAACTTTGTTAGGCTATCAATGACATTATCACTGCAGTCCTCACGCCTTTCCATTCGCAAATAATATTCTCGTTGCCTCTCCTTGAATGAAGGATTTAAAGTATGACGGACTGTAAACTGAATAAACACAAGGGAAAAAATAATGATTAATTGGACTAATATATCTAAACAAAAATCATAAAATTTAACTTGTAACGAGTGGTTAATACCTCAGCAAATCTCATGGCCTCCAAGCAAGGATCAAATTAGGTGCCAATAGGATTCTGAATATTCTGCCAACGAAGCCACCGTGGCCCATTTTTGTTCTTCTCATTCAAAGCTAATTTCTTAGCCATCATCTCACATAACTTTGACATAGCCTCAAAAGCCCACATCTGTATTACAAATAAATTATGGTATAATACAAACCAATTTATAAAATATATTTAACTAAGAAAAGTATTAAAGAAAAGCTTACTTGAAATATCCATAAGCAACCATAGAAGTTGTAGGATGATGAAGATTTGTTAAACTTTGCCACCAAATCAGTTTTTATGTACTTCAATGTCTGATTGTAACAAACATTCCCCCAAGGATATTGAGTGAAGAATTTTAGATCGTTGGCGTAATGGAGCCAAGAAGGATTAACCACCTTTTTGCTATCAGAAGACGTCAATAACCCTGCTACCATGTACAGAATTGCTAACTTTACCCTATCTTTGGTCCTAACCTTTGTAACGCTAACTCTTTTAGTTTTTTGGCAACATCCGCTAATAAAACACTTTTCTTTGTTGGCCAATATTTTTTTTCAACTTGTTATTTACTTCTTGAGCTTTGATTTCATCCTCAGAAGATCCACCACCTGTGTATAAACCTGAAATCAAGACGAACTCATTGAGAGAAAACCTCAAAGGTTTTCCCTCAATTAAGAACCACACTTCATGGTCCTTCTAATATATTGTCTTCTCAACAGCAAATTATGAGCCAACACACCGGAAAATTCCCCTCTATAGGCAAGTCTATTTATTCGTTGGTTTTCTTGGGGAATAAAGCGTCTGATGTTCACTTTTCCCAATTTTAATATTTGGTATTCCTATAAGATGATTTGAAAACCGTCCAAAGGCAAGAGATTAATAAATTATTGCAATCCAAAATATTGAACACTTAAGATACTAAACTAGGTTTTAGTTTTTTCCCAGCCTTTAGAGGACTGAAAATGCAGAGTAGAACATATCCATAAGATACTATACTTTTCTTAAGACCAATATTCGAGTGGTTTATTAGGGGGAAAAAAAAAAAAAGAATCTAATGGTTTATCAATCCAAAACGTTTAATCTTTAGGATGCTATTTTGGCACATATATACAGGTCAGGATGGGAAAGTTTGAACTTTTTAGGTGTTTGGGCAGAGGAAAAAAAATGGTTTGTGGTTTGGAGATCAAAAAAGGGTATCTTGTTTGATAATCCAATTTGAATTATATAAAAGGGTACGACTATATATACTAGTATAGTTTGGTTTCCTAACAACATTATTTCTACTCAACCAATATTCTACTGGTTTAATATCAATTGATTTTCTTTCTTTTCTTTTTTCTTTTCTTTCTTTTATTTGGCTTAGATCGGTCAATTATTTATGTTTTAATTTTTTCTTTCGTGTTTGATCAATTGATTATGTTTTAATCTATGTATAATCTTACAAGCGATTCTATTACATTAGATCGAACATGCTGTTAGATAATAGAACAGTTAGAGAATGAAAGCCAAACAAGAATTAAACTAGAGAGAAAAAATAAAGTATTAATTTATTAAAATTACCTTTGAATTGAACAGAATTTTTGGGGCCTCTTCTCTCTTCTACTTTCGTCCACAGCAGTACTTGTTGAAGGTGGTCGACTTGGCAATGAATGTCCTCAATTCACGACAATTATCAATGGATAGTTCTAACAGTGATGGAAATTCAATCGAACAATGATCATGATCTGCTTGACAAACCAAACCTTTCGAGTTTTGGAAGATTTTGAAGAGAAAGATATTCGAGATTGGGGAATGAAATCTTCTTCGACTCTCTTTCATCATCTCCTGCTTCTTTAATGAAGACTAATACGTCTTTGTATGAGATGACAGTTCTCAATGATTAGCTTCTGTAAGCTGTTGAAGACTTTCAACTGTAGCTATAGACGATAACTATTGCACCTGCATTCTCAACTCTTGTAAATCTCAAACACAACTGCAACGATGACTTCAATTTGTGAATGACTTAATTGAAACACGGTATTATCAATGGTTCTCTAAACAAATTATTTCAATATAAAATCTTACAAATTAAAAACAACAAAAAAAGTACAAAAATTGTTCAAAATTTTTGAATGAAATTTTTTATTCTATTTTATTTCGGAAAAATAAATTTAGAGAAATCTTTTGTTAGTAATTTAAAACCAAATTTTTTGTACTTCTTGAAATATTAACGCCGATTCAAGTTTAATATGATTTTTCCTTTAAAAAATTGTTGATAGTCCGCTGGGATAGTGGCATATATAGTGCTATTCTCCATGCCCCCCCCCCCCCCCCCCCCCCCCCCCCCCCCCCCCCCCCCCCCCCCCCCCCCCCCCCCCCCCCCCCCCCCCCCCCCCCCCCCCCACCCCCCCCCCCCCCCCCCCCCCCCCCCCCCCCCCCCCCCCCCCCCCCCCCCCCCCCCCCCCCCCCCCCCCCCCCCCCCCCCCCCCCCAAAAAAAAAAAAAAAAAAAAAGATTTCTTTTGGTAGACTTTTTATTTTTAACTTTTTCAAAAAAAAAAAATCGGCATTAGAAGTTTATAGGTGTGATACTTAATTAATTCAATAAGAACAATAATGATATTCAATATAATATGCATACATATATTAGTATAGTAAGTAATGCTAATAATTTGGACATGTGTTTGGTTCATTATGGAAGCATAATAAGGAGCATTATGTGGCTCTTGCCTGATATTACATTCCGAAAGATAAATATTTCATGAAGATGATAGAAGAAATTAAAATAGGATCAGGCAAATAATTTCAGTACTAGTGATAATAATTTAATGAATTAACAACGAAAAGGGAAACAGGTATGATATAATAAGTTCAGCACCTGTTGTCGTTGACTGATGATCTTGTTGGTGAGTGTAGTTAATCTTTAACGTGCTATATTTGGGACATATATATATATATATATAGGCTAGGATGAGGAAAGTTTGAACTTCTTCTCTGTTCAAACTGGAATCATGAGTTCAAATAAGTATTTGGGAGAGAAAAATAATAAATGGGTATGGTTTGAATTAAAAAAAAAAAAAAAGTAATTTTATTAATAATTCAATTTGAATTATACGTGTAGATCCATATTGGGTATCCGAACGCGCTAAGATATATCTATACACTTTTGTATAGGATATAATAAGTTTCAGCACCTGTTGTCGTTGACTGATGATCTTGTTGGTGAGTGTAGTTAATCTTTAACGTGCTATGTTTGGGGACATATATATATATATAGGGCTAGGATGAGAAAGTTTGAACTTCTTCTCTGTTCAAACTGGAATCATGAGTTCAAATAAGTATTTTGGGAGAGAAAAATAATAAATGGGTATGGGTTTGAATTTAAAAAAAAAAAAAACTAATTTTATTAATAATTCAATTTGAATTATACGTGTAGATCCATATTGGGTATCCGAACGCGCTAAGATATATCAATACACTTTGTATAGGTTTTGTTTCTAATGACGTTTCTTCTCTCTTCTTCTCTCTTCTTCTTCTACGTGTAGATCCGTAATTGGGTATCCGAACGCGCTAAGATATATCTATACACTTTTGTATAGGTTTGGTTTGTTTTTAAGAATCGGTTTATCACATGATTGTCTTCTTCTTCTTCTCTTCTTCTTCTTCTCTTCTTCTTCTTCTTATCTCTTCTGGTTGTTTTTAAGAATCGGTTATCAATTGATTGTGATTTATTTCTTTTGCTACGAAATAAATTGATTATGTTTTGATCTAGTATAATCTTACAAGAGATCTATCACATCCCACTCAAACCAACCATTAGATGATTATGTTTTGATCTATGTATAATCTTACAAGAGATCTATCACATCCATCAAACCAACCATTAGATTATTGTAGATGTCGGGAATCTACCGTCAAATTTAACGAAAGTTAGTAACAGGAATAAAACATGGTTAATTGGGCCCTTGGAATCGTAATGAAATTCATAAAGCAATTTGATATGCAAATAATCAGATAATAAAAATGGAAAAAAGAATTAACACACCAAGATGTAGAGAGGTTCGCCAAGCTGTGTGCTACGTCTCTGTGAGTGAGATGTCTTTCACTACGTATGATTGTTCTCAGATACAATGTAATTTCTGGGTATATTTCGGCAGAGTAATGGCATGTAAATTAGAAAAGACCTTTTTGTCTGAAGGGGGGGGGGGGGGGCTGGGTGGGTCTCCCTCTATAAATAGAGGGAGAATGATGGGTCTCAACCCATATTCCAGGTGAGCGGTTCTCGCTCAAATGTCTTCCTGGACACGTGTTACAATGTGGACTTAGCAGTTATCGAGATGTCTCACAGATAGTGGGCTAAGCAATTATGAATATGATGCCATTGTCAATTGTCCGTTATCGTAAAAGATCTGATATGTCATTGTGAACAAGTGGACTTGACGGTTATGAGAGATATCTCTTATAACTCTCATGAGCACGAGTGATGAACGTGATTAGAAAACAAGGTTCAGTTCTTGTGATCATTCCGTTCGTGGCTTATATTAGATTCGATGTACGCCAAATCAGATTGAACTGATCGATTCAGCGTTCGACTGCGAACGATCATAATCGTGATAGAATGGATTAAGATTGTAAATTGGGTCTGGTCCATTATACGAACGATCGTCGATCTTGATTGAATAAATCATCGTGAGCTGGGTCCGGCCCATTCATACGAGCGATAGTTGTACGTGATAAAATGAAGCAATGTCAAACGTTGGGTCCGGCGCAAGTATGATAGGAAGACATCGTATATTTGAACTGAGAGCTCATCGTTCGTTTGAATCAATCGTTTGACACACGTCTGAAGTCTAACAATGTAATGGGAAGACGAAGTCTTACCCCAACAATTATAAAGAATAATTAGAGAATAAAAGCCAAATAGAAATTAGATGGGAAAACGAAAGTAAGAAAAATAAGGAATTACCTTTTCGCTGAACAAAAATTGCTTGAGCCATTTCTGTTTCTTTTACTTCTTCCACAGTAGTTCTTGATGAAGGTGTGGACTTGACAATGAATGTCCTCAATTCAGGACAATCACCAATGGATAGTTTTGATAGTGATGGAAATTCAATCGTATAATAATCATCTGCTTGACAAAATCCAAACCTTTCGAGTTTCCGAAGAAAATTAAGCTCAAGAGATTCAAGTTTGGGAGTAAGATCTTCTTCAACTTTGTCTCCTCATGATCTCCAGCTTCGGTGGTGAACACTAACACCTCTTCCATAAGCATACATCCAAATATGCTTAGCTTGTCAAGCTGTTGAGGCTCTCCAACGTAGCTAAAGTCCATACAGACCGCAAACTTATGGCACCATGTAATAGTCAACTCTTGTAGATTATTAAATACAACCTGCAAAGATGACTTTATTTTGTGAATTACTTAATTGAAACATAGTACTATATCATTGGTTCTCTAAATTACAAATCATTTCAATATAATTCGTACCACATTCAAAGAGAAACAAAAATTAAACAAAGAAATATAGTTCATAATTTCGTTGAATGAAATATTTCTATTTGTATTTTTTTGAATATACATTTTTAGATCAAATGTAGATTACTCAAGTTTTAATTTTGACTTTTTTTTTAAATATTCATTTTTATATGTTGATCGTACGCTTGGTCAATATTGTAGTACTTAATTCCAAGTTTTTCAAGAAAAATAAATGATTTATCTTAATTGATTGTACTATTAAAAAATAAAATAAAGAAAAACGCTTTAGAAGTTTATATAATGAATACATAATTAATTTCAATAAAGAACAATAATGATGTTCAGTAAAATATACATGCATAAGTAGTAAGTAGTGTCAGTAATTTGGGCATTCTTATATATTGGAAAAAAGAGCAAAAATAAATAATAAAATGGCGAGATATTAATGTAAAAGAAGAAATTACAGTGGCAATAATTAAATGAAATTTACTAATGAATAGACGATATAAAAGAGCAACAGGGTCTTACTTTGTCGTCGAAGAGAGTCGGCCGTTCAACTGATGTTGTTTGTGGTGACGTCAGCATAAAGCTTTCTAGGTTTTCCAATTCATAAAGCTGCAGACGCTCCAAGTCCTGAAAACAGCTTGAATCTACTTCAATGATGGAAGGGTAGCACCAGGGATAGACTCCAAGAACAACTCATCAGACTTTTTCATCAACATTTGATGCCATCTCATATAATATTCTATCCTCAAGATGTTTGACCGCAACACTCTTGTTCTTGATTTGGAGGGAAAAAACAGTCAATTTATCCAATTATTATGCGATACCTTTCCAAATTCTGATTTGAAACATGCCTTTCTGGTACAACACTACCATCTTCTTTGGCAGCCGCAAGTAGACCAGAAGAATATGAAAGATCAAGAATCACTAAATCTTCAGCTCTCCAATTATAGCTACGTCAATATATTCGCCATTAAAAATTTCCAAATGTAATGCTTTGAGATTTTGAAGTGAACGAAATGATGAAGCTAGTTGTTCTCCACTTATAAAATCCAAATGTAATCTCTGAGTTCTTCAGTTCCTTCAAAGAATTTATCCTGAATTTCTAGGCCACGGCGGTTCCTCCTCAAAATTAGTAACTTAAGCCTTGGACATGCCAGCCTTTCAGGAAGCTGATCATTTATACCACCACTTCCAGGCACTGAAATCACATACAAGTCTTTGAAATTCTCCCTGTTCATGAAGCAATCTTCAAATCTAACATTCTCTCTGAGGCAATACATGGGATTCTTCTCCAATTCTGAGGTGATTGTTATGGAAACTTAACGGATAACATCAAGCACTTTAACCGGTCTACGATAGTCGCCATCCAACAGCAAACAATAAGCTTTAAGTTTATCAACCAATGAATCCACCCAGTCACTTGCCTCTTTTAATTGTTAAACATATCTGAACAAGTCCAAAACAAAAAATAACCTGTCAGATCCTGAAGAGACACACTTTCATCTTCTTTATGTACACTACAAATTAACAATAATGACTTTGCTTCATTTCCTAAAACATCGTAACTTGCCTTGACACTCCTGTATATCTTTCCAAACATTTCACTTGATCCTGTGGGCGATCTTCAGTTCTGGCAAGGCATTTCTCCAAAAAGCCAAGCTCTTATTATTGTGCAATGCACTTGCAATTGTCACAATTGCAAGAGGTAAGCCTCCACATTCTCCCATCACCTCAGTTGCTAAAGGTTTGAACTCAGGTTTTACATCACCCACAATTCTGTTAAATAAAAATCTGTTGCTTCTCTAACACTTAAGCCTTCAATTTGGAAAGTAGTCTTTTCTGCACCCATGGCATTGCATACTTCTTGTGATCTAGAGGTCAGTATTATCTTACATTCCTTGTTATCATTCTCAAAATAGATTCCAACTTTTGACAGATCAAGCACCTCGCAAACATCGTCTATAACTATAAGAATCTTTTTCTCCTGTTTTGATCATTTTGCGAGTCGATTTGCTCTTATGGATAAGACTTTTTCGTCTAGCGTTAGACCTAACTGCTCTGCAATTTCTTGTTGAATATGCTCGATGTTAGGATTTTGTGATACGACAGTCATTATTGCCTTGCTAAACATATTTCCTTCCATAGCTAGTCGGGCAACTTGTTTAACAAGCATGGTTTTACCCATGCTACCCATGCCACACAACCCAATTATTCTAACCTCAGAATTTTGCAAGGCCTTCATCGTTCTGCTCAGAGCTGATGTTCTCGAATCAAAGTTCTGAAGTCTTCTTGCTTGAAAGCCAATTGTACAATGGGACGGAAAGAAATATCGTTGCCAAAATCATTTACCTTTTTTATCTGATTTGCAATTTCCTCTACTATCTCCTTTGCTTTCTTGCTTAACCGCTTGCGCACTGATAAGTTCAGGAAGGGCCAGTGACATGAACACTTAGCCCTTGTGTGGTCCGGATCATCTTCTAGAAAACGCTTTGCCTCCACCGATTTAGTTGTCACATCGCGTTGCCAATCTTGAACATGTCCCTGATCAATATTATCTCCCTTTTGTAGGGCTCGATCGGCGTGACTCTAAATCATGTTTATGGTTCCATCTAGCTCTCGAATTTGTTTTTCAAGATCTTCTATATTGCCGTTGTAGGAAAACAGATATTCAAGTTGATGACGCACTGTTACAACCGTATACTAAAAAATAGTTCCCAAATTTTCACCACCAATCGTTACAAGGCACTCCATCACTACTGCTGGTATTGCTCTCTAAGAATGGTGAGAATAGAAGACTGTTAAAATGATGTACATTTCTCAACTTTGTAAATTATTCTTTTGTAAATATCTAGTAACAATATCTACTCAGTTGAAGAGAGTTCTACGACATATAAAAATATAATAACCACATATATAAATGTATACATATACATATAGGAATACTCTGTTGTATGGCGGCCGGACGTCCGGCAGTATAACCCGAGAGAGAGAGGGAGGGAGGGAGCCACAGCGACAAAAAGCCTGATTGAGAGAAAGAGAAAGTGAGACCGTGAGCCGCGGCAAAAAAGCCAATTGGAGGTGCTCGAGGATTTTGCCAAAACTCATGGCAATCGTTGCTGGAACTCATGGTTAAGTTGCCGGTACTCATGGTGAAGACGTAGTGCCGCCATTACCGGTACTGTTGCAGCCATGGTGTTACCACCTCCAACTTTCGAAGCATATTTCGATCCCGTAAAACCAGCCGAAAGGCAAAAACGGTGAAATTTCGGATTGCTACGAACAACTCGCTTGTCGGCCTCGAAGCTGTCGGTATCGACCAAGATGCTGTCTGAGGGCATCGCCCCGGAGAAGCACCAGGTGTCGGTGAGGATGATGAGGGCCGGACGTCATGTTCCGTGAGGGTCGAACTCCCTCTCTCTTGGGGTTATATCCCAGCCCATATATGCAAGTTCTTTCTCTTCTCCCTTCTTATCAGTGCCCTCCACTTTGCATCCAAAGGCCTTGTATGAACCGCCGTTCACGTCCTGCTAAATTTGGCTGCGGGATGATAGATCCCTCGTATAATATACGTACGAAAAATCTCCACACATATAATAATATATATATATATAAGAAAAATACTAGAGGCACAAATTTTAATTATGATTTTTGAATACCATCCTATATAGCATGTGACCTAATACAAACTCCAACTCCAGACCCATTATATTCCGAGCCTTTTTCACTCTTTAATACAAACTCTAACTTCAAACCCAAAGCCGCTCATATCATCCCTCCATTTATCTCTCTCCGCTCCCTCTCTACATTCTCGCTGCCATTCCTCTCATTCTCTCTAACTCCGAGCCTTTTTCCCTTTCTATCTCGCCGCCATTCCTCCCTCTCTCTCTAACTCCGAGCTTTTTTCCCTCTCTCTCTCACCGTCATTCCTCCGTCCCCTACATTCTCTACCACTCCACCCGTACCCACGCTTGACAATCCGGTAAGTTGAAATATCTTGCTTGGGTAAGGCATGGATTTGGGAATTTTCCGTTCAAAATGTTGATTTTATTGATTGTGGTTGTTGATTGTGAATTTTCTGTCTAAAATGTCCAAAATTCAAAATGTTCCGTCCAAAATTTGATTTTGTTGATTGTTGATTTGGGAATTTTCCATCCAAAATGTCCAAAATCCGTCCCCTAAATTTTCGGTGATTGTTGATTGTAGTTGTAATTTAGGTTGCTTTAAAATTGCTTGGGTAAGACACGGATTTGGGAATTTTCAAAAAAAAGTGTTGATTTTGTGACTTATATATTTATATATTACATGTTCGATAAAATGCCAATTTGAGTAGGAATTAGTTTTAGATTGATTTAAAATTACTTGGTTAAGGCACGGATTTGCAAATTTTCCGGAAAAAAGTGTTGATTTAGTGACTTATATGTTTGCATATTACATGTTCGTAAAATGCCAATTTGAGTAGGAATTAGTTTTAGATTGATTTAAAATTGCTTGGGTAAGGCACGGATTTGTAAATTTTCCGGAAAAAAGTGTTGATTTTGTGACTTGTATGTTTGCAAATTACATGTTCGATAAAATGCCAATTTGAGTAGGAATTAGTTTTAGATTGATTTAAAATTACTTGGGTAAGGCACGGATATGTGAATTTTCCGAAAAAAAAGTGTTGATTTTGTGACTTATATGTTTGCATATTACATGTTCAATAAAATACCTCTTTGATTAGATTGTGTGTCATTTCCGTAATTAAGTAAATTTTTTGTTTCGATTCTTGATTTACATGATTTAATGTATGCTTCCGTGTGTTTTTTATGTGTTTGGGTGCAGAGTTGTTTTAGATTAATTTATAATGTCGCAAGATCACGAGGACGAAATGTCAACTCAAACTCAAATGGGAAAACCACGACACACCAACTCACCTAGATTCAATCCCGATGAAGATGGTAAACGAAGAGCAACTCTTATGAGAAGAATCCACCTTGTTAGGACAAAGGGAGAATG
The DNA here is from genome assembly GCA_009761775.1 of Ficus carica. Lineage (NCBI taxonomy): Eukaryota > Viridiplantae > Streptophyta > Magnoliopsida > Rosales > Moraceae > Ficus > Ficus carica. The sequence goes on along the minus strand of CM019744.1, from coordinate 15,205,752 downwards.
AATTGAAGTTTCATTCGACGCGAAAGGGCAACTATTAAGGAAGGAAGGAGATGAATTACAGAGTTAGATTGGAGTGCTTGCTCGAGAGCACATTCTCATTTGGATATCTGACTTTAGAAGGGCCGATTTAGCCCCAAGAAAAGAAAGAGTTTGGGTGGAAGTCGTAACTTCTTTTATTGTGGAACCTTTATTTAAAAAACAAGATTTAAAGTCATGTGCAGAGTCAGCGAAAAATTTTAGATATGATCTTTATCAAGTTTTTGTCAGGGATCATATTGATGAAGAAACTGTTTGGCAACGACCGCCAAAAGTGGTTCACAATTACCCCACCATCAACCAAGATGTGGAAAAAATTCATTGTGTATCGACATACCCCTTATTTCAAAAGACTGTCCAAACAAGGAAGTGAGATAAGAAAGAAGAGCAAATACAGATCAACCGGGGGCCGAGACGGATATAGAAAACGTGATCAAAAAATCCTACGTGAATTACTTAGACAAAATTCTTCAACAGTATGTTGTACTTTCTAATTTTCCTTGTATGTTTATTAACGGTAATTATTAAACTGTAGTTCGAGAATACGGGACAATGGCCACCTCGGCATACTACGTGGCTGGACATGCACGTCAAACCCAATGGAGAGTTCAAGAATCCATTATTTAAAATTATTGGCGATACAAAAGTAAGTATACGAATCCATGGTCTAATATATTCTAGTTTACACTCCTTTATGTTTACGAATTTATAACATATTCTCTAATTGTTACAGGATGACTTCAGTAAACAAGAGACACAAGAAAGTTTCGAATCTGTGAGGACATATGACATATTGACCAAGTCATTAGGCAATGCTGAGCATTCGGGTCGGATCCGAGGTCAATCTAAGTTTGTCAAGCAGTCACAGTACTTCAACATTGTGCAAAGTCCTAGGGAAAATGCTGAAGTCTTCTAAGTGAAACGGCAGCTTGCAGCATTAAAAAGAACCGTACAGCCATTTTGTGCGAAGCATGGTATCAACCGAGTACTATAGCCGAGGGGACGATCGCACCGACTGTTGATCAACACAACAGCTTTAGGCTAGTTGACCCTAAATGAAAAAGAAGCGGGGGCGTCGAATTTGCAGCCCATGCCGAACGCAAGTGAGGAATGCCACCTTTTTCTTACTGATTTAGTTAATGTAGGAGATGTGCTTGTTGCAATCGGCAGGGCATACATCGACTGTGTTCCAACCGACACAGTCCATGAGATTCCTTTAGGTGAGGGGAATGTGCAAGTGACAATTACAGTCCCAAAACTAAAATGTGCACTCCTACCTATTCCGACGCTCGACGCCACATATATTGAAGAAGCTGTCGGTGGGTTTGTTGCTTGGCCAAAAAGATTAGTCGTACTTGAAACAAGTTTGAGCCAAGCAAGTCGAGGTCCCAGTCATGCTCCCGATCGAGAAGCTGAGGGAAGCAAACAAATCAAAAAAGAGCAAGGAGGAAGAAAATACAGTCACAACCGGAGGTACAACAACATTCGGCGCAACAAGAACTACCTTCGTTTGACTTTTTACGTAACAAGTTTGACTAATTATTTTGTCGATTCTTAGCGGATTATTGTGCAAGAACAGGTGTTTCTCAATGTTTCGAGTTTATTTCTCCATTTCTTGTCTCACCAGTTCAACAGAGTGTAGATCGCGAAGTCTACGTTCGAGAGAGAGCCAACAATATTCTACGGATCTTAACAAACGCACCAAGGGGAAAGCTGTTTCTCATGCCATATAACAGCGGCCAACATTGGATCTTGGCATTTATTGATCCGTGAGATGACTCAGTCCTGTATTTTAATCCTCTAGGAAACGAACCGGGTGATGATTTTAAATACCTAATTACATTGTTAGTATATTTGATGTTCATGTTTCTGATTTGACATAACATAATTGTTGTTGTAATTGTTTTGAAATTTGTTAAATTGTTATGGCACTTAATGATTGGAAGATGTTGGTGGGAAGAGGAATAAAAAGCAACGCAACTACGACACGTTGATTGATACTGCTCACTGTCATATACAGGAAGGTTATATAGAATGCGGCTATTTTATATTAGCTTTCATGCGAGAAATAACATTGACTGTTGATGGACTAGCTTTACTTCAAACCAAGGATTTTTATACTGATGTAGGCAAGAGTGGGCTACATTTGTCATGCGGTTCATATAATATTGACTCAAAACAATATATATTTTGTACTATCGTTATATTAATTGTTGTACATTGTGACCCACCTCATTGCAGATTAGTTATTATTTTATTATTGGTTGTGTAATAATTGATAATACACTGGATTTGCCACCCATGGGAAATGAAATGAATTGACAATTTTTTTTTTCGTTAATACCTACCACGACGGTTTTGGAGGAAAGCCGTCGTGGTAGGCGGACCCTACCACGATGGTTTTCAAGAAAACCGTCTGGTATGTTCTTAAATATCCACTTTTAGGCCTTATATTTGATCATTCCACGACGGGTAAAAATCGTCGTCGAATCTAAAAAGATTCCATGACCCTGAATTCCACGACGGTTAGAAAATCGTCGTGGAAATGTTACCACGACGGTTAAAAACCGTCGTGGTATCCACATTCTGCACTAGTGTTTCATTATGAATGAAAAATTTATAAAACTCAAAAAATGCAAAAACATATTTCCAAAAAGTACATAAGTTTTATACAAACACTTGATTAAAAAAAAAACACAAAAATCATTTTCAAAACATTGTTATTTATATGTTGTACATGTTTTATACAGAATTAATATCAATTGTGCGGGAAATTAGTTATTTTACGTGATAAAATAAATACTGCACAAAAATATTTTTATTGGGTTGTTGAGAATTAATTATGTGGATTATGTTAAATTGTTTAGTCGTTGCATGAAATAATAAATACCAGCTTTTAATTAATGAAGTTTTTAATTAATGACAGTATAAATAATGCAAATTAGTCGAAAGAAATTAGACCGAACGAGAGAGTCAGACGGATAAGTGGCACCTCCTGAAAAAGTAAGAAAAACTCAAAGCGTCAAGAAACTGCTCACTTGCTTCAATGGAATTTGTTCTAGATTTAGTATCAGTAAATTAAGAGAAAATTACCTAAAAACTACTTTTTTTTTTTTTATCTATGACCAACATGACATAAATTATACCGCCCTAATTTTTAACTAACCATAAATAACTAACTTGATTTAGAAATTAACATACATAAAAGATGCGACAATAATATATTTAGTTATTAATGATATTACGTTGAGGATTTTTTCACAGGTGACCGCGACGAGAATTCGAACTGTATAAAAGATTCATGCCAACAATTTTTAAATATTCTGGTCATCTGATTATTTGTATAATGAATGATAGAATTCTATATATATAATATATATATATATATATATTATAAGTAAGTGCATAGATTTTGCGTGATTAAACGTATTTATATTTACGCATATAACTATGTTTTAAGTCATATATTTGTATTATATATATATTTATACATATACATATACATATTCAAACGTGCATAACTTTAGAGGTTATATATGTTAAATTTCACTTATGTTGTAAATTGTGAGCTTGCTTTTTGAAGCGTAGGTTTATATATATGTGTGTGTGTGTGGTGGAGAGATGTTGTTAGAAAATGAGGAGAATGAAGTTAAAGCTGCAGAGGAAAAAAAAAAACGTGTAAAAAAAAAAAAAAAAAAGGAGAGGAAAACCTCCCTAATTCCATTTAATTTTTGAATATGACAATTCTCCTTGTTCAAAACAAAGGGATTGACAACCCACAAATTAAAATATTTTCATTAATTCCAAAATTTGTTTGGACCGCTCATCATTTTTATAGGGAACAAGGTTTTAGTTTTTTTATTTACGCTCATTCATTCCTCTCTCTCACCTAAACAACACACCCCCCCCCCCACCCCCCCCCCCCCCCCCCCCCCCCCCCCCCCCCCCCCCCCCCCCCCCCCCCTTCTATTACTCTCACACATGCACAAGCCAAAAAAAAAAATTTTGATAACACAACAAGGACTATCCACCAAACCTCCAAATTCATCCAACCCAAAATGAAATGGATTTTTAAAGTATGTTTTGTTTCATTGTTTGATGAGATTATTATTGTTCTTTTCGGTTTGGGATGCCTTCGGGGAGATTGAGTGATTTTCTTGATGAGTTTCGTCTTATGACTTTGAGGAGATTGTAAGAAATATCCATGAAATGTGATTGAAGGAGTGGCTATATGGTTGATTGAAGATGCTTTATTGCTTTAGAATTATATTAAGCTTTGTGAATGGTTTGATTTTTGTCAACTAAGACGATTTTAAGGTTTTCAATTTCTTAATTCATGATTTTATCGGTATGGTGATTTAATTATTTTTAATATTGAAACATGCCTTAGGGCTTTATTTTGGTGTGTGTGAGTTATATTATTGTGGTGATGATTTCGTGTTTTAAATTTTTTTTTTTTTCAATAAAATTTTTCGGATTGGACATTGTATGGAAATTTCCAGTTTTTGAATATCTATTTTCAAAATCATTTTTGAAGGACTAAACGATCTCCATTTTTAATAAATTTGGTATTGATGAAAATCCCTGGATGTCATCTATTTTTATTTGAAATAAGATTCAGGCGTTTAGAGATCTGTGAAAATTTGTATGAGTTTTCAAAGAGGCAGGGGGTCCGGCTGCCTGTTCTATAGATTTTGGTGATCAGATTTCAAAACTATTTTTGAGGATCCAAACGGTCTCCATTTTTAACGAATTAGGTACCGTTAGAAAGCTATGGATGTCTATTTATTTAAAATCTGTTTCGGATCGTTTGGTGTCTTTTACAGATTGTTATGAATTTTTGAAGGAACATAGATCAGGCTTCTAGTTTCTGTAAAGTTTTGTAATTTGTATAATTATTGGATTTTTGTATTTTAATGTATTAAATGATGAACTAGGCCTATTAGGCTCTATTATAATATGATGGATGTATATGATGAATTATTATGTATTTTGTTAATTTTTATTATATTATTAATTATGCATTAGCAGTTCTAAAGGCAAGCACTCGAGACCTCAATTGCGTGTCACCATGGGAAAATTTAAGAAGGTAAGTAAGCATTTAGGTAAGTATACTCTTACCTGCAAACATGAATCAAAGATTTGAAAAGTATATGTTTTGATGTTGATGAAAAGTGTGTATATATATATATATATATGTATGTATATGTATTTTTATGTATTAAATGGAGTTGTACACCCTTGATGATGATGATGTTGTCACTGTTGATTTGGGAATAGCTACCACACTCCTTCGTGACTAGCGCGTTATGATGGTACAACGTCGGGCCTGTTTATAAGTTAAAAAGTTTTTAAATTGTATTTATATTTATGATGATGTTTATGATGATAAATAAAATTGTTTATTTACGTTGGTGAGATTTAAGAGTCTTACTAAGCCTTTGCTTATATAGTTAATTCATGTTATAGATAAGGAAAGGGTAAGATGTAGTATTGAAGGAGCTTTGAGCCGAAGCAAGACGATGTGTGATAGGAAAACGGAATGAACGATTTTGGGATGAACATTTTAATTCAATAAAGTTTGAGACTTTAGTTTATATATTATTCGATTGGAAGAATTCATATGTACTTAAATTTTATTTCATGAAATGGTTTTTTTTTTTTAATTAATTTAATTAGGAGGGTTATCTTGATAAAGTTTACAAAAAAATTCTAGAATTTTCTAAAAATACCTAAACAAAGTTTTCCGACAAGTCAATATTATAATTTCAAACTTATTATTTTCCGTAATTTTTTAAGAGATGAATATTGAAAATAAAAGTCAACTATGACAGTCCGCAAAGGGTTAATACACAAATTCTCCACTCTTGATCAAATGATACAAATTTTAACTAACTTTTGTTTAATTTTGTATCATACCGATCTAGTGTAACTTTTTGTGTCATATTGATGTAATGATCTATAAATTTGTGTTATTCAGTTATTTTTTTCGTAAATTAATGAACATGCATTTTTATATGAATAACAAGGCACCAAGAGGGGGGGAAAAACATTTTTTTCACTTTCCTTTTATTTAATTTTCTTGGGTCAAAAGCACTTGGCTTCAATGTGCTAATCAGAACCATCAAGTACAGAGAAATATTGGAGCAAAGAAAAAAAGTTAGAGAAATATATATATATATATGTATATATATATAGACACTTTGATGTTGATATCTTCACTTTTTTCATATAATCGTTATCATATTTTTATTTTTAAATTATCTAATAATACAAATATATTTTTATGGGGTTCAAAAGTATAATAATGTTGACAATAAGTAAAAGAAAGAAAAACAAAATAGTAGAGATAACATTACGAATTAGATCATAGAGTAGGATACTTCTATTTTATACTTTTTCAAAACGAATATTGCATGACAGGTCTTGATGTAGCATGCACGTCAAGCTTTGTGGTTAAAAGTAGAACAATGTGAAAAGGGGCTTGCAATGATTGTCAGGCCTTTTGACAACTTTTCGTTGGAACAATCCGGATAGATTATAACTTAAAAAACCCGTATTCGTCGTTAACGCATTATTTTCCCTCCTCTAACAGGGATTGTTTTGGTTTGATCAACAAACAACTTTCAGGATATGTGAAGCCTTCCAAAACAAAATTTAACACCAACCTAAAATTGAAAATTCGCGAGGAAAAGAACACAACATTTTGGAAAGAATATTTAAAGTCAGTATATAAAGTGAGAGAGAAATCTAATTCAAAGGTATTTTAATTCCAAATTTTCTGCAACACTTAATAGAAGTTTGACAACCTTTAGTGATACCCTTTAGAAAAATTGTAATTTATAAAACAAATTTTCTGAAAGAGCACAATCCTTTAAGAGGTTACATACTTTAATAATTTAAATTTTAACGATAAATTCGAAAGTAAAATATATTTATTTAGCTAGCAATCATGAGGTACTTAACAATTTAAATTTTAACTTAAATTTGTAATAAAATAAATAAAAATATATATATTATTTACTAGCAATTTAATCTCAACAGACCACATATCATGCATACGCACTCCGCATCTAAATGCATCTCTACGGCCTCACTGTCCGCATGTGAGCCACATAGGCACCCTCCGCATCACATTCATTACCTACTCAACATTAATATCTTTATGAAGATTGTTATGATTTGGTCAGTGATAAAATGACAAGGTAAGACGCCTGAATATGAGGTGATTTTGTGTTGTTATTGTGGCATCGTAGTAGGAAATCTTCCAATTAAGTGGACTATTGTCTAACCAAATGTGTAATGTCTACAAGTAGTGTAAGTACATCGTGGATTAGTCAGTCTTTTGTGAGAACCAAATATTTTGACTCAGGTACAGAGTAATATTACAAACGAAAGGTAATTTTCAAACTCAGATAATTTTGAGTCGTAAATGTGGTGAGGAACTTTTTTGTTGTGATTTTGAAGCATGAAATTTTATGAATATGGTATCTGTCACAGGGTCCAACTTTTTTCCTCTAGTCTTCGGCCCTATGATGGCCTAAGTCGCCCACTTAGTTAGCCAATCACACAAACTCACAAGCAAACAGAACACACACAATGGCTAAATCAAGTAAATAATCACGACACAACAGGCTTACGGGAAATCTCAACATTTCTATTATTCACCAACAAAAAGGATTACAAAGTCTGCTGCAAGGATCACACAAAATGCTTAACGCTTGTGTCCTTTGCATTTCTCAACTCAGTATAATTAAATCAATACAAGGTGGTTGACACCCCCAACCACGTAGGCCACTAACTAGGCAGCTAACTCCGTGCTTGACTATGTGGCATCGCCCTGTCGAGCCACTTGGTCACGCACGCCCGCATTCTCCTCGGACTGGGTAAGAACCGACCACATGTCGGCGCACAGACCAGCCACTTGGCCCACTCGCTGAGCCCTCTCGGTCTTGGCTGAAACCGCTGGTTGAACCTGGTCTCAATTTCGGTCCAATGCAGCGCCAACGGCTATCTGGGTCATGGCCACATGTAGACGTCTCTCAGCCCACGCCCCAGATTTCTCGGCCACTAGTGTAACCGCTCGCCCACTTGCACTACTGCATTTCACGCCCATCAGTATCCACGCCAACAAACCGTGACCGGACACGCATCACGTCCGCCAACCTAATTAGTCATGTCTCTCGGACCTTGTCTCGACCATCCTGGCCCCGAGTTCCGCAAACTCGCTCACTTGTCCGAGACCTGCTGGCCAGGCCGCCCAAGCCGATGCATGCTTGCCTTAGTCTTCCCGCGTGCCTAACTTCTTGCCGCCATCATGCTTGTCCGCGAACCCTTCGAAAAAGACTTCACCAACCAAGGCCACTCACCTTGGCTTCGCCACGCCTATGCGAGGCTTGGCACCGCTCAGCCCGCGCCGGTCCCCACGCAGGGCCGCATGCCACATTATAAGGGTCTGACAAACCCACCCCCGCCGGATGAAGCCGACGTCCTCATCGGGAGGGTCTCCAAATACTCCTTGATCTGATCCTCAAATTGCCACAACGTCACGTCACGTTCCCAAATAGCATTCGCCTCACAACTGGCCTTCCCATTGCACTAAGTAATCTGTGCGCCAATTCTTTCGACTCGCCCCCATGGTCGATGGTCAAGTATCTTAACCACCTGCTTCTCAAATGCTTCCGTACATTGGGTGGGGCTCACCTCACGTGTTGCCTATCCTGGTCAACATCCTCAAAGTAAGGCTTGAGAAAACTTACATGGAAAGTTGGGTGGATCTTCATCCTCTCCGGTAATTGGAGTCGATAGGCTACATTGCCCACCCGTTTGATCACTTCAAAGGCCCGTCATACCGCTGCACCAAGCCTTTGTGAAACCGTTTGTCAGTCACTTTCTTCCAAATCTGAGGTGTGAGTTTCAATAAGACCTTGTCACCCACTTGAAACTCTAAACGGCCGCCTATGTTGGTTCGCATACTCTCCATCCTCCGTTGTGCCTTTGCCAGGCTTTCCCAGCCTGTTCGATGAGTTCTTGCTTATCACGAGCAAAACGATAGGCTGCAGGGCACTCTCCTTGTGACTTCATCTTGGCTACATCAAGAGGGGTCAAGGTTGATGTCCCTATCACAAGCTCAGCGGGACTCAAACCTGTGGATGAAGACTTATGTATGTTGTAGCAAAACTGGGCCGTATCAAGTAAACTCACCCAATTTCTTTGACTGGCCGTCACATAATGCCTCAGGTATTCTTCCAACAACGCATTGACGCTCCGTTTGGCCATCGTTTGCGGATGATTTTGTGGAAAACTTCAAATCTGAACCCATCATTTGAACAAAAAGTCCAAAATTTACCTGTAAACCGAGCATCACGATCGCTGACTATGTCTTTGGGGACTCCAAACAACTTAACCACATGTTTGAAAAACAACTCCGCTGCTGCCTCGGCAGTGCATGCATGAGGCGCACCCACAAAGACCGCAAACTTAGAGAAGCGATCGACCACCACCACACCGATCTTAGGCCGTCCACCGTTGGGAAACCCGATATGAAGTCCATGGAAACAGACTCCCATTGTCTCTCCGGTATAGGCAATGGCTGAAGCAACCCCGCTTGCTTCTTCCTCTCGGTCTTGTCAATCTGGCAGGTTCGACAAGTGCGAACGTACATCTCAATATCATCTTCCATCCTTGGCCAAAAGTACGTCCTAGATAGCAATGCCACCATCCTTTCCACACCTGGATGTCCAGCCCATTGAGGGTCGTGAGTCTCTCTAAGCAACTCACGTCTAAGTCCACCACCCGCTGGGACATATAGCCTGCTGCCTCGCCATAAAGCAGGTCACCCTCAATAAAATATTTGCGAACCAGCCCTTCCTTGACCCGTTGTCTGAGCTGTTCATACATCTTGTCCGCCAATGCCTGATTCTTGACTCTATCAAGGAAATCAGATTGCACAGTGGTTAGCGAAGCAACAAAAGTTTTTACCTCCTTTCGGCTGAGGGCATCCGCCACTTGGTTCTGACTTCCTGGTCTGTGCAGCCAATTGAAGTCAAACTCCGCAAGGAACTCTTGCCACGGGCTTGCTTGGGGGTCAGCTTCTTCTGCGTCTTAAAGTATGTGTTAGCGACATTGTCGGTCACTACCACGAACTTTGTTCCCAGCAAATAGTGCCTCCAAATCTCCAAACAATGAACCACGGCAGCCATCTCCTTCTCGTGGGCCGAATACCGCTGTTCTGCCTCCTTGAGCTTGCGGCTCTCAAAGGCAATGGGGTGTCCCTCCTGGACCAATACCCCACCAATGGCTCTATCCGAGGCATCCGTATGCACTTCGAAAGGCAGTTCAAAGTCAGTAACCGCAGCACCGGTTCAGAGGTCACCGCACACTTGATCCCATCAAATGCATCCTGACAATCCCGTCCATTCCCACTGCTTATCTTTCTTCAATAGATCCGAGAGAGGGCTGGCCTTCTTCGAGTACCCCTCAATAAACCGTCGATAATAGTTCGCCAATCCAAGGAATGACCGCAACTCCGAGACTTTAGTTGGGGCTGCCCACTCAAGGATGGCCTGAACTTTCCTCTCCATATCGGATCTGGCCTTTGCTCACTTTGTGGCCCAAAAACATTATCTCCTGCTGGCAAAACTCGCATTTCTCCTTCCTCACGTAGAGCGAGCTTCTCCTCAACGCCGAGAAAACTAACTTCAAATGCTCCACATGATCTGCAAGAGTCGGGCTGTACACAACAATATGTCCAAGTAGACGACTACAAAGTGGTCGAGGAACTCATAGAGCACATCATTCATGAGATTGCAAAAAGTAGCAGGGGCGTTAGTTAAACCAAATGGCATAACTAGGAATTCAAACGAGCCATACCGTGTCACACACGCTGTCTTCGCTTCATCACCTTCGGCAATCCTCACTTGCCAATATCCTGACCTCAAATCAAGCTTCGTGAAGAACGCCGCCTTCGATAACCGATCGAACAAGTCTGAACGTTGGGGACAGGATATTTATTCTTCACGTAATTTTGTTCAAGGCACGGTAATCAACACACATCCGTAGCGTGCCGTCTTGCTTTCTTTGGAACAACACCGGAGCTCCATAAGGGGCTTTCGAGGGCTGAATATAACCGGCTGCAAGCAACTCCCCGAGCTGCTTCCTCAATTCTGCAAGTTCCAAAGGCGCCATCCGATAGGGGCCCCGTGCCGGGGGTCGAGCTCCAGGTTCAAGCTCAATCCGATGATCAATAGCACGTCTAGGGGGAAGAACCCTAGGCAGCTCAGCAGGCATCACGCTATAATCATCCAAAACAGCCGCGACTTGATCTGGGACCTCAACAACTTGATCCGGTTTACCTCCACCAGAGCAGCAATCATGGTCGTTTCGCCCCTTTTAATTCCTGTCTTAACTTGGGAAGCCGATTGCCATAAAGGCTTCTCCGTAACCTGTCCATGCTCAACAGGAATAAAACTAGGACAAAACTCGTCAGCAATCAGTAGGCCACCCAAATGTGGCATGGCAATGGCTTTGGCTTGCACAAAGAACTCAACACCAAGTATAATCAAAACATCCAAGGGTAGAGCCATAAACCGACACTCTTGCTGCCACCCATTTTGAGCACAAAGTAGTGGTACCTTGGATATTTTGAGCCCTCGAATTCACTGCCTTCACTTGGTTTGGGCTCTTTGAGACTTCCAACCCGAGAATCCACCATAGCTTGCGACACGAAATTGTTGGTAGCACCCGTATCCAACATGGCCCGCACCTGTCTTCCGTTCACAGTCACCGTCACGTACATAAGACCCTTAGGAGGGGCCTTAGACTCCACCGTGATAGCATTCAGCAACTGGATTGGATTCACCCGTGGGGCGCAATCTCCCGAGTCTCCACTGCCGCTAGGTTCACGTCAGTCACGAGGGCAGTAAGCCTATTCCTCTTCGGGCAATCCTGATCTTGTGGTTGCCATTACACAAGAAACAACCCGAGTTAGCATTACCTTGGCTTTGGGGTGGATCCGAACCCCGCTGCTTAGATGAGTCCCCGGTCTTCTTGTTCTTGCCCTTCTTATGCTCCTTGCCCTTTTTGTTTTTGTCATCGCCGCCCTTCTTCTTGTCTGCACTTGTTGAAGAAGGATTAATCTTGTAATCAACAAGACTATCTGCTGCCGCTATTGCCGTGGGTAAATCCTTCACATTCTGCCGTCTCAATTCCGCTTGAGCCCATGGCTGTAGTCCCGAGAAAAATTGAAGAGCTTGTCGTCCTCCGACATGTTCTTCACGTCAAGCATAAGGAGCTAAACTCCTTCACATAATCCCACCGTGCCGGTGTGTTTCAACTTTTTGAGGCTTCCCTTGCTACCCATGCGGTGTTCAAGGGCAGGAACTGATCCCTCAATTCCTTCTTAAGTGTCTCCCACGTCTCAATACGCGGTCGACCCGCGCTAGCATCATCATCTAATCGGGTCCGCCACCAAAGCTTCGCGTCTCCCTCAAGGTACATACTGGTAATGGTGACTTGGTCCTTTCCACCACACGAGCGGCTCTGAAGTATTGCTCCATGTCCCACAAGAAATTCTCTAATTCCTTCGCATTTCGGCTTCCACCGAATTGCTTTGGCTCCGGAACTTTCAGTTTCGAACCTCACCACCCCTCGCACTGCTAGATGCACCAACAGCAGTCGTTTTCAGTAAAGCGATATCGTTCTCAATGGCTGAGAGCCGCACCTCTACTCGCTCCGCAATGGCTAACAACTGTTGAAGACAATCGTGGTAGCGATCCACCATGTCCTTCTGGTTGTCCGAGATCAACTTGTGAATCTCCACTATCCTTGCCGAATGCAACTCTGCTTGCTCGGCCAAGGTTCCGGCCTCGTTGCGGGGCACCGATTAAATCCTCCAAGATACCAACACGCTCACCCAGATCGCCGTCCACCATGACCGACCGTGCTCTGATACCAATTGTCACAGGGTCCAATTTTTTTCCTCTAGTCTTCGGCCCTATGATGGCCTAAGTCGCCCACTTAGTCAGCCAATCACACAAACTCACAAGCAAACATAAACACACAATGGCTAAATCAAGTAAATAATCACGACACAACAGGCTTACGGGAAAATCCCAACCTTTCTATTATTCACCAACAAAAGGATTACAAAGTCTACTGCAAGGATCACACAAATGCTTAACGCTTGTGTCCTTTGCATTTCTCAACTCAGTATAATTAAATCAATACAAGGTGGTTGACACCCCCAACCACGTAGGCACTAACTAGGCAGCTAACTCCGTGCTTGACTATGTGGCATCGCCCTGTCGAGCCATTTGGTCCACGCACGCCCGCATTCCTCGGACTGGGTAAGAACCGACCACATGTCGGGCGCACAGACCAGCCACTTGGCCCACTCGCTGAGCCCTCTCGGTCTTGGCTGAAACCGCTGGTTGAACCTGGTCTCAATTTCGGTCCAAGGCAGCGCCAACGGCTATCTGGGTCATGGGCCACATGTAGACGTCTCTCAGCCCACGCCCCCAGATTTCTCGGCCACTGGTGTAACCGCTCGCCCACTTGCACCGCATTTCACGCCCATCAGCATCCCACGCCAACAAACTGTGACCGGACACGCACCACGTCCGCCAACCTGATTAGCCATGTCTCTCGGACCTTGTCTCGACCATCCTGGCCCCGAGTTCTGCAAAACTCGCTCACTTGTCCGAGACCTGCTGGCTAGGCCGCCCAAGCCGATGCATGCTTGCCTTAGTCTTCCCGCGTGCCTAACTTCTTGCCGCCATCATGCTTGTCCGCGAACCCTTCGAACAAGACTTCACCAACCAAGGCCACTCGCCTTGGCTTCGCCACGCCTATGCCGAGGCTTGGCACCGCTCAGCCCGCGCCGGTCCCCACGCAGGCCGCATGTCACATTATGAGGGTCTGACAGTATCCATGTTGTCCATCCCGTATCTGCCGAAGAGAAAACATAGAAGGGGGACCTCAAAACACAAGTCAGTGAAAAAAAATAAAATTAAATTAAATTAAATAAAGCGAGATACATAACTCTAATAATTAACACTCGTCAATAAAATAATATTATATAATAACTCTATAAAATAAAACTATTTTAGTATTCTTAAACTTATATTTTTGTTATAATCTTAATTACTTATTTTAATTTTCCTCTAAATTTATTATGTTATTTCAAATGTGTATGTTAAATTATGTTAAAAAGTTTAAAAGTAGTAATCTGGAGTTAAAATGTGATAAAAAGATTAAAAAATAAAAAAGAAAAGCGGGAGACAATTTTCCCCACTCGCGGAACTTCACGTGCACGCCAAATGCACTCCTGGCCGTCGGATCGCCTCATCAACAGCCCAGGATTGCGAGTGCAGTCCACCCGCCCTAGCTAGCGAGTCTAAGGCCACGTGTCAGGCCAACTCAGAGATTCCAGATCGCATGCTTTGTGTCACACCATTCGTCCATGCAGCCTCGTTTTCTCCCAACAGTAGCTCGCCACGTGTCTACATCTTCCTCCAGCCAGTCGTCCATCGCCAGTTGTCGCCATGGGGCCCGCGACTGCTGTGCGTCAGCCTCTGCAGCAAGGAAAAAAAAGGAAAAAATCCTAGGGATTTGAGGCTGCAGCTGGATAGGTTGGAGGCTTTAAATAGAAGCCTAGGCTTCGTGCCCATTGTCTTTTGGCTGCAAGAGAAGCCAAAAACCAAATAAGAAAAAGAAAAAAAAAATTAAGCTTTAGGTTTAGTTTCTACAAAATTAGAAAAAGATTATCTTTGAATTATCAAGAAGAGATGGAGAAGAAATTAAGATAAGGTTTTGGAGATTTGTGATATCTTTAAATTGGATTTTTTACTTTATTTTCTTATCTTTTTATTTTGTAATTTGAGAATGATTGAACCGTTATTTTGTAGATTTCTATTTTTATTTATGAAGTAATTTTCTTTTCTAAGAATACGATCTAGCCGGAGTTATGATTATTTGAGTTTTTTTATTTTTAATTGATTGATATTTTATTCAAGTTCTATGTTGAGTATTTTAATCTGTGCTTAATACTTGTGAATTTCTAACCAACTTTTTGCATGAATTTGTATATGATTTGAGACTGAGAAAGTGATGATTGAATAAACCCTTGTTTAATTTACCATGAGACTGTCATAAACTAGAGATAGTTATGAAACTTATGCAGCATTATGAATTTCCCGCTCTTAATGAATTGTAAAAAGCTTAGAGTTGAGACCGAGAGGTGATAATGGGCTTATTGTGAGTTAAATTATTAATGCTTGAGAAGATTAATGATTAACTTAAAGAGATTCACTGGCAACATACAAAATAGACGTTATTAATTTAATTAGAGGATTGAATATGATTAATCCGATGAAATCGGAACCGTAGATTTTTTAGTATTTTGAGGTTTTGTCTTTTGCTTATTTGTTATTTTATTTAAAATTCTCTTTTCGGTTATTTAAATAAAGTAAGAGTTAATATAATTTCGGTAATTGGTAACGACAGTCCTCGTGGAAACTATACTTTTACTTATCACTTTTATTATTTATTTACGATATTGTTCACTTGCAATTTTAAGCAATAATTTTTGGCGCCGTAGCTGAGGACTATTTGTTTTACTAATATCGATACCAAATAACTCTAGTTTTAATTTGAATTTTTTTTATTATTTTCCTTTATTTTAATTTTTTTGTTTTTTGTCTTATTTGAGGGACTTCAAGATGTCTCATCGACAAGTTCTAATGAGTTTTGCCCAACAAGACATAGAACCGATGTATAGTGCTTGGTGAAGATATAGAGACTTGCTTAATAAGTTTTCTTGATCATGGTTTCACTAAGGAATATATTCTTCAAAATTTCATCAATGGCTTATGTGACACAACAAGAGTTGGGTTGAAAGTAGACATGGTAATTCCCTTTATTCCAAAGACCTGTTGACGAAGCCTATTATATGTTGGAAGACATGGCCGACCATGATTATTGGGAAAATAATATTTTTCTGAATGACCAAGATTTCCGGCATGAAGAATTGGTAGAATCCACTCCTACCATCGATGCACAATAGAGACTATTGAAGATTACCACCTTCAGGAGCCAACGCAAAAAGAGGAGCACTTGAAGGTGTTCATGACAACAACTCTTTAAGTGAGATTCGGGTACAAGACTTAGCCATGGAAGAAGAATCACAAGAAGAAGTCTTTAGTGCCCCACTAATGTGACTACATTAATCATCCAAGATCATCTCTATAAAGATCCAATATGGCCAATACCTCTTCCACCTACATTAACATCATTCATTCATGTTCCCTGAGCACATGCATCGAAGCCTAGTCTTGTTGGAGTCACATGTTGAATTCTACCATATCTTGCCAAGCTTGAGGGCATCAACAGTCAAGACCCGTATGTGGTGCTATATGACACCTATTATAGGCGAAAGCCGCTCTTTGATGAGTGCTTCTCTATAGTCAAGCCGACGACCATAAATTAAGCACTTCTTGGGAGGCACCCAAGCTTTTTACATGCTTTTTATTTGTTTTGTTCAAATTTCTATTTTCAAGTTTTAGAATCTTTTGTTTATTTTTTTATTTATCTTGCTTCCTTGTTTTTCTTCTCTAGGCACAAGCTTTGAAGTCAAGGAGCCAACTCGTAGAGCCAAGCACCAACGGGGGAAGTTTCCAATAACCCTTCTTATTTTATGATTGCTTACATATTGAGGACAATATGCATTTTAAGTTTGGGGGTAGAAGTATTTAAAAACAAAACAAACAAAACAAATAAAACAAAACAAAACAAAACAAAACTTTTTGAGTATTGAGTATGTTTGATTGTCAAAGGCCAATGATAATGAATAGATTGAAATAATTATAGCTCATGGAAAATGATGATATTGTATTGTTTGTGTGTGCTTGATTCTTGTGTAAGTTTTGTCTTGCTTGCTCTTTTAACACTGCGCATATAGCCTTAATCATTTAACCATTTTCCTTACTTAGAGAGAGTTTATGCGAATTAAGTAATCCATTCGATCTCATCGAATTCTAGAACTTGTTTAATTATCACTTGAGGCGAAATCCTAGACTACACTTTGCCAAAGACATGATTTAGGTCATCTTTACATCGTTTGAGCCTTTTAAGCCAACCTTAACATATGCATATCCTTAGTCACCCCTTTGAGCCTAATTTTACATTTTCTTTGTTACCCACATCTTTTAGCCTAGCTTTTTTTAAATTTTCAAACTTTCAACCCTTTACCTTAAGCATGTTGATCATTCTAGGAATAATCTTGAGCTATGCTAAAGTATGGGAGGATGGGTGGAGTTATGGAAAGTTTATTTATGTTTCTTCAAAAATAAATAAATAAATAAGTGCTACACCTTGTTTCAAAAATAAAATAAATAAAATAATGAATAAATAAATAAAGTTTGAGGTATAGCAACTAAAAAAATAAAAAAATAAAAAGTAGATGTCAAAGTAAGTTGAAATCAAGTTTGGGATGTTATTAAAAGTGTTGTAAAAGCTCTACAAAGGTCTTAGAATGATTATATATTTAGGTGATTCGAGCCACATTATTATCCTTATCCTGCCATTACCCTAGCCTAATATTACAAACCTAAAATTCCTAATGATCATTGGTAATGTGTTTGTCTACATTAGTGGAGAGTGATAAGAAAAGTAAGCATAAAAAGTTCAAAAATTTCTTCATCTAGAAATCAATCATAATTCATTTGTTTGCATAAACTGATCAGAGTTGTGAGTGGTTAAGTGTAAAAGGCTATTCTCACACACACACTAAAAGAATTCAAGGCAAGGTGAGGCAAGCATATGAATTGAAATTATAAACTTTCACGATGTTTAGAGTTTTCCTTGAGCTATGAAATACGTGAAATATTTGAGGCGTTCTTGGTAAATCAAACTGAATTAGCACTCACACTTTTCAATTTTCTTTTGCTAGAGGACTAGCAAAATGTTAAGTTTGTAGGTGTGATAACTCTATTTTATAGAGTTATTTTAGCATTTTTAAACTTATATTTTTGCTATAATCTTAATAATTTATCTTAATTTTTCCCTAAATATATTATGTTATTTCAAGTGTGTAGGTTAAATTATGTTAAGAATGTTAAAAGTAGCATTTTGGAGCTAAAAAGTGATAAAAAGATTCAGAGACAATTTTCCACCACTCGCGGAACATCACGTGCGCGCCACGCGCTCTTTTGGCCGTCGGATCGCCTCATCAGTAGCCCAGGATCGCGAGTGCAGTCCATTTGCCCCAGCTAGCACGTCCAAGGCTGCGTGTCAGGCCAACTCAGGGATGCCAGATCGCATGCTTCGTGTCCCACCGTTTGTCCGTGCAACCTCGTTTTCCACCAGCAGAAGCTTGCCATGTGTCTACTTTTTTCCTCCAGCCAATCATCCGTCGCCATTTGTCTCCGTTGGGCCCTTGACTACTGCGCGTCAGCCTCTACAACAGAGAAAAGAAAATGAAAAAAATCCTAGGGATTTGAAGAGGCTGCTGGATGGCTTAGAGGCTTTAAATAGAAGCTTAGGGCTTTGTGCCCACTATCTTTTGGCTGCGGGAGCAGCCAGAAACCAAGGAAGAAAAAGAAAAAATATATATATTAATGCTTTGTTTGTTAAACAATCTCATTTCAAACTAAAATGTATTTTTTATTTTTATTTTATTTTTTTCTGAAAATTTTTTTGTATTTTTCTGAAAATTTGTTTTATCTTTTCTAAAAATTCAACAAAAATTTTCAACTCAAACTTAAAATTTTCAACTCAAACTCATTAACTAAACAGACTTTAAGTTTTAAGTTTAGTTTTCTACAAAATTAGGGAGAGATTATCTTGAATTATCAATAAGAGAGGGAGAAGAAAATTTAAGAAAAGGCTTTGGAGACTTGTGACACCTTCAAACTGAGTTTTCTTGCTTTATTTTCTTATCTTTTATTTTGTAAATTTGAGAATGATTGAACCATTATTTTGTAGATTTTTATTTTTATTTATGAAATAATTTTTTTTCTAGGGATACGATCTAGCCGGATTATGATTATTTAAGTTCTTCTATTCTTAATTGACTGATGTTCTATTCCAGTTATATGTTGAGTATTTTAATATGTGCTTAATGCTTGTGAATTTCTAGCTAACTTTTGCATGAATTGGTATTTGATTTGAGACTGAGAAGTGATAATTGAATAAGTCCTTATTTAATTTACCATGAGATTGTCATAAGCTAGAGATAGTTATGAAACTTATGCAGCATTATGAATTTATCGTTCTTAATAAATTGTGATAAGCTTAGAGTTTGAGATCGAAAGATGATAACGGACTTCTTGTGAGATAAATTGTTAATGCTTGAGAAAGACTAATGATTATATTAGAGAGATTCGCTGGCAACATACAGAATAAATGTTGATTAATTTGATTAGAGGATTTGAATATGATTAATCCGGTAAAATCGAAAATTGTAGATTTTTTAGTATTTTGAGTTTGTCTTTTGCTTATTTTGTTATTTTTATTTAAAAATCTCTTTTTGGTTATTCAAATAAAGTTAGAGTTAATATAATTTCGATAATTGGTAACGACAATTGTCGTAAAAAACGATCATTTACTTATTATTTTATTACTTATTTATGATATCATGCACTTGCAATTTTAAGCAACACTATACAATTATAATGACATGTAGAAGAGATGAGTAACTAAATACACGAAACAGCTATCTATCGAGCCCAGTCGTCATCAAGACCATGCGCTTCAAAGTGGTTTGTAGGGTTAGAATTGAGATCAGGGGTATGACGAAGAGTGTTTTTGTATTGTAATAAAAGTGGGTGGATGGCAAATGATGTGTACTCAGTGTCGTTGGAGCTCATGGCCAGTGACGAAAGAGGTACCGTATTGAGTTTGTTGAAATCGGATGTCAAAGAACCAAACTTGGTCATCTCCATGAGCCTGACCAGCACCACCTTAAACAGGATAGCTCTATGGTCCAATTCAGATCTCGCATTCATTGTCCATCTATGAAAGATTAATAATAGAAGTATGGAACAGACGTTCAAACACTTCGTGAATGCTTCCAGCAAAAAAAAAAAAACACTTCATGACTACCAATATATGGCATCAAGGATGCTGTCTCGAATAACAAGCAACTGCAACATGGTGACCATTGAGCCTTACGATAGTACTACTTCCTTTTTCCTTCCCATCACCATATCCTTAGCCTATATGTGCATGTGTGTGTGTTCATATGGACCTGCAACATCTACTTCCTAATGACACAACACAGAAGACAAGGAAAGATACTGCACCCCGACGAAGCATACAATTCTGATGCGGTATCGAGTAATGCATTTCCTTTCGCAAATGAAACAAAGAATTAGTGTTTTTTCTAATCCAAAACAAATTTGACTATATATACATATCAAGTTCAGTTATCTAAATCTAATCCTGCCACTAGTACATAAGCGAATATGATCGGAAGAATAAATCGGGACCTGATGGGTTAAAATAGAAGAAAGCCTCACCATGATCTTCTGTTCGGAATTTCAGATGCTCAGGCCCTTTCTCTTCTGTAAGAGCAACACTCATTTGATAAAAAGGTCTAAGCTCAGGAATCCTCCCAATTGCCTTATGTGACCTTTTAAGTATAAAGCAGTTTCAGCACTTCCTTCCCTACACAGTCTATCTTCTTGATGGTTATCATCATGTCAACTGTGAACTCCGATGTCCATAGTTGAGGAGTTGATAGCAACATGAAGATGTTTCTGTTTTCACCATTAAGATTCTCTCGACCTCTTTTTTCTCTGTCCATTCAAGTAACCAGCTGTAGAGAAATAATATTTACACAGATTCTCAGGTGCAATACTTGGAAAGGTCCAGCGAAAACGTAAATGAACAAAAAAAAAAAAAAGGGAAAAGAAAAGGCGTCAGCAGGGGGGGAAAAAAAAAGGCTCCTTACCAACAAAAGGCGGGTAATAAATAATATACAACTTTCTATTGTTATCTACCAGTAGACATGACATCCTCAATTCTCCTGATTACAATGCTTAGATCGCAACGACTTTCAAGAGCTTTAACAGCAGCTCGGTGTGCTTTTTTGTGCCATTTGAGAAGATTGTAAGATTGTAGAAGAGACCATCTTGCTTGATTTGACATCTTTGCAAAACATAACAAAAAAAGAGGATGCCAAATTTTACAATTATGGTTGGAAAGATTTGTGTGTATATACACTCTTTTGAAAAATGTGCATATTAGCTGAAAGATATACCTCAGCTATAGATAATGGGGGTTGCAGAAGAGCACAAGTGCTCCGGAAGAGATTTTCATCATTTTCTCCACCCTCAGCTTCACCATAAATAAGAGCTTCAGCAGCAATACCAGCAAAAAGCACCATACAGTATCTAATGTGTTTTACACAGGATCAACCATTACTAAGATGCTTAATAATTATGATGACGAGAAATGTTACTAAGGTCGAGCAGATATTACTCCATAAACTAGAAAAGATTGCATAAAAAAATACAATTACCCAGAGTCGTACACACCTGTCAAAGGAAGTACCATCCAGTCTTCCTTCAGCAAGATCATTAGACATTTTCTCATCCCAAAATTGAGTTCCTGCCTGAAACATAACCGAGTTTTCATTCCCGTTCTAACTAGTTTAAAATATTATGACAATAAACCGACAGGAGTCACAGGATATATTTAATGATTTCTCTGCAACTGATCTAAACAGAAAATTTACCGAGGCTAGTGGCATGAAATAGACATATACACTATGTATACAGAATCTATCCTCATCTCCAAACTCAGTTGCTTAAAGAATCGCAGTATAGCAAGAAACAACTAGGTGAAACTCCACGTGAAACACACAACATTATTACCTGCCCTTGAATGCCCATTTGCACGGCAACAATTGGGTCTAAAATGACTCCCCGAATTGGGCAGCCCATCAAGTATGCTGCAATATCAGTAAAACGAATCGTTAGAATAGGTTTGTGTACCTTATTGTAATATGCTAGAAGGATTGTTGAGGAAAAGAACATAGTTTAGAAAAGTATTTACAGAGATTATTAGCAGTTCTTAATTAACATTCCAAGTACAACTCTCGATTTACATATGGTACATAATCGAACATCCAAAACCTTAACCAGAGACTTACCTATTAGGACATGCCCTGCTTCATGAACCAGGATCCTACGTCGGTTTGGAGGCCAATAACTCGATAATTGAGCTAAACAGCAACCACCAAGGAAGGTAGAATCAACAAATGCTAGCCCCAATATTGCTGCAAGGTTAGGCCTAATATCAATGCCTTGGGAGAGAAGAAATGATGTCCCACTAAGGAATGCGATCATAGCAAGACTAGAACTTCCGGATAAACCCCATTTTTTGGGAGCAAATTTCGACGCTGCAAAAAAGGGAATAAGAAGGACAATGATAAACTCTATATAAGGAATACTTATATCCAAAGCATACATTGATAGATTTGGAATCAGTAGGACACTCATACATACACATACACATAGATATATATATATATATATATTGTGGTAAGAAACAAAATAATATTATGGAAAATCAAATAAAAAATATGATACAAGGCAAGAGATGAAGCTCTCCTCTAAAAGTTTGAAGTAAGAAACCAAACAAAACCAAAATACTAATAGTTTCATGTCAACTACCCCTCAATTCCTAGAAAAAGAAACGCCTTATAGTCCTTTACCAGTGACACCACATGAGCCTTAGAACTTATCATATCCTGCATAAATTCCACATTCTATTCTTTTTTCGATACATTGCTAGCTCTTCGAAGGATTTGAGCTACAGATCACTCCCTAAAATCACCCCATCCTTACCAACTAGGCTAGCACCAGTTGACTTAATTCCTCATTCTCTTCGAACCTCTTAAATATCCTCAAACTCCTTTGAAGCCCAAACTAGCTACAAACAAAAAAATTCAGTATTCTCTTTTCCCTATCCTTATTAGATATCAGCTTCACCATAAAGAAGTCCGATTACCAATACAACAACATACGTACATATACAACAACTTAAACGCTACCTTACAATAAAAAACCAAATGATCAGGACTCTCCATATCTTCTTTCATGAGACAACAAGAAGGGAAAACGTTCATAATTGTTTCCTTTTCTGCAAAATCTTAGATGTAGTAACCTTACCATGCACCAATAAACTAGAAAAAACCTGAACTGTGGTGGGCGGAACAGGGGCATTCAAGATGAAACTACAAGGTTCAAATGACAGCATAGCCAGTTTATGCTCTAATAAAAAGGGAAGTAAAATAGTACGTGAATAAACTCGACAACCAAAGGACTATGCTCTTTTATCATAAATCGAAAACACAAGTCTAACTGCTTCAAGCAAGCCAAAGAGTTTTTTTTTTTTTTTTTTTTTTTTTTTTTTTTTTTTTGACAGTTCAAGCGAAGAGCTTAAATTGAAGAACATAAGCACCTTGCACTTACTGAGTCTGTGAAGGAATTGGCAACCGAAGAAGGAATTGAGTAAACAATGTTTGTAGAAATAACCATACGAGGAAAAGGTTTTTAAGAATCACCTTCTAAACCAGTTGAATCCTTCAGTACTGTTGGTGTAACATTTCTTGTTCCCTCCAAAACTGAAACAGATAAAATGAAACTTTAATAGACAAGTGCAAAAGCCAACAAGAATCAATTGCACGAATTAGATCATGTACCACAATTCCAGAATCAAACGCGAAAACCAAATTTACGTAGATACAATGTAATGTACATGTACTGCAGAAATTGTTTTCTTACAAAAGTCACTGACTTGAAAACCTATAAAGTAAAGATTCAATATGTTGAAAACTTGGTGCCCATGTTAAAAATTGTTTCCTCCACAATATTGCTTTAAAACCCGAAACAGAAAAGTAAAGGCCAAAAGAACATACTTTTTTAGCCTCATTTCGATGATACCATAAACCGAAGCTATCGAATATGAAAAATTATTCTTTCTGCCAAATATCCTAAATCGGTAAAGACTTGCAATGAACCTTTCAACAGACTACAAGCAAGAACTTCCAGAAGCAATATAACCTTAACAAATCCCGTATCAATTCAACAACAATACAGAAACTTTCAGAAATCAAACAAACTAACAAATATTTACAGAAAAAAGTGAAAAATGGATTACCGATGTTCCTGAATTTTCCAAAATTGGGTAAGAAGCCTCTGTCCTTGAGAAACTTAAAAGCGTTCCCAACGAGTCTCATGTCATCAGCATTTAAGCACGTGTCCAAAACCTCCCAATCCCTCTGAAACCCAGAAAGCCCCAATTCATGGCCGAACCGAGAAGAACCATTTGAGGGGTCGAGACGGAGTTCGTGTTCGACGGATTTAAGGAAGCGGAGAGCACCAGCAAGGTCCTTGCGCTTGACGGCTTCCTCGTACTCTTTCCATTCCCGAAGAGCTGATCTCACAACACCTCGCAGTCGCCGTGGTTGTGGTTTTGGTTGTGGTTGTGCTTGACGGGGGAAAGAGGAAATTTGGGGAGAAAATGGTGTGGGTAAGAAACTTTTCGGGAGAGCTCCAACGTAAGGGGAGCCAAAAGCCATGGGAGACACACCGCTGCAGAGTACAATGAGTCGAGGATATTTTTTTTATAAAATTAATCAAATTTAAAGTTGGTGCATAGATTTTTTTTTTTTTTTTTTTTTTTTTGGCTAGAAAAATTGGAGCATAGTTAAATTCGATAAAATGGGTGCCTAGTTAAATTCTACATGTATATTGTATAAGGTTTAATTTCATTTTTAGCATTTGTGAAAAAAGTATTATTAAAATTGACTTCATTTTTGTTTTCTTTCATTCCTAGCACTGACACGTCATCACCATCAATTAAGATGGATGTAAAAAGTCAAAAATACCCTCAGGCAAGCCTAAATTTTTTTTTTTTTTTTTCACTTTCCCGCCTAGCCCCCCACCCATTTTGAAACTCAAATCTTCATATAATATCTTAACTTGATTTAAAACTATTTTCACTATTTTAGAGAAAGAAACTTCCATTTAGAGAGAGAAACTCTCACCGTCGGGGAAAAAAAAATTTAACACTTCCATTTAACAAAAAAAAAAAGTTAACAAAATCTAACTTTTTTGTCATTTTTGAGTAAATGTCATTCATGTTATGACCACCTAGTCATAACAATTATGACCTATGTCTAAAATTTTTTTAAAAAAAATCTAACATTTTTGACCATTTTCCAGTAAAGGTCATTCATGTTATGACCACTCGGTCATAACAGTTACATATGTCTAAAAAGTTTTTTTTTTTTTTAATATAACATTTTTGGCCATTTTTTAGTAAAGGTCATTCTTGTTATGATCATCCGGTCATAATAGTTATGACCTATGTCTAAAAAAAAAAAATTAAAAAATCTAACATTTTTGGTCATTTTCCAATAAAGGTCATTCCTGTTATGACCACTCGGTCATAACAGTTATGACATATGTCTAAAAAGTTTTTTTTTTTAAAAATCTAACATTTTTGGTCATTTTTGAGTAAAGGTCATAACAGTTATGACCTATGTCTAAAATTTTTTTTTTTTAAATCTAACATTTTTTGTAATTTTTTGAGTAAAGGTCATAACAGTTATGACCTATGTCTAAAAAAAAATTTAAAAATCTAACATTTTTGGTTATTTTCCAGTAAAGATCATTCATGTTATGACCACCCTGTCATAACAGTTATGACCTATGTCTAAAAAGGTTTTTTTTTTTTAAATCTAACATTTTTGGTCATTTTTGGTCATTTTTGAGTAAAAGTCATAACAGTTATGACCACCCGGTCATAATAGTTATGACCTATGTCTAAAAAAATTTAAAAAAATCTAACATTTTTGACCATTTTCCAGTAAAGGTTATTCCTGTTATGACCACCCGGTCATAACAGTTATGACATATGTCTAAAATGTTTTTTTTTTTTTTTAAATCTAACATTTTTGATCATTTTTGAGTAAAGGTAATAATTATTATGACTGGGTGGTCATAACAGTTATGACCTATGTCTAAAAAAAAAATTTAAAAAAATCTAACATTTTTGGTCATTTTCTAGTAAAGGTCATTCATGTTATGACCACCCGGTCATAACAGTTATGACCTATGTTTAAAAAGTTTTTTTTTATTTTTAAATCTAACATTTTTGGTCATTTTCGAATAAAGGTCATAACAATTATGACCTATGTCTAAAAAAAAAAATTTTAAAATCTAACATTTTTGACCATTTTCCAGTAAAGATGATTCATGTTATGATCTATGTCTAAAAAGTTTTTTTATAAAAAAAATCTAACATTTTTTGTCATTTTTGAGTAAAGGTCATTCCTGTTATGACCACTTGGTCATAACAGTTATGACCACTCGGTCATAACAGTTATGACCTATGTCTAAAAAAAATTTTAAAAAAAATTCTAACATTTTTGACTATTCACACAAACAAAAATAAGGTCATTAAAAAAACTATCACCCGGTCATTATGTAAATGACCAACCTATGTAAATGACACCAATAGTAATAATATTTAATATAGTATAAAAATTTATATAAACCAATACACTAAATTTCCTCTCAAAATCGAAATACCCAACTAACAAACATTTAGTTTATGTCACAAAATCAAATAAAAAAACAAACATTATAATTTTTATGTAAATTTTTTTTTTTTCAGAAATCAACTAGCAATACAGATTTCCCCCTTATTTTTCTTCGACCATTTCTCGGGCGCCCTTCTTTTTTTCTCTGGTTCCGATTTTTGAGGATTTTTCTCCGCCGATGGCCTTTTCTCTACCGAAGTCAGTAGCCGAACATTTCTATTTTCAGGAGTAATGTTTTTCTCCGCCAACTTCTTGGGTTTGGATATGGGAGACTCAAGAAATTTCAACTGGTTTTGGGTGGTTTAAGAATATTCTCCAGCTATTACAGAGTTCGAAAAAACTTTATAGAGGGCGTTGATGGTGGTTTCCGACAGTTTCCAAGTGATTTTTGGAGTGGTTTCCGACGGTGAGAGTTTCTCTCTCTAAATGGAAGTTTCTCTCTCTAGAGGGAAGTTTCTCTCTCTAAAATAATGAAAATAGTTTTAAATCAAGTTAAGATATTATATGAAGATTTTGGTTTCAAAATGGGCGGGGGGTTAGGCGGGAAAGTGAAAAAAAAAATAAGATTTAAACTTGCCTGAGGGTAATTTTGACTTTTTACATCCATATTAATTGATGGTGATGACGTGGCAGTGCTAGGAATGAAAGGAAACAAAAATGATGTCAATTTTAATAATATTTTTTCCACAAGTGCTAAAAATGAAATTAATCCTTTATAAAATGGGTGCATAGTTGACAAACCGCTGCAAAGTAAATTTTTTTTTATTTTTTATTTTATAAAACGGGTATACAGTTAAATTCTACATATATTAAGAAAGTAAAAAATTAAAATCTCAAATTTGAGTTGGGGAACAATTGTAATTTTTATAAAATAAGAGCACAATAGAGATTTTTAGAAATTTTATTAAATTTCTGGATTAAAATTTAATTTTAAAAAAAAAATTTCCTCTCCCCCACCAGTGTGAACATGACTCTGCCACTGGTCATAACAGGAGTGCGAGGAGAATTTAGAGAAAGAGACAATAGAGAGAGATAAAGATTAATCCATTGGTAAGTTAGTTGGAGATTAAATTTTAAATTGGAGTAAGTTGATTTTTCATAAACTAATTATAAATTTTGTTAACTTTTCAGAAAAAAAATAAAAATTGAGATGAAAAAATAGAGTTTAGTTAGAGTTAAATTAATTTACTAAACATAGCATAAACCTAGAGAGAGAAATTTGAAGAGAGGGAGAGGAGTATAAGGAGGAATCAATGATTGAGAGAGAGAGAGAGAGAGAGAGAGAGGGAGAGAGGAGCGTTAGAGAAACACAATGCAAAAGGTGAAGGAAACTTGAACAGAGAAGGGGGTGTTTTTTTTTTTTTTTTTTTTTTTAACAAGCGCAAAAGAACCGTGCATATGAAGTATTCCAACTATTATCCGGTGAAAAAAATAAAATAAAATCGTCAGCTAAGACTAATGTTATGTTTATAGAGTGGAAAAAAGGAAGGAAGGAATAAAGTGAAAAGAGGAAGAAGTGGATGAAAATACAAAATTAGCTTGTTTGGTAAGAAGGAAAAAAAATGAAGGGTAGGCCTACAAATTTAATCTCTCTTAAAGTGGAAGTAAAACTAAAATTCACTCAGTAACTATTAAAATTACAATTTTGTTCTTGCTTTTAAAAAATAGTTTATAAAGATAATAAAATAGTAATTATATAATTTTTTTTTCTTTCCTTTATTAATATCAAACAACATAAAGGAAAAATAAAATATTTTTTTCCTTCTATTTTCTTTCACTTCTATTTTTCCTTTTCATCTTATTTTCTTTCTTTCTTACCAAATATAGGCTAAGAGTGAAATATTAGTGTAGCTCAATGTGCTTTTTCCACAATGACTTTATTGTTTAGCTCAAATCTACAAAATTTACAGAGTAGTTTTTATGCATATGGATAACACATCTACTGAATTAGCATAGAGTTTTAACGATAACAAAATGATGCAGAATAATAATTCACAAACGAAATTAAAATTGCTCTACTATGCATGATCAACATGGCAATCACACACGCGCCACCCTTGCATAGGAGGCTTTTCACAAACTCCCGTAGAAGATGGTCTGTATTTTTCCCTGCATACGAGATTAGTACAAAATCTTCCAGTCTTACATGGTGTCCCCACTCTTTTTAAATATAATCCTTGCCCTGTCGCTGTTATTTAGAAAAACAAAAAAAAAACAAAAAAAAATTAATTTGATACTAATTAATTAGAAACAAAACAAAGTACATTGAGTTTGAAAGTATTTTATTCATGTCATACCGTTTAGAATTTTACATGTATAAAAGGGTAGTTTGGACATTTTTTTTGCGGGTAGATTGGGTGGTTTGTTGGACAGTTTTTATTTAAATTACTGTTTGGATCGCATGTCCGTTTTCAAAAGATAAAATTTTCTTATTTTAAATAAGAAAGTTTTTTTATTTTGGAAATAAGATAGTATTTGGATGTGTAAAAATTTTTCTTTTTGAAAACAAAAAAGTTGTTTGAAATGAGTAAAAATTGTATTAAGAATTATGGATTGTGAGAAGATTTTTTTATTTTTTTATTTTTTTTCTAAAAAAATACTGTATAAAATAAATTTTAAAAAAAAATTTGTAAAAGTTTTTTAATTTCTAAAATTAGATTTACCATCCAAACAAGGGAATATATTTTTTAACTTGAGAACTTAGAAGGTTATAGAAAAATTTTATGTGGGATAATTATCCCTCCCTCCCTCCCTCCCTATTGGAATCTTTTTGATCTCCACGGGTGCTAATAGGGCGTCGGCACCACTATAGTGGCGGTCTTCACAATGTCGTTGCCTCATCGGAAAGAAGTCACAGCCTTCGTTGTCGATGTGCTCAGACATCCGCGACAATGGATTGGAGCTGTTGCGATCTGAGGCCGATTTCGCTGATCCCGGTGGCTTCAATCGCTATTGCATTGTGGTACGTAGCTGCTCAGACGTCCGCGATCATCGATTGAAGCTGCCGTGATCTGAGCTTCCGCAACACTGCGCCAGTGGAAATACCGCGATATGAGGCTGGGGCTACTTTGATCCAAGCTTCTGGGATATCACAATATTGGAACTGTTGCAATATGAGGCCGTCTTTGCCGATCATAGTGGTTGTGGTCTCCCTCACGTTTTTGTCGCAGTTCTATGATCCGACGTTGTCTTTCTTCTTCATAGAGATCTTTCACTCTACGGCTCCGATCTTTTGCTCCCAGAAGATCCGGTTCTTGATGGAGATTATTTGGGTTATTTTGTGATTTTTGTTGTTTTTCTGAATTTTTCTTCTGAGTGATGTTGATATAATTATTGTGCTTTTGGATATATATATATATTTAGTGTTGCCAAAAAGCTATAGATCTAGTATCCTGAATTTGAATCCTATTTCAAGGATGTTTAAACTATTTCACAGTTAGGCCAAGAATTAATTTTCCCCCTCTTCTTGGAAGTTATTTTTAAAAAATATAATAAAATGTGGAAGTAATATTGATTGAAGATATGACTAACAATATTAACTACAGACAATCGGTTTTTTGAAATTAAAGATGGATTAAAATTTAGTAGCCATTAAGAAAAAACTTAGATCAAGATTGTAATTTAGTTGTAATTAGCTTATCAATGCTGATCAGTCAACTCACAATATTTCCATGTTCTATTTTTGTTTGAAATTATTTCCATGTTTAATTTGATGGCAGTAAACTAATGACAAATTGAATAAGAAGTTAAATATTAAGGGTGTTATGCTTTGTTAGGTCATGTGGTGTTAATGCTGTTAATGGCTTTTATTGAATTCTTATACGAACTATTGTAACAACTTAAAGGAAACTAAACTATGAATTTTTAGTACATTAGATAACATGGAAGAATCGAAATAAAATGATTACTTAATGTTAGTTGAACATCTTAAATTGAAAAATATTAGAGATATCAACTCTAATTTTAATTTTTGGCTATCAACCTATTGCTATGAGCATTGTCAATTTATAATATGTATTTAACAGACTGCTAAATTAATTTATTGTATTTATCAATGAAAAAATAACAACTCACTACTACGTTAGTTGGCTTAAAACCTAAACTTAATTAGTGTTTTTAGCACAATTGTACAAAATATTATAATAAGTGAAAAATTAAAAGAAAATCACACATCTTTGATTCTAGCTATATGATCAAGCTAATTGATTTAGCCACTACCAACAAAATAGCTCGTAGGTTATGGAGCATATCTAATTGAATTTATTATTTTCAGAAATACGCAATATAGGCATGTTTAAGTTAGCAAAAACGTACCTGAATGTTTAAGTATGAAGAACATAATTGATATGAACATTAAGAGACAGAGTGCATTTATAACTTGTACCATCTTTTGCAGTATGGATTCTGAATGAAAATTGCATGAATATAAAGCATGTTTGATTGAATTCAGTTGAATTATATCCTTCATAACTTGTGACCCCTCAATCATTGGATGAGACAAATGAAATAACAAAAAAAGCATGACTTTTCAACTCTCACTAGTAAATCTGAAATTTTATTTTTGTGAATAGCCTATTATTTGGCTAAATAACATATCCTATAATTTTCAAAGTCACTATTTTAATGTTTAGAGGCAATTTCCTTAAGCTTTAAAAAGGAAAAGCTATGTACACCCACTGGGGTGGATATGACGCTAAACGAGTGGGAAGTCTTTGTTAGGCATCTCCTTTTTGTCCATCTGAGTTCGATTCTTACAACCTCTCCTTAGGCTCTGCTCCAATTTCGGCTATTGAAGTATGATTTGGTGATAACATAGTAAGTCCCGGGTGAGCTATTGAGAGAAACTATAAAGGATTTGTCTTTGCCATATCTAGGGAAGTGTTTCTATCTATGGGGTTTTAAACCTAAAAATGATGGGGTCACCTCCATATTCTTTTGTTTATATTTTTTATAAAAAAAAAAAAAAAAGTTATGTTCCCGTTCACACAGAAAGTGGATTGCATAATTATACAAAAACAAAACATAATAATATATTAACTTGTTGATGTTCTTTAAAGAACTAAAAAAAAAAACTACTTTTAAATAATAAAGTTGTCTCTTGAAATAATAATAGAGACAATAAATTAAAAATAGGTACGGAATGTATCCTTTCAATATAAATATTTTGAAGAGAAATACTAGTGTACTTATTTTGTCCTTCTCCTACTTCTTTTCGCCACACGCATTCGACTTACATATAGAGAGATGCATAATTATCTACATTCTTTTTAACTTTTATTACACACACTATATTATGCTTCCCTCAAAATTCCAATTGCACCTGCTGGTTACAATACTGTGTGACTTTTTTTTTTTTTTTTTTTGTACGGAGAGCCCATTTGGAAATGATGTTTTATAGGTTAGAAATGAGTTGGGTTTTGAAAATATACACTTGGTCCAAATGAACTATTTGGTAATAAGTAAAGAGATTTGAATAGTTATATTGTATTGATTATGTTTGAATGTGTACAGAGCACATATATACACGAAGTCAATAACAATGAATGAGGAAAGTCAACTACACAATAAATGTTAAAAAGGAAAAGAGCCCAAAGATTATGGGATGAGATCTCATTAACTCCATCAAACACGATGAGAGAATAATGGCTGAGATTGTGTTGACTGATATTGAGAATCAGTTTGATCTTCTTTCTTTATATGCCCCCGCAAGATGGTGCTCCCATCCAAGACATCAATCTTGGATCGAAGAAGGGAGATGCATTGCTTATTCAATGGCTTAGTAAGTATATCTGCAAGCTGGTCATGAGTGGAGACATGAGAGACTGTGAGTAATCCATTGGCAACTTTGTCGCATACAAAGTGATAGTCAATAGCAACGTGCTTCATCCGAGAGTGAAAAACTAGATTGGCATAGAGGTATGTAGCTCCTAAATTATCACAGAATATTTGTGGCATGTTTTGAAGTGTGACACCAAGTTCACCCAACAAGTTGGTGATCCAAGTAACTTCTACAGCAATGGCGGTAATGGCTCGATATTCAGCTTCAGTTGATGATCAAGCTACAGTTCTTTGTTTCTTAGAGCACCATGAAATGGGATTTCCGCCAAGGTAAATAATGTACACAGTGGTGGATGTACAATTATCTTTATTACCTGCCCAGTCAACATCCTAGAATGCTTGAAGCTTGGAAGGTTGATGTCGATGAAGATGAATGCCATGATAAATAGTGTATTTAAGATAACGAAGTAGGCATTTTGCTGCAGTCCAATGTGTTTGAGTAGGAGCATGCATGAATTGTGCTAATTTGTTGACTGAGTAAGCAATATTAGGACGTGTTAGCAACAAGTATTGCAACGCACCTATAAGACTACGATATTGCTTTGTTTCCGCAGGAGGCGTGCCATCACAAAGAACAAGACTTCCAGAACTAGACATCGGTGTTGTGGATTCTTTCATGCCAGTGAGCTTATGACGGTTGAGAAGGTAGCGAACATACTTGTGTTGTGAGAGAAACAACCCTTGGCTCGTGGAAATAGTTTCAATTCCCAAAAAAAAATTTGAGAAATCCCAAGTTCTTCATAGAGAAACGTTGTGAGAATGCCTTCAAAAATTCGTGTACAAACTTGGATATATTTCCAGTCATAATAAGATCGTCAACATACACTAGGAAGTAGGCAGAGATGGATCCATGGCTATAGATGAACAATGAAGCATCAGTTTGGGAGTTAACAAATGCGTAGGAAGTGAAAAAGTTTTTAAGCTTCATGTACCAAGCACGAGGGGCTTGTTTCAAACCATAGATTGCTTTATGGAGTCGGCAAACATGGTTTGGTCTTGTTTTGTCAATTAAACCGGGGGGTTGTGTCATATGTACCTCTTCAGATAAAGTACCATGCAAGAAGGCATTGTTCACATCCAATTGATGAAGAGACCAACCATGACTTAAAGCAATAGAAAGCACAGTCCAAATCGTTGTAGGCTTCACAACTGGACTAAAGGTGTCATGATAATCCACCCCGGGGCGTTGGTGAAATCCTTTAGCCACAAGATGAGCCTTGTATCTTGCAATACTTCCATCCATATTCCTTTTGATTCAAAACACCCACTTACACCCACCAACATTTTGGTGTGGACAAGATGGTACCAATTCCCAAGTGTCATTTTGATTTAAACCATTTAGTTCTTCACTCATGGCAGTTTGCCACTTGGACTCACGCATAGCTTGCAAAATGTTAGTGGGTTCATGTGAAGGAGCAATTGGATGGGTAGTGATATGAAAGCCTTTTTTTGGTTTAAAAATATTATTTTTTGATCTTGTAGTCATTGGATGAGAATTTGTGACCGGTGGCATGACATTGGAAGATGGTGAAAGGCTAGTTGAAGTGGTGAGAGATAGAGAAGAATCATACCTGTGGTCATCTCCACATGTGTGGGTCGTGGCAAGAACTTCATTTGTTGGTGGCATAGGATCAGTAGAGATTGCATTGCTAGGGTCATGTACATCAAGAGACAAGTTAGTACAATGATCTTGTATTTGAGTGGTGGGGTGATGAGTTGTTGGGGATGTGGCAATAACAAAGTGTGTTAATGTGAGTGAGGCAAGAGAGGGAGAATATGAAGCTCACTTGTCAAGAGTGGTTTGCAAGTTTGTGGGTGACATAGTGCCATGCAAAGGAAATTGATGCTCAACAAAATGAACGTGTCTAGAAATATATAAGCGATTTGTAGTTGTATCAAGACACTTATAACCATTATGGGTGTTAGAGTAATCCACAAAAACACACGGCTTGGAGCGATGTTGGAGTTTATGAGATGTACAGGGACGAAGCCAAGGAAAACAAAGGCAACCAAAGACCCTCAACTTGTTATAATTAGGTGTGGCAAAGAATAGGGCTTCATAAGGTTATTTATATTGAAGAATTGGCATGGGCATTCGATTAATCATACATGTTGCAGCAAGAAAAGCATGAGACCAATAAGATAATGAGAGAGATGCTTTGTGAAGTAGTGTGAGCCCGGTTTCAACAACATACCTGTGTCATCGCTCGGTAGACGCAATGTGTTGAGGTGTATGAGAAGGGGATAAAAGGTATTGAACACCTTGTGATTCAAGCAATGTTTTAAGCCCTTTGTACTCACCACCACCATTTGTATATACCGTAACCAAGGATGTTTTGAAATATTCTTCAACCATAGCTTTGTTTTTTGGAAAAATGGTAAAGATATCTGATTTGTAAGCCATAGGACATAGCCATATGTATTTTGTAAAATGATCCACAAATATAAGATAACAACAAAAACCATCAATTGTATCAATGAGTGAAGGACCCCACATATCTGAATACACCAAGTCTAAAAGACCATGACTAGAAAGAGTAGAGATCCCAAATGGCTGTTTATGGCTCTTATTACAAAGACATGACTCACAAGCATTTTTAAATACCGACTCAGATGGAGAAACAGAGAGACATTTCTTAGCTAGATGATTTAATATTTTGGGACGATTATGCCAATTGTCGAGAGAGGCCTTGACTGTGACAGAAACTTGCTTGACCCCAGATGCCGTCTCTACTATGCTAGGCCACTCATAAATGTTATTCTTGCTTGGATCGTGCAAGAGAGGTGCCCCTGTTTTGAGATCCTTCACAAGAAAAAAATGAGGGATAGAATTCAATAGAAGTGTTATTGGAACAACAAAATTGAGAAATAGAAATAAGATTTTGCTTCATCGACGGGACACACAAAATATCAAAGAGTGAAAAATTAGAGAACTTAGAAGAACCCATATGTGTGATCTCAAGACCTGTGCCATCTCCAATATTAATATCATCTGGTCCTTCATAAGGTTGACGAAGTGAGAGATTATTGAAGTCATTAGTCACATGATTAGATGCTGCAGAATCAACGAGCCAAGAATCCGAAGGTGTCGAGCCAGTAGTTGTGTAATTGGCCATTGGTGGTTTCTGCTTCAGTTTCTTTGCACGATGGCATTGTCGAGTAGTATGTCCTTTTTTCTGACAAAACTGACAAACAACATTTGGATTATGAGGCTGATTATTAAACTGAGAGCCTCCATTGTTCTGGCCTTGGTTAAATCCACGGTTTTGAGTCTTTCTCTCTTGTTGGGACTGATTGTTACGATTTTAAAAAGAAAAGCCATGATTTCTAGATTTGCAAGTGTTGTTTGTAGTGATATTAGGGGTCACTGACCGCATCTCGTTACGTTTCAGAGAAGCTTCATGTTCAAGAAGTTTGTCATGAAGTTCTTCAAAGGAAATTAGGCTATCGTAGGCGCGAACAGCTGTAGCAATGTCTTTAAATTCTGGTCCAAGGCCATTCAAAGCATAAATGATCAAATCGTCATCACTTTGGGGAACATCTGCAAAAGCCAAGTCATCAGCAAGTCCCTTAATAGTTTGTAGATCTTCAGATACCGGTTTCGATCCTCGTGTTACATGGGTGAGTCTCTCCTTTAGGTGCATGATGTGAGTTCTTGATCTATTTGCGAAGAACTTTTGCAATTTTTCCCAAGCTTCGCGTGATGTTTTTGCTAATAGAACGAGGGACACCACAGATTCGAAAAGAGATGCAAAAATGCTATGAAAGAGCAATCGATCTTGTCGGCTCCAAAAAATGAATTATGCATTGACAACAGGACTCCCATTCTCAGTAATGGTATTAGGAGGTGATGGGATCGTTCCATCAAGAAAGCCCAAAAGATTATAGCTATATAGGAGAGAGTCAAATTGAGCCCTCTAAGTTGGGTAATTATATTGTGTCAACTTCAGTGGAAATTGGGCAACAACGTTTAAGGAGAATAAACCAGCTAGAGGTGGATTGACTGTGATAGCAGCTGTCTCGAGAGTTTGAACACTTGAACTGCTATTTTGAGACATAGCGACCAAACACAAACAATTAAAATGCACATGAAGAAGAAGGGAAACTCGTGAGAGCCTTATAGGTCTGATACCATAATAAGTAAAAAGATTTGAATAGTTGTATTGTAATGATTATGTTTGAATGTGTACAGAGCACATATATACACGGAGTCAATAACAATGAATGAGGAAAGTCAACTACACACTAAATGTAAAAAAAGGAAAAGAGCCCAAAGATTATGGGATGAGATCTCATTGACTCCATCAAACACGAGGAGAGAATGATGGCTGAGATTGTGTTGATTGATATTGAGAATCAGTTTGATCTTCTTTCCTTATATTTGGAATGAAAAAAGTGTAAAAACTTGAAATGCGTTCGGAAAAAATATTAGTATGGATTCTATTTTGTTACCCCCCATACATGTTAATAAATTTGGGTGCGGTTGAGTGTGATTTGACGTTTACTCGGGTATTAAAATTGGCATTTATTTACTTTTAAACAGAGCTGGACGAAATATGAGTGTTCATAAATTGTGTCTTTAATTTTTTTTTTTTTTTTTTTTAGGAAAAAATAATCTTTAACCGTATGCTACATTAAATACCAAAATAGAAAAAGTACTAGCAGTCGAGTTTAAAGGAACTTTTTTTTATGGAGTGTTATAAAATTGATTGGGAAGCTTTGTAAATATATATATATATATATACTTTTTTTTTTTTTTTTTTGGGAACATAATTCGGGTAAAGTCGAAGAGAAGTTTTGATTTGGGGTAAAATTTCAATAGGGCAAATTGGGCCAGACAACAAGAAGAGAGTTTTCACAGCAGAGTCCGACATTTTGCTGTGTATCTGTAAATGCCAGCAAGAAACGCAAATGACAAAAATAAAAACTAAATTGAAGGTAGTTTCATAGAACGTACTTGCGATGGCAATATTAACAATGATGGAACGAAGAACTTTCCCAGACAATTCTTCAGCAAAAGTAAAGCTTCATGGTGGTCCTATGAACATATGCATTACTGTTGTTACTTATGAAATAACTCGTCTACAAGGAACTATACACCTTGCCAAAAATACCAGGGGATGTTTGGTGTGTAAGTTTGAGTTAAGATTTTTAAGTTTAAATAGTAAATTATGTTGACTTTTCAAAAAAGACAAAAAACTTTTTGAGAAAAAGACAAATTTTTGGGGAAAAAGACAAAAAAAAAGTTTGAAAATGTTAGTTTGGGCTTATCAACCAAACAAAGAAACACGGAACAGCCTCTCAAAGTAAAACCTATTATTACCTCAGTCGTCAAATGCAAAAAAGCTCTTCCAGCTGCTCATCTGTCCACTCTGGGGGTGAGGATCTTGAAACTAGCAGCTGAGTTTGTGTTTTAGTTCCACTCGCAATCTCGGTTTCTTGGTCAGCAGGGACTTCAACCAGATTTTGTTTGGCATTAACGGTTTGCATGCTGTGTGAAGAGTTATCTCCTT
Organism: Ficus carica; assembly: GCA_009761775.1. Classification (NCBI taxonomy): domain Eukaryota; kingdom Viridiplantae; phylum Streptophyta; class Magnoliopsida; order Rosales; family Moraceae; genus Ficus; species Ficus carica. The sequence goes on along the minus strand of CM019744.1, from coordinate 15,167,751 downwards.
CAGCCGGGATCCAAAGGTTAGGCTGCTCATCTGTCACAGTTACTTGGTCATTACAAGTAGTATTCTCTGTAACTGCAATTTTTGTGGTTCCATTGGCCAAAACCTGTTTTATAAATGGAGATTCTTTCCCAGTACTAGCAATTGGGATTCTGCAATTCTCATCACTAAACCAGGTGCTCTGTCGTACTTTGTTGTCTTCCATTGCCCTGTTACCAAGCACACTTTCCCTTAGCTCAGATCTTTTTCTCAGATTACTCATGATTCCTTTGGTTCTCTCCTGTGATATCGTTATTTGTGGCATAGATGGCACTTTGTCGCTTTCTGTAATAGGAAAGAAATTTAGAAAAACTAACAGAAGACATTTGAATTCAAACAACGAGACGCCGGATTGATAAAAGAATCTCTTCACCAATGCCGTAAGTATTAAGAAGCTTAATAAGTAAAATAAAGGACATCAGTAGTTACCAGAAGGTTCAGCAGCATATCGGACTGATGAAGATGTATAGTTTGTCTTCAAGGGAGGGCCACTGTCCTTGGACATGACCTGTAAAATATAAGATGGGCAAAGAAAAATGAAAGTGAATCCACGCAAACGTAAGTGAATGACAGTGTACTTTTGAATGCTTGATCAAATGTTTTGCATCTGTAGAGCTTCATCAGTGCCTCTGTCTCATCCCATTCATAATCATAACTAAGACGTGAGCTTCACTTTTGATCAAGAATTTATGCCACAGGAATAATTGAATTCTAACTTGTACAATACTCGTCCTGTGTTGATTTCAAGCACATCTTCTCATAAGGGTGTAGCATAAGCCGACTGAGAACACTGTTTACTAAGTAGATTGTTTGCGCTGAAAACATATTTGTCAAAGGATGATGAATGGTTTTTGACAAAAGAAGTGGATATTAAAAGAAATGACATAATTAAAAAGAAACGTGAAAGTTTCCATTTTTTCTTTTCTTTTTTTTTTTATGGAGTTATTGAGAAGAATAAATCCTACCAAATAGCGAGTTTAACACATGTATCTAATACGATACACGTGTGTTGAGAAAGCATATCACCCCAAGGAACACATGAAAGTTAGAAATTAACTTCTACACCCTTCCTAAAATACCATTATTCAATTAGCCTTCAAAGTCAAACTACTGTTTGGTTTCTCTTCGGTATTCCATAACAGTCTTGCATTTAGTTTCAATTTGTAAGTTGGTTACGAAAAACCTATGACGATCCTTATCTCATCCAAAAACCATTATTCAACCTTCAACGCCACAAACGGGATGTTGTAAACCCTTTTCTCGCCAAATCTCCTGGCAAATTATAACAATTTGATGAAGAACATGCAGAATTATCACCACTCTATTCTGTTTTTAATTTTTTTTTTTTTTTAACTTTTCTCTGTTAAGCCCATGATGCATTACATTTTCTAAGTCAAACAAGATGAAAAAAGGAAAATAATGGACTTTATACACCATTTCCTAAATGCTCAAAGAAACCGGTTTGGCAGTTAATGTGCTTACGGCCTACCAATATTCAGCTGAGTCACAATAATGAAAAAGAAAATACCTTGACTACATTGCCTAAAGTAATATTGAGATAATGTGTAGAGCGTGAAGGGGAAAACACGGCAACCTAAAAGAAAAAACTATATCAGTTTACAATGTTCAGTTTCATCGGCATTTATGACATGCAGCATAAATATGAAGAAAAAATGAAAACAAAACAAAACCTTCTGAAGAACCAAAACAGCACCAATAGATATGATCTTCCCAAACTTGTCATCAGAAAGAACTTTGCGGTGGATGCTAGCACCCATTGTACCTGAAGGGTCCTGAAATTAAATCTTCAGCCGCAGCCATGAGACAATATTTCATTTGGATGCAAAAACTAAACATCAAATAATGAAAAAAGAAATTCACACTGGAATAATGTTCAGATCTCAATAGCTATACCTTCAGAGTTACCATCAAATCACCGAGACCATTTGGTGTACATGACTTGATAATAGCAACAACCTATAACCAAAAGCCATATTGTTGTACAAGTCTATAGATAAAAGGGGAAAAGAACAAAGGCTTTCTCAATTAAGATCACGAAAACCGAGGGACACCACCAATCAAGTAAATCGCAACAATGTAGATTTGCATTATTTTAGTTAGGAAAATAACAGAATCCTCGCGTGTGTTTTAGGAAAACAATAGTGACATATTGTTTTCCAAATTGTGTTAAAGTTTTACGAATTGCGTTAAAACTATCCCCTATGTCTTGGGGATCATGTTAGAAACAATGCAGCATTTCCTACCTAGTTTCTGCAATTTTTTTTTTTTCCTGTTTCTGGAAATTAAAAGCTTTTGAACGGGTTTTCGGTTCAAGCAATTTCAATATTAATTCAGAAATTAAGAAAGTACAATACCCGAGCTACTCTGTCAGTGTGACTCCCATTCTTGATCGAACTCAAAGGCGTTCCAGGAATCGCAGAGTTACCTAACTCGAACAAACCAAAAACAAAGAGAAAAAGCAAAATTAGAAACACAAAACCAGCGATTCACAGGCTAGGAAAGGAAAAATCCGAGAATCGCAGACCTTCTCGTCGAACAAAATCCAAAGCAGAAAGCCAAGGGATAGCGGCGAAATCATCGTCGGCAAGGACGTCGCCATTTTCAAGAACCTTCCTAATGTACTCCTGAGTAGGGATGGAATCTTCTTCGTCGAAAGCGCCGGCGAAGGAGGAGCAGTCGGTGCGGGCTCTCCGGCGCATGGCGGCCTGAACGGCGCCGGCGGGGCCCGGAATGAGCTGCGGCGAGGGAGGGGGAGGATTGGGTTGCTGAGGCTGAGGCTGAGGCTGAGGCTGAGAATGAGAATTTTGGGGTTGGGGTTGGGGTTGGGGTTTGGATTGGGATTGGGATTGGGATGGAGAGAGGAGTAAAGAGGGGTTTTGGTTATGGCGTTTGCAAGAACGGAGAAAGGGAATGTCAGAGTCGTCAACATCTAGGGATTCCCAGGGTTCACTTTGATGATCTTCTTCCATTTGGGAGTGGGAGGCTGAAATTTGTCACGCTGTTGCTGTTGTTCATGTGAGCTGTCGCTTCGGTGCGCTCTAGTTGCGCGGGAAATTTTTTTTAAGGAAAATTTGATGTGTGGATTTTGCCATCATTTATCAGGGTTTGTTTGGACATTTCATATGGTTTTGTAGGGCCCGGTTGAGATTAACCACAATCCGGAATGAGAATGATTCCCACATGTCCCTTTTTTTTCTTTTTCTTTTTTTTTTTTTTTTTTTTTTTTAAGTGCTTTTACCGTAAATTTGGCGGTAAATAAGTTACTTAAAAATAGAGATGGGTGGATTTCTAACTCTCCATTAGTGACTTTAGTCGTAAATTATTACTAGATTATATATTCAATCACAATGATAAATTATTTACTTAGTTATCTATTATTAATCACTTCAAATATTTTAAAAACTTGTAAATTATTTTCTTTAATTTTATAAAATGCTATTTATTACAATTTTCAATTTTGTTATTGAGATAGCTTTTTATTTTTCTTAAAACTTTCATTTTATAAAAATATTTTTTACTATAATTTTTGTTTTTGTTATTAAAGTAGTTTTTTTTTTTCCGTTAAAAGTTGAAATAGTGATTTTACTGAGAAAAAAAGATGATCATTGATATGATAACGCGCTTCATCCCCATCCTCATTATTTATAAAAAAAATGATTGATTCAATGGGTGAGAATCCAATCCAATCCAATACTTTTCAATGCCAAATTCATGGTGCAATATCAAATTTTAGTTTTTGGATTAAAATATCACTCTCCAATGCCATGAAATTTCCCTTTGCAAAAAAAAAAAAATAATAACAATTTATGCTGTTAATTTTGTAATTCTATACTACATGGTAAATTAGAAATTAAACATAATAAGATGTTAAATTTGTCATTACTATTGATTGATTGATACATCGATCTTTTAAATTTAATTGTTACGGTATTTTCTTTTTAAATTATTTTAAACTTACAACTTTTACAATTTTTAAAGCTTAATAATTATGACAATATAGCATTAAAAAATTTAAATAATATTATGCATTATGAACAAAACACTGGAGTTTGGTATCGCACTGAATATGGTTTCGAATGAAATCTCATGGTTCCCAAATAAAAAGTATTGAAAAATGAAAATGGTTGGTAAATAATTTGTGATGCACCAGGTCATGAAACAAAAATGAAAACCATAAAATATTTTCATATTTTGTTAGAAAATGAAAAAATTTCGTAAAGTTGTTTTTTTTCATTTATGCTTTTATTTTTTATGGCTTATACAACTAATGAACGACATACCTAAACACATATTTTTTTTTTTTTTTTTTTTTTGGTCTTTAAACCAATCTTTATAAAAACAAATCTTAACAACATTCCTAAAAAATTATATTTTCATAGTGTCTAAAAACAACATTATTTTCAAATGTTCCCAAAGCTGACCTAATATATTAATAGGCCGTTTGATTGGTTTGAGTGAGTTGAAGTTTTAAAGTTGAGTTAAATGGAATTGTACATTTGATTGAAAATAAAACTGTTTAGAATTATAAAATATAAAAACTTAAAATGTATTTAGAGAAAAATATCGACACATATCTTGTTTCATTACTCTCGAAGTTATATGTAATTTGAAAAACAAATAATCTTATTTTCAACTTGAAATAACTAAATTATGAACTTTTAAAATTTGAATTTTTAAATTAGAGTTGGAAATGTGAATCATAAAATTGAATTTTTTTTTGAATAAAAAAACAAAAATTGATTGGAAGTTGGTTAGATTGAACTAAACATACACGTGCTCATATGTTTTTTTCTTTTTAAACTTGTTGAGGCCAAATATAACATTGGTATTCGTTTTGAGTTAGGGATGGTTTAAGTATAGCAAATTAGAAGCATTAATTCGCCCATATTTCAACAGTAAATACGGAGAGTTGGGTGTGTATAAATTTAAGAGAAAAACGAACGAATTCTCTGCGAGGAAAAACCATTTTTAAAGCATGAAATCAGGCTTTTCCGGCAACAGACATAACTGAAAGATATGTATTATTTGCGTTATCCTTAAACCACAAACTTAAGTACAATTAACCCGGAAACCATATATACTTTCCCTACTATACTTTCAAGAACAATAGTCACAAGGCAGAACTCACGAAGGGAAAGTCGAAAAGTCATGATTCCCAGTAAGGGAAACTCAGCAGCCAGACTTCAAAAGAACAACTAAATATCAAAAAATGTATCCTTGTCTACAAGCTTCTTTTCAACTGACTTCACCAGCTACCAACATGTTGTCTTCGATTCTTTCGACGTTTCAAGCAGAACCAGAATCTTCTCCTTTTAACTTTTGCATCAGATCCAGAATAAATCTGGTCTCAGATGCATAATTCACCTTGTTTGCTTTCACCACGGTCGATTTCACTCGGCGCTCTTCATTATATGTCTCCTGCTTTACTTTCAACTTGAACATGAATTTGGCGTATCGAGCCTTTTGAAATATCTCAGCAAATTTCTCATCGTCATGTTGTTTGTATTTCAAGTCAAACAAGCTTTTAGCAGAAACGCCCATTATTTGCTCACCACCCTCCTGAAATGCAGTTACCCACGTTAAGCCGGTATGGTCCTGTATCTGTAACTGAAGTACATAGCAGTAGTCACATTCTTCAACCACTTTATCACATCTATCGCACCGCCATTTCTTGTCTCCGATTTCTGTGACCTTATGGCCTGGTCGATCGCCAATCTTGATGGGGCACGCTGTATACCAGAATTTATCAGCCTTAATGTTTGAAACTGTTGCACAAACTGTTATCCAATCTGGCTTCTCAGAAGTACCTAGCTTCTCATCCTTAATTTGTGATATGGTCTTTCGGATATCCGCTCTGCCTACACTTCCTGTTTTGCTGGAAATAGAAACCGACCAGGTATTCTTCCCTTCCTTTTCGAACCATTCTTTCAGCCTGCGAGCCTCTGGGAAATCCGGCTCTATGAGTAGCTGACTTGAAGAAATTGTTCCAACTGATTTACCGTTGAAATCATTGATTCTACCGGATTTCACAGCCAGAACTGGGAGTACTCCCGAGTCGCACATATTTTGCAACCTTTGTCCTTCTTCATTGCAAAAACTTCCCCAAAGAGTTAATTCGACACTGTGGCCAGACATGTCTTTCAACTGGAGTGTCCTCTTCGGTGTTTCTGTACCTTTTTTTGTCATTATGGGACCCGCCAGACTAATAGATGAGACAACGCCAAATAAGTCAATGACAGCGTTGTTCTCCATGCCCTTTACATCACTTATGGGACAGAAATGAAATTGCTGGCGTGGAATCGAGTTATCATCCTCAAGACATGGTTGTATTACGGATGTGCTCGCTAGAACAATCTCGTGATCATTATGGAGATGGTTGAAAGTCTTATTAGCTGCTTTCAAACTACCCCCAGAGATCATATAAATCTTACCAACTTCAATCTGGTTGTAAAACTGATCAACCTCGGTATTGAAGCATGTTGCCCGTATTTCTCCACCGGCGGAATCAAGAAGATCAAAAGAGAATACCTTCCCTTCACCACGACGATTGATGAAGTGCCTAAGCTCTCCCTTTGCCGTCACTCTAGCTTTAATTGTCCATCCACCCTTGTGGGGATCGAGTGCGGTGATGGCTATTATCCTTTCAGGACATTCCTTTTCGCCTACTGGTCCTCCATTAGTATACATTGGAGGGTGCTGTTTATATGCCGGCTGAGGTATGCGACAACAAGAATTTACAGGCGGTACTGCCTCCCTAATTCTACTGTTCTGATTTCCGCACGATCCACTTGCTGGGGCTGGATTCCCATGTTCTTCGTAATTGTACGACCCGCCAACAGGCTCTAACTGTGATGATCCATGTGCAGCTTCATTAGCTGCATCGACAGAAGGTGTATAACCACCCACAGATTTTGGATTTCCAATTACAGACCCCGAGGATGGTGAATTCGCAAATGCTGGTGTCATCTCAGCCTCTTCAAGTATCAACTCCAGTTCAAAAATAAAAACTACCCTGTTAGCAGTAAACTAATTCAGCAAATCTCACCAAAAAAAAAAAAAAAAAGAGAGAGAGAGAGAACAAAAAAAGAAATAGGGCTAGCATTTTCTGACTACCCTAAACCACATGCTAAACCGTTTCAAAGATTTCATAATCAAAAATCTCCTTTCACCACTTTCTTGGATTATAATATTTTTTCCATATCTATCTGAGCAACCAAAAAACAAAAAATAAAAAACAAAAAACAAAAAAACAAAAAAACAAACCAAGTAAAAACTTAATTAGTTCCTTATTTCCACTAACATTCTTACTTCTAAAATGAAGAAATTCATTAAAAAAAAAAAAAAAAAAAAAAGCTTTGAAATGATCCATATAATTAAAGGCGGAAAGTGTTGACACAAAGCAACATAATAAAGTAATTGAAGATTCTAGAAAACCAATATGAGTGCTGAAACGTCATAATTGATGAGAAAATTTCAAATCCCTAGTGACCATAAATATCTGATATTTAACACTGCACTAGTATTTCTCCGGAACCTTCTCGAAGCCCCAAAAAAAAATCACAGGACCAAAAAATGCAAGACAAAGAAATGAAAAAAAAAAAAAAATCACAGGAACGAGGAAAATAGCAATATGATCCGATGCAAACAAAGAGAAGAAGAGAAAAAGGGATGCTACAATCGGCCGTTGACGGGAGAGCAGAAGAATTCAGTCAATCGGATGACAGAGCCCTTCCGGAGCTTGCCCTGATTGACGAGAGGGTTGAGCTGAGCTCCGAGTATGCCTTGCTGGCGAAGGCAGCCATCGGAGAGGCGAACTACGAACCTCTCCTTGTGCAGTGGATCATCCTGTGAAGGCAGGCCGGGCAGCATCCTCACTTCCGTCACCTGCACCACCGGCTTCCACCCGTCTTCCTTCCCAATATTCTCGTCACGCATCTTCGTGATCGCGCCATCTGTTAGTAGCTCCGTAGCCGCCATCTCTGTGAGAGAGCTCGGATTGAGTGTATAGAGGCGGAGAGGGAGAGAAGAGTGATTAGAAAAAAGTAGAAGAATAGGGACTAACAATGCAAAAAGCGGCACTGTACAATACAATTTGACTTCGAAAGGGAAAGTAGAGGAGTGCTTGAAATGGCAGATGTGTGCTGTTTTCGTGGCGGTGGATTGATTTGAAAGTGGCTCTGACTCCAGAACTTTCTTGCCAAGTACGCCCCTTGTGTTTCCTTCTCAAAGAAGAAAAAAAAAGTAATCCACTTGTGCTTTTCACACACGAGCAGGATTGAGAGACGTAAGCAAAACCGTTGATATAAGGTCTGTCTCCACCACATCTCCAAATATTATTTTATTATTTAGATTTTAAGGTTTTGTTTGGTGAGTCAATTTGAACTCAATTTTTTAAGTTCAAACTGAACTAAACTCATTTGGTGTATGTGTTTGTCCCAACTATGCATTGGACCGTTGCACAGTAAACCAAACTCGGTTTACTGTGCGACCAACCCATACTTTTTGTCTCACATTTCGACGAGCACAGTGCACCCACCATCCGACTTCTCCCTCCCTCCTCACCCATCTGCTGCTTCCATGTTGCTCTGTTGACTATCCTCCTAACCCTCACCCATCTGCAGTTCCTTTGATAAATGCGCTCCTTCCTCTTTCCCATGTGCTGCTTGGGTCGTTGATCCTCTGTCTTCGTCCAGCCTCTGAGGATGTCATCGGCGCTTCTGAAGGTGAAAGCACCGCCTTCCTCCAAGTTAAGGATCTTAACAACGCCGTCTTAGGCCAAGAGCGCGTACCTCCTTGACCTAACCCCCAATCCGACCAGCTTGTCACTCAAATCGAGCTCTGCTCCGATCGCTCTGGTGAAATCACCGTTCCCGTCAGACAAGATCAATACCTCATCTCCGATCTTCAGATCCTCCTTCCACGCCTTCAGGACGAAGGCGTCGTTGACTGAGATGTAGGCGATGGTGTCGACGCCCTTGGATCTCAGCTCCGCAGACTTCTCCACGAATCCGGGGAGGTGCTTCTGCGAGCAGGTCGAGGTGAAGGCACCGGGGACGACGAAGAGGACGACCTTCTTCCCTTTGGTGAGGTCCGAGATGGTGACGGTCTGGACGTCGTCGGGTGAGTTGAGGTAGGAGAGGGTAAGCTTGTTGCCAACGGCGATGGTGGTGGAGATTGTGGCGGATTTCGCGGTGGAGAATCTGAGCGGCTTGGGGGAATGGCAGTGCTTGAGGTGAAGGGAGGAGGCGAAGGAGAGCTTGGAAGAGATCGCCGCCGTCTTCAGTGGGAGGAGAGTGGTGGAGGGGTAAAGAGAGGGCGGGGAGGCAAGGAGGTGCAAGATGGTGGAGAGAGAAACCGCCATTGATTTTTGGAGAGAGAGAGAGAAAGATAATAGTATGAAGGGAAGGAGGTTGTGTGAAAGAGGGAGAGATTAATTTTGTTTGGTATGGCTTTGTGTTCGGTTGAGATTTTGGGCGGAGGGAACAATGAGGTTCTCACGTGAATTCTGAGTGAGAGGGAAAGGAGATTTTTCTTTTTTCTTTTTAATTTTTTAATTGATAATTACCATGTATTGGGCAATAGCAATTCAAGGTTTCCCAATACCGTCACTTGGTAAGATCAACTGTCACATGATATGACCGGTTTTATAAATAATAAAGTAATTACCAAAATGTGTGATTTGTGTTGATAATGCGATATTTACTTCGTAGGAAAATTTTACGTAGCTGATTCGGGATACGCTAAAAAGAATTATTTTCTTAGTCCATTTTGACGAGAGACATATCATTTACCCGAATATCGAAAACGTCACGTTGAACTAGGCACTCGGAGGGAAGTATTTAACTACACGCACTCATCGCTATGGAATTGTATTGAGTGAACTTTTTGTGTATGAAATGCCAGATTTAAATTACTTAAAGGCATGTTATCCACTTGAAATTAAGACCAGTGTAACCTATTTAAACCAGATTAGAGGGAGAATTTCATGTTTTTTTATTAGCACTTTTAGTTAGCAACTACGTAATTCTTGTTGTATTTTATGGCTATGTAAAAAATATTGTAAAAACTTTGATGTATGTTTTTAATGTGTATTTTTAATTTTAGTTTATTTTGTTTTTTCCATTTTTCCATTCACAACCTACAATGGCATGTTATCTTTTCAAGTTAAACTTTTTAACTCAAACTTTTTACATCCAAACACTCAACTCAAGTTAAACTTTTCAACTCAAACTTTTTATCAAATGCTCAACTCTAACTCTCAACTTAACTTATCTTCAACTCAATTTAAAAATCTTAACTCAAACCGTTTCTCCAAACGGAGGCTAAATTTTCAACTTATATCAAATTTTTTTTATCTCATTTTAAAAAAATTTAAATTTTAAAAATTTATAACTTTCTCATTTTAAATTAAAATAAGATGATTTTATGTCAAAATACTCGTATCGACAAGACAAACAAAATAAGATCCATTTTGTATATTTTTTTCCAAACACATTTCAAATTTTTTACATTATATTCTATCTCACAGAATTTTTTCAAAAATTTTCCTCCAAAATACATATTTTTATCATAACCTTCAAAACATCATCTCTATATCCCCTCAAGTTGGCTTATAACGAAGGAAAATGCCAATTTGGAGCTGAAATTCGGTTCCAACCCAGCGTCATTTTGGGTGCTATTTTGCCGTCCAACTACAGTGTTGCTCCATTAATAGAGAGAGAAGTAAAATCGAAAATAAATAATTTTTTTTTAGTCGAATAATAAAAATATGTTATAATTTTTATGTTTTATCAAACCTACAATTTATTTGAATAGGATCTATCATATATGGTATATGAATATGATATAATTTCTCATTGGATCACCCCTATAATTCTAATACAATTCAATATCCATTTTGTTACTCAAAATATTGTGTTAAATACACCTCAATTTGAATAGTACACCTTCTCATTTTACTATTATCCATTCTCTCTCTCTCTTTTTTTTTTTTAAACTTTTAAATACAATGATTAATGGGATATTTAAACGTATTTTGAAATAAATTGATTAAATTAGAATACAATATTAAACACAATAGGGCATCCAAATCCACCATTAGTATAAATTTCTTTTTCTTTTTTTAAAAGTTTTTTTGGATTAAATTACAAAAGTTAAATACCAAATTATAAGCAAGGATGAAAATGTCCATGACATTGTCGACATTTCCACGATATTATCCATATTTTGAAGTCTCAACATGGATAATGGGAGGGAAAAATATTTCTTTCGGAGTATCCATCAAATGTTTACAACATCCAAAAATATTTGTAATATCTATGAATATCCACAAATATTCAGGATATTTTTGGATAGTTCCACAAAATGTCTAAAAACTCGGGGAATGCTTTTTTTTTTTTTGGTAAAACTTTTAATTTTGTATCCATTTCATTTTTCAAAAAAATTCAATAAAATGTGATAGTATTTTTCAACCTATAACGGTTATACTAAAATAACATATAAGAAGATGTGGTATAACTAAAATGAGTCAAATGATAAGGATTCTATCGTCTTGAGTTTAGATTACATGAACTTAGGAACCGAATAAAGTTCGTAAGGTTATAATGCTTCTTGTAGTTTTCAAATAGGGTCTAGTTTAAAATAACAAAATCGAGACGGTTTATTTGATATATTGGTATATCATCTACCACAAAATTGATATTGAAATGCCACTGCATATCCATCAAGACTGCTTATCAAGTTGGATAGATCAATAATATCATTATAGGTTAACTTTTGGAAGCTAAGACAAATGAACATACATGTTATACATTATCAATTACTTTCAGAACTATTTAAGGATAAAATCTTGGTAAATGTTTTGTTTAGATCAAGACTAGTACTTACTTAATATTTTTCAGCTTGCTAGAAACTCTTTTTGTTATTAAAGACACTCAAATTTGCATGTATTCTCTTATGTTAAACATTTAATTTTTATGAATTATTTTATACTATTTTATATTGTTTGTAGTGATTGGTGAGTATGTAGTATCATATTGAAATTACAATCAATGCATAATTATTGTAATTTCTTATTATATTATGGGATATAATTTTTGTATTTGATAACAAATGGATTGTTTTTGTTTTAAAATTAGTTCATATTAAGTAATATTGATTCTTTTCACATTTTTATAAAAGTTTCGGTAAAAATTATAAGCTTTCTTTGAGTATCCATTTTTTTCCGGGATATCTATTGACATTGATATTTCTGTCGATATTATCCATAAATCAAAATCTCGATAACTCTGTTGATATCGACGTTTTCATCCTTGATTATAAGTAAAGATTATCAAAATACCTCCATATTGATTGCCAATATTAGTTTCCGTTAGAAATTTTAACATAAGAAGCATTTTTGTTAACGTGTCATAGTTTGGAGGAAACATATGTTAAGTTCTGAAATTCATGGGAGGGGTTATAATTCAGAGATAATTTTGTAATTAATCCTTTTTTTTTTTCTTTAACAAATTTTGAATAGATATTTCATGATTTTTTTTAGTTATGACTAGCATTTGCATACCTGTCCTAATCATTAGTAAAAGAGTTTCCAAGACACTCGTACTAATATTCATTGAAGACCTTAACGATAAGTCCGACCTCTCAAATGATGAACCATCAGTCTGTCACCTCTTTTTTTTCCTTTTTTTTTTATTTTTATTTTTTATTAAAACAACCACTTTATTGAGTATAGGGGGATCTTCCAGAGAATATAGATCTACTGGAAAAGAGATATTCGTTAGAGAATGGAGATCGAAAAAAAGTCCAACAAAATGTGCTAAAAATTAGTGTATGTGAAGGCGAGGTTTTGGGCATGTTAAATCGAGTATTGGACTTACACTCTCACATTTAATAGAGTGGAATTTTCCATAGAGCAAATTTGGTGACAAATTCCCATCAATGTAAAACAAACGTTAGGTAGTATTTAATCGATATTGGTTGGAGTCACAAATTTTTTTTTTTTTTTTAATTTCATCATAATACCTTTATCAGTTATAAATTATTAATTAAATATTAAAACTTTATTTTTTTTAAAAAAATTCAAAACTTAATAATCAAAAAATAATAGATATTTAAAAAAAAAAGTAAATTTAATATTAAAAATAACATAATATAATATTATTCATGCTTTTTAATAACAAAAATATATATTCCTTCAAAAGAATAACAAAAGATATATAGATGTTAATTCAAAAGGCTTCAGTTTATCTTTGAAAAAAAAAAAAAAAAAAAAATCAAAAGACTTCAATAACCGTCGGAAAGAGTAGTGGTAAAAACGGGTCTATTTTTCCGTCGTTTTATCAGCACTAGACAGCATATGTCAAGAAAGGAAACTTGCCCCCAAGGAAACTGCTAGGGCATTAAAAGGTCGCTACTTCACGCTCCAGTTTTCTTTCACCAGAAAGTCGGATTTTTGTCCACCGCAAGTATGCCCTAATCACCTCTCTCCATAGTCTCTTTTCAAGAATCTCTGTTGCTTGGTTTATCTTTTAACACTTTCAATTTTTTGTTTGGTAACTAGAAAAATATGTGAAACTGAGGTTTCATTCCTTTTCTTGATCTTTGCGTTAATGGTTTATTTCTTCTTAATAGAAATATGGGACATTCCATATAAGATGTTTTTTGCCAACTTGCTCAGTACTTGGCTCATAAAGTTCAAAAAATTAATCAAAACGGACTTTAATAACAGAAAAAAGGAAAAAGTTATTTGATCAAGTAGTAATGTCAGTGAGAATAGTTATATTTAGTTGAAACCAATTTACTTGTTTATTATTTTTTTCCATTAAAAAAAAATTCAATCTTTTATGTGTCTATGGGGTGTTTGGCAAAAATTGTCAGTTGTTCATTCTCTTTCTTGTTGTCCTTTATCATTTTCTGGTACCTTTCCATAAGTTGTTGATTCTTAAAGGTTGAGATCAATAAACAGATGAATTTACCTTTCTCATTAGTAGATTTCGCAGTTCTGAAATCATTATAAAACACTTTGCTTGCTCATTAAGTAGGTTAATTCTAGATCTCAGGCAACACTACTACTTTTTTCTGATGATTTATGTAAAATCTTAATAAGTTTTCGGCGTCTCACTTTTTGGTTTTGTGTACTTGAACCGATGCTTCTTCCTTTTATTGATGTGTTCCAGATTTCTATACATGTTATTCGGTTTTGTTTTCTATATTTCTCCTTTAGCCTTGGTTCTGCAAAATTCTTTTAAATAAGATATCATATTGTTCTGTTCAGATCAGTTAGTTTTTTTTTTTTTTAATTGAAGTTTCTGTCATTTTGGGTGACTAGGATGAGTACAAGCACGCAAAGGAAAGGCAAAGGAATTTATATCAATAACTGGACAATCACAGAAGACGATGTTTTGATCGAATCATTGAAAGAATTATATGAAGACAACGCGTTGCGAGCTTATGGTGGCTTGAAGGATGGGTACTTCGCTCAACTGCAGACTATGATGAAATTCAAACTGCCTGGTTGGAAAGTAAAGTCATGTCCAGACATTCAAGGTCGGGTTAATTTTTTGAAGAAAAAGTACTTTGCCATAACTGACATGATAACTGAAGGTGGATTCGACTGGAATGAAAACCAAATGATGATAGTCGGTGACAAAAGAACGAATGGGTGAAGGTAAAATCTGTCTACTATCTAATTTTTTATATCAACTGTATTCGCTGATTTATCTCTAATTTACGCTTTTATGATGTGTTGGATCTCTAGTTTCACAAGAAGGCGAAGGGATTGTATTGCGAACCGTTTCTGCACTATTATTCATTGCAGGAAATCTATGGAAAGGATTCTGTTACTGGCAATAAGGGTAAACTAAAACAAGAGGATGCGAGTGATGAACATTTGAATGCTGATGTGGAAATGCGTTCAAATTGTGATTTTTTGATGGATTTGAATGCGAATTGTGGTGTTAAAAGTAAGACCGAGGTCTCAGTTACTGATCAGCTGGAATAACCGAGAATTGAAAAGTACAATTTTCGAGAGAATAGCCCAGTTGCTCCAAACTGTGGTCTTCAGGTTGGAGAGAGCATATGCATGGAGGAAATGAGTGAGAAATATGGGAGTATGGCATCTTCCGTCACAGCAACGAGACTCAAGATTGACGATTTGGGACTAAAGGTTGACAGTTTGGGACTCAAGATAGATGGTGTGGTTAAGGCCTTGTCCCAATCTAGAGAGGTGGTTGATCTGCAAGCCAAACTTGTCAATGAGTTGAACAAAATAGAAGGCCTAAATGACACACACGTCTTCCAAGCCATAAATATTTTGGCTCCGAGACACGATTTTTTGAGTCTTTTTTACCATGGCTAAAGAGATGAAGAATGGTTTGTAGGGCTTTTTTTTTTTTTTTTTTTTTTTTAAAAGCATGGGAATGCAATCAATTTGGCTCTAAATCTTCTAAGAGTGGCTTGCAAGCAAAGAGATTTTCAATTCCAACTCTATACCTCAGCACAATTGAGCGTGTTTTAGGGCATGAAAATTCATAATTAATGTTTCGTCCGCTCCAAGTCCAAGACCATTACAAGTCTTAGCTAAACAATTTTATAAATTTACAGGCATGTTTACTTTGCATCAAAGGAAAAGGGAAAATAAGTAGTCATTCTCTTTCCCACTTAATCATGTATTTACTTAAAAAATTTAGAATGAGATTTTAGTGATCCCCTACATAATATAAGGAATAAAAAAAAGAGAATGTTAATCCATGCATATCAAATTCATGCATATACCCTTAATAAGTTTCCATTACTAATTTTTTTATCGTGTAAAAAGATATTTTAGTAATTACATTAATAAGATTACCATTACTAATGTTAGTAAACACTAAAAACGGAATATGATTATTTCCCTTTATACTATCTAATAGGCAAATAAGCATTAAAAAAGGAATTAATAATCCTCCTTCATGTTCTATTGTTTTACTTTCCAATCTTATTATCTTTTCATTGCATTCCTTTACGGTTTAGTTAACACGCAAATGAGATGGAATATCATGACTTGTTCATGCAGGTTTTTTTTCCTTTATTTTTTTTTTCTTTAGGATAAGTCCAATCCATATAGTTTGATATATAAAAAATGAGATTAGAGTTCTTGGCATTTTTCGTTCCTAATTGCTTGGGCATGGTTAATTGGAATAATTCAGTGAAAATGGATAATTGTTTTCGTTTTTTTTTTTTTTTTTTTTATTTGCACCCACACTACTAATAAAAACCCCCACCAAATCATTAAAGATTTTATTACACTTTTACCTTATAATAAAATTATCTTAAAACTTATTAAGAATGCTCATACCTTCGCATACTTATAAATATAATTTTTTTAATTAATAAAAAACGTACACCACACTAACTATAAACAGAAATAAAATTTTTTAAAAGAAACAAAAAAATCCCTACAATATAATAATATTTTTTATAACCTTTCTATTCAACTATGCTTTACATTTCTCCTATGGTCCTTGAATTTTTCTTCTTGCCTTAAAGTTGTTATTGATGAAGCTTTTTGTTTTTTCCCATAACAGTTTTGTTTTTTACTTATTAGATTATACAGAACTTAAGAAATAATTCAATGGATCGGGTATACCACGTCATCGTATTTATGTATGATACACCCACCCAATAAAATTTTGGCATTTGAACACTTTATTTATGTAATTTTTTTGTTGTATGTATCTCTTTCCTAACGTGTATTATCTTAATTAATATATCTAAATCGTCATAAATATCGCACCTAGATCT
Organism: Ficus carica; assembly: GCA_009761775.1. Taxonomy (NCBI): domain Eukaryota; kingdom Viridiplantae; phylum Streptophyta; class Magnoliopsida; order Rosales; family Moraceae; genus Ficus; species Ficus carica. The sequence continues at coordinate 15,150,912 of CM019744.1, read as the reverse complement.
TTTTATATTAACCAATTAATTAAAAAAATATAATCTTTTATAAGATATATATATTTTTTAATATACTTGAAACCTCATTGTGATGTTTCTTTCTCTTTCCCTTATTTTACACGCAGACTTAGGTGTTGGGAATGAAAAAAACTTCTTCATAGAAATTAACTAAAAATCAAGAGATAGAAAATTTAAAAAAAATATATATATCATTCACTTATATGTATATAACTCACAAGACAAGATCCTAAAAATGTTGCTCAAAAAATTTTTTTTTTTGGTTTTTATTTTAATTTTAATTATAATGAAAGCAACTATGAGCAAAATCTTCATTCTCAAAAAAGATAAATAAAAAATAAAAAGAAAACGAAAACATCAAGATACAGATTTTAAAAGCAAGAATTACCTTTTCAATTTCAAAGTTGACAGTTATATTTATTCTTTGCATATGAAAATATTTATTTATTTTTATAAGAATACAAAAATATTTATTTATTGTCTTTAATATATTCCCTACATGATCAAGAATTGCTTTTACGGATGAGATATATAAAAATAATTACTTGTGTATTTCTTGATTTTAATTTATTAACTATTTATATGGAAAATTTTCTCATTCCATATAATGAAGTTTTCATTTATATTAAAATAAATATAAAACGGTCTTCAAAAAAAAAAAAATATATAAGACATTCCTTAAAAAAAATATATATATATATATATATATATAAAAGACATTGCAATGCCTTTTTTTATTTTAGAGACATTTAAATGTGTAGAAGTTTTAAAAATACAAGTTGGTTTTTAGTTAAAGATAATTAATTACATAAGGGATTTAGGTGAGATATTTAATGGTGATTTAGATTTACTAATTAAGATAATATATATTAGGAAGGAGAAACATATAACAAAAAGATGACATAAATAAAGTGTTAAAATATTAAATTTTTATTAGGTAGGTGTATTACGTAAATACGATGACATGATATATCTAAACTACTGAATAATTTCTTATAAGTTCTTTTGTTGGACATGATGTTACTACAAAAGAATTTTTATTGTTTCCTCGTTTTTTTTAAGAGATACTTTTTGTTTCCTTTTTAAGAAGAAAAAAGTTATTTTTAAAAAAATTTGTTAATTTCTTCTTAATAAAATAAAGGGAAATTATATGATATAACATATTCAATAGGTACTCATGAAATATATATAGCATATTTTTAGAATTTGGTAAAAACATAGTATATTATAATTATACTTTTGAAATAAAATTATTTGTTTCCAAATGTACCTGATTCTCTCTCCTCACTCCCTTTCTCTCTCTCCCTTCCGTGTCTCTCTCTCTGCTCTCTCTCTATTCTCTCATTGAAGAGGTGCGTGTCGGTGACGGGATGACGGCGATGGAGGGCGGCGGTGACTAATCGCGACGGGATAGCTCGTCTATCTCTTCGCGGCCTCGCGGAGTGGTTCGACGGGATAGCAACCATCGCCTCTAGTGGTGGAGTAGTTAGAGAAGAAGACACAGACGCGACCTCGAGATGGTGCTGACAAGGTCGAATGACCAAGTGGCGGCGAGGATCTGTCGGAGAAGACCACATTTGCTTTCGGCGGTGAGAGAAGATCTGTGAAGAAGATTCAGTCGCGACTCCTTGCTTTGTGATTCTCCCAACGGCAATGACAGTGCTTCGTGAATGACGACGGTCCCCGACCGGCGAGGAGCAGATGTGTGGTGAAACGGTGAAGATCTGTTCGTGCTGGCGAAGGCGAGGATTTGTTCGAGCTCTCGACAATGACGACGATCTCTCCATGCTCGCGACGGCGATGATATCCAACTGGAAATGATCCTTCGTGCTCGCGACGGTGACTGGAATGGCAAGAGGAAGAGGCGAAGGAGAGTGGGACTCGAAGGAGAGAGAGGGAAGTCAGAGGAGAGAGAAGGAAGAGAGAGAGAAAAGTGGAGTTTGGATCTGAAAAAAAAAAAAGGAGAGGGTAATTTTGGTATTTTAGTGTGTAATTAATTTCAATTATGTTATTTGGTTATATTAGTTTCAATTATGCTATAATTTTAAAACCTTATAATCAAATATCCTATATCACTAATTCTCCCTAAAATAAATTAAAATTAAAATTGAAATGGAAGTGGGTGTGTAAGTGGGTTAAATCTAGTATTAAAGAAAAAGTATTGATAAAAAGATAGGTTAATTATGTTTATATTAAGAAACATTGATTAAGTGAGGGTATTTAGAAATATTGTGGGTGTAAATATAATCACTTTTTTTTTTAATTGAAAGTTTTCTAGTTTAAATTTTGTTCCCCCCTCTTTCCTCCCAGAGCCATGATGGATATTAATCAGTAGTTTTGATATATTTGGTGTAAATTTGATAACTAGTTGCCGTTGCCCGTGTGAAATAGACAAATAAAATAAAATAATTATGTACACATATTTTCATTTGGCGTTGACATAACCATCACGTGACGTTAATATGACAATCATATGACAAGCAGGGAAAGGGAACGAAGAGAGTCAATTAGCAACCCACTCGCTTGGTGAGGATGTGACAAGTGATGTAATTTTTGAATTCTTAGACTACCTAAAATTCAAGATAGAAATTGATTTGTATGTATGAAAATGCTATTTATATTATTATTTTTTACAAAAAAAAAAAAAATGCATGACTTTGAATATAGGGTATATTTTCTGAATAAAAGCAAAATACATGGTACAAAAATATAAATAACCAAAACTATAATTTTCTTTTTAAGGGTATTTTGGGTATTTTAAGGTAAAATTTCACGTGTTGACCACAAAGGGTATAAATTTGTATACTAAATATGATGTGATGGTATAAAATCTTTCTGAATAAAAGCAAATTTTAAGGTTAAAAAATGTAAATAACATCTATAAAGTAACATCAACAACCAAATTCTCGCCCAATGCGGAACAATCACTCCGCCGCACATTGCAATTCAGAGGAAATCAATCGGGTTCGATTGGAGGTAACAGATTACCGTACCAACCATTGAATCACCAAGATCTTGTCGGATTTCAAACTGCTGGAAGCTCGTCGGGAAGTCCTAACCAGAGAGAGACCATTACAAAAACTTTTGTATCCAAATTACAATTAACTATTATTAACATATAAAAATTCACCTTTTTTCTTTTTGAATTTAAGGGTGAGGGAATTCAAACATTTTAGGTTATGATAAAATTAGAAGTGAAATTACCGCTAGATTATACTTACAACCACTAAAAATAGAGAGAGAACTTACTAGCATTTTGAAGCGAATAATAGCAAATTATAGCATAATGTTTTAAATATAGAAATAAATAGAAATAAATACTATAATCAAATTTATGAGCACACACAATACTAAAAATACCCATGATTCTTTCTCCTTCCTCTCTCACTCTTCTTTCTTTCTCTTCCTAACTTGAAACTTTATTCAGTTGTCCTATTGTCGGATCTCACACACTATCTCGTTGCTGAATCAAGCATGTTGTCTTGTCGTCAGACCTTGCACTTGGGTTTTGTTCGTAAAGACGAGGGTTGGCCTTGCGATCTTTGCTATAGCGGCCTCGCAAAATTGTCCATGGAGGTTATCATCTCTAGAGAAGTCAGTCAATTTGAGGGAAAAAAATCTTATTATTATTTATGTGTAAATCTTTTTTTTACTCAAAAAAATCTAGGCTTTTTTCCTTAAAAATATGTTATAATTTACTATCTTTTAAAAAAATATGTTTTAAACTTTAAAAATACATATAAAATATGTTATACATTATAATTTTCTCACAAAAAAATTAATATTTTAATATCAAAATTGTAACTTACGATGAGTTCTACGAGATATTTATTATATTTTGAAATGCAAAAGTTAAAGTGAGATAACCTGATTTGGGAGGGCATTTTCCATTATATTTTGAACTGTAAAAGATAAAGTGAGATAAACCTCATTTTGGAGGGTCAAATTTTTATTAATTAGCTTTTTCCATTATTTAGTTATTTATTTTTGTAGGGTTGAAGGGATTCCCTCCCGTCTCATTCCATTATAAACCTTGCAATTACAATTCATGTCTGGTAGAATGGGTGCCCTGTGGGGCCAAGGCCACTGACCGATGGAATCGGAATGAGAACGCGATTCCTTCCTCAACTTATTTTTATTAATTAAAAAAAAAAAAAAATTCAAACCCAGACCCAAATCAGACCAAATTAGCCGAAAACCCTAATCATTTTGCTCGGCAAAATCGTGTTGTTCTCCAATTAGCCGAACGATTTTCCAGATCACAGGTATGCTCTGTATATCTCTCTTATTCTTATGAGTCCTGTTGTTGCATCACAATGGAAAAAAAAAAAAAAATTCCATTCTTGAGCCCTGTTTTCATTGTTGGTTTCTGGGGTTTTTCATGGTTTTCAATGTACTCCATTCAGATTGCTTTTTCCTATTAACCAATTTCATTTCAGTTTGCATTTGGCCATTTTTACAAGTCAGGAAATTAACTTGCAAATTGCAGGTTTGGTTGGACCTTTAGGAATTGCAAAAAAGATAGAATTGAATTTGTGTGATTAGTGAAAAACATAGAGTGATTTCTGGAGTGACCCAAATTCATTTCTTTCTCTATTTTGTAGGGTAATACTTGCTTGTTTGTTTTTTCTAAAGGTGTTTGACAATTTTGGGTGTAAATGGGTTGTGAATTGATTGACAAATAGTTTTTGGTTCTCTCTATAGTTTGATCTTGTCTGTGATAGGTATGTGCATCTTTGGTTGGTTTGTTAGTACATAGCTTTTGAGTTGTTGATTTAGATTACTGAATTGGTCTGTGCAAGAGTATTTGGTTGGAAGACATCTTCAAATTAAACTGTAAATTTAATATATATATATATATATATATATATGTTACACAAATTTATTAAAACTTTTTTCTTAAAACAGTATATGCATGAATAAAAAAATAGAATAATTTGTTAATTAAATAAAATAATTCTTATTATCGTAATTGTTCTCTTCAGTACTTTCCCAGGAGTGGTTACTTCTTTTGGATTTATTTGACACTACATAAATTTTCTTTGTTTTTTTTTTTTTTTTTTTTTTGGTCTTTTTTGGTTTTTTGTTTTGTTTTGTTTGTTTGTTTTGTTTTGTTTGACTTTTTTTCAATTAAATGTTGGGATGAGAATATGATAGGGGTGCTAGGGAGATGCCAGTCTAGTTGGGATTTCTTGATGCACCTACTGATTTCTTTCACCAACAACCTTATAGGGAAAAAAAATGTAGTGTAAGATTTTAGTAAGGCAACATTCTCAGCTAAATAAAAATCATTAAAGGGGAAAAAATCAATGGAAAATCTCTTGTTCCCATCAGACATGGAACAACTGACGATCAAGGAAGATGATAGAGAAGCTAGGCTATGGGAGATCTGGAGGAGGATTGGTGGATGAGACAAAGGAGTGATGGAACTGGAGCAGAAGGATCGATGGATTTGAGTGGAGGAGAAGCCCGGTAGATATGGCAAGGAGTAGCACCACGAAGGGGGTGAGGATGAGCGACAATCTGGAAGGAGATGGTGGATCTAGGCAGGTGCTGGCGGAGGACGGCGGTGCACTGTTGGAGTAGAGGAGCCTGGTGGCTTTTCTGATTATGGCAATTAGGGCAGAGGAAGGAGTTGTGGCAGAGGATCTGGTGAGGAGGGCTTGCAGGAGCATCAACGGCCCTCCAATTGGAGTGGGTGGAGGAAGATGATGTGATCGTCTTTTCTAATGATGACAAGCTCAGCACCAGCCGGTGGGCAAGGAGCTAACTCTGACGGAGATGTGAAATAGGGGAAGGTTTAATTGTGGAAAGAATTTTAATGAACCAAGAGAATGACCATTCCTCACATCTCAAGTGGTTATGATAATTCCACCAAAACAGGAGACAATCATTCCATTGGAATGGTCATTACCATGTGTCAAGTTTGACCAAACTTGGTAATGGTTACTTTTAGTATTATTTTTCATTCCTTTCCACCTTGTTTCACATAGAAGTGAAAATGAAAGGGAAAGGGAAAGAGAAAGAGTGATTACCTTTTTGGATATATATGTAAATGTATGTTTCTGTCATATGGGGCCTATGGGCACACACTTTATGATTCCGAGTCCTAGGGGATAGAATCATTTTTAGTAATGGTTGTTTTGTGCTCTTTGCAATTTAGGAAACTGGGAAAGGGAATGCCAATCCTTGCACTCCCATTGATTCATGGTAAACAGGAATGAATGTCAACTTTACTAATATATCCTTAGTGAGTTCACATGCTACAGGCCAACAATTATTTTTAATTTTGTAAAGGACATTTTAGCAATTATGTTAGTTAGATTCGCATACCTAAGTTTAATAGACACTAGAAAGGGAATTAGGTTGTTTCCCATTCCACTTTCTAATAGGTAAAGGAAATACTAGAAAGGGAATCAACTATCCTCATTCTTATTCCTTTCTTTTCCTAACTCATTATTTTATCATTACATTCCATTATGGTTTGGTAAACATGCTTTTCGTGATTTTGAAAGCTCGTGAGGTTTTTGTCTTTCTCATTTGCAGTTGTAAACTATATGTGTGCCATGTAATTCTTTTTCCACCATATTCACCTTAGGCTTAGGATTTCAGATTTTGTTTTGAATTGCAATTTTTTCCTTTGTAACTAGGATTATACGAAGACGTTGTTTGTTGGATTGATGTTTGTATATTAGAGTATCAGGCTCAGAATATTTGTTAATGTCTCTTTTGTTGTGTGGGTGTAGGATGATAACTAATAAAGATACCGTAGAAAGAGGAAGAGGTAAGAATAAACATTTTTGGACAATGGATGAGGATGCTGCATTACTTGAATCATTGCATGAACTATATCAAAGCACCAAGTGGCGAGGTGATTCTGGCTTCAAGAACGGGTACACAATTCAACTAGAGACCATGATGGAAAGAAAGTTACCTGATTGCGGATTAAAGGCCTCTCCACATATCGAATCACGGATCAAAACGTTGAAGTCGAAATATTTTGCCTTATCTGAGATGTTATCTCGTAACGGCTTCGGTTGGAATGATAAACAGATGATGTTAATATGCGATAAGCGTGTGTATAACGAGTGGGTGAAGGTAAGCCTATAGTTATGTTGTTCATGTGTTCTATAACTGTGCTTATTGATTTTTCTGAGGAAGGTTTCATAATATGTTGGTTTTTGTAGAGCCACAGGGAAGCAAATGGACTGTATGGTAAACCATTTTTGCACTATAATACACTGAAGGAGATTTATGGGAAGGAGCGTGCTAGTGGTGACAATGTTCGTAGTTCTAACGAGAAAGAAGAAATACGAGGGGAGGACGCAGACCATGAAGATTTGGACATTGACGTAGATTTGCACTCAAATCCCGGTGCTGATGTAAATGTGGAAACTCAAGCTGATGGTTCAAGAGATTATGAGGTGTCATTTACTCAACAACCAAGTAGCCGGCGGCGTAAATCGAGAGAAAACAGCCCGAGTGTTTCGAATTGGAAGCGCAAAGTTAGAAATAAGGTTATGGAGGAGATGAGTAAGAGTTTCGGGAGTATGGCAGCTTCTATGGCAACAATGGCACAAAAAATTGATGGTTTGATTAACGTTTGGTCAAATGATAAAGAGGTGGCTAATATGCAAGCTAAACTTGACAATGAGTTGACGAAAATCGAAGGCCTAACCGAATTGCAAGTCTTTCGAGTGACGAACATTTTAGCCACAAAACATGATTTGTTGAGAGTGTTCTTTTCCATGTCTAAAGAAAGGAGGAGACCCTATGTTTTCAACCTGCTAGAGTATGGGCTTTAGCCGACGACTCCCATATGTTGTTAGCAGGAATATGCATAATTAACGTAGTCAACACAGTCGGGATTATTTATTTAAGTATTCAATTATATGCTAGATCCAATTGCCAATTCATTTAGGTTGTAACTAGGCAGTTTCAATTTGATTTTTGCTTTTACTAAATCTTGATTCATGTATGGAATTAGGAAAACTATACAAGTATATGTTAAATTCAGGTATAATTGTTTACTGAACCACGATTATACACACATAACCACGATACAATAACCACAATTCACGTAACTCACGGGTACATTGATCATGAAGTCCTTTAGGAGACAGTAACGTCGCAATTCATAAGGAACTACGTCAAGTGATCTGTTAGACATTGTTGTCTGCATAGGGGTTTGTGTGCATTTATATACCACAAGTGCGCCTCACTCTCCGATATTATAGGACTTGTCTCCATCGGTTCGTGGCTATAATTTTTGGATGAACACCCAGTAGTATAACACAATTCCTAAATAGATCGACAAAAAGAGCTCTCAAGAGGAGAAGGTAATACCTTGGCCAATGAAGGGACCAATAAAATTTCTAGATTAACCATTGAACCATGCAATTGAAAAATATCTACTTGGAGGTATTCCGATCTGACTAGCTAGTTAGCATGTAAATGGATTTTTTTTTTTTTTTTTGGGAAATCGATAGTGTCTTGTCCCCCGACTAGACAGTAGATAAGATATCCTTGTTATAATACCACCGTGATGAATATAAATAGAAATTAGGAATATAACCGTTTAATTTAATCACAATTATATTCTTGGAGTCGACCTTAAAGAGAAATAGAAAATTATGACCGTGGACAAATAGCACAAACCTCAATTAAAAATACTAGGAAAGTATGATGAGGCGAAAAGTGAGGTATGATGAGGCGAAAAGTGAGGGGGGCAAAAAAAATTTGCACCTCTGGAGATCAAACAAAATCTAACATTTTCTCCCAGCATTTACGAGTGGAAAAATTATCTCCTTGTGTTTTGAAAAGGGTAATTGACATCTTTAATACGCGATTTGTTAGGTTCCTATTTCTTTAGTTTGAAAAAAATATCTGAAATACTTAATGGATTTAGTTAGAGGGAGGATGAAGTAAATAACATTTTTAAGTACATAATTAAAATAAATAACATGTTTTAAGAGAACTTGGAATAAATAGTCGTAAATAGTAAATTTACTAGGAGAGAATAAATAATTTACTTTAAATATTTTGAAATCACCTTATTAACTCTATTTAGTTTCATGAAAAATGCTATTTACTTCTATTTCTAGTAGTTAAAAATATTATTTTATCATTTTTTATACCAAAATCTAATATCACTCGTATTTGTATAATTAAGTGACAAAATCTATCCTAATTCGATTGAATTTTTTAAAATATGAAAACTACAAAATCGCTATATAAAATATTATTTAAATTATTTATTATTAACTGAAAGTGGAAAAGCTAAATTTCAAAACTAAAAAATTGAACACAATCTAAAACTACGTTTAAAATTAAAAGAGTAGTGAAAATCAATTTTAAGAAAATAAAAACAAAATAAATTTGTTTGTTTTTGTTTTTTTTTTCCCCTGAAGATACATGAGCTGATGAAGCGGCCGGAATAGGAAGATGAGAGCGAGAGTACGAGAGAGGCGTTGGGAAGGAGAGAGCTATGAACTGGGTGGAAGAAGGTTTGCGGTGGGTGCAGAGGAGATTTTGAGGGAGGAAGAAGAAGATACACTTTCTTTGTTGATTTTGTTTTGTTTTGTCTTTTTTTTTTTTATAATTATTATTTATAATCAATTTTTAGTTTATTGATATTCAAAAGTGGCATGTTAATCAGATTGGTAAGAGTAGTATTGGTATCTTTAAAAAAAAAAAAAGATCAGTTTAAGTATATTTTGCTACTGATTTTATAAACATAATAGATCTTATAAGCATTTGAATAATAATTTTTTATCATTATTTCAGGAGTGGTTTTTTTTTTTTTGGTTATAATTTTAATTGAACAATCGATTTACTTAAATTAAGAGTTTAATTAAAATTAAAATATAAATACTAAAGTCTCACAAGTCGCACAATTAAGGGACGATCTACACAAATTGTAGAAGAGTAAAACTAAAAAGACAAAAACCCAATAAGCATCTGTTTTGATATAAAAATTTTGGGGCCTGTTTGGGGGATATATGGAGATAGTATTTTGAAGATTGGGTTGGAAATGTGTGTTGGAGAGAAAATTTTTGAAAAGTTATGTGATATAGAAAATGGTACAAAAACTTGAAATGTGTTCAGGAAAAAATAAGTAAAATAGATATTTTCTTGTTCGTCTCACCGTTGCAAGTATTTTGATATAAAAATCGTCTCGTTTCGATTTGAAATAAGAAAGTTATAGAGTTTTTTGAAAATGAAAGAGAGAGAAAATTTGATTTAGAGTTGGGATTTATTTACATGTTCAACTTGTTAAATTATTGTAATGTATCCTTTGTCTCTATGAATTAACTTTTTTTTTTAATTTAAATTAGTCATGAAAAAACCACGTATTCCTCATGTGAAGATGCAAAATCCCATTTCTAACAAAAATATTTTTAAATCTAATACAAATCATACTACAAATCTTCTAATTTCAAATATCTAAAATAGTTTACTATTAACTAAAAAGGATACATTGTAATAATTTAAGCGACAAGTTGAAAAATGGTAACAAGTTGACAAAATTTAAATGCCCTTTATTTTATAAAAATTTTAATTGTATGTTCTAAAAATATTAAGATGAACTTCCAAAAAATTACGAAATGATACATATAATTTAAAAGATAAATGCAATCTTCTATAGATGAAATATTTTAATAATACATTTAGAAGACACATCTGCTGTACATTATATCCCAATATAATATGATGTGTGTTTGGGTATTTCATATATTATATTTCAATACAAATACATTTAAACAATAGACACATTTATGTTGTTATTCATTTATTTTAATTTTCTATCTACTTTTATCAATCAAATCACATACTCTCTCATCAATATACATTTGAATGGTTATTCAAATGTAAACAACTTGATCACATATTAGATTTAAATTGAACATAAGAAAGATACCTCCAAGAGAAAATTATCTAAATAACCATATTTTTTTATTTATTAATCAACATAATACAAATTACACATTCTTAACTAAGATGACATAAATTTTATATAAATTTAATTAAATTTTATATTATATTGATCTAATATTAAATTTTTATGTAATATTAATATAATGATATTTAAATTTATATTATTGAAATGCTTTTCTCAACATTTAAACGTATATTATATATCACATTTTATGTTGGAATATAATACAAAAATGAATGTAAGGAGAAGAAAAATAAAAAAATAAAAAGATACGATTCGTGAAACGTCCGTCACTTTCCCAAATCCAAATCCAAATAGAATACGCGGGAAGAAAATGGGGTCCACGTTAAACGCGCAAATCGCGGCAAAACAAGGTGAGGAGGTCCACAAAAAACAACCTTAAACAAATCCCTTCCATTTATTAATATTCCCCCCAACCGCACGTTTCGCTTACCTTTCACCCCACCTTCCCTTTCTACTACAAATCCTCATTCTCTCTCCGCATAATTCCAAACAACCACTCACAACTTACAAAAACTCCGGTAAGTTTTTTTTTTTTTTTTTTAAATAATCTTTTTCGAACATTGAATTTTTTTAATCTTTTTTTAACATTGAAAGCGTTGTGGGCCCATCTTTGTTGTCGTTTCTTTCCACTTAATTCGATGAACCTTACGATGATGATTAAAAAAGAAAAAAATTTGATTGTATCATTTTGTTAAATTTGAATTATTATTATTTTTCAATATTCTCAAAAAAAAAAAAAATAATAATAATAAATAAAATTATTCATATCCTCTAATAATTTTAAGTTAAATTTGATTGCACCACCCCATTTTGTCGTCTGCTGACATTTTAATAATACTTTCTTTGAATTTGATGCAGAGAACTGATTTGCAGTGCATTTTTGGAGGGTAGTGGCCGGTTTGTTTGTTGGTATTTCTTTTTATTTATTAAAATAAATTAAAATAAAATAAAAGTGGGGGAAGAAACACAAGAGAGAGAGAGGGAGAGAGAGAGAGAGAGAGGGAAGGGAGTACAAAAGGGGGGAGAGATGACGGATTCGCCAACGACAGCAAATAGCAGCGGAAAGGCGTCGTCGTCGCTAATGGAGAACCTGTTGGGTTTACTCAGAATCCGTGTGAAACGCGGCATCAACCTTGCTGTTCGCGACGTCCGTAGCAGCGACCCTTACGTCGTCGTCAAGATGGGCAAACAGGTGATCTCTTCATTACCACTACTTCCTCCTCTTTTTATTTTTTATTTTATATTTTATTTTATTTATTTTTTATTTTTTAAGTGTTTTCCATTGAAACAAAATTATAATGCCCATCTCTTATACCCATTTGTATCTTCTTCCTTTTTTTTTTTTTTTTTTTTTTTTCCTTCTATTGTTCCTTAAACGTTGGATTTTCTTGTTTTCGTTATGGTTTTTCAAACTTTGTGATTATGTAAACAGTATCCTTCAATTTAATTCTTTATTTATTCATTTTTTTTTCAATTATCAAAACATTTTTTTTGAAACTCTGGGATGATCTATACGCTTTTTGATTAAATTATGCTTGCAATAAGTTTTTTTTTTTTTTTTTTGTCATTTATATTAAGTACTTGCTAAGGGGGTGTTCGGTGAATGAGTTTAGTTTAAGATTTTTAAGTTTCAATAGTAATTTTTCAGAAAAGACAAAATTTTTTTTCAGAAAAAGATAAAAAACATGGTGAAAAAAGTACAGTTTAGTTTAAACTAAATTTCTCTCCAAATGGGTCCTAAGTGAATACAATCGGTTGATGCAGAAACTGAAGACGCGTGTGATAAAAAAGGATGTCAACCCTGAGTGGAATGAAGATCTTACTCTTTCTGTCACAGACCCCAAAGTTCCTGTCAAGCTGGTAACCTCTTCTCTTACTCTCATTATCCATACTCGAGATCTAATCCAAAAAATTAAAAAATAAAATTAAAAATTAAAAAAACAACAGCGCAATTATTCAAATGACTGATAAAAAATATTGAGAATATTTGTTGTTTTTGATGATGTAAATGTACTTTTGTTTCTGATATTTGCTCGTAATAATTGATACTTTCGTAACAATTTTCTTTGTTGGATTTTGGTTCTTTCTTTTCCTGATATCTCTATTGGATTACATTAAATTGTGGACTTAACCATTTTGGACTAAGAAGTGTAAAATTTTCCTTGTCGGGCTAAGATATTGGCTGTTTCAAGATGTTAGTTGAATAGGGAGCCGAAGATGATATATTGAATTGTACTGCAGTTAGTGCATCCATTCCGGTTAATTATGTTATTGACTTCTTTCTCAGACTTTAAAGGTACCATCATGTGGTTAATGCTGAGAATCATTTTATTTTCATGCGCTTGCAGACCGTGTACGATCATGACACGTTTAGCATGGATGACAAAATGGGAGATGCAGAATTTGACATAGAAGCGTATATAGAAGCACTGAAGATGAACTTGGAAGGCCTTCCAAGTGGAACTATAATAACAAGAATACAACCAAGCAGGCAAAACTGTTTGGTTGAGGAAAGCAGCATCATGTGGAACGAAGGCAGGGTCGTTCAAGATCTCTGCCTCAGACTGAGAAACGTCGAATGCGGTGAAGTAGAAGTTCAACTGCAGTGGATCGACCTTCCTGGTAGTAAGGGTTTATAAAGTCTTATGAGTCCTCTATCTGTGTTCTGTCCTGCACAACTAACCGTGTATGTACTTGTATCCTTGCCTGTCTTATAAACCATAATACCAGATCTAGGCTCTCTCTTTATATTACTGTGAATCTCTCAGCTAGCAAGTGCATTCTCTTCTGGCATTTACCGGGAATTTGTCGGCTAATTACTAGTTGCACAACCTCTGAATCTGTTTTTCCAGTGAAATGGTGTACTTAATTACATACTTGAAATTTTAGTCTTGAAACGTAGTTTCTACACTAGTGGCTGCAAATAGTACTTTCACATTACTGGTTTCTCCTACTTTTGAAAGGTATTTTACGTTATTCTCTTTCAGTTATGCTTTAACAACTACTTTAAATTTATACCATAGAAAAATGTTATGTAACCGGACCTGGCAGCCGGTAGCCAGGTTGCTTTCACAGTGAACAAGATTGCAGTTGCTTGACACCATAGGGTTATATATGTAAATATATATATGTATATTTTTCCCTTCCGTAAACTCATTCCATAGTTGAATGTGCCACCTGAACTTTTAAACAGTCATCACATCAACTAATAGTAAAAAACTTTATTGACTAACGTGTTGAATTTTTTGACAAGCAACATATTTGGATTTAAATTGGAGTAAAATCGAAATGGGGCTAACGTAAATTTGGAATATGTCCAACATTAAAACCGATTTACTCTCTACCAATTAATAATAGTGATATTTTTCATATTTGTGCATGTCTGTGAAGTTGTTTATATCTCGATAGAAATAGTGTCAGGGGGCACTAATCTAATATCAGCTTTTAAATATTAGTTTATATGCCATTTGAGTTGTTATTGCATTAATTAATTGTATCTACTACTAGTAAAAATATGATAACTAATTGTCACATGAAATGTTACTCAAAAGTTGAGATTAAAGTTAGTGTCCCTAGCACTACTAAACTAGATGGACGGGATAAAATTTGAGTTGTAGATTTTCTTGGTTGTTTGACTTATTAATTTTTATAACAACCACGTACACCATGGACAACCCAGAGTATGATTTTGATCATATTCCACCATGGACAACCGAGAGTATGATTTTGATCATATTCATGGAGGACCGTGTATTACAATAAAAATTAACTTTAAGGCACAATATTTTTTAGAAGTATTTACATAAAGTGATCATTTTTAGACATCCTTTTTAAAATATACACACTTTTAAACTCATTAGCAATTTGAACAAATTTCGATTTCCATACTTTTATGCTTCCATGTTTACCCATACATATTTTTTCTGATTTTATTTTTTAAATATTTCCTTTTGACTTTTTAAGAAATTTTTTTTTTGAGGGACTTTCTAAGAAAATTTTGTATATAAATATATCCGGATTTTATTTCCTTCAAATCCGGATTCACGTTTAAGTTATAATTGGATTGATTATTTTCGGTATTGTTTCGAATCATTATGAAGGGAGGATTTTCTTTTTAATTTTCCCCTCTTGCTACATTATAATTAAGGAATTGGTTCTTTTTGACACTTTTTATTTTCATTTTTTATATTTTTTCTATTTTGAGGAGAGGAAGTTATTTTTTTCCCCCTTCTTGCTGATGACACGTTATCAAGGAGGCAGTTTTTTAACTTTGTAATTTTTTAAAAAAAATTTTGTTGCATATTACTAGCATTTGTTATTTGTTACAATCTTTTTACATAACTATTTCTTTAATTAACTGTGTTTATATGATAATGACATAGTTAATATATAGTACTTGTTCAAGGACATGGAAAAATCAGATCACAACTTAAAAAAAGTCTAGTAATCAATACAAATTATATTCATTACTTCTTTATTGGTGGTGTAATTGAGTCATTATAAACTATATTGATTGATTTCATTTATTGAGTTAACTCATGTATTTACACAAAGTTGACAAGAAATAATAAAAAGACTGAACTCAAACAGACGCACAAAATATTTGAATCAATATAAAATTGACCTTGTCATTAAACAAAAATAAGATATATTTACAAAACATATTTTGATAACATATTTACCATGTCAATATAATATTGACACTGAATACATAAAAAACCAATAACAAACAACAAAACATGTTAAACTGTAGGTTGATTTTCATAGCATGTTGACGCTGTCAATATGATATCTTCAATAACTTGCACTTTAGAGTGAAAGTTGATCTTGTTGGAGTTACCATATATATATATATATTTTTTTTCCTTCCCCTAATTTAAATTGTATGGGTATGTTGGTCAATATAAGATAGACAATTAATTGTTTTGTTCATTTTTGCAAATAAGTTCATTATTGGACAAATTTTAAACATAGGTCTCCAAAATGGTCATACATGTAAATCATCCTATTCTTTATGATATTTTAGTCACATCATTTTTTTTGTGACTAAATGTCACTTTTAGTCAAACAGTTGTGTCTGATATGCATTTAGTCACAAGAGGCTACTCAAATACTTCGCTGATGCTCTATTACAAAGCTTCGAGCTGTCAAGCCTAAGGTCGGCCCACCTAACCTAATAGGCGGATGGAAGAAAGAAAAGGGCATCCCTTGCTTAGTTTGGCAAGCTCCTTCCTTTGTTGAGCTCTGTCATACCGCTCTTCTATCTCTTTCATTGGCGCAATCTTCTTTGAATTCAATAAATAATTGCGACTTACTTTTATAAAAGATATACAGTATCTTAAAACTTTAAACCACAATATTTTTAGTCATAGTGTGACTAAAAATTTTCATATGATGAAAAAGCATTATGGCTAAAAGTTTAGTCACAATAAAAATTTGTGACTAATTATATAATCACAAAGTTGTGATTAAACGTGACATATAGTCACACAAAAATGATGCGACTAAAAGCTTTATAAGAAAATAGAGTGGCTAAAAGTTTATTACTATTATTATTGTTTGTAGTGGGGACCTACAGCATAAAGATCTTGTTCGTGGATGAATTCTAAAGCAGCGTGGATCGTGGATAAATCTAGAACAATAATAACACTTCCGCATGTCTATCAGAGTTGTATCTAATAGTCCCCATTTTCCACATAGTAGGAAAAGCGAGGAATATAGGTAAGTGAAATCTTAACTCGGAAATGTTTTGCCTATTTTATAATTTATGCACATTATTTATAACATTTCTCACTGCGCTTTGTGTTTTGGTTTTTTGTTATTTTAAAGGCTTTCAACTCTTTAGACAAGAAACTGCAGGCTTCCCGCCTGCTATGGTTGGACCATTAAACAGGTTTCCCAGTGACCAATTAAATTATTGTTTTTAGTTATTTTAAGGCATGCCTTAAAAACAGTACACTTTTAGAATATTGCTAAATTTATTGTGACTTCAGGGTTTTTAACCTTTAATAAGATTAGTTAAAGACCAATATATATGTCTTTTTCAGAATAATCCCTGACCGACCAAAAAAATAATATGATGTATTCTATCGGAATACCGCATGTATTCTACAAGAATACTACCCGTATTCTATAATACTACTACCCATATTCTATTAAAATACCTTCGGACCACCGAGAGTCTTCGATCGCCGGTGCCAGTTGCATGAGAGCATTCTGGTAGAATAGTTTTTGGTATTCTACCAAAATATGTTTGGTAGTTTACTAGAATGAGTTTGGTATTTAACATGGTCTTTGATTGTCGGTTTTGATAGTCTACTAGAATACTTTTTGGTATTTTACTGAAAGATTATTTTTTGTACTCAACTGAATTATTTGCTATATTTTTTAACGGATTGTTCATATCATTCTAGCAGATTGATACCACAATTTATCATATTATTAGTAATTTCATTATATTTGGTCGTAAAATTATATAAAAAAAATACTACCAAATTTTTTTTTTTAAAATAAACCTTAAAACTATAGAAAGGCGGGGGGGGGGGGGGGGGGGGGGGGTGGGGGGGGTTGGGGGGTGGGACAGATGAGAGAGAGTGGTGGAGGAAGAGAGAGAAAAAGAGAGTGGGGAAAAGTGTGATGGTTAGAATTTGAGGGGGTAAATTGGTCTTTTTCAGTGTCTGGTCAAAACAAAAATTGAAAGCAAAAATACAAACCGGTATTTATAGTTAGCACAAAAATCCTAACCATATGCAGGAAAAAAAAAAAAAAAAAAAAAAAAGGGAACTGTTTGTCAATCCATACTAATCCAGTCAACCTTTTGGTCCGGTTGGGATTGCCGACTTGAGTACTGAAATGAAAAGGCATTTCTCACACTGCCCGTTAAGCAAAAATAACATACTTTTCTTTTCTTAGAAAGAAAAAGAGGGAGCTGTACTGTTGAGAATGAGTAAGGTAGTCCTCTGTACCATCATCTATGTTAATATGAGTAGCGTTAGGTGATACCAACTCTAATATCAATTTTTGAATATCCACTCGTATGACGGTTATGTGAGTTATCATATTTTTAATGACAGACGTTTTTAATTAATTCAGTAACCACATCAATAAAAAATAAAAAAGAGTCAAGTACCACATAAGATGTTACTTAAAAATTAAGATTAAAGTTAGTATTATCAATATTTTTCTTAATTTTCATATTATAATTGATGCGACTTGAGAGGCAGGCCACAAGGAAGTACACAAATGTATATTTATAAGATACTATAGTATATTTATAAGATACTATATAGGTTTCTTGAGAAAGCATACAGCAGTTCGCAATAATTGTTATAAACTTTTGTTTCTAAAACATCCTAGTAGCAAAAAAATTTAAATGAGAATTCTAGTATGGAGCTCTAGTTTAAAGCGTGAGATATGCATCAATTTCTGATAGTTTTAGAATTTTTATGTGATTTTAAACCTAATGATCAATTAGCTATATACACTATCGTTAAGGATATTTTTCATTTAAATCTTCAACAAATGAGAATTGTTGGATCTGAATTTTTATTTAACAGTAGTAATTAATTAACTTCGCTCATTTATGAGATTTAAAATTTTAGAAATTTGCTGATTAATTTTGGAATTAAAGGGTCAAAGAAAATTTTATTTTTCGGATGAAAATCTCAAATTAGTTACTAAAATTCAAACTCGTGAATTAAGTGCTAGAACATTAATATAGCTGCTCCCTAAAATATTTTTGATCGTTTGCTATATTATAAAAAAATAAAATTAGTAAAATAACTGTATTTTTTTTTGGTTATTACGTTTTTGTACTATGTGTTTTGCTTTTATTCATAAAGTATGCCATGTGTTTCAAACTTTTACATTTGTGTACAATTAGGTTATGTTTAATATACAAATTTATATAATTTCTCCGTCAACACTTAATTTTGACCTTAAAATGCCCAAACTAACTTTAAAAAGAAAGACTACAATATATATTAGTCACAAAATCTCATATCCGGTATCGTATGGTATTCGGTATGTGAACTTCAGTTGCTGCGAATGTGAACTTCAGTTGCTAGAAATGTGAATTCATGCAGAATGAAATGTAACTAAAGTATCGAATGTGAATTTCCCTCATTTTACGTTTCCTTTTGCATGAATTCACATTTTTAGTAACTAAAATTTATATTCTCAGTAATTGAAATTCACATTTGCTAGATACCATCCGGTACCAGATAGGAGACCATCCTTATATTAGTTATAAAAAAAACCATACATTTTGTTTTTATTTAAAAAGTAACAATGTATATCACAATTTTATATTTTTATATGATTAGATTACATTCAGTATATAAAATCTATACATTTTTCTTGATTAACGCTTACTTTTTACATTTAAAATACCTAAAATACCCTTGAAATTAAAACTAAAAATAATCAAAGAAATTCTAATTGTCAAGCGGGACAAGAAAAATTCAACTTCATAAATTAAAAGAGATTTGTGGTATCTTCACACTCCCAGACCAGCATCACTACGGGAATTTATTGGTATAAGTGGAACGGAAAGACCTAACCCTTGCTTTCTCACCTAAAATCTGAGGAGTCCAAAATCACAAAGATCCAATCCAATTCAGCAGGCCATTGGATAAGCATAATTGTAGTCTCATGGTGGATAATGAGATTCTTCCTTTATAGGCTAGCTAGACAAGAGAGCCTTGGTAGTAGTATATACAACTTAATGACACGGACTTTTACTGCAGATTGATATGGATTTAAATATATATATATATATATACACACACACACACACACACACATATATTATAAAAGGAAGAGAAACTTTGCTTCCTTGGTGGGTATCAATTTGTTTTTCACATCATTAAGCAAAAATCTCGTTTGGCACCTTCTTGTTTGTCTCTACTTAAATAAACATTCAACCCTTTTAGGCATGCCTAATAATAATAATAATAATAATAAACAGGTAAAACCCTGTTTGCATTGATTCACTTTTAGTCATCTCATGTTTATAAATATATAGCATGAGAGAAACTAATTAGTTTTTTGCCTGTAATATTAATTATTTCAAATTAATGGACAATAAACAAACAATCTTAGTCAGATCTTGATAAAATCCAATTGGTAAATATTATTTCTACCAAACCTTGGATACGAATATTAAATTATTAAGCGTGTGCAAATGCAAATCTCACATGTAATCATCCTTCGAAAAGCAAGGAGAAAAAGGCAAAAAAAAAAGAAGTAAGAATTGGAAAAGCAGCTATAGCTCCCACTTTATTGCAATAAGTGCACGCATTAATCGGTGACGTGCTAATGGGGTAAGCTTGAAAGTAACTACCCAGAAAAGAAAGAAAAAAATGAAAAAGAAAAAGAAAAACTTGAAAGTATCTTTAGGATAACATTCTTTTTTTGTTTTTTTTTTTGCCCTCTTGGGAAATTATAAAAGTATGCACTTGTTTTGTGAAATGTGAGTTTTCACTCTGTAATTAAAAAAAAAAAAAAAAGACTGATTTGTAGATAAATCATTGGTTGATAGTATATTACACTTAATTTTTAATTTTCTTTTTTTTACAAAGATACAAAACACAAGGGAAAGTTGTTCTAAAAAAAAAAGAAGAAAAGGAAATCCCCCCCCCCCCCCTTCTTTTTTTTTTTTTTTAGTGAAATTTGAGTTTCCAACCCGTGATTTTTAAAAGACAAAAATATCCTTCTATTTTGCATATCACATGAAAATCTCCCCTTTGACATGAACTAATTGTAAAGTAATATAAATGTTTTTTCATAATGCTGAAATTAGCTATTATTTTTTTCGAAAAAAAATCTTAAAAAATAAAATAAATAATAAAAAGCTAGATACTGACTACGGATCTCACCTCACTCCCCCATATGGTGGGCTCACCGCCGTGACAAGGGTTGGCGACGCCATCCTCGCGGGTTTGGACAAAGGGACATAGATGCGAGGATTGTGGTATAGGCGATCTTATGGCCTTCTGGTGAGATCCACAACAACCAAAAGTGGTTGGTCTCACGAGAGAAGACTTGTTTTTAAAAAAAAAAAAAAAAAAAAAAATTTAAACACGGATGATATTTTTGTGATTATAATCACTTTATTTTATTTTTCTAATGCTGTTCTTGATAAGGGAATCTGAATTTTAAATCTCAATATTGAGATGACATTAACCAAAATGTTAAAGATGTATATTTGATAGGTGTGAATTTTTCATCCATGGAAGGAAAGAGGATTTTTTTTTTAAATTTTTTTTAAAAATTTTTAAATTCTCTCTCAAATCGTTGTCCAATTACCATTTATTTTCAAAATATAATTCACTTTGCCACGAAAATCCAAGACGCTCTATGGATGATCACCTTTTCGTAAAAAAGACCACCATTTATTGAGGAATGTGGCACGAAGTAGGGACGAAGCGCTAAGAAACTTATTTACGGAGGCTTGACTAAATTAAATTAAGAGTTTAAAAAACTTTAAAACTTTGAGGGGGAACTCTCCTTTAAAAAATAATTAAAAAAACAGATTAAGGAGGGGCTGAAAGAGAAATATAGAGGGTAATTATTAATTATTGAAAAAAATTTAATTGGTCACTGATATTGGAAAGACACTTGTGTGTTCGGTGGAGACTGGATCGAAGATGGCATGATCTATGGTAAGTTAAGATGGCTTACAGTCTGTGTCGGAGAAATCACCGGTGCAGTAAACTATGCGAGGTGATCATCAAACCGTAGCAAGATGAAAAATGTCATTCATCTTTTGTTTAGAAAATTAACAGATATTGCATGATATAGGCCAACTAGTTAGTTAATTAAACGTAAATAGCATAACTTGAAAACAATGAAAATTAATAGCATAATCGAGTTTTTGTATACGTAATTTTCCCTTTTTACCTTTTATATAAAGTTTTTTCAGTTATAGAATTTTTATTTTAGATATTTTCAAAATCTCTCTCTCCTAATCTCTCTGCAGCTCTGTCTCTATCTCTATCTCTATCTCCATCTCTCTCTCTCTCCACCATTGCAGGTGTCTTTTCTGGCAACGACTAGCTCCACGCGACGCCTCGTCATGATTTTTCGGCCGCTGCCACAATCTCTCTAGCGGATTTCAGATCGAAGGGTTCGATGGCCGAAAAACCATGTCGTGTGCTTGCAATCTGTCAGTGGACATCAAATCCGATGTCTGGAGGAGGTCTTACCCTCTGCGAGAGCTCATCATACCTGTAGTCTGTGTTTTCCGGCGGTTGGGGAAGGGAGATTTGGGGGTTAGAGGTAGGTTAAAGATTTTCGGCTGATTTTGGAATTACGTTGTAAATTTTGGATTTACGTTTTTAAAATATAAAATTTTAAGATGGATTAATAAAGTAACATGGTATCTAAGTAGGAGGTCCTAAATTCGAACCTCTATAATTGTACTATTTAATTCCTTTATTATCATTCGTGTGTTAGGTTTTTAATATGTTTTGGATTTCTTATTTGTGTTGAATTTTCAAATTTATATTTATCTACTCGTTTGCCCATTGCTTGACCCGCACGTGAGGGGAAGTGTTGAAGTATAAAAATTATTGTTCGCTCACTTTTTTTATAGCTTAAACTTTTGATATGAAGTGATAAACTAACAACATTGTAAATTTTGAGTTTACTATACAAAATATATTATGTTATCTACTGTAATTTAGAAATTTACACTGCAAATTTTTGATCCCATGGTATCATAGAGATTTTGTTTACAGTGTAATTTTTACATTTACAGTATAATTTATACATTTACATCGTAAATTCAAAATTTATTAAACACTGAATCAGTTTGGTACTGTGAATTCAGAATTTACAATGTAAATTTAAATGAAGAATTTCGTAAATAAAATTTATATTATACCCGAGAGTAAAATATATAATAACCAATATAAAGTACAAAAAGCAGTTTAATTTGAAGGTTTGTTAATGTCATTTTTCTAGTTAAATTCTTAATTTACTCATATCTCTTAATACTAGCGCACGAGGTTTTCTTTTCTTCTATGAATTGGTCAAATAGAACACAAAATGCAATAAGGAATCCTTGAGAGATGTACATTTACCTTTCAAAATAAGTCGGAATCCTTCGTCGGTGGTTTTCGTCGGAGATCTTTGGTTGACGGTTAGTTTTTTCTTGAAAAACAAGATTTCGACAATGAATTTCTCTTTCTCGGTTGATTTTTGTATGATTTGCGGACTGTTAATGGGCCCGATTTTGATTGGTAACTTTTTTCTCAGCTAGGGTTTCGGAGAGGAAGAAATGATTTTTGAAATGGGCATGATTTTTGCAAGCCCAGATCTGATAAAAGGGACATGGCGTATTTTCGGTATTTTGAGTGTTTATAAATTTAAATTTACATTAAAACTGCTATTTACCACCATACTAAAATTTTTATGCTATTTATTTTCAATCCCTTCCATTTTTGGCCTATTTCCCTTCATCTAACTAGCTTCATAAATTCGGGAGTCATTCACTATTTTAAACCCACATTTTAAGTACATATATGAAAAAGGGATTTGGAGGTAAATGGCCTTTTCTTGAAAAGTTTTTAAGCAAATACATAGCTGATGTTTTTAAAAATTACTTTAAATGTCATTTTTCCTAAAATAGTGAATCAATTTTGTTAAATGATCAATAAGTGAATAACCAGATAACTCAGTTAATTTGGTCAATCAGTGATTAACCATAATCAATCGTTATAAATATCAATTTTCATAGTCAATCACTAATTTTCCAGAGTAAATTATTGATGTCATAACATGAATTACCGATTTTTTGCTTAATTAGTGACTTACCATATTTTATGGTAAATCACTAATTTACCATAAAAATACCAAACAAAAAAAGGATTAGACTTCATCTTCTTCACCTCAAGTCACCATATCAGCCCTAGAGTTGATATCGGGACAAGAAATTTTGCGATGGAAGAAATTTTTGAGCACTACGTCGATCTCAGCTGGATCTAGATTATTGGATGTCGGTCTCCCTCTCTCCACTGCCACTGTGAGATTCACGTGGAGATTCACCGAATTTCACGCCAAATTTCATGTCCGAGTTTGCGGATCAGAGATGCTCAAATCGGGATCAAGATTTATAGCACCCCATCGCTCATCGCTCATTTTCTCACCCGCACACAAAAGAGCTCTTCCCTAAATTGATTGACTAGAAAAAAATAACAAAAAATCATTTTGCTAAATAAAAAAAAAAAAGTCCAACAACCCCACCCCACCTAATTTTCCATTAAAAAAACGTGCATATTATACAATTTCATGGTATCAACATTGTACTACATTTCAATGTCATGCCAAATATATGTATCTTATTTTGGACAGCCATACTAGTTTTTAGAACTTAAATAATAACTTTGCGTTTTTAAAGATTATCATCTACTTGTTAATTAACTTTTCACTACCGTATGTAGTATAAAGTCCTCGTTTAAGTGGTCATAATCAACATTCGACCAAGAGTAGGAATCTTATATGAAGACTATATATCGAAATCCATGGAAAAAAATCTAAAGTTACATGATAAATATTCTTATACGCTTAATACATGATATTATCTTTCCTAATTTTTTTTTTCTAAATTAATTGGAGATAATTGTCCCTTGATTTCCTATGCAACCTATGATTAATAATTAAAAATTTTGGGAGCATGAAAGTAGAAATAATCCAACTTTTCAAGTTTTAATCTCTGTCACAATTTGATGAGTAATTCTGATAAATCTTCTTGGTTCATTAATGTTTAAATAAGTTGCTTTATATATAATTTTATAGGGGGTGTTAAGGGGTGCAGACATATGTATGGATGCCTAATTTTTTATTTTATTTTTATAAATCACTGTAGTTTCATTTTAAATGGATATTTTTTTGGATACGTTAAAATGAACATGAATTAATTAATACAATGGATACGTTCATACATTGCTTCAAAGATATTCCAACAAAAACAAGAAGACAAACGATTCTTTGATTCCATTACACTTTTCACGTGCAATATACTGAGCATTGACAAGCTATCTTGAGATTCAGATAGATATCTTGAGAGACCACGGGGTAGGTGAATGGTTAGAGATCAAAACACTAAACTCTAAACATTAACACACAAAATAATATAAAAAATCAATGAAAAGACTGAATTCACTCATGTACACAACCAGAACTTTTTCTTTGTTTTGAGACTAGAAAAGTACGTGTTATATATATATATATATATATATATAGATGGAATCTTTATAAACTAGGAACAAAACAAGCAAGATGACAGTTATCTCCTTTATTTATTTATTTTTACAGGCATTGATCTCTTTTATATAGTTCCTTACATAAACTTACATAATATAAAGTGTTATTTGATATGGGGAACACTTTTAATATTTTATTTTCTAGTATGATAGGGTTTATGATTTTTATTAAAAAAAATGAAAATATTCTCAAATTTTGAATATGACAGCTCCTATCTAAATCTTTCTTCTGGATTTAACTCATATATTCTTTTATTTGTGTCTCTTTTTGTATCCCCTAATAAAATTCTTATACATTAGGAGTCGACTTCTCTCCCTCCATCCATTGAAACAGTGGAGTTTTACATGATAAGAAGATATTTTATATTTTAACTTAAAGTTAACTTTCTCTATTTAAACTATGCAAAAATTTAAATAGTACATAAATTTCAAGAAATCCTATAAAATTCCTATAGGTCAAATAATTATTGCACGTTTACTAATGCTTGATAATATCTTTTGCGCATCAAATATCACACAGTGTCTTTCATTTTAGTGTATATATGTATATATGTAACAATATTTTCTTACGTCAAGTTAAAAAAAAAATTGTATGTCATCATGTTAACAAATTTAATCTTCCTATAATTAAATTTCAGCTGACGTTGAAAAATTGAAAATTTCAATAAAGATATACTAATTGTATCGATTATCAACAGAGTCACATATCATTGAGTATGGACATATGAGATCATTTAAAGTTTGGAATTTTAATGAAAAAAAATGATCATGGTCTTAGTTTGGGGAAAAAAAAAAAAAACGTATGTATGTTACTAATGTTACAATATTTTGTTCGATTATGTTTGTAAATCATATGTAGAAATATATGTCTATACTCTTTTTTATATATATATAAAAATCCATCTCCATCAGTTTTTTAAGTGTCCCCACTCCAAGGGAAGTGTGCTTTAAGGGAAAATAATAATAATAATAATAATAAAGAAATAGACGGGGAGATATTGCAAAGAAGCCCTAATACAGACATGACATACCCACAAAGCATTGTCTTGGGAACGGCCGACCCAACACAAGTTAGTGGGAGACAATCAAAACGTTAGCCACAAAAGCCATATCTTTCTCTCTCTCTCTCTCTCTCTCACTCACTGAGGTTTTGGAGCCACCTTGATAAAGACAAGACTGACGTTGCTGGCCTTTTCTTTTGCAAAATTTAGTGCTTTGTTTTGCATAACGTTTCTTTCAATCTCTCTCTCTCTCTCTCGGCATCTAGCTCTAGCTACGTACTTAGCTAGGCACCTCCCCACTAATTTCAAAAAGCAATTTACTTCTCCCATACAAGTGCGTGCGTAGATTATATTCTTTAAGGCCCTCTCATACAATTATATCACTATATATATATATATATATATATATATCAGAGAATAAGTGAGGATATCCAAAGTTTGGGTTCTGCATGGACCATTACATTTTTGGCGTATTGGTTCTGTTTTTCTACCAATCTTTCATTAATGATTTGTTTGGAAGCAAGGTCTGGTTTTCAATATATAATTTCTTCTTTCGTGAATTCGTTGTACATCTTCTTTTTCTGAAATATATATTCTATTGATCATAGACCGAATTAAATAAATTAAATGTTATGCTATCGTGCCTTACAAAATGAAAGTTATAAGCGTGTGCTTTACAATAATTAGAACATCAATTGGGCAAACATTTATCCGGAATGGAGATAAGCTTTTTACTTATTTATTTTTTTAGTTTTTTTATTTATTTATTTTTAAATAAATAATCAAAAGTATTAGAGAGGCATGAATATAGCCATAAATCTTTCCTCAGCGGCATGACTAAAGAAGCCTCATATTTTGAGAAATGCCTGTATATATTAAGATGAATATAGATATATGTGTCAGAAAACAAAGTGAAAATATTAAATATTGCTTGTTATGTGACTCGAATTTAAGACAAATCATTTATCAAATCACTTGGCTGTATATGAAATTTAAGGTTATTAGGCTACCACTTTGAGGGCATAAACAGGGTGATTTAAAAAAAAAGATGAATTTTTGATAAACGAACAATATATCTGTTCTTTTTCATCAATCTAATAGAGAAAAAATAAATAAATTCATCCGAGCCCTAATTCTTTTTCCCGAAATCTTGTTTATATACTTTTATTTTTTATTTTTTGTGTTTATTTATCTATTAGATGATCTAATAAAAGTATGATACAATGCTACGTTTACTGTATAATTTCCCATAATCAATAATGAAAATTAAAAAAAAAAATCCATTTTTTTTTTCATATTTATTAAGCTTCAAGATTAGGAATCTTATATCTTTAAATAAGAACTATTATTAAATTGTCCTTCTCACATGAATAATAAAAGTATTTAAGTAGATATTTCACACTCATTCTGCCTTTTATTGGGAATCAATATTAAGAGGGTTAAAGATCAATATTCTTTTTTATTTTATATATTTCGTAGAATAAATTCCCATTATTGATTTATAATAAGATAGAAAAAGGAATCACCACTCCTTTTTTTTTTTTTTTTCCTTCTTTATATACGAAGGACATGCACTAGTAGTAGATATATTATTGGGGAGATGAAATAATTATCTTGTAAACACGACTGTTACAGTCCTTTAAAATTAATTTGAACACCACATTCCACTTCATAATGTGTGGATCTGAAAGTAAGAACCATATTATAGAGTCAAATGTGAACATTAGATAGATATAAAAGTACCAATGAACCAATTATGAAGTCATATAAGGGAGTCAGCATTTTAGCTAGATATATATATATATATATATATATATAGTTGTAGGTATAAACTAACGGTAATTTTACACTCGATTTCATCATAAGGTGTAAAATTTGAATTTCCTTTATTTAAACTAAAAAAAACAATAATATATATGTGTATATGTATATATATTTTTTTAGGAAAATTATATATATATATATATAAGGGAGCCAACAAATTTAGATCTATATTAAAAATTAGGGCATGGAGTCATTTGATTCACTATAAACTCATAAGTATACGCCTACATGAATACCAAATAAAGCCAAATTACCCGTGTGTTTGTACTCGTTAAAAAACACTAATCCGTTTCACCGATATAGATATAATCTTTTGTAGGACAACACTTTTATACATGATCACAAAAAGAGACAGCTTTCGTATATCTTGCATTAAAAGCGACCTTTCCCCGAGTGAATGGTCATCTTTTTTTTCCAAGTTGCTTTCACTTTACATATATAGAATTTGAAATGTCACGAGAAATTTATCTTTTTTAGGTACAATTGTGAGTTGTCGAATGAAATATTAATACTACTACCCAAGATGCATCGAGCTCTATTTGCCTGCTTGACTTTAAGCTTGATCCCAGTATAAATATGTACATACATATATATATATATATATATATATTATATCAGATGGAACTCAGCCTTATGTTAAGAATGATCTTGAGAAATTGATGGATCTATAGGTGTCATTGTATGAGATTTTGGGATCTGACTTTTTTTTGTCAAGGGATCATGTAGCTTTAAAGCGAAACCGGAACACTTATGCAATCTTCATCTTTAAGTTAGCTTGTCATTTTAAATACTAATCCATTATGAAAAATCTAAATCAATTATTAAAAATTTAGTGATATGTACCAGCAATCTTCTTTTTTTACAAAAAATTAAATTACATGATCAGGTTGGATTTTAGTTTTGCAACATGCACAATTCCTAACAAACAAAGGCCGTATCTTCAGTGAAGTCCTGAAAATTTTATGAAAAGAACAACACTGTTAGGGCTAGATTTTGTATCTTATCTTTTTTTGTACATGTATTAACACAACATGATCGAATACCTAAATACAAGTCAAGACGACTGCTTGGGAATACAGATTTCAGTGACTGTTGACTCTCCGAGAAACAAGATCGACTCCTCGAAAAATTAGCTCAACTCCTCGAGTAACCGACTTGACTTAACAAGAATAATATCAGAGAGGAAGAACCTAATCTTCGACATACTTTTCCATTTTGAATGATCAAGCTTTAAATGGACAAAATGAGAACCCAAATCAGCCAGATATGCGAAATCCTCAATTAAAGGAGCCAAGCGTGGAAGAGGACAAATCAAAAGGTGCTAGAAGGAAAAAAAAGAAAAAAAAAAAAAGAAAAAACTCATTATTAGAAAATAAACAATACACGTGGATAAAAATGTAATGAGAGCGGTAAAACAGAATCTAATTCTATAATGGAGTGTCTATCGCATGGCAGTCAGTTATATCAATGGAGAAAAATTTTGTATAAAATTTCTCATAAATACATTTAGCTAGTCTTAAAGTGCAGCTAGGTCCCTAATAATGGCGCGGGATGAAATTAATACCGATATTAAATTAATTAACTGTTTAATCAATTGATATTATCTATTGGAGATTTGATTATGTTGGTACATTTGATCTCCTTGCTAGCATCATGTTATTCTAGATGGATCAACAGATTTATTAAAGACATGTTCTCAAAGTGATTTGGAGGTGTGAAAAATAACATTGTACAGTTTTGATACCATTTACCACACAAACTGACAGTGACTAGAACATTGCATGGCATATTTCCGTACAATAGTGATACATTAACATTTACATCATGCATGTTTTGTACGATCATATGGATCATATCAGTTTCAGATAAAATATTTATTTTAATTGTTACAAGAAATTGTATGGTAGTTATTTATTTTATTTTATTTGTTGACATAAATAATTATGTTGAGTTGAAAAACATAAAATTTTAAATTATTAGAACAAAGAAATTAATTTTGAATGAAATAAATATCTTGGTAGTTTAATTGGTAAATAATAATTTGAGAAAATTGAACAATACAATTAAAAGTTGACATATGACACCTTCCCCTGCAGGGTATGCGCGCGCGCCCACTCCCTGGGTACAATGAATGAGTGACTTCATCAGTTGAGGGCAGGGAAGGAATTACCAGTGGCAGACAAAATCCTTTTGTTATAAATAGATCTTTAGAGTTCTCTGTTATAGGATTTTTTTTAAAAAAATTTTTTTTAGCCTCTAACTGGGCTTCTAGTTTTCTCCCCTTTAGAAAACAAGTAGAAAACAAGAAGTCATGCAAAGAAAATTTGGAAGGAGAAGACTTTCATTGGTCATGGTGCCCACGGCCACACACCTAATGAACCTTAAAAGATGAATAGTATAAATAGATCGAAGATCAAGGTGCTTGCAAATTTAGCGAGGATGTTTGTAGACTATTAACGCTGAAAGGGATAATGATTTATTATGGTAAATAATTATTTTCTATAGCAACATAAACCAATTCATGGTGATTTTAGAGGCGTTTTTAAAATCTCATTCTGCAACACATTATGTGTGTTTTCAAAAATTAAAATCTAGATGCATATCTTGCATTGATTTGTCCCTTCTCTTCAATTAATAATATATATATATATATATATACACACACACATATACTTGTAGTGGTGTCTACCTAAATAAATGTACTAGCTATACTCTCCGTTCCCATCATTTGTATTAAAAATTTCTTTCTATCTGTATAAATTTCTCATTTTATATACGGTCTTTTAACAAACAAATGGAGGGGAGTATCTAAAGCCTACACCCCAATTTATTGAAAAGAAAAGAGAAACAAAATAAGAAAGAAAACATAATCTACCCTTAATGACAAACCAAACAAAAAATTAAATTAAATTAAATTAAATAAAAAGAAACAATCCTCATAGAAGGCTAACGAGCTCAAACTAAATTGGGTTTATTTATTACGTTTTAAAACTCATTCCCTTGTAAACACAAAGTTTATAAACACTTTTATTTACCGGATCAATGATTATGTTTCTTTGCAAGTTTGAGTTCTTTAATTTATCTTAAGATCTTGAAACCACAACCTTCACTTCTCTTTGAGTAAGTGTATTATTATCAAGTTGCTCTCTCTTCACTTGTCTTTCCGGGTGTTCGAACCCTCTTTAACATCTCTATCTATCTAAACATGGCGCATACTTATTTTGATGTTTATTATTATGTTGTTTTCTTGATTTGACTAGCGTGAACGCTTCTTATACTTTCTCAACCCGCCCAAGTACACCTAGTTGTTGCATTCAACTCTCCATAGCTTTATTAATTAATTAAACTCGCAAAAGGCAGCATGATTGAAATGAACCTGATTGATCAACAATCCTTTTTTCATTATTTCCTGGGTTTGTTCTTGAAATGGTGTTTTAGGACAAATCTATATTCGTGTTCTTCTCATGAGGCGTTGGGGATGTTAGATTAGATGGCTCCATTGATTCCTTTGGTGAAACTACCAAGGGATTGGAGAACCATGTGCAAAGGAGACCGAGAGCTCATTATCGGACGTAGGGGTGTTCATGAATCCGTGAATCTGATCAATTTAGTTCAATTCGTAGGATTGGATTGAGTTGAGAGACTAACAGATTGGTAACTGATTCAGATTTTTTCAATCCAAAGATTACGGATTGAGGAGTTCGTGAAATCCACAAATCCAAACCATATATATATATATATATATATAAGTTTTTGTACATATGTATATATTTATTTATTAAATTATCTTTACTAAATAAGTATCTTATAACTTGGAGTTTGAACATGTTTTAGTATGGTTATTTAGTTTATAAACTAAAATCGTTATGATTGTTCTATAATCGAACTATTTATATTTTAATATGTTTATTTTAGTTCTAAAATTTTCCGATCGAATCTATGAATCCAATTCGCGTAATCCTATGTTTACGGATTAGATTGGACTAGATTGAAACTCTTATGGATTGGTAACGGATTGGAATTTTCCCAATCCGAAATCATGAATTGGACTATGGATTGAACCCTAATATGCCAAATTCAATCCGTGAATGCCCCTAATTAGACGGTGTGGAACTAAATAGGAGTTTGAATTGAATTGGTATTTGATATGTTTACATATGGAATTGGCAACAAGGACCAATTCAATCACGTTTTCATTCATTTGAAATTTGGACTCTTATAGTTAATTTTTATTTACTTGACTTACTTTTATTTTTAATTACTTTTCCTTCTCTTTTCATTTTTTATTTTCCTCATTTTTATCATTCCTTAAGGGCCGAAAGGTAGAGTTTGATCATGTAGAATTTGACTCATTTTCTCATTGAGCAATAGGTACGAAATAAATTAGATTGATTTTCAGATCAAAAATTCTATAGTACTATGTGAAATCTTTGGTTTTCTTCTCTTTTTCTACCCTACCTGTAGATTTAGGGTTTGAATAAGTATATAATCTTTTCTTCTGTATCTGTATAAAAATATGTATAAAATGTATATGTATAAATCGACATTATTACATTCCAAGTCCTTCCCGATACCTACCAATTGGAAAATACTGAATTGGATTCCAAATTGACGGGT
Organism: Ficus carica; assembly: GCA_009761775.1. Lineage (NCBI taxonomy): Eukaryota > Viridiplantae > Streptophyta > Magnoliopsida > Rosales > Moraceae > Ficus > Ficus carica. Next base: position 15,118,231 of record CM019744.1, on the reverse strand, counting down.
TTGTGTCAGCTTATCCATGCGGTTATGAACTCTTCGAATAGGAATACATTTTCTGAAAGATCCTGGCCTTTGCGTTTTGGTGGGCCCCTGAGATCCTTTGGATGACCTATGCTGTGTTGAAGGGACAACTATATGATCCGATATGATCCGGTCAATTGTATAAAGCCACGGCACCAATGAAACCGGGGAAAGTATGCAGAAAAGACAGTTCTTTTCTATTATATTAGCATTTTGTTCTATATTAGTTAGTCAACTGGTAAGAGTTGAGTGTGGCATTCATGCTATGCATAATTTCATCTTGATCAGAATAAGTTGTATTTTGTCCGTGCAAAGGCATGTTGAAAGTTGCAATATGGTTTTCTTGGAATAACCCATGCTTTCATTTGGTGTGATTTTGTTTGCTTTGGACTTCGACTCGTACGGTTTTGCTCTTTGAATTTATTCCAAAAGGCATTATACCATTACAAAATGGTCTCTTTTACTTATAAATCATCTCATATATTTATTCTAAGTGATTTGGGACTACACAACTTACTATTTTCCTTATATAGACCGATAACTATCATAATCACCCCTCATTTTGAGGCCCAATGTCTTCGTTGGCCTTACTTCTGGTTGAGTATAGGCTATGATACTATTTTTAATGACCCATGCCCCACTTTGGTACAGTATTGTCCGTTTTGGGCCTCGATCTGTGAGATTTTACTCTTGGACTTTATCACAAAATGCGTCAGACCATTAAAAGATGGTCTCTTTTACTTATGAACCATCACATATTCATTCCCAAACAATGTGGGACTGCATAGCTTACATTTTCCGTGTAAGGACTAATGACTATGACATTTCCCCTATATGGAATGATCTTTAGCTTTTTAAACTTCTTTTGCATGGTAAACCTTAGTGGTTTCGTCAGGGCTTCGGGTGCAACGGTTTTGCCATTCTTTGATTTGGTTACTTCCACAGCTTGACTATATTTACATTAGATGTGCACTATGTACAAAGATATAGAAAATTCTCATATTTCATGGTGACAAAAATTGAGCTTCTCGATTGTAGATGCTAGGAATCTACGGTCAAATTTCAAACTGGGTTAGATCATGAGAAAATTAACATACAGAAATTATTGGGGTTCTTGGATATCGTATATGAAAATCACAAAACAGTCTTAATCAGAAAATGAAGTGGATAAATTTAAAATGAGAGTAGTAAAAGATATCAACTCCAAAATTTAGAGAGGTTTGCTGGAATATTATGCTACGTCCTTTGAGTTTGGTTTCACTATATATGGATTTCTTTGTACAAAGGGTTATAGTTTCTGGATATAATCTCACAATATGACAATCAGCAAAAGAGATTTTTTCCAGAAAGAAGAGGGGTCCCCTAAACGTGAGGAGTCTACCTCTAATTATAGAAGATAAATCATGGGTCCGAGTTCTTAGGATAGTAATGGACGGCTCCCCATTACCCCGAGCAATTCAGAACGTGTGCAAGATCGTGGGCCATGATGCCATGATTGATCATGGATTTAGTAGTTATGGAGATTGATCTTTCACTGTATGATGTTAGTCAAATATGAGTGTTCAACGACGAACTAGTCATCCATCACAACCAAGGATTGATCATCGTTCATCGTTCGTTTTGTTGGGCCAAGTGCCCACTCAATCCACACTTAGTAAATTAACTAGACTCAAGGGAATTGAAGACCAAATGGTTGAGGATGATCATTCGTTGTTTGTCACTCTTCTTGCTAGTGGTAATCGTTCATTGGGCTGAGCCCAAATGTTTAAGAACACTTGATCCATCATGGTCTAATGTTCGTCGTTCATTGATTAAGCGGTCGCGATGACCCAGTTATAATTTTATGGGGAGACAAAGTTTGACCCCAATAGATAGCCCCCCATTCTATTGAGTGATGAATTCTTGATGGAGTGTTTGATACTCATCATTTGAAAAATGACGCATGTTGATAATCAGCAGTGTCAAATCACATAAATCTGGCAGATACTGACGAAAGTCAATCGAAATTATTGAGCCCCAGAAAAAAGAAATCTTCTTTACACGTGGCAAATGCTGATTGGATAACTCAGAACGACGATTGCCTTTTTAAAATTTGAATAGCCGTGAAATAATTTCTTTGAGCGGGAATCTGAAAGCCTCATGATTCGCGCCGTTTGATAAGGCGTGATAGGAGTATCGAGGCTATTTGATCTCCTCGCAGAGGGTTATTACTCTTCGTCTCTCCCCCCCCTTCCTCTATTTATTTCTTCGCTTTGTGCCATCCGAAAAAATCAATGTCCCCGAGAGTTTTTTAAACCACTCGATTTTTAGGCAAGATTTCTTTTCCTTCTTTTTGTTTTATGTTCTTTTGATCTGAAAAGTTTGTCTTTCCATTGTTTCCGAGTCATTTGAGGCTTGTTCTATTCACTTTTAGCGAGTGAGTGATCTGGTTTGGGATTTTGTGGTATTTTTTAGTTTGTCTTTGAGTTTCTTGGTTGGCGTACTTCGTGTTCATCCCAAGACTTCTAGGATTTCAAAGGTCTAGGACTTAGATCCGAAATTCCTCCATTGCTCATTCGTAATTTGTTTGCGAGCTATTATGGATAAAGCAAGAGGCAAGAGACCGCTAGAGGAGGACGTTGAAGTCCTAATGAGCATCAACTTCGATGAGAGTGATGCCGAAGATGACGAACTAACGTCCGTCATTCGACGTTCGAGGGAGGAGTTTGATTTCCTCCAAAAGAGAAAGGGCATTGAGTCCAGCAATGAAGCGTCGGAGAAGCGTCGACCGGCAACGGTGTCGGAGTTTGGAGTCCTTTCTATCCCTCCCCATCGCTTTATTGAGCAGGCCCCTATGACGAATAAGCATGGAATCATTTCTACGAATGGTGAACCTTCTTCCATCCTGATTTAAGATGACTTGGCCCTTATCAGGGGTCGGTACGGGTTCATAAACGAAGTCTAACTTCGTCTTCCTTGTGCGAATGAACGTGCAGACACCGTGTTGGAATGGTGGATTTGCTTGTACATGATATACTTTGAATGTGGACTTCGACTTCCGATCCATCCTCTCATTATTCAAAGTATGCAACATTATCAATTTGCAATCCCTCAGCTAATGTCGAACGGGATATGAGTGTTTCTGGGACTGATAGTGATTGCCGACGAGGTGGGCGTTGAACTATCAGTAGATGAGTTCATTGCCCTCTACTACCTGCAAGAGAACTCAAAGGACCACGGCCGCTACTGATATACTTGAGACGAAAACAACAGGTGGTTGGGGAAATAAGAAATGCCAATAGATATTGGCAAGATTGGTATTTTTTTCATGCTAGTGAACGAGAAATCGTTGGGTGCAGTAGTGAATGCTTTTTTCCCTTTATGGGGTCCTTTTCGTAAGTCTCGAACAAAGAGTATCGAGAGAAAGATCCTACATATTTTACTGGAATGTTTATGTTAAACATCATCATTTCGTATTGCAGGTAAGGAACTAAGGAAGCCCTCACCATAGGTGCTTTTGTTTGAAGTGAAGCTCGAACAACTGCTCAGCTACCCCAATTGAGAGTGGGATGAATTAACATCCCCCACAGGTTTAGGCAGTCGAGCCTCTAGAAGGGCTTCGTCTTAATCCAATCAGGTATAGTTAAATGAATTTCTTCCTGGGTTGATTGGCCCGTTCGTGATTAGAGGAGCGTTGAGGAGACTCTTCGGCACTCCGTTGTTCATTAAGCCATTTTCTGACGAAGAGGCTTTGATCGCAGAGTTAGCATTGAGCACAATGAAGATCAATTTTCCATCCCCCAAAGAAATAATTGCAAGTAAGTGGGCGGAGAGAAAGAGGCTACGAAGGCAAGCAGCAGCGACGAAGGCAGCTGAGGCCGCTCAAGTTCTGACTCCAACTTCCTTTCCTTTAAGCGATTCATCCCCCGAGCTTTCGAACGTGTTGGAGTAGGCCCCTGCCAAAAAGCAGAAGGTAGGCAAAAAGCCAAGGAAAAAGGCTCCGATGAAGAAGAAAGAACAAGTCAAGGCTAACGTTCCCATGTCAAGTAACGAGCCTCAAATCGCAAAGGAGGAGGAGACAAGCGTGGAGGTGAGCTTGCCTCTAGGGACGAGCCTTCTTCACAACAAAAAGCTTGGCGTTCAAATCATGCGTCAATTGCTTACTGACGTTGATATGGATACAATGAACGATGGCTGAATACAGGAACATCTTTACGAATTCTCGTGGGATGGTTTGAAGGTATGTTCGCCTTACCTCTTGACTCCTATTTTTGTTATTGATTATATTACTTAAACTTGCTATTTTGCAGTGCATTTTGAGGGGAATGGGGCTAATCTACCGTTCCACCGACAAAGTCGTCTAGCGGAAGGAGCGAATTAGAGAGCTCGAAGAATTCTATAAGGAACATGCAGAAAAGCTGCTCAACATTGAACGAAAGTGAAAGGGCGTTCAAGCTAGAGCAGACAGTTTGATCGCGGAGCTTCATACTCTCCACTAAACAGCGAATGAGGGTGCTGAGATGATAAAAATCATGGTCGACAGGTTTGACAAGGCGAAGGTGGAGAATGATGCCCTTAAAGAGTTGATAAAATAGAAGGACGAGGATATTGTAGGGCTCATTACTTACATTGTCAGCGAATACAATAAGGCTACTCTCAAGGCTCGTTACGAGCTCTTGAAGGAGTACAAGCAAGGCCTTCTTATAGACGATGATGTTGCGGAGGAGATTGATCTGTATAAGGAATCCCTCGCTGAAGCCAAAGCCTCATCATCCACCTATCACACGAACGTCGAGCCACCGATTGCAATGGCCGACGTGATTAACGTTGTTGCTTGCAATCCTTCTATAGCTGATGGAACTGGAAATGAACCCCAGAACCTGAGAAGGCTATTAAGCAATAAATTTTGTTGTTTTCTAATATTTGGTTTGAATGCCAAATTTTTTTTTTTGAACAGCGGGCGTCATGCCCTAGTTATTCAAACTTTGGGTTTCGAACCCTAAATCTGTAGTTATTTTATATATATATTTTTAGATTTGTTTCAAGTTATTTCTTTCTTGCATTATTTAAATGCATTGAAATTATGTGAGCAACGAACCAATCTGGGATTTTAGATTAGCTGTGAATGCGGCAAAGGGGTCATCGAACCCGACTTGACGAATGTCAAATGTCAAGTAAAACATAATTGGTCATTTCCAACGAGCTTTATTTGATTTTTTTTTTAACTCGTTAGGACTAGATGACGTGATGGTCTAACGATCGAAAGCTGAAAGAATAAGCTTAGTGCCAAAATGATTTGTTCGACTAATCAAACGGCTGAGAGTTGAACGAACACAAAGATAGTTTATGAATGATCAATTAATCAAATCATTTAGGATTCTAAACATTCGAACATTTGCGAATGAAAGCCATGCTTAGACAGTTGTCGGTCCTTGATCGTAAGTCCCTTAGAATGACACGAAGAGTTTAATTCATAGTGCTCTGGACTAGGATTGGACAACGAATTATGAAATAGGATTGTGACCATCATACTCGTTCGATTTGGGGAAACAAGTTTTGTTTTTATAAAGGGGCTGCACTCGTTTATAGTGCATGAGCTGCCTACGAACCCATGTATAGCGATCAAACCAAACGTAGTTCAATAGTACAATGTGATTGTTTTAATGATGTGACTGGACCCGCTTAAATGTTCACGAGCTGCTTTTGTACCCATATGTAGGGATCAAATCAAACGCAGTTCAATGGTACAATGTGTCTTAAACATCGACCTACATGGTTCGAAAAAGGATCGAACGTCGGATGTAAACAGATCGAGCAAACAGATCGAGCCTTTACAAAATGAAACATTGGGAAATTAAAAATTGTAAGAATTTGCACGAAATTACAAGTAATATTTCCTAAGGTGACGAGTGTTCCAACTGCGAAGTACTTCAACATTGTCGAGCATTTTGAGTCGGTAAACGTCAGAACGAATGATCTTCAAGACTCTATATAAACCCTTCTAGTTAGCCCACAAATTTCCAATGTTTGATTCGGTGGTGTTCTGGAAGACTGTGCGAAGCACCAAGTCTCATTCGTTAAATGTTCGGGGATGAACTTTTGAGTTGTAGTAGCGTGTGACTGATCGCTGATAGTTTTCCCTGCGAACAAGGCTCGATCCCGTTTTTCATCCAGCGTATCGAGACCATCGTTGAGCATCTTCTAGTTCTGCTCTTCTTTTTTGAAAGATAGTTGACATCAAAGTGTGGGAATGTCGATCTCTGCTAGAACGAGTGCCTCCGCTCTGAATGTTAGCGAAAATGGAGATTCACCGGGTGGCAAGCCTTAGGTGGTTCGGCAAGCCCATAATACGCTATGAAGCTCGTCCGCCAATCAGCCCTTGCGAGCCTCGAGCTTCTTCTTTAGGTTCTGGATAGTCATTTTTTGTTTGTTGCTTCGGCTTGTCCATTGCCTTATGGGTGTCATGGAATAAAGTAGCCAAGCTCGATCTTCCATCCTTTACAGAACTAACTGAAGTTACTCAAATGAACTGCGAACCATTGTCAGTGACGATCTCCTGAGGCATGCCGAACCTACAAATTATATTTCTCCAGATGAAGCTTTCAATGCCTGCATCCTTCACCTCCGCGTATGCCTCTATTTCGACCCACTTCTTTAAATAATCATTAGGGATGAGTAAGTATTTACGTTGGCCGGACGCTCGTGGTAGTGGACCAACAATGTCCATTGAGTACTTCATGAAGGGGTAAGGGGATTCGATGTTTGACAGTCGCTCTGCCGGTTTATGGATGATCGGGGAGTGTCGTTGGCACTTGTTGCATCGTTTGACCATAACATCACTGTTGATGAGCATGGCAGGTCAGTAGTAGTAAGTAGTAACCTTGGCGTTTGGTCTTATTGCACAAAGACCTCCCTCCAAAATGAGCTTGAGTGCTTGCACGACCGCCAGATAGAATTCCATCATAGGATTCTTCGCCGTGTATTCCCCAAGTACTTGGTTCACGATGAGCTGTGAATCATTTTGGACTTTGAGCATATGAGCCCCCAGTGCCTTTGCTAATCGTATAGCCCAGCTATCAGAGCTTCGTACTCAGCTTCATTGTTAGAAGCCTTGAATCCCAGTCGGAACACTTACTCGATGATCTTGTTGTTGGGTGACTTAAGATATACTCCTATGCCCGAGCCCTTCATGTTCGACGCCCCATCGACCATTAAGGTCCATGATTGTTTGGCTTCGTTGTTTGTTTGCAGAAAATCAGGGGTTAATTTAGCAACGAAATCAGCCAATACCTGAGATTCTAAGCTAGTACATGCTCAATATTCGATGTCAAATTCGCTTAATTCGACCGCCTAGTTGGTTAAGCATCCTGACGTGTTTGGATTGTGGAGAATGACTAGCAAGGGATAGGTTGTCATCACCATGCTGGAGTGTGATTGGAAGTATGGCCTCAATTTTCACGCTGTAGTGACTAGGGCAAGAGTCAACTTTTCAACAATAGGGTACCTCGTCTCGGCTTCGAGCAATGATTTACTGACGTAGAAAGCCGGTCATTGCTCGCCATTCGAGTCTCGAACCAAGACCGCATGACGGTTGCTTCCGTCACTGCCAAGTATAAAAATAATATCTCGCTAGTTAGAGGCTTATTTAGGATGAGAGGACTAGATAGGTACGTTTCGAGCTTGTCAAATGCAAACTAGCACTCATTTGTCCACTCAAACTTTTTATTGCCTTTCAGCAGTTTGAAAAAAGGCAGGCACTTCTCGGTTGAACGAGAGATGAATCTATAAGCGTTGTGATTCGGCCAGTAAGCTTTTGAATCTCCTTTTTGTTTCTTGGTGATGGCATGCTTATTATCACCCCTAATCTGATCGGGGTTGCTTCGATTCCTTGCTGAGTGATGAGATGGCCTAAGAATATCCCGGATGAGACCTCGAAAGAACATTTGGAAGGATTGAGGTGCATATTGTGCTGTCCGAGTACTGAACAACAATCCGTTAAGTGACTTACGTGGTCCTCGGCTCGCAATGACTTGACCAGCATGTTGTCGATGTATACCTCCATTGTCCTGCTGAGGTGATCAGCGAACATCGCATTGACGAGCCTTTAATATGTTGTACCGACGTTCTTCAAACCGAACGATATTACCTTGTAACAGTATATTCTCCTTTCCATGATGGAGGCGGTCCTTTCCTGGTCGTCCGGGTGCATTAGGATTTGGTTGTTTCCTGAGAATGCATCCATGAATGACAGGAGATCCTGGCCTGCGGTCACGTACACCAGATGATCGATGTGAGGCAATGGAAAGCTGTCTTTCGGGCATGCATTTTTAAGGTCGGTGAAGTCGATGCAAACCATCCATTTTCCATTCTTCTTTTTTACTACAGTGAAGTTCGCTAGCCAATCTAGGTAGCGAACTTCTGTTATGAATTTTGCCTCGATTAACTTCCGCACTTCATCGTTCACGATTTGATTACTCTCAATATCAAGCTTCCGTCTCTTCTACTTGACTGGTTTGTGATTGGGATCGACATTGAGCCGATGAGTTGTCATAGTGGGATTGATGCCTGGCATATCGCTATGTGACCATGCAAAACAATCTCAATTGTCCTCGAGAAACTTTATCAATTGGGTTCGAATTGTCTCATTGAGCAGCGAGCCAACGTTGACTTGTCGCTCAGGTCTATCGAAGTCAATCTAAATCTCATCCAACTGCTCGATGTCTGGCTATGAGTGATTGGCCGTCCCCTCTTCTGCTTGTAATTGCTACAAGCGGTTGTCTGTCTTCAACTTCACTAAATGGAGGTAACACGTTCGTTCAACTTCCTGGCTTATTCTAATCTCCTGAATTCCCCTCCATGTTGGAAATCGGATCCTTTGGTGGTAAGTGGATGGTACAGCCTTTTATGTTATGGATCCATGGCCTGCCAAGGATGATGTTGTACGCTAATGGGCAATCCATGACTAAAAAAGTGGTCATTTTTTTTAATCTCCGGCGGTGAAAACTGGGAGTTTAATTTTACCAACGGCAGTAGTTGATTCTCCGTTGGACCCAATGAGAATCGTGGTTGACTTCTCAATCTTGTATTTGTCTATCTCTATCTCTCACAGGGTCGACAGAAAAGCACGTCGGTCAAACTTCCATTACTGACAAGGATCCTGCTCACTTCACAGTTTGATACGTTCAGCGTAAGAACCAGCGCATCATCGTCTGGTCGACTAAGGTTTGTAGCCTCGCTGCTATGAAACGTGATTGAATGCCGCCAGGGTCGTCAGAAGGATCGAAGTTATTGGTTGTAAGGCCTTCCTTCGGTGAGCTTTGATTGCAGTCATCTAGTCTCCTCTATACATCAAACCCCCGCAGATGACACCGATGGTTTTTTGAACTAGCAGGGGCGATGGTGTATCCTCGATTTGCTGAACGACCTTTCATTCTTTGGGCTCGTTGCCGAGCCCGTATGTTCTCTTCCTTTGTGAGTAATAAACTCTCTAAGATGTCCCTTCTTCAGCAGCTTGGCAACTTCAGCTCGTAGAGCCCTACAATTGATAGTGTGGTGGCTATGATCCTTGTGGAATTCACAGTACTTGGTCATGTCTCTGGCGGGATTGTCTGGCAATTTCTTTGGCCAAGTAATGTAGTCCCGGCCTTTCAAATGAGCGACGAGCTCTGAAGGGCTGATATTGAAAGTGTACTTTGGCGGAGATAAAAGGGCGCTTTTGTTCGCACTTCGACGTTCATTCATCGCGAGGCTCGTAGCGCCGTGGTGTCCGCATACGATCGCACCTTGTCATTATCTCCTCGCGCTCCTTGCGAGCTTCTGTTATCTCCTATCGGGTTCTTGCCAACTCTCGTTCAATGCGTTCATTTTCTTCTTCCAAATCTATGAATCCCTTTGCCCGGTGCAAAGCGTCTTGAATGGTTGGTGGATATTTGGCGCAAATTTTGTTCTTGAAGAGGGACATGTCCCTCAGGCCTTTCTTGAGTGCTTCTCTCGCCGTTCCATCGTCTAATCCCGAAATCTCAGATATTGCTTTGCTAAAGCACTTTATGTAAGCACATAGCGTTTCGTTTGGTTCCTGGACCACTCCCCATAGGTCTTTTGTGGTCTTTCCGGATTGAATGTAGACTAAGTAGCTCCTCATAAAGTCAAGCGAGAGTTCATTGAACGAGTCGATATATTTGGGAGGAAGATTGCAAAACCATCGAAGTGCGAGTCCTTTCAAACTTTGTGCAAAAAGTTTGCACATCCTATTGTCGAGCAAACCAGTGGGGATGTTAGTCGATTACACGACATGTGGAGTAGGTGATCGTGGGGGTCCGACATGCCGTCAAACCTCAGAAAATTGACACTACAGAATTTGGGAGTAGGCGTGCTTGTAATTCGCTTTGTCAGGGGCATCTCACGGACCCCGCGTGTGAGGTCATCGAACCTTGGAGTTGAATTCGTGGCCTTGTGCAGCTGTGAGGTCAAACGCTACTCCATTTTGGTTTCTAACATCCTCATTTCCTCAGACATTATGTTTCGCATCATTGCTTTGATGTTCATCGTCCCCGGGGGAACGGGACCCTCAGGCGGGTGATGGTAATTCTGACGTCAAACGTCTAGTTGAGGCCGTGTTTCTTCAAGAGCTGGATATAGGTGCTTGTTGCGTCTGCATTCGTGGATCGTTCGCTGCCGAGGTGTACCCTGGCATGAAAAGAGGCTGCATTAGAGCCACGGGGCTATTAGTCGTGGCTCGTGTCCCTTGAGAATAATAAGGCATGGATTGCTGCCAGTGCCTGGCGCTTGTTCCTGCTGAATATCCTACATATGGGTTGTAGTAGTATGAGCAGGCAGCCTGCGTTGTCCTTGCTGCCAACTGGCTTCTCAAGGTTTGATTCTTGGCACTGATGCTTTCCATCTGCGTATGTTGGGCGTCGTGCTTCTGGGTAATCTCTTCGATAAAACGCATTAGGTTGGTGATTTGGGTGTTCCTCCTGATGTTGATGTTTCAGGCTAAGTATCAGGACCGTTCTGCAATGGTTCCACCTGCTGTTCGCGGTTGTCTGACATGGCTGCTTTGTGAATTTCCGGTGTATGACGGCCAAGGGCCCACGATGGGTGCCAAACTATAGATGCTAGGAATTTACGGTCAAATTTCAAACTGGGTTAGATCATGAGAAAATTAACATATAGAATTAATTGGGTTCCTTGGACATCGCATATTAAAATCATAAAGCAATATTAATCAGAAAATGAAATGGATAAATTTAAAATGAGAGCAGTAAAAGATATCAACACCAAAATTTAGAGAGGTTTGCCGAGTATTGTGCTAGATCCTCTGAGTTTGGTTTCACTATATATGGATTTCTTTGTACAAAGAGTTACAATTTCTGGATATAATCTCACAGTCACAATATGACAATCAACAAAAGGGATTTTTCCAGAAAGAGGAGGGGTCCCCTAAACGTGAGGAGTCTTCCTTTATTTATAGAAGAAAAATCATGGGTCTGAGCTCTTAGGACAATAATAGGCAGCTCCCCATTACCCCTAGCAATTCGAAACGTGTGCAATATCGTGGGCCACGATGTCATGATTTAACGTGGATCTAGCATTTATGAAGATTGATCTTTCAACATTCGATGTTCGTCAAATATGTGTACTGAACGACGAATCAGTCATCCAACATGACAAAGGATTGAGCATCGTTCATCGTTCGTTTTGTTGGGTCAAGTGCCCTCTCGATCCACATTTGGTAAATTAACATGCCTCAAGGGAACTAAAACCAAATGGTCGAGGACGATCATTCGTCGTTCGTCACTCTTCTTGCGAGTGGTATTCGTTCGTTGTGCTGAGCCTAAATGTTTGAGAACACTTGATCCATCGTGGTCCAATGTTCGTCGTTCATTGATTAAGCGGCCACGATGACTCGGTTATAATTTCACGGGCAGACGAAGTCTTACCCCAACACTGATCTTCACGAGAATCAACCAGAAGCCTAGCATCAGGTCCATAGTTATCTCCTGTTGTTTTCTTGTCTGGTCTCAAAAGAGTGCCGATAACATATGCAATTTTAAAGAGTGTCTTGTGTATTCCATTATTCTCATGTAAGATTATAAAACCGAACCCAAATCTAAGTGTTTGTGGTTTTTCATCCACTCTTTAATTTATTTTTTGAAGAACCAATACTTGTGTAATATCTGTACCACAAGAAGCATCTTCAAATTATACATTCTCTACACAAATGGCCTCTAGAATTATATATGTTCTTTATTAAAGATGAAGTTTTTAATTACAATTGTGTTTGCATATTGTCAACCTTTCATTTATTGTTCGGAGAATAGATTCTGAACTGATCATATGGAGAACTTTACAATTTCTCAATTTATATGTTAACTTCAAAATACATTACATTGCCCGATTTGCACTATGATCGTCATTAGCTATTCAAGATTTAGTGGTTATGTATGTATATGTACCGGTAGATATACATATTTCTTAACGATAAATTGCTCACTTAGTCTTTAAATTTTTAAACTAGTGCAATTTTGATCCCGCACCCCCCCCCCCCTCCCTCCCTTTTTTTTTTTTAGCTTGAATGATTCAAAATTGCTAAAATGTTATTACAGTAGTCATTTACATTAATTTTTTTAATGGAATCCATCAATAATTTGACTAAAAAGTGATGCTTGGTAATGGAATCCGTTTAAAAATTAACGGAAATGATTACTATAACAATGATTTTAATAATTTATGGTCACTCCAGCTAAAAAAAAATATTAAAGTTGCACAAATTTAAAAATCTAGGAACCAACCTAACAATTAACCAAATTTTCTTAATTATTATATATAGAAAAAAAAAAAAAAGAAAGAAAAGAAAAGAGAGAAGTTCTAAAGCAAAATAAAAGAACGCATATTCTGCCAACTAGTAATTTGAGTTATCAAGAATTAGGGCTATTATCTGGTGTCCCCAATTGCATAGAAGCCCTTAAAATAATGACTGGGGGCGTTTGGTGAATGAGTTTGAGTTGAAATTTATAAATTTAAATAGTGATTTTTGTTGACTTTTTCAGAAAAGATAAAAAACTTTTGAGGAAAAAGATAAAAATTGAGTTGATGGTGATGAATTTATATGGGGTTATGAATATTATAACATGTACATTAAAAACCATGAACAGAAAATAGTATACTATTAGAAACGCTGAATGTAAAATACTTGATAATCCTTTTACAAAATGTAGAGTTTATAAAAATGCACTGTATTCTTTCGTACTCTGTCACAGAATATTCTCAAATGATGATACATAACCAATTCATCAGTCACTAGTCATAGATGCAACCGTTGAAGTGTTATCTATCAGTACCAAAAAAGAAAAAAAAGGCTATGACCGTGAAACGTGAAACATAATCCAACTTCTAAATCTCTCCGATATTCTGAAATTGTCCAAAGTAACTGTGTCAAGTCATCACAAAATTTAAATGTTTGTAGTCGGTGATGTGTTAATAAATAAATCAAATAGTTATCAGATCTCCCTTATTAGTGGGATAGTGGGATACCAGGTCTATAAATAAGACTTCTCTCTCTCTCTCTCTCTCTCTCTGAGAAAGGGCTCTTGTGTTGTGGAACTCCGTAGGTGTTCTAGTAAAACTCACATCCGTAGGTGTTGTGAGAGATTACCTGATAGAGAGTTTTCAAACGATATTATTTGTGAATCTAGATTTTTACTATTGTATATGCTTCCATCATGAAAATTGAATAACACATATGAACTAAAAAAATTCAACATTCAAGCATAAAAATTAATCTAACAAATAAGCTTCAATACTTATGACGTCGCACTAAAAACTGGTCATGTACTTTAGAAATTGTTTCATTAATTTGTAGGCAACTAGAGTTATTAGGTATAATTAGCGGATCACCATAAAATAAGATATGTAGGACCAATAAAAAAAGATCAAGTATAAATGGCAAACCAATCAAAAAAAGGAAAAAAAGAAAAAACCTTCATAGAGACAAATAAATATATTTTAAAACCCCTTTTTCTTTTGAATCCGAAGTTTATTAATAACTTTTTTTTTTTTTTTTTTTTCCCAACGAGCGACTATGTCTCTTAGCATATTGTGGCAATTTTTTAATTACACCAAAATTCTATGGTAAAAATTTTTTTCATATTACTGAAGCAAATCATGGAATTGAATAACTGGCAAATGATATATGCATGGCTTTTTGGCTTGCTATGGAGAATGAGTAGTACCACTATACCTAGCTAGCATACACTTAAACCATAAAGGACTTAGTTTTATTGGATATGTTATGTATACGGGACACTGGACTTGTATAAATTCATGTTGCTCATCATTTGGATCAAAACCTTTTTCAACAAAATTTCAGCAGTTGTGCCACAAACAGAGGGCACTAAAATGACTTAATGTGGGGCCACTTTGTTTTATTTTAAAGTGGGTTTTGTCCCCAACACATATACATATTCCATGACATTTAATCCAAGATATATACTTCATGTTTATTCATTAAAATCCTTTATTTTATTTGCCCACTATCATTTCTTCTTTGTTTATATGTATACAATATTCTCAACTCATCATGCTTCCCTTTTGGCACACATGACTACACACACATACTTATGTGTATAAATATATATGTATATATAATAATAATAATAATAAATATAAATGTCTTTAAATCTGACAACCGGACAGGTCCATTAATTGTAACATTCTATGCACATAATCTTATAGTTATTACTTGATTTATAAATAACTTTATATTTAAATTCTTGTAACATGTTATATCATTGAAAATGTTACATTATAATCGACTAGTTATTATAAGAATCGTTAAAAAAATTATAAGTGGCACTTTGTTAAAGTGTCTGATATAAGATGTATATAATTGCGGTAGTACCTGTAGATGTTTTGACAAATTTACAATGGAGAGAAGGGATTGAGCACGCTTATCTCAACGGGGGGACAAGTGTTAATGATTTATTTGAAAACTTTTAGAGAATCTTGAGCACCATCATTGGTTGTTATGAATGCACAGGAGCTTATGTTTGTTTTATTTATTTATTTATTTTTAAATAATTTTTTTTATCTAAATGACTAGCCACACCCACAGGAAGGCGATCCTGAGAAGGTTTTCAAGAAAGGAAAGGAAATCCCTAAAGTAGTATCAAAGACTTATGATTAAAATCCCTTCTTCAGATACTTGGTTATGATGAAAAAACAGATTTAATGAAGAAATTAGTAGGGATATTTTAGAAATTTCAAACAATGGCAGGAAATTAAAATAATATTGGAAAGCAAGAAAAGTGAGAGTTTAAATATGTTGTTCCATTTTTTTTTAATTGATTGTTTTTCCGATTAAATTTTGATATCTCAGTTACCTATTTAATTGTTTTCAGTATTTAATTTACATTTAGATAATATGGTGAATAAGTAGGGAGAAATAGCCGATGAGACAACATTGGTCTAAAAGATTGAATGTTAAAATTCTCATATTTATCCGGAGGATGGTTGATATAGATTTACTTCTCGTAATGTCACAAAATAATACTACTTATAGATTCACTTCTCGTGATGTCACTATAGATAATTTTTTGTCTTCTTATGTCCAGAGAGAAACAGTCTTTTACCTTATTAGGTTATGATATGATGAGAAAGGCCTGTTGTAATTGGTTGTTGATTTAGATGTTTGGTTCAAAACTAAGCGTAGCTCACTTTTCTTTTTTCTTTTCTGGTGTTTCCTATTGAATTTACTAAAAAGGTTTTAATGTGATCTATTTTAGTTACTGACTACCAGCGCTTGTCTCCCATATGGGTGGTTTTTGGTTTTTGTTTTGATGCAGTATGGGATGAGGTTGTTTGTAGCTGTCAACTTAATTGAAATGTGTTAGTCTCAGCTGATGTTTCTTTCTTACTATTTACATTATACAAAAAAAAAAAAAAAAAAAAAAAACAAAAACAAAAAAACATGATTCTTCACAAAATCTAGACAACATATTTACACTATTTACTCTAGGGTTTGTTTGATATTTGAGTTCGACTCCAACTAAATTATATATTTTTTTTGTTGGATCTTTGTCTTTTCTGAAAAATCAATAAAAATTATAATTAGTTTTTGAAAAGTCAACCAACTCCAACTAAAAATTTTAACTCCAACCGACGATCCAAACATATGCTAAATAATCTTACATCTCAATTAGAATTTTCAGAGCACCAAATTTCATCCCATACTCATTGGATAGGTATTTACTTTATGGTTAGGTTCTGAATGGGAAGTGATCAGTATAGACTCTAGGAAACAAATAAAAAGCTCAAAGAAAACTTAATCAAGTACCTATTAAATGTGAGTGAGCTAAATTGAGGTGAAGATGAATCAAATAAATTTATGGATAGGTATTAATAATGTACTAAACGCAATAAATGTCTGCAGCCTTTTCGCTTTAGTAACAAATCTTGAGCAACAAGCATGTAATTTCCTTCATGCAATTTGAAAAAATAATGATCCACTTTTTGATAGAAAAATTAATGATCAACTTTAATTCTCAGTAAAATATAACAATTTAGAAAGTATTTATTTGGCTTATTCTACATATGCAATGGATTGCCATCTTGACCTCCTTTTCTGATCATACACTTCGAATTTCAACAAAAGGACCAATAGAAATATTTTTTATGTACACATTTAAATGTAATAATTTTAAATGAAAAAATAAGTACAATAAAACAAACATTTAAATGACCAAAATTTAACCCCTCGCATACATTAAGAATATTTTGCCTAAAACATCTAAAGGAAAAATTTTTTTGTAACATTTCGAACCATTTAAAATGTTTGTAGCCAAACGTTCATTCAAAATGTTTCTAATGTTTCTTAATGTTCTTCCCAAATACATCAAAAAGGTTGGGTTTGAAATTAGGTATGGATGCAACCAAGAGGAAAATGTTTCCAAACAATGATATTGATTTCTTTAGCCTTACCCCAACCAAATACACACACACACACACACACACACACATATATATATATAGCGTTATAAACAGGGAACATGTATTAGCAGATCATGTTATGTTATTTATGAATTCTCAAGGGCAGTGGAGGGGCATCTTGACTAGAGATATGAAGTTGAAAATGGCAGTTTCTGGTGCAAGCAATAAAGGGATGATGGGAAAGTCCAGAGAGGCCGGATCAGCTCGAGGCAATATGTCACAATAATGTGACTGACGAATGCATAATAAATATATATATATCTATATATAGAAATAATTGACATATATTATTTTATATGGTGTCATAAAAACCCCATGGCATAATATTGGCTGCCAAGTCATCCCATGAAGCTTTTATTAGTTAGCTTCCTATCTAGCTGGCTAAGTTGCTTCCACCCGTTGGACACCCATGTTTGTTTGTGGGGCAAGCATGACAGGAGAGGTATCTGATATTTCTCGAGCAGCAAAATTTGATCACTCTCTGCACAGTTTTAATAGCATGCTTGCTCTAGCTTTTCACTAATATTATTAGGTGATTAAAAAGGATTAAAAAAAAAAAGAAAAAAAAAAAAGCTATAACTTTTTTACTTAATATTTGTGGTCATACTTTAAAAGAGACTAATTATATAAATATAATAATTTTCTAATTGACAGTAAAATAAAAAAATAAAAAAAATAGTGTAAATAAATTTATAAAATCTTATTCAAGCATTGTTTCAAAAAAAATTTTGGAGGAGCTTTCTTAAAATGTCATCTGTGACTTCCATCAAATAAACTCTTGTCAGGCTAATTTTCACTTTTGGTAGTTAGACTTCAATTTTGGACACTTTATTTTGATAAAGCATTGTTTTGATCATTCAAAATTGGACACTTTAGTTTCATAAGATTGTAGTGTAGTCTATTTTCTAACTAAAGGGATGACAATCATGATAGGTGATTATAAATAGTGATACCACTGTGAACAAAAGATCAAATTGCACTATTTTAAAGAATTTAGGGACTTTTCAACCTAAAAAAAATAAATTGGCGAAAAGGTTGGAAACAAAATGAGCAATTTACTCTTAATAATATTTGTTTTCAATAAAGAACTTTAAATTCTATTATAACTAGTTACCTATTTATGGATTGATGTTAATCTAATATGATTATTGGATTCACCTTCATTTTGTATGTCTTTTTTATCTACCATGGGTGAGTGAGATTTATATTTGTTATTTAAAAGCTCTGTAATTTGGAGACATAATATTATGGGTATCTGGGATATAAACATGGAATCCAAAACTTTGTTAAGAATATAAATGATATTTCAATGAAGAGTTAACACGGGGAACTTGTCTCTATCAGATCCCAAACCAAATCGATATTGAATATCAAATGAAAACTCCAAATTCCCATTCATAAATATATATATATATATATATATATATAGTTACTAAGTCACCCATTATAGTGTTAATAGAACTCATGAATAGCATATGATTTGAGAGGTTAATTGGATTTAAAATACCCATCTACAATTAGAAATATTCATAGCGGAAGGTCTCATTATCTGACAATTGCTTTTATCGATAGATGGAGTTTATTTGTAATATATCTATATAATCATAGTATGCGGTTTTAGTCTCTAATCGTGACTCAGACCAAAGTTGATATTTAATTGATTAAGAACTTAATCAAATTAAATATGTATTATTAGAACTTTGATTATGTAGGTTCATTTAGTTCCTTGCTAGTTCCATTAATTTTCGAATGAATCAATGGAATATTCTTAGAACAATTTACAATCTTCTAGCACTAAACAAAAATCCCCTACTACATGTTCCCTGTACAGAGTGATGCGTCAATTGATAGCCTTGAGTGGCCCAGTTTCCGTAAACCACTAAATATATATTTGTCATGTATATTTTTTGTGATTAATATATAGACATCAGTTGCTCATAAATTACATTAGTGTTAAGGTAAATATTGTTATGTATTTTAATTATTAAAATTAACATATATATATATATACACACACACTAACTCTAAGGTTATGTTTTGTATTAAATTTAACTCCAACTAAATTATATTTTTTATTTAAATTTTTATCTTTTTCTGAAAAATTAATAAAATTTATAATTAATTTTTAAAAATTAATCATTTTTAATTTAAAATTTTTATTTTCAACTGATAAATTAAATATAAGTTAAATAAAATAAATAAATATCTTGTTATCCAAGTATTTTTTTTTTTCCTTCTTTTTTTTTCGGTGGAAAGTTATCCAAGTGTTGAATTATAAGGGGAGTTCCTCTCTCTCTGTTTTTTTTTTTTTTTTGGCAAGTGGAGTTGCAATTTGCAATTTGTGACTGACATGCGGTACAACTCACGACACGTATCAATCCCTACAGGGTTGGACGAAATTTCAGTCGGTGGTGTATGTTGGGAATTTTCCAATTCTACGTTGAACCTTTGTATCATAAATAGACCAGTGTCTGACATAGTTAAATCTTTTTGGCCCTCGTCTAGTTTACAAAGCTCTTACATGTAGTAATGTGTTTGGCTCATAGTTGGAGTTGAAAATTTTGGATCGTAATTGTTTGATTTTTAAAAAAATTAATTAAAAGAGTAATTGATTTTTTATTAAAAAAAAGACAAAAATAAGTTAAGTTTTTTGAGTTTGGATTGAAATACCAAACATATAGTGGTTCCGTTTGGTACACCGATTTAACTTGAGTTAAACTGTATTTTTTTTTTTTGTCTTTTTTTGAAAAATATTTTTATTTTTTCTGAAAAAGTCAATAAAAATTACTATTTAAATTTAAAATTTTCAATTCAATTTAAACTCAACTCATTCACCAAACACCCCGAGTTAGAATCTAAGTAATTCATAGTCAAGAATGAATGGATGGAGAATTGAGAATGTTCACTTCTTGGACTAACAAGTGTGTACTTGGATATTAATTCTTTCTTGTTCCCTGAAAAGAAATAGAATTGATTATTGAAAGAAGAATTGATATCCAAGTAATTAATTCACCGTTGCTCACATACTTGTGAATCCAAGGAGAATAATAGAAAGGAAGAACGAAAGCTCAAGAAACTTGTTATTTACGAGGATGTTTGTGATTGATTGAAGATGATGGAAGCAGTATATTTATTACTACCAAACTTGTATGCCTAAATTTTATGGACAATTTCAAAGATCTCGTTTCTATTGCTTTTAATTATAGTAAAACCAAGAGGTAATGAGTTATATTAGTGGATTCATGTTTTTATTAGAATCTTATTATAGATATATTTACACAACTATAACAATCGGGACCTTTAGCGACGAAATTTTAGAGACGACAACACGTCGAAATTATATGTACTTATTTTATTTGTTATTACTAAAATGATTTGTAAACTAAACTTAAAATAAAATACAGTCATAAAAAACCATCAAAGACGACAACGTCATCGCAGAAATAAATAAGACATTAGCGACAATATATTGGGTAACCTAAAGGGCGCGAAACAAGGCACAGAAAGAAAAAAAACAAAAATAAAAACAAAACAAAAAAACAAAAAAAAACAAAAAACAAAAAAACAAAAAAACAAAACAAATCAAAATAAGGCAATGTAAATACGATGAAGATGTTTTACTTGGTTTAGAAACGACATATGTCGCTAAAAGAGGGCTTTGCACTTCAAAAGAAAGAATGGGGGGAAAAAAAAAATCGAAATCCTTTAACGTCAAAAACAAATAAAATAAAATCTTGAAGAAGCTCAAAATACCTGAATTCTGTATTGTATTTTTTTTTTTAATTCATTTGTTATTGTATTTACATTTGTAAACTAGTCTAACATTTTAAAGAATTTTATTATATATAATTATGTACGATCAAACATTATAATATGACATTCCTGATGAGAATTGAATCAAAAATCTTATAAATTTCAAATGCAAAGAATTAGTAGGGACAAAATTTCAACGGGATACTCAAAAAATATGTGGGGACAAACAAAAAATGAGGATTTAATTGAAAATTTTATAAAATTTCATGGGTCTGCACAATCGTGCTTACAAATTAATCCGTAGTTTTTCCACATTTACACCTTATAAATGAGTTGAGAAATTAGAGAGTACGTTTGAACTAGTACTATTTCTTTTTTTGGGGCGAAACATTTTTTTTAAGGGAATTTAGTGGTAGTATTTGGATATATATATATATATATATATGTATGTATGTATGTATATTGAAAATAGAAAATATAATTCATATCATAAAAAGATAATACAAACATCATTTTCAACTGTGATAGCCTCATATTAAGGAAACGCACCACAAGAAAGAATCAGTTTCACCTATATACTCAAATAAGACGCTAATTAAGGAAAATTAGCTTGAACAGGGCTCCACAAACGTACGCCGAAAGAGGTATATCATCAAAAGTCGATAATATACATTTATTCTCCCTTTTTTTAATGAATTCTCTATAACAGATTTATCTTTGATTATCAACCAAAAAAAAAAAAAACGGCCAAAAAAACAAATTTAGTGGACCAAAAACACAACTAAATACTACATAAAAAAATAAAAACAAAACATGTAAATTTAAAATCATATTAGACTCCAACGGAAAAAAATTCGTTCTTTTCATATTGTTCTCTCCCTATAGCTAAGATTTGTGTCTATTTTAAGGCTGGAGTCCGGTCGCGTTTCTTAATTGACCACCTAACTCCCGACCTTAGAGAAGATACTTTTGGACTCCACAGTTATGGTTTTGATGACGAGATGGCTTCGTGGGACACGTTTTGATCACTTTGGTCATGTTGTTTGGCTTGTCCCTGAGGTATTATCCATATATAGTTGGAGCTTTTTCTCCTATTTGTGATAATCATTTGTTTGAAATAAAGACGATGATGTATCCGCCATGTAAGTGTTGCGCTTTTTCACTATAGTTTTGTTTCTATTTTGTAGTAACGGAGGTGATCTCCCCACACTCTTACATTGGATGAATGTCCAATATGCTAGAGTTATTTTTATGCGTGTTGGTGGTTATCTTTTTGCTATAAGTCTCTTGATCTCAATCAATTGAGTTTTCCATCAATTGTAGCAGTATTGTGGAAATAGTCATATGTATGCTCGATAATTGATGTGTCTTTTTGATTTTCTATTGTTGGAACTCGGTGCACGTTTTACCCCTTCACGTGCTTCATTAGAATTTACTGGTAGAACCGCTCTGTAATTTAGGTTAAGTTTTCTTGTGTTATAAGTTCATTGCCGCTAGTATTGATGCTTGTATTTATTGATTTGAAATACAATTACCTTTAAAAAAATACTAAACAAAAAAAGAAAAAAGAAAAAAGTAGGGGTCATAAAAAAAATAATTAAAAAAAAAAGGAAAAAACAACCACAAACATCAAGATTCTAGTGGAGAGACAACAATCAAAGTCCCAAACAACAGGAAAAGGTTGAAAAGGTTGGCCACTGAATATGAGGATTTTATTTTGAAGAAAATTAATACCGAAAACACCCATTGAATTTAGTCTAATTATCATTTTCGCCCTTTTTATTACACAAATGACTAAAACATCTCTTGTATTGATAAAATCTGTTATAATATACCCTTAAAGTGATTAAATTTTTTATTAAAAAAAATCCAAACTACCATTCCTATCTATATAACATTATTATAAATATATCTTAACTAGAAATTTGAAATAAAAAAATTTTGAAAATGGTAAACAAACATTTTAATTAAAAAAAAATCAATAATGAGAACTTTTATGGTTTTTTAAATTAAAAATAGATGTGAACAAATTACTACTGAAAAAGATGAAAAGAAATATAGTACTTTTATTAGTATTATTATTAGTAATATTCAATTTGATGAATATTCAGAAAATGAAAATGGAGATTTCCATGTTCAATATTATTTCATATTACGCTGATTTATATTATATTAATCGAGTAAAGACAAATAAAATAGATCAAAACTAGTGTTTGATCTGAATCATTAAAAAAACCATAATTTATCCCTAAAATGTTCTTTGCTTTTTTGAATATTCTGAAATTTTATTTTGGAATTAATTGATTTTTTAATTTTATTTTTTGGTAAAAGAACTAATTGTTTGTCTTTTATTGTATCATTAGTTTATTATTAGACATTTATATTTTTAGGAAAGTCTCTAATCTGCAAACTATAACATCTTTAATATTTTTATTTAATTCATCTTTAAATGATATTTAAAATAGGTTGGAAAGGTTAATATTGGTATTTAAAAAATAAAAACTAATCACTTCTGCTGAAAAATTTGAATTTGATGACTGGTACTTTATAAATAAATAAGATTTTTGAGAAATATAATAAAAGAAAAAAAGATGGTATTTAGACTAAACACAAGGGATCTTCAAGGGGGGGAAAACACAAGGGACGCTTTCAAAATTTTCTCCTCATTAATTGATATAGAAAGAAACATTTGAACTAATGTTGACAAACTATAAACTCTACTATTAAAATGACCTCTTAATTAGTGTTTGGTGCATGGGTTCAACTCAATTTAAATCACAATTTTTTTTTATCTTTTTTTATAAAGTCAATATAAGTTTCACTATTCACAGTTACAATTATAACTTTGTAACTTAAACTATAAAAGTTCATAACTTTGTATATAAAAGTCTAAATGGGATGATTTTTTTAATTGCATAGAATTTCGAGACGAACGAAACAAGCTCTATATTAATTTCTTTTCAATATAGTTCAAGTTTATACACTTTTTAACTCCAGCAATTTAAATATCTCTCCAAATGCATAACTCTATTGACTCAATTCCAAAAAAAAAAAAAAAAAAAAAAAAACTTCAAATCCAACCCGTGCACCAAATACATACTTAGTTTTCTTTTTGTTTATACAATTAGAATGAAAAAATTCATTGACCACGCAATGGAACAAAACCTTGCTCATAACTAAGTAGAGAATGCATGAGGGTGATCATGACAAATATCATTAGTCTAAGGGTATGTTTGGTGCACCGTATAAGAGCATTGTTCGGTCCTTGAGTAAAGGTTGGGATTGTGGTCGGCCTAAACCAGCCTAGATAGGGGTTGGTGTTGGCCTGGGATCGAGGTTTGTGTTGGCCTGGGACTTAATAGGATATCTCCGATTGTATCTTTGACTTTCCAGAATATTCTTGTAATCTTTAAAATTAGAATAGTTAGCTATTTGAATTATTTTGTTTCCTTATTCTTAGGATTACGTTTAGCATCAGTATTGTATATATATACTCCTTACTCTGTGAATAATATACATAACATTATTCTTCCATATACCTTGTTATGGTATCAGAGCCTCAAGGCTAACGCCGACCATTCCCTAACGCCAGCCGATCACACCTCTGTCACAATTTTTTTTTTTTTTTTCCTGAGTCATGGACTCCACTCCAACCACACCGACTGAGGTTGTTGTTGGCTAGGGACCGAGATTATTCTCAATATTCCGGGGAATGGTGAAGTTGTCAGCGCAGCCACAGTGTTAGATTGGGCTCAATCCCAAGGCTGGGGTTAGCTCGGGAATGGTGACCGACCTTTATACTATATAAGCTAAATCTTGTGTTATGTTATAATCATCTTAATATTTTTTGACACCAATATCGTTTAAATTTTATAATTACAACACAAAATTATATAATACAATATATAAGTATAAACTTTATACAATACAATACAATACAATACATGTAAAGCAAATATGACCTAATTAAGTGTAAAAGCAAGGGAATACGCTAGTTTGCTTGTAAGTTGAATTATTTAGTTGTGCGCTCGTAGCCAAAATTACCAAAATTTATAGTTGTGTGAAACTTCAAACGAAGAAATGGGAATTCTTACGTCATCATCAACTTGATTGAAAAAATAAAATAAAATAAAATAAAAAACCCTTTTGTTTTTAGTAAACTCATGTATATCACTTACTTGGGTTCGAGTATAAAGGTCCTACCACTAAAATTGGAGTAATATTAATCCGTTTCAAGAAAGAGCATCTCCGTTATTCGCCAAACTCAAGTTTTTACCACTTAAAGTAAAAGACTATAACAAAGGAGTAATATTTCAAATCTTGTTTGGTCACTACATTAGGTTAGGAATATATAGCATGTCCAATTAAGCCCTTCTACTACTTCATGTCATAAGTAACAAATGTTAAATCAAAAGGCAAGAAAATCTGTTTAATCAAGTGATGATATACAAAGCACCAAACAGACAGACCAAGAGTGAAAAGCAAAGATGTCAAGAAAAAGGGCAAAATTTGCCTACCAAAAGGAATAAGGAGATTTATAAAATTTAACCAAAAAAAAAAAAAAAAAAGGTGTGCGAGAAAGGAGAAGAAACTTTGGAGTGTGACTATTGTCTAACAATATTCCAAACAAGTCCATATCAAAATCGAACGCTATGTCTTATAATGGTGGGCCCCTTATTGCACTATCTACATGCAGTCCAAAAGCATTGTTAGCTCTTCATTGAAAATCTTGTTCTCAATTTCTTTATGCATAAAAAACACATTAAAGAAATATTATTTCTTAACAAGTTCAAATTTTGTCAATCAAGTTGTCATTTAGCCTAAGAACTAAAACTAATCAAAATGTCAATTACGTATTTGCAAGCATGAAAACTTTTTATTCAATTCGTGCAATTAGTAGCCACCCCACAAAAATACAAAGAAAGAGAGAGAGAAAATAATAATGAGTCTCATTGCACAAGCAAAAAAAAAAAATTAGTCACAGCATTTTTTTTTATTACTTTCTTAGTCACGATTATTTTTTTAAATAAAAGTCACTTTTACTCACAATCTTGTGACTAATTTACTTTTATTTAATCACAAAATTTTGTTGTGACTAAAATTATTAGCTACAAAGTTTTTAGTCACGGTTTAGCTAAAACATTTTCTATGACTTAAAACCTTGTGGCTAAAAGTTTTAGCCATGACAACAGTTTGTGACTAATTGCATCTTAATATCCCTCTCTCCCTCTTTCTCTCGGGTTTGAGCGGTTTTGGCAACACAATATGGAGGTTTGTGGTGTGAGCGGTTGCGAGGTGGGAGGATTGGGCTCTGTGAGAAAGGGGGAATTCATGCGTGTCACCCCCATCGTCGAGTAGATTTGGCGGTGGTCGTCATTCATGGAGGGCTCTGTGTGGTTGGGGCGAGGGATGTCATCGTGCGGTCTTTGGAGGTCAACAATGGCAATGCATGAAGTCCTTGTGCCGGCAAGGAGTCTCCTCTGCAGATCTGGCTCTAGCTCCAATGATTTTTGACTGCTCAAGTTGCGTGGCTCGTATTACCTCCATGATTTCCTGTAGTGTGGCTGTGTTTTATTTCTTGTCAGTAATGGTGCTTTACACGCCAAACAAATATTGGATTTTTTTAAGCCCTTATTATTGGCGGTGGTGCCCCCATTATCCGGGCTTATCATTTTTCCGTCAAATTCATGTCTTGGTTGTTTGTTTATTATACTAGACCTGTGTCTTATGTGAAGTAGATGGTGGCCTTCGTGTGACAAGGTCGTGGCTTACAATCGAACTGATCAAAAGCTTTCATCGACTATAGAGATTTATTCAAAAAGAGCTTTATGTATGCTCGATATTGATATGCCGAGGTACTTTACTGTTTTTGGAACTCAAGCATACACTTTTTCCTTTGAGTGTCATCAGATTTTATTGATGAAACCAGTCTCAGTTGAGGGTCTTATATGTTATATTACGGGTTGTTGCTTTATCTTATTTGATTTGTACTATTTTATTAGTATTAATGACATTCCCTTCTTCTTCTTTTGCTTTTTTTTTTTTGGTAGTATCTAGGCTTTAACCGGTAATAATTCATTGAAACACAATTATTGTAGGAAGCTTGCAATTGCGTGTATGTGTGTATATATATATATATATATATATATTATATTAAGAATGTCATTAGTTTGAATTTACTAACTAAAGTATTATAAGGAATCCAAGTTAATTAAAAATTATGATCATAGTAAGTGTGCGAAAATATGAGGCCATCATTACATCGACCACTTTCCCTATTCTTTTTCTCCCTACTTTCTGTCGCTTTGCACTAGCATAAATTCTTGGAGACAGAGGTGGAACAAAGAAAATCATGAATTAACTAGGGAAACATTCTTTTTTTTTTTTTTTTTTTTCCTTCTTCTTCTTCATATAAATTAATTCACTACAAACGTGATCATTTTACAAATTTTTTGCTAGCAAATTAAGATAAAAAACGCAAAAAAGAAAGATTCTTCACTCTTCCACCGTACGGCCTTTCCTCCCATTCTTTTGCTTTTGATATTCAATTTGGTATCTTTCTCAAAGCCCAAAGGAGCTTTTTTACATGGGGTTTTCGGCCAGCCAGTGAATATGGTTTCTTTCCATATGCTTCATATCCCCAACAAAATGTAGTACACTAGTGTTATGGGCAACGCAATTAACATTCCAAATATAACACTGCACAAAACATTATTTTGTTAGAAAATAAATAAAGAAACAAATTATAACACAACAAAAAAAAAAAACAAAAAAAAAGAGATATTGTATAATAATTAATTCAAGAAACAAAAATACTCACCCCGTGCTAAGAATATCAGGGTGTACGTTGTATTCCTTAGCGAAGACAAAGGGGACAATTCCTTGAGGGAGAGAAGCCTGTTTATTATTATTATTATTTTTTGTTTTGGGGGCAAATATTCCAAGCACATGCAAATATTGCAGAAACAAAACATGTGTTAATAAATGGGACAAAGTTCAACATAAGTACCTCCAAACACAAGTCATATTTATATACATTTTGTCACTTGGATTTCTTATACTAAATTTTATCTTACTGTTGTTGCTTGGCC
The DNA here is from genome assembly GCA_009761775.1 of Ficus carica. NCBI lineage: Eukaryota > Viridiplantae > Streptophyta > Magnoliopsida > Rosales > Moraceae > Ficus > Ficus carica. Next base: position 15,090,401 of record CM019744.1, on the reverse strand, counting down.
CTTGTGTCTTATGGTCTTTCTTTTTTTTTTTCTTTTTTTTTTTTCTTTTTTTTTTTTCCTAATTTTTATTTTTGTCTATTATACAAGGTTTTAAAATATAGAAATCCATCTCTGGTGACCCAATTGAGATGTTACATAACACAGTATAAGTTAACCACACTAGCACCCTCTGTCTTTTAAAATTACAAAGACATCTCATGATAAAACACATACTATCAAACGCCCCAATTTTTAATTTATAAATATATATAAATGCATACATGGAGACCCAGTTGGAGTGATGCCTTGGTTATTTAAACACAATATTATTAATAGTACTACAAGGAAAAATAATACTGTTTAATTAATTGAAGGAGAATATTATACCTATATATATATATATATAAAGAATCTTATCTGCAGGTATCAGTAAATATTAAAAAGTGGAAAACTTTTTTCGGTATGTATGAAGGAATTGGTAGTGTCAGGAGGGGGCAAAAGAGAAAAGAAGAGAGAGAGGAAAAGAAAAGAGGAGAGAGAGAAGAGAGTGGGGAGTTTGGGGGGTAATGACCTGGACAATGGCAACGCGTAAGAGAACGCCTCTAAGGCCAACAGCAATGGAAGCAGCTGCCATGACAGCTGGACCTGTAAGGAATCTCACAGCCATGGAAAAAGCTGCTATGGAATTTCCACATGCTATGAGCCTGGGTTGCAAAGCCATAAAGAGACCTGTCATGCGACAAAAAAGAAAAGGGCAAAAAAAAAAAAAAAAACAGAATTAATAACTCAGATTTTGAAAATAATAATAATAATAATACAAATAAAAAACCACACACATACAATATGCATACACAAAAGAAAGGGGGAAAAAGCCAAGTTTAATTGGGCATGCCAAGAAACAGCTCCACCGCCATGATCATCATCATAGCATGTATAACACAAATATCACTCACTCGTACACTAACTCACACCCCAGTACTGTCTGTCTATCTGTCAGTCAGTCGTCAGTCAGTCTATCTTTGAAAGACCTTTCATAATCATGATCACCACCACCAAACCCCATTACATCAAAAACCCAGCACAAAACTTGGGACATAAAAGTTAAAGATATAGTGAAAAAGATGGGATAAAGAACACCCCTTTAGACACATACTATTATTATCATCATAATCTCTCCTCTCACTCACTGTTTCCTATTGCGTTGCTTTTGTGCCAGTTTGCTTCTTTGCTTTGGTTTGCTTTGCTTTTAACACTTCTTTTTTTAACACATTTAATAATGAAAGGTGGGTGTAAGAGAGAAAAATGATTTTTTTTTTCTCATTAATTAGCGAGTAAATAGCAAAGGAATTCAGAGAATAAAGCGGGTTTTTTTTGGTACTGACCGAGACTGAACATGGCCATGCCAAGTCCTGCATCCGACAGTATGGAAATGGACTGCGCTATTATGGCTGGCATTTCAACATGCCACCTGCAAAACAAAACAAGAAACATCCCAAGAAAGAGAAAAATCTATTGTTCATTATTCATACGCAAGACTAAAAGATTTTTCTTAAAAAAGGAGGGGGAAAAAAAAAAAAAACAACAACAACAAAACAAAAACAAGAACAGATTCTGAAAATTAATTAACACGAAAAGGGACAAAGTTAGTGATTTACTTGAAAGAAACAAGAGACCAAGTGAGGCCGATTAAGCTTGAGTAGGTGTTGGGGTTTCTAATGAGCTTTCTCCAAACCATGATGAGAATAAGCCTTGTCATCACGCTCGTTGGAGGCATTGCTTTTGGTTTCCCATCTCCATCACCGCCATTAATATTTCCCTTATCACCTTGATCATGGTTATTATTATTTACATCTAACGCTTCTCTATTTCCAAAGCTGAAATTATCTCTTTCCAAATACTCTTCTTGATTGTTCTCTCTCCTACCCTCCACTGCAAAAGGAATTTTAGAAGAAAAATTAACAAAAACAAAACTATAACTATCTAATGAGGATAAAAGGAAAAATCTGCACATTACCTTTCCCTGGAGAAACAGCTAATCTAACATCTTTCTGATCATGATGACCACCATATTCATGGCTTCCAAACACATCGGAAACCGGAGAAGCACTAGAACTCCAAACGAACATATGAAGATCCCTATTACCATCTTCATTATTGTTACTTCCTTTCTGTGGAAGAGCTTGTTGATTGTTACCACCAGTAACAGTATTCCCATTAGGCTTACTGTTACTCTTGGCGACCGGGTTTTTCGACCCGGTTGGCGAGAACATCCCCGGATTCGGAGCCGGGTAATGACCAAACCTCGTCGTCGTCGTCGTTGTCGTCTGCTTAATCGCACCATCTTCGTCATAATTCGACGGCCTCGGCGTCGGGCCCCTCGACGCCGAGAGCCCGTAAACATCGCCGGCGCCGAAGTTGGAGCTCCTACCGCCGGCCATCATGGAGTAAAAGTCGGTGTGGTTGAAGCTGGAGCCTCTGGGAGTCGGATTCCTAGAGGACTGGAGAGAGTAAATCTCGGCATTCGTGAGGTTCGACGGCCTCGGCGTCGTCGACGACAGGCCCTGAGACCTTCTAGAGAATATGTCCGACCGAGAAGCGTTGGATTTTCTGACAGTGACATGAAGTTTTCCGTCCTCCTTCACCTGGGCCTCCGTCTCCAGAATCTGCCGTCCGTCCAAGGACATGATATCGGAGTCGACATGAATCGAAACGATCGAGCCGGCGGTGTCGGGGAACTGCTCGGAGATGAGCATTCTGGCACCTCTATACTCGAACAAGAAGAGAAGGAGCGTGTACCAGATAATGCATTGGAGGACAACAATCTGGACCATGAGAGATCCGGAAAATTCTCCGTACATGCCTTTGAGAAAAGAAATGCCCATAAAGAGGGAGTTGGGGAGGGTGGAGAGGGAGAAGAGAGTAATGGTCCATTCGAGACAGCCACGCTTGCTGACTTTGGACCAGACGGCGAGGACGGCGAGGACGATGAGCTTCTGGAGAGTGTCGGCGGCTATGAAACGGAAGTTCATGGCGTAAGGATTATTGGTGGAGATGAAGTGGAAGGAGAGGAGAGGGACGGCGAAGAGAGCGACGAAGCGGTTGATGCCGGAGCATTGGTCGGGGCTGAAGATCTTCCACCACTTGACGGAGCCGTAGGCCAGGATCATGGCCACGTACAGAGGGACCACCGCCGTCATCACGTGGTAGAAGTCCGATAGTGTGATCATTTTTGGTTGAGCAAAAACTAACTACGATTCCACTCACACAAAAAAAAAAAAAAAAAAAACGAAAAACAAAAAAACAAAAACAAAAACAAAAAAACAAAAGACAAAAAACAAAAAAGAAAGAAAAAATGGGAGGAGAGGAAAGGTTTTCCTCTTTAGGTTTGGGTTTTAAAAGAGTATTGAAGAAGGAGAATGAAAAAGAAGAAGTAGAAGAAGAAGCATATGAAGATGGTAATGGGAGTTATGATGAAAAGGTTAGGGGAATAGAAGAGAGCATGTGTTTCGGAGGGGGTTTATTGGGGGTTTTCCTTTTCTTTTTTCATGGGTAGTGGGTAATAAGGAAGGATTGAGAGAGAGATTTTTTTTTTTTCGCTTTTTGGTTTTTTGAGAGTTGTGAGATGAGAGAGAGAGCAAGAGAGTTTGCTTGTGCTTACAGTCCCCAAAGCAAAGTGCACACTTCACACACTACACACAAACTTAGAGGAAGTATAATCAGCTTCTTTTTTTTTTTTTTTTTTTTTAAAGTTTATTTATTTATTTATTTATTTTCCTGCCTCTTTGTTTTTTTCTTTTTGTTCCAAGTTGTGTTTGGATTCATTTTCATCTAACCTAGAAAAAAATAAATAAAATAAAATTGTAAGTTGGGTTTTTGGAGAGTGAAGTGAAGGGAAGGGAAGGGAATGGAGGAGGAGGTGGTAAAGTGGTGGGTGAGTGGTGATGCTATTTTTGTGACAAACTTTGTGAAATGGTGAGTGGCTCTATCTTCTATGGGTCTACCGGTTGTCTAAAGAGGGAAAAAAGCATTTTGGTTAGAGGTGGGTATGTCTCTAAGTACTTTGTATGGATAGCTTTTAAAGCTTTGCGAAAAGCTTCCATCTCTTTCCCCTTTTCTTTCTTCTTGTTGGGTTCTCTACATTTGGGCTCTCGTTTCATCAGATGTGAGACATATGGGCTACACATTTTTGGCGCTCTGTGGGTGATTTTATTCCTTTTTTCTAATTTTGTTCTTGGTTTACATGGAATGGAATTTTCTTATCAACAAATTTTGTTAGAAGGTTCACGTAAAAGCTCAAACAAACCCATCCCATCCAATCTACTCCATCTTAGTTCAATGATAATTCTAATTAGCTACTGTTGATCCAAACTATTTTTTTTTTTTTTTTTTTGCCATCGATTGGATTGAATCAGTTGTTCCATTAGGGCTCTAATCGCGTTTTTATTCTTTCGCTATCTTCAAAAAAGATTTCATCATGCAATTAGGAAGTTTCGAGCACATATGATGGAACTTGTCTTTGGGTCTTTTTTTTTTTTTTTTTAGCCTTAGGAGATGAAATTCTCATTATGGTTCTCAGACGGGAAGTAACTCGGTTTACCTATCTCAATAAAATCTATGATTGGTTCGAAAAATGCCTTGAGATTTAGATAATTACAGATGATAAAACTAGTAATTATGTTCTTCCTCATGTCAGCATATTTTATTGTCCAGGAGGAATTACGCTTACTTCTTTTTTAGAATAAGTAGCTTCAGGGTTTGTTATGACAAATTTTTTTTTTTTTTATCATCCAGCTGTTACGAAGGATTTTGCTCTAATTTCATGTTAATTTAATGTTGTAATAAAGTTTATCATGAATTGTAGTAAATTTATGCTAGATTTTTCCTAATGTACTCCAATACTGTATTAGAACTTAAATAGGTTTTCTTAGAGGTGTCATATACAAATCACAGTCAAACAAGTATGAAGAGACAGAGTATTAGTTTTACCTTACAAAAGAATCTTTTGATTTGTTTTCATCCAAACCAAGTGGGCTACTAGTAATGACATGAGGAGGAGCAAATGGTATGCCTTGAATTTGTACCAAAATTGTGTAAATGATTCTTCTAGGGAGAAGGAAACATACCATTATCCATTATATTGCACTCAATAATGAAAAATGGGGTAATATAAGCATTGAAACAGACAAAGGAAAAACGCACGAGAAGCAAAGAGATGAAACATGTATATATTTTAGTATTAGCTTCACGTGGACCCTTAAATATGTCCACTCCCTAACTAGAAATCACACCTTTTTATTTATTTTTATTTTTATATTTATTCTTATTTTTTATTTTTAAATTACTTTGGCACTTCCAAGAACTTAAAGCCAATACTGTCAGGCAGAGAAATGGAGCCCAGTCTCAAGCATGATTCTCTCACCATGGTCAAATCGCAAACGTACCAACGATCGTTATTTCATCAGGCCCAACCCAATGTTAGCTAGCTATTATCTCCATGAGTGTGTTGATTTTTTATCTTTGTCAAGTTGCTATTTGTGTGCTTTTAAATAGGGAGGTAATTGTAGGAATAACCCTTTTTAGTGTACATGTTTAGGATTTTTGTCCCATAATTCGGATTTTTTTTCATATTCATGTTGATCGCTTTTTATTTGATATTGTAAGAGGGCAAAAGTCCTGAAGCCATTATAGATGGAGCAATATTTCAAAGATGTGCTCTTTTTGGAACATTCCTCAAAAACACCCTTTAATATGCTCCAAAAGGAAATTTTATGCAACAATAAAAATGCTAGGTATTAGAATAGTGCTAGTAATACCAACTTTAATCCTAACTTTTTAAATAACAACTTATGTGTCACATTTTTATTAATAGATGTTATCAAATGATGTAATAATGATTTAAACACTTAAAAAAAAATGATAACTAATATGTCGTATAGATTGATACTCAAAAATTAAAATTCAAATTGATATTTCTAGCATTTTTCATTCTTTTGAGCTCATAAATTGGTCAACCACTTAAATTATTCGTAGTTTTTTGTGATATTGTTGTGTTAAACTTATACAGACCATTATATCCCAAAAACTATTCCCAAATCTCTCGTGAATGTAGGATTTGATTTGGAAAGTCTCGCATTTTAAATAAAGCTATAATGCTATATACAAATACACATACGTTTCTTATGAATGTATGTCTTGCAACATATGTATAGGTAGGGCTTATATGATTACAAATATAACAAGACAACATTTTCACATTTAATTTCACCATAAAAAAAAAAATCAAATCCTTTTATTTTCAAGCGCATATATATATATAGCTTATCATTAATTTTTGTCAACCTTTATTGATACATTCTTCCCTTTCTAGCGTCTTTATTTTTCTCATTTACATTTGCCGCCCTTAAAAAAAAAAAAATAAAAAAAGGAAGGAAAGAAAATAAATGAATAGAAAAGAAAGGTAAAAATAGAACATGAAGGACATTCTGCAATTAATTGGAAATTGGAATATGTTACTGCGCATATTCAAATTGTCCGGCCGGTACCTCATTTCATGAAACGCGACTATCAGTTGGATATTTGAAGATTCCATTATTTCTCCAAAATCCATTTATTGGATAAAAATGCATGTCCATTCTACATACCTTCACCAAGCATGCAGGAAGATTGAGGAATCCAACCGATTGCCATTGATCATCTCAATCTGCTATAGTTTATAACATTGTTTTTTTTTTTTTTTTTAATTAGATAAATTGTATTTTCCCATATTATTTAGTAAACTTTGTTGAAGGAAAATAAACGGCTAAATAATGAATTTTCGTTTTATTTCTCTCAATTTATAGATTAACATACAAAGAAAAGCATATTCCCTAAACCAATAAAGTATTGAACTCGATAATGTAACAAGACAACATAAGTATATGGCTTAACCCATTAAAAAATAATATACCCAATCAATTCAAATATAGCGTTAGTTAGATTGAATGAGTTTGGTAATTTAGACATTACAAGCAAGCTTTTTTATACCGGTATCTCATGAATTTATGACACACTTGCATTTTACACACTAAATTTTTAATTTTGATAGTTTACTATATGAAATTCGAATTATATGTCAATCAACAGTGTTAACTTTTCAACAGAAATTGACATATAAATTATGTATGGGTGGTTTTGTTAGCACCACCTCTTAACTTTTCACACCCCCTCTTAAATACATTTCTTTCTTAATTATAAAATGATTAAGTTTACTTTATACACACCCTTATAAAATCTAAATTCATCCTTCCATAAAATAAATATTATTCCACTATTTCAAATATATTTTTACATCCTAGTAATTTTTTTCTTCCATATTAACCTTTCTGTATCTTTGTCTCTTTCACTATTTTTTTTTTTTTGGTATAAATTTTTATTTTAATTTGAAGCTTTAGGCATGGAGCCTTTTTTTCACGGATAAGAAAAATTATATAAATCAAAATAAGTTTACTTATTGTTTCTTTTTTGTCGTAAGCGTAACTACTATTACAATTACTATTTATTTCCATTTTTCAACGAAATGTAGATTTTTCATGTTAAAAGAGTTCTAAATTAAGTATAAATTATGCATTGTCAGTTGCAAGGTTCTCGTCCCATAAAGCATTTTATATTTTGAAAAATAGTAATAAAAATCCGCGTATATATCTATTTCAAAAATAAATAGTAAATATTCTTATTTTTATTTATAATTTGTTTATCCCTATAAAAAAAAAAAAAAAGCTACATGTCGAAAGTTTCAAATAAAAATAATAATAACAATAGCCAGAGAGAAAATGATATAAAAGGTGAATATCAAAGAAAAATTAAATTAGGGTGTAAAAATATTGTTGGTTTAATACTTTCGATGTCGGGAGACCACCTATTCACTAGGGAACTAGGTGTGTGAGAATAAATGAACCAATTTTCACGTCTAGTGAAAAAGATCGGTGACTGGAATAGATCCGAACAAACCTCATGCGGGTTATCCATCATAGACTCCGTGCAGATCACCTTCAGGGCCCGAGGTACTGGTCAGGGCAACACTTCCCCGAACACAACTGGATCATTGCTTGTGCTGTCAGCCCCGTACTGTACTTGCCATGTCGTTCTGTACCGGCTAACAACAGTACCGTGGCACAGCGCACCACCCTGCACCACCTGACACCTGACATCCACTACCTGTCACTGTACATGTCCTTGTCCCTGTCTTGGTGCCAGCTTTCGCTGTCTGACCGGACTGACACAGTAGTCACCACCTGCATCAGTACTAATCCGTACTTGTGTCCCCCATCACCAGACCGGAGGGGCACGTGACACTCGCCTAGTGGAGGTCCGGTGCCCGTACGCCCGAGGTATGTCTACTCATTAGGACCACTCGAAGTACAGTCCATTAGGGTCACCCGAGTACTCGGACCCGTAGGGAACGCCTAAATAGAGGATTAGCTCGCCCATTCAGGTATGAACAATTTTCCTTGCCAAAGCTCTGCTTTTTTGCTTGCTCATCAGTGCCATTACTGACTTAAGCATCGAAGTGCCTTTAACAGACACACCACTGGTGTTCCCCTTACTCCGAGGTGCTTCTATTTTGCAGGCAACCAGGCGAAGAGCAACTGCTTAAGGCGAATCACGTCAAGTGATCACATCGGGTGTTGGGCCAAAGGTTTTTGACATCAACAAATATATTTTAAATAGTGGAACAATATTTATTTTATAAAAGGATGAATTTAGAATTTATAAAGGCGTGTAATAAGTAAATAGGAGAAAGAGCCAAATATTATTTTTGAAGAGAATAAAAGTAAATTATAGCACAAAGTTTTAAATATAATAATAAATAGGACAATTTGATTCATGACCACACATAACACCAAGAATACTCCTTCTTCCTCCTCCTCCTCTCTTTCTCTAATATGAAACTATAAATCTACTATAAAAATTAAAAATTTATTATTAGTAACATTGTTATTTACTATTAAATTCAAGGATTTACCCGTAAAAATGTGCCATAATTTTATCACTATTAAAAATTTGTTATAAATTTGAAAAGTACCTATAATATATGCTATATGCTATAATTTCTAAAGTAAATTTAATCATTTTAAAATTAAAAATAAAATGTATTTAAAAGGGGGTGTGGAAAATTAAGAAGGGTGTTAAGAGAACCAAGCATTGCATATTTGATTATTAGTTAATGACGTGAATAATCAATATCAAAATAAGGAACATATATATAATCCTTAAAACCAAAACTCTAATTGGGCACATCGAGAATATGACGGATTGCCAAAAATTGAATCCAAATCTACTCAATCAAAAATGCAGGCAACCAAACTTTTCATCTTAGGTTTAACAATGACCCGGCCCAACAAGTTTATATACATATATATATATATATGTATGTATGTATGTACGAATTCATTTATTTGTGGAGGAAAGTTGAGCATACATTTAGCACTACCATGTTTATAAGTTTAATATTATATAACTTTGATAATACATTATTAGTTAAATGACAACATTGTAAGGTATCATATAATATTTTTCAATTTCTAATTGAAATGCGAGCTCCCATTTGAAAAAATACAGCAAGGCCACCTGGCCACCTCCACCCTGATTTTATAGAAAAAGCTGTTCAAATGAGAAAAAGAGGAAAAAACAAAACTTTCCGTCCATTCAATTCTTTCAAGAGCAAGAGATAATCATATACTAATGTTAATACTGACATTCTAACATATGATTGGTTCGAATTAAAATGGGTAACTTCGAGATTCATAATATTAAATAATATTAAAATAAAAAATAAAAAAACTTTCCCTAGAAGTGATAAATTTAAACCCACAGAAGGCATGCGTTGAAGTTAATGATGGACTCGTGGGGGTGTTTCTGGGATATTTCAAAAGAATGAAATCAAAAAGGGAACACAAATATATAAATCTTGCCGTGTCAGTCTCACAAACTCTTCCTTGAAATTCAAAACACCAAACACCATGCTCATTTTGCACGCCCTACCATTAAATATTTTTCTTATTTCGAAGAGTATATTAGGGCACTAATATTTCCACTTAATTTCTGTGATAGAAAATTCGTGTGACAGTGAATTTTTTTTTTTTACATCTTATCATATACTTTTTTGAGGATATTAATCATTGCAATTTGTAAGAATCTTGTGAGTTAGTGTACTATATATTTAGAGCAAAGTTTTTTTTTTTTTTTTGGCTAGAATATTTAGAGCAAATGTACATAGTCTAACGATTATTTTACATGCCTAACTCTATCATAAAATAAAAAGTTTGAATCATTTTAATTTCAATTACGTATATTTGACAACTGAAAAATAAAAACCTATCAAGAGAACATTTTTGTTTTAAGATCTTATCCTAAAATGTTAATATTATAACAGAATAATCATTTCTTATCTCATGACCTTTTTTTTTTTTTTTTTTTTTTTTTTTTTAGGCGATTGATAAAAGGTCACTCTACACCACAGGATAAGCCACCACACTCGGTATGTATCTAATGACTTTTTAAAGATATAGTATGTATGACTTTGAAAATAGTACCAATAAGTTTATTCATTTATCTCATATTCTTAATTTAATATTATTTTACATCATAACTTTCACGTATTACATTTTAAGACCAGTCCTTTACAACGTGTTTTCTTTTATATGCCTTTTGCAATTTCTGATGGATCAAAATTACATCTTTAATAAAAATCAGGTAAAAGTATAGATTCATGTAACACGTGTATAGACATTGATTTTAGAAATGTATAACAACTGTATGAAATAAATGAAGTCGCTATTGTTACCAAAAAATAATAATAATAATAATACACATACATATTGTAACACCAACCAGTAAAAATGACATTGAGTGGCAAAAGAAACATTCACGTTCTTCTTTTCTTTCCATTTTTTCTATTTCACTCACATTTTGTTTCTTTTTCTTTCGCAAGAAAAACCGTTTTCTTGAATTTGATATGAAAAATAAATAAATAAATAAATATATGGCACAATATCCACCATTGGTTTTTATATTATGGAGTACTTATACTGAGAGTTAAAAAGGCCGGCACAAGATACGCAGCTTTTTGCTGAAAAGTCTAGAAAATAACAAAAACTAAAAAGGGTCCTTTCTCACTCTTATTTTTTCTCTCAAAATTCTCATAAACTAAAGGTTCCCTTTGTGTGGGACTTCCGCCGTCACCGTCATGGCTGACGAAGGTGATCGGTGGTTCGGTGATCTTGGTGGGGATAGAGTCAGAGGGTCCTAATTGAGTGTTTCTTGACAAGATCTAACCCGGTGAGGCCTTGGTGATCCGATGGTTTGTGCGGCGATCTCTTACCTCTAATTGCGCCGATTGATTTCCTCTGAGTTGTGGCGTGTGGTGGAGTGGTTGTTCCATGTTGGGCGAGAATTTAGTGGGTAATATTATTTTATATTTATGTTTTATTTTTGTATTTTAGTTTTAATTTTGTAATAAAGGAGGTAGTTCTCTACCTCCGGTTTGTTTTTGTATGTGGGTTCCGCTGGAGTTATTTCCTAGCGGTATATGTCCAAGGGTTCCACTAGTATTAGGGCTATGTGGAGTTTGTTGTAATTTCTATGCTGCAAGTGACTGTCTCTCAATCGATTGGAATATTCCATCGATTGTAGATTTTTTTAAAAAAGAGTTTTGTACATGCTCGATTATAAGATTATCGAGAAATTCAAAGAACTTTCCTATCATCGGCTCTTGACTTATGTCCTCCTCACTGAGCTTCATCATATTTTACTGATAGAATGGATTTTAGTCAAGTATTATATCTCTTATATTACAGAGTTGTTTTATCTCTAATATTGATGTTTATATCCAATTTTAATTTGAATAATAATTTCCCTTTAAAAAGAAAAAAACTTGACGCAACAAATATAGGGACAAAACAGTATTATATATGGAATGATCATGAACTAAAAAAGGAGTATTGTGTATCAATGTTTTGGCGTCTTATGGAAACCACCTTGCGGCACAAAATCAGTAAACCTAAGAGACAGAGAATGAAATATAATTACTATGTTTTAAAATCTAGTAACTTCATTCCTTTTTCCTCGTAGAAATCATGAGTGGCCTTAGATACTATTATATATTTTAATGAGGAGTAAATCAAGCAATGAATTAAGGAGTTGTAATAATCTTTTATTGATCTCCAAGTAGAGGACGGGGTGGGGGAATAAGAGAGAAAATCAGTCTATTAATTAAAAAAAAAAAAAAAGGACTATGACACTTTCAATCTATAATTCAAAATGAAAGAAAACACCCCCACTGACCTAGTAATTACAACTTTAGTACTTGTGTTAGAAATGGTGCCCTAAAGAAAGATATCATTTATTTCAGCTATCAATATTGTCCTCTTTATTTTCATATAGTTGATTGTATGAATATAAAAAGCAAACTAAAGCCTCGCGACTGTCGATTGTTAAACCTTAATTAAATTGTGCATGTATGCAAAAATATGTAATTGCAAGACAATAGTCTAAATTTATTATCTACAATATGTACCAATGATAACCTAGATCTCAATATGCTCATGGATGATAAATTAGGTCTTGATAAAAATAACAATGAAATTTTTTTACTAGATTTTGCGCCTACATCTTTGCACATATTGGCATATACGTACAATCCATATATGACATTCTTAGCGTATTTCTAACAAGCATATCATAACATCATGTGCATATCAATAAGCATGCACATCAAACAATAAGTATTCAACACATCAATATCTCATTTGTTGTCTAGCAATCTCAAACAAAGTTATAAATAAAATGGTAAGCAACATTTACGCAGTTATAACATATTATGCAAAATTACAATAACCAATATCCAAACAATAATGCACATAATAAATGTTAACATTTATTAACCAATGCATTAGATAACAAAATACAAAAATAAATAATCAAATAATTTAACAAACATACGCACTTAATGTGAAACAATGACATACTCTAATCTGAGACAAAATATTTGTCACATGCTAGAGGGATCATATAAAGAATTATAACTATACTGATTAATAATAATAATACTAATAATAATAAAAAAGAACCACGATCATAAACATGTCCCAGTGCAACACCTCCTACATAAAAAAGGTTCCAAATGGTCCAAAATAATTATTCGTGGGGAAAAGAAAAAATTCAGCACAAAATTTAAGACTCACTCTCAAAAAGTTTGAATTTTTCAAAGCATATAATTATAAGAAAAAGAAATGGCCAAAAAATTGGGGAAAACCCACCTGAAATAAGGAAATATGAATTTTGAGAAATTATTCAATAGACCGGGTGGTATACCACATCATTATGTTTATATGATACACCGACTTTATTAAAATTTGACATTTGAACTATTTGTTTATATCAGCTTTATATAATTACATTATTCTTTCTTAGTGTGTATCACATCTATTATTAATTCAAAATCCCTATAAATATCTTGCTTAAATCCTATATTGATTAATTAACATTAAATTATTATTTTTAATTTTGAAAAAATTTTTTATACGCATGAACATTTTTTACGGTGATTTCTTAATTAACATTAACTATATCATTTTTTAGTTCAAAACATTTTACATTATACTTATTTTGGAAGGAAACAACTTCTCCTCCTTCTCTTTCTTCTTATTCTTTAATGAACGAATTTTTTTTTTTTTTTTTAGGTGAATAATGAACGTAAAGTTACGCTTGGGGAAATTATACCGTTGGGCAAAGGCAATATTTATTTCGAAACCAATCTATTCAGAAACGACATGAAAATTTAAATTTACACATAACATAAATAAGTTATTCGATTAACTTTTTCCACAATGTATGTATTTTTTGCCTTTGCCCTGCATAACAACACTTTAGCTTTTCGTTTATATATCTGTATATCTATATAATATATATAAGCCAAAAAAATGCAATCCTTAATATAGATTAAACTAGTTTAATATCAGTGCATTGCACGGGGAGGAGAAAAAAATTAAATATATGAAAAAAATTAAATACCATATAATAAAGGCAGTTGATCAAGATAAATAATATAATTATAATAAGTTTATATTTTTAAAGTACTTACTATTATAAAATTAGAGTATATACATTCAAGTTTATATTAAAATGTCGGAGTTATATGTACAAACAAACACACACACACACACATGATTATGAGCACTAACCACTTGATCTTGCCCACTATGACTCTTCCACGTACGGGTGTGTGTGGGCACACTTGGTAGAATTTCCGTTCATGAAGCAAAACTTTTTTTTTTCTTTACCATTGCTCCATTCTCAATCCTGAAAACCCTTGTTTCCATGGAGAATTCTTGAAATAAAAACAAAAAACGCAAACAGTTAAATAATGGTTCCTCTTTATCTCTTACTTAGTTTCAACCTTAGTCAAAAGTTGCTTCATCAATCAAATATTTAAAGCCATCAATAAATATTTAATTAATTAATTTTTGACAATCATTATCCTTATTTCAAATAAAAGATTATCCATATCCATTGATGATTATCCATTTATTTAAATTCGTGGAGAATATCTAATCCAAAATATTATCTTTTATGCTTTTAAATTTAAATTAAATTGTAATCTTTATCCAAAAATAACAATCTTTAATTTAAATTATTATCTGCATTTAAATTAAAATTAAATTGTGATATTTATCTAAAGATAACAAATTTAATTCAAACTTTAAATTTCAAATATTATCATCTTATCCAAGATTATAATTATTCGAATTTCAAATAATTTCTACCGGCAAAATTAATTCTTCTTAAAATTATCCGAAATAACCTGAGACTGCATCATCTGCCACATGAACGAAGTCCCTGACTGGGACTGCCCCCATGACCTACGCCTATACTCATAGGAGGCTGGTTGCGTTTTTCTGCTTCATCTTGTTCCATCCATAACAGTTCTAGCATATGCCGGATCACCAGAAATTATTTCGTGAAATTTCTTGTAATTTGTGAGCCAACAAGGGGGCCTGATGAACTTATAAAATTAAAGCTAAAATAATATTAGATAAATTGATTAACCCAAATCAATTTATCTATATTATTAAACTCCATGACTAGTCCACTATAAGTATGAAGCTGAACTCTTTGATTCTATACCAAATTACGAAAGCTCATGAACATTGATGTGGAATCTCCATAGGATATTCATAATTGATTTAAGGTTAAAATTCCGTTTTACCTTCTTAATTATTTTATCAATAAAATTTTCACCATTTTATCCTAATCAAACCCTATTTACAAAATCCTCCATAAATAGAAAATCATTCAGTAAACAAATTACAGAATGATCGAGATCTCTTATTGTCTATTCAAGTCCTAAATGACACTTTAAGAGAATATCATTATAATGTCCGAAAAAATTCTAGACTTAGCCTCCTAGCTAGAAAGAGGTCAAGTCCCGAAATTTTCTGGTAATCTCTTGTATTAATGGAAAAATGAATTTTGTGGTAATAAATCTCAAATTTCATAATTTCTAATATTTTATGTCAGTAATAACATGGGCAATGCAATATAAAATTGCAATAATTTTACCGAACTGTGTTACATTGGGAAGCTTTCATTACTAAAGTAAACATGAAATGCTTCCATTTAGATTATAATTGGCTATCAAGTTCATGAAATTGTCCAATATAATCTAGAAAGTACACGGTATAAGTGAAATACTATGTCGATTACTATATTAGCATACTGTGCAGAAACTGTATGTTAATTAACACAAAATGTATGAACAATATGAACAAGCTCATAAATTCTATGACTAAGTTCAAAAATCACCAAGATAGCAAAACAATGGAAAACTCCATCCCAACCTGTATGATTTCTGAACCGGTGAATTTAGTACAGTATTAGAACAATTAGGATATTGAGGCAACAATGCCACCGTCACAAGACATCGATCTTCTAGCCCAACTCAATGAGATGCGGCAAATGCTGAAAGCTCAACAGTAAGAGATATGAGGGCTTCAAGCACAATTAACTCAATAGAACCAAGCACCACCTAGTGCAGAGTACCGCCAGCGCCTATTGTTCCTCCGGCAGAACCCCCAGCACATGGGATTTTTCCCGTTGAGCCAGCAGTTGCAAAAAACCCTCCGGCACCTAAGGCACCAATCAGGTTAGTAGCTCAACCAGAGCTATACGTGCCAGTACCCCGAAATCTAGAAGAGTTGTATGAGAAATTTTGATGTATGAAGGCGCCTGAGTTTGAAGGATCCACAGACCCAATAGAGGCTGATAATTGGATGGTGGATATTCAAGTGATCCAGAATTTAATGAAGTTGACTAATCAGGAAAAAGTTTTATGTGCATCATTTGTACTTAAGAAAAATGTCTCTAACACAAGTTGTTTTTTGATAAGATTTTAAAATGACTGAAACACTTTTTCAATTAAGAAAATCATTTTCATATGAAACATAACATTTGTAGATACTCAAATCTGCATTAGTTTGCATAAAGAAGTTTTTCAAATGATGTTTTTATTAAAATAATTTCGTTACGAAAATCTTTAAAAATGGGTTTAAATAGTAATTTTACACACATAAGTTAAGAAATAGCCTTTGGGCCACTAAAATGATACAATCCACATTAAGAAATGTGTCAATCATTTTTAAACAAAAATGGTTTTTAGAAATTAATAATATGATAAGTCAAGATTTTTCTTCAGTAAAAGAATTTATCCATCGGCAAACTGAATTTAGAGCTAAATATTAGCTCTAAAGTCTTTTAAAGGGTTATAGAATTTTTAGTAAGAGATTTTCAAGTAGTTTAGTAACTAGTTAATATATTAGGCCTAGAGGCCCAATAATACTAGATGTTGGTAATCTAGTGCTAGCCAAATCACGTAAAATAAATTAAAATATAACTAATTGAATTTTTATAGTAGAAATCTAATTAGTTAGACTAAACACTTATATATGTTCTGGGTGATTAAACAGGATGTGGACATATTAAAACACTAAGTGTACAAGATGAGCAAAATACTGAAGCAAAAATCAAATAAGTACAAACCTCACATACAGTATGAAAACTACGGTTTTCAATCTTAAATGTTTTTTTTTTTATCAAATGTACTCTATGATTAATGTGATGTATGTTTGAACATATTTATAAGGTGTCAGTTTTGAATGGTTTGATTCAATGCAAGTTTTGAATTGTTTTAAGAACGACATGTTTTAAGAAATTCAAGTCTTTAAGCCGTGTTTTAAATACATG
Source organism: Ficus carica (assembly GCA_009761775.1). Lineage (NCBI taxonomy): Eukaryota > Viridiplantae > Streptophyta > Magnoliopsida > Rosales > Moraceae > Ficus > Ficus carica. Next base: position 15,073,145 of record CM019744.1, on the reverse strand, counting down.
TTTTATCATATGTTTTTAAAACACATGTTTATGAAGATATGTTCCATGATGATATGTTCACGTTCTATGTTTAAGATTTATACTGAAGTATGACATATTGCATACTTCCATGCTTGATGCCATGACTTATATGTTTTAAAGCTATCATGATATATGTCTCAGTTTTATAACTTTGAACTTTATATTGAGGTATGATATTTATATTGCATACTCACCATAAAACAATTAACAAGAGTAAGACAAGATAAGTTAAGGATGTCGTATCAACCTTCCATAAGGGAAAGATCAGTTCTGGTTAATTGATCTGAAACAAGTCCAGTCCATAATCTCGGTATTGTTGCAGACCTTGCAAACCCTTATAACATGATGATTAAGCGCATCTAATACGTACACCTGGGCCGACAAATAAGACAAGATAAAAAAAATTCATAATCAAGAATAATGGAAAATTCACAATCAAGTATAAACGGATCATGCATATTGTAACGACCTGATTTTTCGGACCATTAACTAACTTATTTATTCTTAGTTAATATAGTCTTAATACTTGTTTATATCTTATTTCAAAATTGTAAAATTTTTTTTTCCATACAGATTATACTTGTACTTGAAGAGTTTAATAAACTAAAATTTTAACTAAGGAAATTGAAATTTCTAAATAATAAATATCACATTCAAATTCCTATTTAGATAGCATTTAAAAAACTATAACATCATATGAGTTAAAATGAAAGACCTTAAAGTCTTTAAGTACTCATACTAGTTTAGTAGTACTGAAATATTGAATACACAGTTTTAAAGATAATCGATACAAAATATTTTAAATAGTCTAAATGCGAAAATTAAATTCGTGGTGGTATCCCACTTCCTTCCTTCATCGCCTTCGCACTGCTTTCCCAGTCCAGAAAACATCTAAGTGGCGAACTGCTTACCCATGTTACCTAAAGCACGAATACACACATTTGAGCTTTCGCTTAGCAAGTACAAACTATATCTCACAAAATATTTTCATAGATCATATCATCACATGTCGCAATATGAATGTTCAAAAGGCATGTGATCTATATGTGTTGAATTATGCTTTATTTTATATATATATATATATATATATATTCTACTTAAGGTCCTTATGTCGTACTTTTATGCGCACAACCAATGGGGGGTTAGGGGAGCAACCCTCCAACAACCTCCAAGGTCATAACTTTTAACTTTCATTTTTATCATATCCTCTCACTAATTGGAGGTTGGTACGACATTTAATCCTATTTTTCATTAGCCTCGTTCTTATTAATTGTAACAATGTGTTGATTCACATGTCATTATGCATTTATCATTATGACATAAATATTTGTTAGGCATGTCGATCATGTCAGTGCAAAAGAAATTATGTACATCAAATGCTTAATCAAAGTAATACATATAACTCAGATACTCATCACATCATCAAGGTAAATCATAACAAACATAAAACATCAACAAAGAAATACATTTTGTTCCATGCTGTAAGTGAGTTTGTAATTACTTATCTTATGTGCTTAAACTTCAAGAATTGTAACTACTACTACGTAAATTCGGGAAAATATTATGATTTAACAATACTTCGTCATTAGAGTGAATCATGGTTATATATATTATTTATTTTGTTTTATAAATTAAGATGAACTTAATATAATTGCATCATAACTAACCTTAATAATTAATTCCTATTAATTATTAAGGATAAAAGAAAATTCTACAAATTATAATTTATTTAATTTAATTTAATTGATTAATTAATTGATTAATTAAATAACTAATTAATTAATTAATTAACTATGTAGTCCTTAATTATTACTTGATTGAGAAATGATAAATCAATTACATAATTAATTAGTAATTATATCCTCAATAATTAATTATGTTCTTTAAATATTCTTTCTCATTTATTAATTAATAATTAATAATTATGTTAGTTATTAATGATTAATTAATCTCTAATTAATTATGTATTTAATTAATTACTTAACATAATAATCTTGTTTACACAATTAATAATCACTTATTAGCTCTTATAATTAATTAAATAATTACTTTATTAATTACTAATTAACTTTGTTTGCAAAATTACATTTTGTAATATATTTATTAGTTAATTAATTAATTAATTAATCAATATATATATCACCTTGGTGACAATGAGTCTACTAAGTGTATACCTTTAAATTGGTTGCCTCCCATCTAGTATTAGGCTTGTAAGATCCAATCTTATTAGTTATGATCATTTTGTTGGGTTACGGTAGTCTCCCAGTATATGTCTATTAATCATCTAATTTGTTATGTCTTAGTAGATCTAAAAACTAGTGATTTAACTTTATAAAATTTGGGATTTTCATAATATTTGATCATATACTTAATACCAACTCATTTTATCAATATTTATGTCCATATGTTATGACTTACCCTTATGTCACATTTTTAATGTTTAATCGTTTTATTGATGTGAGATTTTAACTTGTCAGATTCATTTAAATTTGTGTATAATCTCTCGTTTTAGACACTTGATGACTCGTTAGAAAGCTTGAAGTATCTAGTTTATGTCCTTATAATATGTTTTTCAATATTTCAAGGGTTTCAAACATTAATGTGAATGTTTTCCTAAGTGTCTCATGGTAAAATCTCAGTTTATCAGATTACAATATCATATTTTGTGATTTATTATAATTTATATACATATTCATTTTAAATGTATGATAACTCATTCTAAGGCTTGAGATATCTAATTTATAGCCATAAAGTTATTTCTTTTAGTGTTTAAGTGTTTCATACCGTATACTTAGGTAATGTTACTATTGGTCCCATGTATGTACTATATACCCAAATTTATGATTAGAATTAGAAAAATTATAACAATTCACTTGCAAATCCAAATAAGGTAAAATATATGTCATTGAAAAGCGTATAATGTCTAGTTTATGCACTAAAAATAATTTTATAAACTTTTATGGTTACCGACCCAAAACTTACAAAAACTCGTGGCTCGTATAGGGCTCCAGTAAAATCTCTCATTTCGTAGTCTTAACTTGTAAAATTAACCAAAAATTACATATTTATCCATTTGAGATGTAAGATAACTTGTTGGAAAGTTTAAATAATCGAGTTTTTAAATTTATAACTTATAATCCAAAATTTTGAGAATAAGGGGTTCATATTTCACAAAACCCGTAAGTAGATTGAACCCCAAGGGTTCTTTTTCTTCATTGTTTTGTGTCACAATTTCAAATGCATATAACATTAGACATACAAAAGCAAACCAAGTGATTCCAAAACCTAAAATGAAGCTTATCCTCTGTAGAATATTAATGTATAATTATTTTTCATACCAAATTTTCTAACGCATGCCATATTATCACAACAACTACAAGCTCTAACAAAGTTCGTAGATCTTACCAAAATACTCCGTGGATCCTTTAAGACCTCGGACCTCCAAAGTTCTTCTCAAAACCTTTTCCTAGTAAGGAGTCTAACATTAAGATTATAACTACATAACATGCTTTAGTTTTCTAAAAATAACCAAAACACAAAGAGAACCACTAGATTACCTCTAGTAACACATCATCTAACTCTGCTTCATACTTCTTCAAACTTGGTAATGGGGTTGCTTGGAGCTTGAAAATGGAGGGAGGATGGTGCTAGAGGGGTGTTGGAGATGAGAATAGTGTTGGTGGTTTTTGAGCTTGGTGGTGGCTAGAGAAGGCTAGGTTTTTGTGCTTAAACTTTGTGAGTATAAGGTGAGATGTTGGGGGCTTGTTTTCAGCCAATATTTGCTTTAAATGAGTTATATTTTGAGGGGTAAAAATGAAAAATATTAACTGATTCTCCCGTTGCATTGTCGCCACTTAAGGGAGGGGTTGGTGTGAAAATTTCATTTCAACAAAGTGTAAGACAAGTGGTCACATTCACTTGTACTTGTTTGTGTCATATTGCCAAAATGACCCACACAATTCCCTTACTTGATTTTGAATATATGCACCACATGTCATTATTTTCATTTGAATAAATTTTTTCTTGCTTTTGACCACAACAAATCTGGATCTCCTTCTCAATTTTCCTTTTTTTTTTTTCATTTTCCTTTCTTCTAATTTTTCCCACCATTGATCAAAGGATGTCATCTTTGATCTCACCTATTAGATCTTTCATCATACAAATCCTTATTTTAAGCTCTCATTAGTCATTTATCATTTAAAGCTTGGCCATTGATTTACCCAGAATCCTTTAACATAAAATCTACACCATTGATTTCAAATCTAAGCATAATTCTTGATCAATCTTCTACCTTTGGATTTACTAAGAGTAAATCCTAATCATTCATCTCATTTTTATGTGACACATTAATTTTTTAAATCATACTCTCAATATTTAAATATTGATATGACCAAAATAAATACTAAGGTCATCAAATTGACCTACTAATAATAGTTGGGGTTACTTTCAAAAAATTAACATTTAACCCTCTATTACAACATAATAAATTTTCTGTATAAATTTATGTGTCGTTCAACTCATCTTCTATGTATCTATAATTTATCATTTAAATAGATAAAATTAATATTGTTAGATCATCGACATCATTATACTAAGTATACATATAAAATCATTCATGATCTTGAAATTTGATTTTTATCAAAATAATTCATTAGAAGTATAATAATGAAGAAAATTCATGATAATAATTCATGAAATCAAGTTTATGAATTTCTAGGGGATTACACATATTTTGTGATATGTTTTTAATTATTTTGCGAGTAGATGTTTCTATCTGCTGAGCGAAAGCTCATCAGATAATGTTCATACTATAGGTAAGAAACCCGCAGAATAACAGATGGACTAGGCAGGCTGCAAAACGGATGTGAAGAACGGGATGGGATACCACTACGCAGAATTTCCACAATTATTATGAGTATTAAATTATACTAATTAGTAATGTTAAAAATGAAAACATGTTTAAGGTACTTATTAGTAAGTAATTATTTAGTAATGAATAGTAAGTATGTATGTTAAAATGTTAGACTTGTTTTGTTAATCACATTGATATGTACTTATTACTTATATGTCATATAAGATGTATGTACAAAAAAACAAAAATAAAAATCTTCCGTAAATTTCAAGTTTTAAAGCTGAATAAGTATAGTAAGTAAGTGTAGTAACGGTCACGTAAGTAAGGTTGGTACAATCATTGACTCTCCTTAAAGATTTATGGATTATGTATCTATGAATAACGTTGTCATCCTCTGCAATGTATCTCCAACTTATCGAGTAAAAGTTGACATTTCTTCGGCACCTAACCCTTTAATAAATCAAAAGATGCATCACATAGATATGCAATCATTTATCCACTCAAGATTAAGATGTCTGCAAGAATATCCGTCAAAGTGAATTGATGTATTTTAAACGAAATTATTATTACATAAATCAATATCACTTTAGATCCGGTCCAATATATATAATAAACCCCTCATATATATCAATGTTTCTACTCCGAAAGCTCATTCCAATAGTCAATCCCACAATAGTGGAAGTAGAACATTACAATCTTACCGAAGTCAAAGTGCCCACCTTTTCTTCACAACTGTAGACTTTCAATTTAGATTATCACTTTAATATTATATCTTTCCGCATACTTTCTTATACATAATATTAAAGTTATTATACCGATAATCTTAGTTATATTTGCTTGTAACAAATCTATACTAATATGAGTATCCAAGAAATCCGATATGTGAAATAAATAGATAACATTTATTAATAGATAAATTTCTAAAACCATGAACAAATTTTCGCTTTAGGACACTAATCCTAACAAAGAACTCCTTGTAGCAACTCCAATTGTCGTGAATGGCTAGGCATGGCAACAACAATGGCGACAGCTTGAGATCTCCTTGCTCGGCTCCACAGATTTGTGACGATTTCAGACTTAGATCTCAGACGTGGTTGATCTCTAGCATATGATTTTTTTTTTCCTGATTATTATTCTAGTTTTTATTTTCGATATTTTTAGAAATTTTTGGATATTTGTTTTGTGTTATGAGGATTGTTTTCTATTAATTTATGTAAATTATTGTAAATTTATAGGGGTTTTTTTTTCTAATAAATTTTTGTAATTTTCAAAAGTAATAAGGTGATAAATTCTGAAAAATGTCTTGGATTTGACGATTTCAGGCCAGAATACTGTCGTCAAAGGTGGTTACGGCTCGGTAACCAATTGGTACCTAGTTGATAATCAACTGGTAAACCCCCAGGGAAGGTAATTAATTTTAAAATAGAAAAGTAAATAAACAAATTTATGATATCATGTTATGGAATTTTTTTGTAAGAGTTTTTTTTGGGGTAAAAATCAATCTAAGACATGATTTTGTGGTATTACTATAAAGTTCCTTCCCCGCCCCACCCACACCACCCCCCTAAATGGCCTTTGATAGAAAGAACGAGATCCATGGGCCATGAAGGTGTCGACAGTGGACTCTCTCCTCATTGTCACATTATTGGGCCAAGAATATTCTGGCCTTCCCTTATGTACGTTTGGGTTGTGGGTACAGGCTGAAGCATTCTTCACTCACAATTGGGTTGGACGGATGCTTTTTACTAGCATAACAAGAAGTTTACGAATCGCTAATATGTCATTGTTGCAGTTCTCAAACCAAAACCCGCTAGGCAAGTTGTAATAAATAGTAGTTTTACGAAAATAATTGAAATAAATAATACTGTTTTAAAATATTTAATGTAGATAGAAAATTTGTTAAGTAAATAAAAAATTTACTCGGTAAATAAAATATTTACAAGTTGTTAATGAATCTCGTAAATTTGTAATTACTGTTATTTATTTTAAATATATGAAAAACCGGCTGTTAACTTCAATTATTTTTTTTTTTTAATTAGTATTTACTTCTTTCTATCGTAATACCTGATAACAATATAGGCTGCAATTAGTGATGAAAGAAGTGTGACGAAAATTGGAAAATGGTTGTAACTAAAAGCATGCACTCATAAACCTTGGGAGCTTATGTCCAGCATCAGCCATTTTAGGTAGTAGGCATTTGTGATGAACTTGTTCTTTAATGAAATTACAAAATTTGTAATCTAATTTGAAAGTTTTTGTTATTTTGTAATCTAATGAGCTTGTTCTTTTTTGTTATTTTTGTTAATGAAAAAGGCTATTCATTAGCAACAACAAGAGTAACACACAAGTCGAAGCCTAAAGACTTTCAATGTCAAAGCCATTCATCACGGAGCTTGGGAAGCTTTCTGAAAGGGCTAGGAAAGGAGCTCGTAAGCTCAACGTCCGCCTGTAGAAAGACACATTAGTTTGATTAAGCTCAAACTTTGCAATGTTGCGGGTGTCCGGACAAAAAAGAAATAAAAGTTACTTCATATTCAAACAATCATATCTATAGCTCGATAAGGTGAGTTTTTTTTTTTTTTTTTTTTTTTAAGTACCGTATCAAAATAGTCTACTGTACCTATCTTTTAATCTGGCCCCTTGAAGAGCTCATTAGTATGCTTATGTTTTCGTCTATTTAAGGATGAATGAATTTTGTAGTGTTAGAGATTGAACGTTGACTTATCTTATTGCCATTCAATCTAAGACAACATGATTACTTGTATAATAGTTTTCGTTGATGTCACTGAAGAAGTTTTAGAGAAGTAGGTAGAAGCTTGCACTACTACTGCTGGCCAAGATCTTCTTTCCTGAACAAACAGCTCTACATCTCGAGGTAGGAATCCTATCGAAACCACTACCTCTACCTTTGCTTCTGGCTTTAATGCATGCGCTCGAACATGGACTAAATATCGCCAATAAACCTCTGTTTATGCCCGGATTTGAGATCTACTCGATTAAAAAGAGAAGACCAAGCATTTAAATTGGGAACTAAGAGACCATCCACAACTATATTAAATTGGTAATCCTGTTTCTTCAACTTGCGACAGGTTTTCGCGGTCAAACCTTCAATCTTAGGGCAATTTTCAATTGAACCTAGATAACTTTGAAGCTTTTCAAAGAAAGTCCTTGAAGTCATTCTTGAAAATAAAACAGATGACATAACAAAAGCTTATAACCAAATCTTTAAACCAAAAAAAGGATGTACCAAATGTCAAATCATTCCTTCAGCTAGCCCTCTTGATCTAATAAGAAGATGAATGATCACTTACCCTCTCCTCTTCTTCTGCTAGACATCATTAAGCACTCCCGGATGTAACACATATGCCTTCCCGTAGAGCACTCCCAGAAGCTGCATGATCAGACATGAGGGTAGCATCAGGGAAACAAGCTAGTTCGACTCGGGAAATGTATCGGACTGCAAATCTTAGAATGACGGTTGGACCCCGTCCTTGGCCTCGAGAAGTGACGAGCAGAACGGAACTTTTTTAATCAAATGGCATAACATAAGAGGGCTTTCCTTTGTTATAAATCCACAGACAACATTATGGAACTCCCAAGCCAAAGAAATACAACATCAGAGAACTACCACTATTGAAATAATTAAAAAAAAAAAAAGATCATAGATGAAGTAATCGGAGTGACAAACGTTACAGTTACAGAAACCTAAGAAACAACAAAAATATCTCTTAAAAACTCCACTTTAATTTTTTATGATGATTTTATTTTTAAAAAATTAACTTCAGCAGAATATCTCGTCTTGGATAGTAGCCGTCGATACATTCAAAATTAAAGAAGGAATCACTCGATTTCTCCTTTCTTAAACTACATCGATTAGGAGATACTTGAATGCACCTCAATACCTACATAGTAAACAAAGTACATTGCAGATCATGGTTTACGTACTGTAGAATATTTTGTAACTGTAGCAAGAGCCCACTTATCCAAGGGGAAACTCCCCCACATGATGGCAGTGTCGCCGGAAAAGAAGACCCGCTGGTGTGGGTGGTGCCGTCTACCAAAAAATCTTAATCGACCGCTTTTTTATCTCGTAGTTACATTACTTTACATGATAATCTTACTGAATTACACGAATCATATGTTGCACAATTACCAAACAAAAGCCTACTAATTTCTACCCTGGCACGATTCAAAGCCAAGATTATGGTGGTTGATGACTCATTATTAATCTGTCTCCTAAGATTCTGTCCCGCCCATTTTGATCTATCATCAATGGACAAAAACCATGGACCATCAATGGTAAATATATCTTATCTTGTGCACCATGTGTTGTGAACTTTAACAAATTCTATTTTTAAAAGTTTGTTCTCTAATGGCAAAAAAACAAATAAAATAAACTAACAAAGACAGACAGAGCATACTCACTATTATAAAATAAAATACCTAATTCGGTTTATTTTAACCAAAAAACAATTTAAATACCACTCTGAATTGTACATTTTGTCCCTCCCAAAAAAAAAAAAAAATCGACAATTATAGAACCTACTCACTATTATAAAGAAAGACGTAGCAAGTAACAACATTATTTTGGGTGCCTGATAAAAAAAATCAGACAATATTTTAACTACATTATTGACTGAAAACACGTGACTATTTACAATATTTGCATTTTCTAATTGCTTCGAGCCCCCCGGGTGTATCACTTTAGGGAAGATGGACTTGACACCTTTTGGAGACGACATAGGCTACAAAAGTAGTAATCAACTTTAGCAAAAGGCTTATTTATATAGGTACTCTGAATTTATTGTACAATTATAATTTACATCATGAATTTTTTATTTTAAAAAATTATACCATGAATTTACAAAGTTGTATTAATCTACTCCCACTAATAACAAAGTTATTTTTTTTTAATAAATATTTACACTTAATTTATATAGAAGTCGCTGACTAAGAACATTAAAAAAGAAATGTATCCATATTAACCCAAATTTATATTTAAAACAAAGTTAATTCAGATATTATTGACAAAACCTTTAACCTCAATATAAATTGGTGTTAAAATAGATAAAGATGGCCATTTATGTCAGTAATTCACGATTCATTTATAAAATCACATGTAAATTTCATACAAAAGAGTAAATTTCTAATATCAAAACTTCATGGTTCAATTTGCAACTGTGTGATAAGTTCATGGTACACCAGCACCAAAAAAAAAAACTTAGAGAAAAAAATATATCAATGAACTTTAACAAAGAATATAATAAATACGTGGTTGAAGACATAAACTAATTATAGCTACACATTTGACTTTATCAAAAGATGCACATTTCGAATTCCCCATCATTTAAGTTAAAAAAATAAATATATATATATATATATATATATATTAGAAATAAACATTCTCAATCAATAATTAATTGGCTCTTAAAAGAAATGGCCAAGGTCTATAGAACAAAAATTATTCAAATACTCACATTTTTTTTATTCATTAACCAGTATGACATGTTGACACAAACCTTATTTTTATTAGTGTCTAATATATTAGTTAAGTGTCAAATTATTATGTCATATTGGTGCAGGTATTTAAATTTGTGTCTGCCTCCCTTTCCCGTCTATAAAACCATCACTTTCCCCCATAAGCTCTCAATCACCCAAAGCCCATAAGGGTAAGGCTGAAGTTCTTCGTTTGAGCTAAAAAAAATGGCTGATGTTGCTATTTCTACTCATAATACCAATGGTAGTCTCTGGTTTCTCTACCTTCCTTATCTGTCTCTACTTTTGTTTTATTTTCTTTTATCAAGGTAACTGAAAAATTGTAGGGGAAGAGCGTCAAATACAACAGACTTATTGGAATGAAAACTCTGCGGATTTGTCTGTGAAGGCGATGATTCTTGACCCCAAGGCCTCTGATCTTGACGAAGAAGAGCGACCAGAGGTATCTCATATATATGTTGTATATATGTAACATATATATTATATATATATATATATATATATATATATATATAAAGTGGTGAGCTAACAGGAGCCTAATCTAGCCAAAATGCCGGAAGGCAGTCTCAGATGATATGTCCATTCCGTTTTAAATATATGTTTTACTACATATTTATATATATATATATGTATTCCGTTTTAAATATATGTTTTACTACCTATTTATATATATATATATGCATGTATGTGTTAGGTACTGTCTCTGCTTCCAGAGTATGAAGAGAAATCAGTGTTGGAGGTTGGAGCTGGAATTGGTCGTTTTACAGGTGAATTGGCTCAGAAAGCTGGCCAAGTTCTTGCTTTGGACTTTATCGAGACTTTCATTAACAAGGTAAAGATCCAATTGGTTCGTCGTTACAATATGGAATCGGAATAAAGATCAAGCATTCAAGTTGGTTTGTTCCTTTTCTTTTCTTTTCTTTTCTTTTAATTGGTAGTGGGGGAATATTTATGAGTTGTCATAATTATATTTATTACTTTTTTATTTGTGTGGTTTTGAAAACGTTTTTATTTATTTATTTATTTATAATAAAAGTTGTTTCAGAAATAACTTCAAAATAATGTTTGTTTTGCATTTGGTCATTTAACAAAAACGAAATAAAGTTGTTTTTCGTTTTCTTTTTCATTTATTTGGATTGTAAACCAAACAATTATTTTCATAAATATTCCCAAACACGATTTTTATCTTTTTCCTTTATACTTAAACCATTTTTTTTTAAAACACAATAAAAGAAAATTTTAAAAAATATTTCAATATCTTTCTAAAAATAAAAATAAATAAATAAAAAATCTCATATAAATTCATGCCAATGCCTCCATTTCAAAATATACTCTCAAATAGGATATATTGTTTAAAAATGTACACTATCACAGTTTCAGTTAGTTTAGTTTTTCCCTCCCTAAAACACCTATTTGTGTTTTAGTTTCAGTACAAAGAAACATAATGAGGCCCCTCAACTTTTTCTTAATTGTTGATACACACACACACACACACATACACACACACACACACACATATATTTAATCAAAATTTACAAATAGCCCCACTTAAAAATTAAAAACTTCATTTTATTCTTCCAAAAATTAAAAATTAGTCAATAGCCCCTCTCAGTAAAAGTCCTGACTTCGTCACTAGCTGGATTCCCAGTAACCATGCAGTATCTAACAATAGGTATGCAAAATTATGTATCATGTAAAGTGATTTTATTTTTTCTTTTTTTTTTTTTTTTTTTTTTTTTTTGATCTCAGAATGAAGAGATTAATGGACACCACAAAAATGTCAAGTTTTTGTGCACCGATGTGATGTCTCCAGGCTTGCATATCTCTGAAGGATCGCTGGATTTGATTTTCTCAAATTGGCTTCTTATGTATTTATCTGACAAGGAGGTATATGAATAATTTATCCCAAAAAAAAAAAGGAGGCATATAAATATCTTGTTATACTTGAGGCCAATGTGCACAAGACATATTTCCGGAAAAAAAAAAATTTTAATATCTGCAATTTCTTCTGGATATTAAAATTTCTTGACTTTGTAGCAAAAATAAATTATGTGAAAAAAGCATATGATATGGTATGGAAAAATACTTCAACAGTAGGAAATAGATTTTACTCGTCAGATTGCCATCAATTCTATTGAAAGTGTGTTTATCAATCAGTAATTCCATTTGGCAAAAGTGAATTAAGTTCTAATTTTAAATTTTGGTGTTGACATGATTTTTTTTTTTTTTTTTAAAGGTGGAAATTTTAGCAGAAAGAATGGTAAAATGGTTGAAGGTTGGTGGTTTCATTTTTTTCAGAGAATCTTGTTTCTACCAGCCTGAAGACTCTAGCCAAAAACACGATCCGGCACATTACCGAGAACCCAGATTTTATACAAAGGTAAATGATCTTTAAAAAAATAAATAAATAAATACAATTTTTGTTTAAATTGAGGGTTAGGTTTCTCAACAATTTGAAGCTTAGGATTCTAATTATTTTTATTAAAGTACAAAATTTATTCAAAGTTTTGAATTAAATTTAAGGATTTAATTGATTTATATTAGATAAAGTTGACCACTAATGCTAAGGGGCTTCTTTGCCACACATTTTTTAATTCAAGGGCTTAATTTTCAATTAAATTTTCAAGGGCACGTTGCTTATGGGCAGGAAAATCAGGAGCATAATGCAATTAAAATCCTCTCATGTTCTGTTTTGTTTTGTTTTGTTTTGTTTTTTTAGAAATTCATTCAACACGGCTCTTGTTTGCTAGTAGTATATTAAATCAAAATTATCTACCAAATAAAAGAAAAATTATTCAGTTTGAAAACTATTTCATTGCTTATGGATAGTTTTAGACCTTCTTCATTGTGTATATCATGTTAATGCTATATATTTGTCATAAAAAATGTAAACAATAATATAATCCTATTATGTGCTCTAATGTGTAATGTTATTTTATTTCTTGTAATCATTTTTAAACTTTGAAACTCAGTAAAATTAATGGTTCAAAAAAAACTCGTAAAATTAAATTTTTAGTGTATAATTAATTTAAAAATAATAATATTTTAATAATTAGATTTAATTAAAAATAAATAAATAAAGGTTAAAGACATCAATCAATAGTAATCAAATGTTACATTTGACAGTTAGTTATATTTAGTGGTATTGGTAAATTTGTCACCGAGTTTACCATTTACGTTTAATTTGACATAAAATATAGCACATTGGAGAGTTTTTTTTTTTTTAACCAAAATGTTAAAATTTATATAGCACTCTCTTGAAGATGAGCCTTGAAATATTGTAGCATCGATTGAATTTGATTTGTGTTCATATTGAGAAATTCTCAAGACTAATAGAGATACCTTAGGATAAAAATTCTGAGAAAACTACAAAACCTCTGGATAAAAAAATAAAAAAATAAAAAAGGACATTAAAGAAATCCAAATCATTCTAAAATTAATTAGCGCTATTTTATAATTAATGGATTTTGAAATAAATGTGCCATTAATTTGGATGTTAGTAGAAGCTTAAATATCTTAACCTATATTATGAGAAAGCTCAAAATTCTTGAATCTATTTTGGAATTAGAAGGCTAAAATTAATGCTCATATGTTAGTTTTTTTTTTTTTTTTTTTGTAATCATTATTTAGTAATTTTGTAGTCCTTGGAGTGGCAAAGTGTCATTTTAGACGCACACAACTTTTCAGGAAAGATAACATAATATAAGGAATGTTCTAGTAATTTACAAACACAAAATTTACAAAAATGACATATCCATCAGTCCATCAGTATGCGTCCGTGTGGAAGATAGATTTCAATTATAAAAATAAAAATAAATAAATAAAAGAAAAGACTAATTAAGAAGTGGGCTACACCATTTACAAATCAGAAAACGATTTATTTTATTTGGAGTCTATTATGTTTATGTTGCGTCCGTTTATACTCTTTGATCTTTAAGTTTAATGAATGAAAAAAAAAAAAATTTCCTAAAGAAATAATAAATTCAAATTTTTGTGACAAACTTTCTAAATAGAGCTCAAAAAATATTTTCTGATGGAGTGTAGCATGCTTAACTTGTATTTATATTGGAATAGTAGATTTTCAAGGAGTGTCAAACCAGAGATGAATCTGGAAATTTCCATGAACTCTCTCTTGTTGGCTGCAAATGCATTGGAGCTTATGTGAGAAACAAGAAGAGCCAAAATCAGGTAAAAAAAAAACCAGCCAACACTATGTCTCCAACTCAACTGAATAGGCCTAGCTCATGAATTGATAACATGTATATAATATATGTATAATCTTGTGTAGATTTGCTGGATATGGCAAAAAGTCGGTTCAGAGAACGACAGAGGGTTTCAGAAGTTCTTGGATAATGTGCAGTATAAGAGCAGTGGCATCTTACGTTATGAACGTGTGTTTGGATCAGGTTATGTCAGCACAGGAGGGCAAGGTAAGCATCCATTTCTCCTGTTGCCTACCATGTGTTTGCTCAAAATACAATAAGAAATGTTTGATGATTTCAAAAGAAGGATTCCAATCGTCTGTCTAATTTTTGGAGTCTCAAATGGTATCACTCCCCACTAATACTATATCATATTATTTTAAAAAGTTTGAAATGCTTTACTACTGATTTTTAATACCATAAGATATAATTTCTTTCAATGATGTTTTATAACATGATTGATTAGACACGATTTGGGATACTAAAATTGGACAAAAGATTTCAATTCTCAAAAGAAAGCTTATTTGCTATTTAATACCTTGTATTTTAAGCTTATTAAAAGTTTATTTAATGAATTTTAAATGTTCTCAATGTTAGATTTTTATATCAAACTTATACCTTTTCTTAATGCTAATTTTGGCCATTGATCAGATAATGCTAATTAGGCACAAGAATCCTTTTTTATTATAAAACGAAACTAATTTTGATGACAACTAACTAGTTATGAGGTATAAATATAGTCGATAAACATGTTAATGATATTCTTTGTAAAGTCACCGTTTAAATGGTCAAAACTTGTAATTGACCATGAGGATGTATATATTTGAAGTAAAATTGAAATTCAAAGGTACAACATTGAGAAATCTAAATGCATTGTAAATATTTGTTTTATAAGCATAAAATGTAGGGTATAAATTTGTATAAAGCGCTTAAAAGAAAATCCATGTCGGTGCTATACTTGTAGGATGATAAAAACACTAACCAAACCAATTTTGTGTTTATTCACGTCTAATTGGTATCTAGACATGAAACACCATGAATGTTATTGTCTATGGTGAATATGGTTAGATACTACAATAGTTCTCGAGTAAAATATATATAGTTGCATTATTATTTTTGTTCTCTTTGTCTTCCCTTACTTTCGTGGAAGGGTTGTAAGAGAATATTTGTTTGCTTATGCAGAAACAACGAAAGAATTTGTAGAGAAGTTGGAGCTTAAGCCTGGTCAGAAAGTTCTAGATGTCGGGTGTGGCATCGGAGGAGGAGACTTCTATATGGCGGAGAACTTTGGCGTAGAGGTTGTTGGCATTGACCTGTCCATAAATATGATTTCTCTTGCACTTGAACGTGCAACCGGACTCAAGTGCTCTGTTGAGTTTGAGGTTGCTGATTGCACCAAAAAAGAATATCCCGAGAAACTCATTCGATGTCATATACAGTCGGGACACCATATTACACATTCAAGTAATGCAATCTTCTCTGTATCATCTTTATTTGAACATTCAACTCCTTTACTTGTTATTGCTGCTCCAGTTCTTTTCATGACATTCGAACAAGCGCAGGACAAACCGGCGTTGTTCAGATCATTCTATAAATGTTTGAAGCCGGGAGGGAAGGTTCTCATCAGTGACTACTGTAAGAGTTCTGGATCTCCGTCTTTGGAGTTTGCCAAGTATATTAACCAAAGAGGATATGATCTCCATGATGTGGAAGCATATGGGCAGGTTTACTTGAATCTTCATATTGATTTTTCACTAATTTATACCTGCAAATATTTCTTATGCATATATGTTGTGTTCTGTGATAAAACGATTTTATGAACCATATGATCTCAGATGCTTAGGGATGCTGGTTTTATGGATGTTGTTGCAGAAGATCGCACTGATCAGGTTTGTATTCTATACATCGTTTTTTTTTTTTTTTTTTTTTTTGGCTTGAAGGTAAAATTTTTTAGCTTCCTGATCCCACACCATGTTTATTGCCGGTACTCGTTACAGTTCATAAATGTTCTGCAACGGGAATTGGATGCTGTTGAGAAAGAAAAGGATCAATTCATCGCTGACTTCTCTAAAGTACGTTTTCTTTCGCTCCTCGTTTTTTGGTTTTGATATGTAGAATATTTTCATTAGTTTAGTTTTACATGGGAGTACAATGATTGCGACAAAAAAGTAATCGCACACAACTTACGGTATCCTCGTGATGAATTACCACTAGATTAAACCTGAACGCACTTACCACTCTTTATCGTTATATATACATTGTTATTAGGTACATGTTCATTCTTGTTACTCTTTTTCGGTCTATTGTATTACAGGAAGACTATGATGAAATAGTTGACGGATGGAAAGCAAAGCTAATCAGGTGCACATCTGGGGAGCAAAAGTGGGGCCTCTTCGTTGCCAAGAAAAAGTGAATCCAGTTTCTATTCTCCATACGCTTTTCATAGCTGTTTCTAATGCGCATCTTGAGTTCTTGGCCATGCATCGTTCTTTGGCATTTTGTGTTATATGTCGTTTAAATTTACCATCCTATATCTTATCGATGTTTGTTGTGTCTCTAAAAATTCCTGTCCGATTTAAATAAGGAGGGCGTGAGTTAATTTTATGTACTTCCTTCCAAATTCCTTGTGTATTTGCTATGTGACATTGTGCTCTGTTTTATGGTAAAAATATTCCGGATACGGAATTTCTGTTAGGTCTGGCCTTATTTTCCTGAATGCTTGAACTAATTTCTCTCTATCATTTTTCTTTTGGTAATTAATCTTTAATTACTTTAACGTGGAAAACTTATGCAATTCTGATTTCAAATATGTGATTTGCTTTGACAAAGATTTGAGTTTCTTTTATGGACGTAAATGATGATTGTTTATATTCAATCGCTTGTAAATATTACAATATTTCCGCTTAGACGTACGTTGATGTACGTATAAGTGCTAACTTTTTTATATATAAATAAAATTCTATTTGTTGATCTTAGATTTCGTATCTTGTCTCTCATCCAACGTGTATTAACTTAGATCATTCAAAGATATGGATAAGCTAATAAATGTCTATTTAAGCATCATCGTCTAAAGAAGAATTATGACTCCAGTGTCGTTGGATATCGAATCCGAAGTCGATTATAGCACCTATTCCAAGATGACTAGAGAATAGGAACCTGTCAGAAGACAATTCATAACTAAGATCGTCTATTATCAACTACTCGAAGAATAAAGTGCGAAGCCGACTGGCGAGTAAACCGCTTAGAAGATTTTTAAGAATCTTCCATAGGTTATCAACTTATGTCTTGGGAAGTTCGCAACCATTCCTTAACAAACAAGTCTGCTAGATATCAAATATAACACATATGGACTTATGTCTTCTCTTACCTAAACTACCTACACCTTATGGTCCTAATTAGTCTATAAATACAGCTTATACAAACATGGTACTCAGAAACTCTTAAAATAAAAAGCGATCTTGTCTCTCATATTCTCTTTAGTTCCCTTCAAATATTGTGGCTTTTATTATTGATGATTTATCATTCTATATATAAAAATCTCAAAAACCAAATCATCCTCCTTCCACCACGTGTCCTCAACTTTTTTTTTTTTTTTTTTCCTTTAATGCCTTATATTTTTCTCCCTTTTTATTATTTGCTTTTTCCTTCTAATGTCTTTTATTTTCTCTCTTTTTATATACTATACTCTTATATTTTACCACACTTCAATGGGCGTCACATGACGAATCCAATGGCCATCAGTGATAATTTTACAAAAAAATACATTTTTATTTTTTTGTTTTGTATGTCTATCTCTTCGCATGAATCGCGTTGTAACGCCCAAATGCTACCTAATAATAATGTTAAAAAATTAACATTAGAATTAACATGGGTAATGTGATGAGATAGTAATTTCTTAATTCTAATGTTATGTTGAGTTATTTTTCACATGTGACGTGACGAGGACTCGATGTGCTAAAACAAAATTCATGTCAAATTGATGTTTTGTGTGATAGTTTAATTAAAGAAATATTTTAAATATAAGTATATTACGTAACATATATCTATATATGTAGTATGATGTGTATAGTTATATACATATAATATATATATATATATATATATAAATCATCTATAAATAGCAAACGGCAAAAGGAAGGAAAAAATAAATGGGAATGTTGAGTTGAAAATATGAAGAAGAGAGGGGGAAAAAAATATGTTATCCGAAAAAGACCTATTTTACATGACGTTAATTTCAAAACTCAATTATGAACTTTTAAATGTCTGAAATTATTTTTATAATTTAGACAAACTTATAGAGTTTTTCATAATCTTTCCAACGCCTACTCATTTGTGCAAATCCGATATTAGAATAAGAAGTTATGACTAATATAATATCCGGATACCTGCTAGTCATCAACCAGTTTACTATGTGCGATTGTAGGTACGAAAATTCTAGAAGTTGACCTAGTTTTTTCCTTTTCCTCCCATACGTTTTCACACCCTAATGACAGCCATTCCCCACCTATTAAGAGATAATTAAACCAAATATTGAACCCAATTGATTCCAAAATTGATTTGGGATTAAATCACTTATAAATTCTAGTCTATTTCTCTCATTTCCCTAGTCTCCTCTTTCGCTACTCTCTATCTCTCCCTCTCACTCTCCCTCTCCCTCTCTCTCTCCCTCCCTCTCGCTCCCTCTCTCCCTCTTCCCTCTCCCCCCTCCTCTCCACCCCCCCCCCCCCCCCCTCTCTCTCTCCCTCTCTCCCTCTCTCTCCTTCTCCCTCCCTCCCTCCCTCCCTCTCTCTCTCTCTCTCTCAACCTCCAAATTCATCCAAGCCAAAATCAAAAGGATTTCAAGGTATGTTTTTGTTATTGTTTGTTGATGATGATTTTATTATTTTGTTTTAGTTTGGAATCCTTAGAGGGGTTAGATGATTTTCTTGATAAGTTTCTTCATGTGAGTTTGAGAAAATTATGAGAAATATCTAATATGATTGATTGACGATGGTTATTATTTTAGAAATATGTTAAGTTTTGTAAATGGTTGAATTTTGTCAACAAGATGATTTTAGGGTTTTTGATTTCTTAATTCATGATTTACTAGTATGGTGATTTAATAATTGTATATGTTAGAACATATATTAGGTCTGTTTTGTGTGTATGTGTGTGTGTGAATCATGTAAGTTGTGGTGATAATTTTTATATTTTAATGAATATTCAGATTTGACCACTGCTACTAGAAATTTTCAAATTTATGATAAGTTTTCCAAACTATTTTTGAGGATGCAAACGGACTCCATTTTTAAAGAATTTAGTATTGTTGGAAAGCCCTAGATGTCTAATTTTATTTAAAATTAGTTTCATATTGTTAGAAGATATATGTGAATTTTTATGATTTTTCAAAGTGGCAGAGGTCCGGCTATAAGATTCTATAAAATTTTAGTAATTAGTTTTCAAAAACTATTTTTGAGGATCCAAACGGTCTCCATTTCTAATTATTTGATATTGTTAGAAAACCCTGGATGTCTACTTTCATTTGAAATCAATTTTAGATTGTTTGGAGACTATCTGAATTTTATGATTTTTCAAAGGACAGAGGTCCAGATGCTAGTTTCTATAAATTTTGGTAATCATATACAAAACTATTTTTGAGGGTCCAAAAGGTCTCCGTTTTTAATGAATTAGGTGCATTTAGAAAGATCTAGATGTCTATTTTCATTTACAATTAGTTCAGATCATTTGGAGTCATGTACAAATTTTTACGAATTTTGAAGGGACAGAGGTCTGACTGTCCGTTTTTGTTAAGTTTTACAATTTTGTGAAATTGTTCAATTTTTGTGATTTGATGTTATTGAATGATAAAATAGGCCTATTAGGCGCTGTTATGATACGATGGATATGTTTGATGAATTGTTATGATCTTTTGTTGATTTTATTATTTTTATTATTCATGACATGAACGATTCTAAAATCGAACACCCGAAATCTCAATCGGACGTCACCATCGGAAAATTTAAAAAAGTTAATTAAGGCGTTTATGTAAGTACACACTCACTTGCAACATAAATCAAAGATTGAAAAGTATATGTTTTATATTGACAATGATGTTATAATGTTCTTAATTAATATTTCACTTGTGATGATGTTTTGATGAAAGTATTATATATGTATGTATGCATATGTATTTCTATGTTTTAAAATGCGTTATACACCTTTGATGATGATGACGTTGTCTGGTGAGTGGACTTTTTTTCACCGTTGGTTTGGGAATTTATTACCCCACTCCTTCTGTGACTAGCGCACTATGATAGTACAATACCGAGCCCAATATATGATGATTTTAAAAGTTAAAAAGTTTTTTTAATGATATTTATATTTATGATGATAAAAGAAAAATGTTTATTTACGTTTGTGAGATTTAAGCGTCTTACTAAGTCTTTTGGTTTTATAAGTTAATTCATGTTACAGATAAATGAAAGGGTAAAATATAGTATTGGAGGAGTTTGGAGCGGAAGCAGGACGATGTGTGATAAGAAAACGGGAGGAGCAATCATAAAATGGACATTTTTAATTTTCAAATAAAGTTTTGAGACTTTAGTTTATTATTATTTGATTAGATGATTTATATGGACTTAAATTTTATTTTATAAAATGAGTTTTTTTTTAATTATTTTAATTATGAAGGTTATTTTGATATGATTTTTTAAAAAATCTAAATTTTTTCAAAATTTTCTAAATAAAATTTTTTGATAAGTTAAGATTTTTTTTATTTCAAGTTTATTATTTTTTATAATTTTATAAAAGATGAATGTTAAAAATAAAAATAAAAATAAAAAAAAAGTCCGTGAGGGATTGTACACGCCTTTCCCAACTAGTAACAAATAAGTAACAAAAAAAATCAGTTAAAAAAAAAAAAAAAAAAGAAGAAGAAGAGAAGAGGCGTAAAGGTGGAGAATTTAGCAAACAAAAACAAAAAAATTGCAATTTAATTTAAATTTTTTTTTTTTTTAATCATTACAAGTGAAAGCAAAGAGTGCGGGATCCACATGACCACCACCACGTGAAGTTTTGACCACCACCACGTGAAGTTTAGCGAATCGCTGTGCACAAACAAACAAAACTGATCCCGGACGAATCAAATGAAGAAAACTGATCCGGTGATTTTTTTTTTTTTTTTTTTTTTTTTGAACAAGACTGGATACCGTGAATTCATGAGCCTTTTCTCTATTAAATTTCCAAATTGACCCTCTCTTTACTTAAATGGTTATAAGGTCTTTTCAACCAAATGACATCATTACACATGCATGTTTTTTATTTATTTATTTTTTTTAACTAGTATCATTTGGGACATGTTTAACATATAGTTGTAGCTTCTTTTTTTTTTTTTTTTTTTTTTTTTTTGTCTTTTTTCTCTAGATTCAAAATTACTTTTATTATTTATATCTTCTCAATCCAAATTTTTAAAATTTAAAATTTTATTATTTTAAATCTAAATTAGATGATTTTTTTAATTGAATAATATTTCTAGAGGAATCAAACAAGCTCTATATAAATATTTTTTTTCAGAATACATTTAAAATTTCTATTTTTTTACTCCAAATATTTTTTTTAAACAAACACACATTTTCAAAAATCTAATTTAATATTCCAAAACCTCCAAACAGAAGTTTTTTTTTTTTTTAAATTTTAAAGATGTAATATATTGGCTGGAAAAGTGAGGAAAACGACTTGAGACAATCATGATGTACGCACTGTCTTAGTATAACACTGATTGTTTAAGAAGTTATGTGACGAAGTGTTATTGGGAAACAAATCGAGTCGAAATTGGAAATTATATTTTTGGCTCGAAAATAATTATTATAGAAGAAAAGTTAATTAACAAATTTATTATAAGGAAAGTTATGTTTATTTTATCTATTCTCCTAATTTTACTTGTAATTTCCCGTTTATGTTGGGGCATTTAGCCTATAAATATATTAGTCCATTCATATGTAAAAGAGAGATACAATCAGTTTTTAAATGAAATTTTGAATTTTACTCTCCTCTCTCCAATTTCGGTGTTCTTTTAAATCAACGAATTTTAAGCCAATTTCTGGTATTCTGTGTGAATCAATGGAATTTGAAGGGTTTTCTTGGCAGTCTGTGTGAATCAACAAGTTAACTAATCTATCCCTTTTATTTTTATTGTTTTGCTTTTCTAATATACGCTTCCTGCTACATCAGTTGGTATCAGAGCCTGATTCCTAAATTGATTTGTTGTTTGCGATGCCGCCTCGCCACCAACCCACCGCCGATGTCGCAACTCTACCAGCCGAACTCATCGAAAAGGTTGCAAGCCTACATCAAAAGTTGCTGCTCTAATACAATAGGTTGCTGCATTGACTGCCACATCTCATTCGTTTCCAATTCCAAGTCTGATGATGACATTGAGGGAGTATTCAATCCAATTTTTGACGAAAGCGGCGATGAAGGAGAAGGTAAAAGGATTAATTTTGATTCAATCTTTGATCCAATATATGACGAATATGTTGGAGAAGAGGAAGATCAAATTATCAATTTTTCTCCAACCTTTGATAAAAGTGATGGAGAAGAAGAAGAAGAAGACCAATTTTCTTTTAATCTAATTTTTGAGGAAATTGAACAAGAAGATGAATGTCCAATATTTGATGAAGGTAATGAAGAAAAAATCTAGTATTCGATTTATCATAATATTCATTGAAGAAAATTTCCATTGAGATTGAGTTAGATTCTAGAGGATCCAATATCGAAGAAACTTTTTCATCCGTTGATTTTCATGAATTTCAAAAACCAATTAGTCCAAAGATGGGTCATTACAAATTCATCATGATTGTTCTTCACACCTATCAATTGAAACTACTCCGAATTCGAGGACGAATTCTCTTCAACCTAGGGAGAATGATGAAGCCATATTGGGAAACAAATTGTGTCGAAATTGGAAAGCATATTTTTAGCTCAAAGACAATAATTATAGAACAAAGTTAATTAGCAATTTCACAATAAGGAAAGTTAGGTTTATTTTATTTATTTTCCTAATTTTACTTATAGTTTCCCGTTTATGTTTGGGGCATTTAGCTTATAAATATATTAGTCCATTCATATGTAAAAGAGAGATACAATCAGTTTTTGAGAGAAATTTTGAGTTTTACTCTTCTCTCTTTAATTTTCGATATTCGTTTGAATCAACAAATTTTGATGCCAATTTTTGGTACTCTATGTGAATCTACAAAATTTGAAGGGTTTTTTTGGCATTCTGTGTGAATCAACAGGTTAACTAATATATCCCCTTTATTTTAATTGTTTTTCTTTTTTAACATACACTTCCGCTATATCATTATGCCTCCGTTTGGTTCGTCATTTGGAGATAAAATTTTTACGTTTAGAATTTGTTGACTTTTCAAAAACTAATTATAATTTTTATTGATTTAAAAAAAACAAACAAAAATGATATGGAAATTTTGAATTAGAGATGGTATACCAAACACACTCTATATGTCTAGTAAGACCCCAAAAAAATGAGGAGGAAAAAAGGTACATAATCTAGAAGAATTTGCTAATATTGACAACTTCAAAAACAGAAATTAGCCCACCGTTGCTGTTGTTGTTTTTTTTTTTTTTTTTTTTTTTAAAGTTTTATGTTTAGGGCCTGAGCTAGGCAATATCAAATCATGATGTGTCCAAACATTTTACTAAATAAAACTTTTAAAAAATCATTATGTGGGGATTTTTTTTAATTTGTGTTTAGGACGAATCTCCTCCTCTAATCCCTTAGAATTACTAATTATTAATTCAAAGCTTCTTATAAGGATTATTCCTCCTTCTTTTTTTTTTTTTTTTTTTTTTTTTGGGTATACTATGTACCAAAATCCTTAAACTGCTTTCATTAAGATCTTTATCCTTCCCTCAGTGGGTTTTTTTTTTTTTTTTTTAATTAATACTCAATCCAATAAAAACTTTTTATCCCTTCCCTCAGTGGGGGTTTTTTTTTTTTTTTTCCTTTCTTTCTTTTCTTCTTTCTTCTTTCTTCTTCTTTCTTTCAAACAAGACATTTTAGGGGGTGTTTGGTGTGTAAGTTTGAGTTGAAATTAAAGTTTAAATAGTAATTTTGTTAACTTTTTCAGAAAAGATAAAAAAATTTCAGAAAAGACAAAAATTAAATTGATGGGTGTAAGTTTAAACTTACACACCAAACGGGCCCTTATTTTTTAACCTCAAGTGTTCAAACTTCAGACACTCCGGTTCCTCTAACATGAGGTCATTTGTTTCGTGTGTTTGGTCCACCTTATTTTAGAGATGAAATAAAAGTTGTGTTTGTTTGAATCTAAAAGCTCATCTCATTTTCCTTAAAAAAAAATAATAATAAAGAAAAAAAAAGCTCATCTCATTTTAAAAATAAGATGAAAAAATATTTTCTTTTCAGAATCAACCATTTTACTTATTTTCCTTTCAACCTATTTGATACAGTAACATTTTCATATTAAAATATTTTCTCCTCTACTTTTAAAATTCCACAACCTTTCAAACCAATTAATATGATTATTTCTTCGATATGTCATAATTAACATAGGATCAAATCTAAATCCATACCCTATTAAAATAAGAAAATATTTGATTAAATTTGTTAAAAAAACTAACTTTCAAATGACTTTTTTTTTTAATATCAATCCAAACACCATTTTAGAAATTTCGCTTTTATCACATCCAAACTTTTTTTTTTTTTTTTTAAAGTAATTTCTCATTTCAAAACAAGAAAAAATTTCATTTTAAAAGCAAACATACGAACCAAACTGAAACATTTAACTAACAAAGAGTTGAATTTCTCTAGGGCTTTTTTTTTTCCTTTTTTTTTTTTTTTTGCATTTTGTGGGATTACACCAGGTTTTTGTTCATTATATACCTCTTTAAAAGAATATATATATATATATATATATAGGACGTACGATCTATCATATAGTTTGGGTCTAGTGATATTAATATATTGGTCAAATTGTTACTAATTGCACACGATAATTGGACATTATTAATGGGCATCATGTAATTAATCATTGATCATTTTTGAATAATAAAATTTGAACTTTCCAGAAAGCAACGGCTGTGGGAAAAAGAAAATCTTGCTATTGGGACGCTAGTACTAGAGTATGTTTTATGTAGTAAAAGCTTTTTGACGATATTATATATATATATATATATATATATAAGGCTTTTATATCGTGTGGAACAATAAATATTTAGCCACGAGCATAACACCCCTTCCTATTGTTACAAGCACAATGATTGCAGTGCATTATATATCGAAGGTGCGATTATATCAATGTAATATATATATATATATATATATATATATATATTAATTTAACTTAAAAGAGAATTTAAACTTTACGTTTTATACTGATCACATACGTATAAATAATCACTTTAAGCTTACTTTTCTTTGAAAATAATGGAACAAAACTCAAGGGTACTCAATTGATCATGCGTATTGTTTTCATTTCCACTCTTATTTGATGATCAATATCTGTTTAGTAGTATTAACAATGCATATGGGATGTCTAAACTTAGTAGCTACTAGCATTAGATATTAATTGAAAATCTAAATTGGACCATATTTATATGACATGTTCACCAGTTTTATATATATATATATATATATATATATTCATTGATAATGTCATATCAAATATATTAAAATATATGGTTATAAATATAATATAACAGTAATAAATTAATTAAAAGGTATAGAGTTCGAAATCTCATCCTCAAATTTAAAACAAAAAATCAATTATAATATGATTTTTCTCATTTATATTCCTGAACTTTAAGGTCGTTCCCAATTTACCCCTAAACTTTAAAAACTCCCACTTTGTCTCTTGAATTTTGAATTTATCGCATTTAATCCTTTTTAATAGAATTTTTGTTAAAAACATACAAGAAAGAAAAAGAAGTTGAATTAGTGCTACTAAACTTAGTAAATTAGGATTTACATTAAAAACAAATAGAAAAATATTACATGACTAAACTTAAATCATTTTTATGAAAGGGATAAAGTGGGGGCTAATTCAAAATTTAAAAGGTAGATTATGAGTTTTTAAATTTTAAAAAATAAAATGAAAATAACCTTAAAATTTAAGGGACATACAAATAAAAATAATCCTGAAAAAATAAAAATAAATCAATATTTGAGCGAAATTCATATTCGTTTATGATTTTTTTGGGGTCCAGTGCTAGTGATTTTATTTCACATTTTTTTAAGCTAAAAAAGTGTGGAACAAAATTCACAAGGACCCATACAAATCAAAATGGAATCTAACTTTCATTGTCTGTCTCTTTGGATCACATTAGCTGTCAAAGCAATAATGATGCCTTTCCCATATTTAATTCAGAATCAATTTGTCATTAGACATATCTAAACTCAATGCTATAAATGACACTTGTTTTTATATATAATGGCAATTTTGGTCGCCGCCATTCTAGTAAATTGCAGCACCATAATGCGCCATCTTTATTAATAAATAAATAAGTAAATAAAAATAAGTTAGTTTTTATAATAGGACCTCTTCTTTTTCAACACTTAAATTAACTTTAGTCATTTTATAAATCCTTGATTTTCAATCATATGGCTTATATTTGAGGGTGCACAACATGAACGGTAGTCACACCCATACCGTAACAAAATTAAGTGAAAAAGAGAAGGAAGAGAGAGAGAGAGAGAGAGGGGGGCGTGGGGGGGGGGTGGGGTGGGGGAGGTCGGAGGAGGGGGGCCCGGGGGGGCTGAGGCCGGGGTGTGTCGGCAGGGGAGGGCTGGGGGGGCTTGCCGGGGGCCGGGGGTGGGGGGGGGGGGGGCGCGGGCCCGGAAGAGAGAGAGGGGGTGGGGGGGTCCCCGTCGGGGAGGACGCCTAGAGACGTCGGGGGGGGGGGGGCCTGAGGCCGGGGTGCCGGCGGGGGAGGGCCTGGGGGGAGGTTTTGCCGGGGGCCGCGGCTTGGTGGGGGGCGGGGCGCGGGTTGGGAAGAGAGAGAGGGGAGAAGAGAGAGAAAGGGGAAGAGAGAGAAAGAGGGGGTGGGGAAGAGAGAGAGAGGAGAAGAGAGAGAAGGGAAGAAAGAGGGGGTGGAGGGTCCCGTCGGACCGGCGCCGGGGGAGGGGGGTGGGGTGGGTGGGGGGGCCGGAGAAAGGGGAAGAGAGAGAGAGAGGAGAAGAGAGAGAGGGGGTGGGGGGTCTCGTCGGGGGGTGGGGGGCGGCGCTGGGCTGGGGGTCGAGGGGCCGGCGGGGGCTGGGGGTGCCGGAGGGTGCCGGGCGTGGGGTGCCTGGGGTGGAGGGGAGGCCGGGGTGGGTCGCCGGCGTGGGATGGTCGTCGGTGTCGGTCGCCGGAGGCGGCGGGAAGGTCGCCGGCGTTGGAGAAGACTTAGGGTGAGAAAATTTAAATGAGGTAAGGTTTATGATAATATAATGCACCCCTGATATGTCAACCGTTCGATTTAAATCTAACGATTAAAAAAGGGCTCTATCATAGGGTGTGTGAGAGATCTCTACCACAGATTCTCCCTAAAGTTATATTGTGTGTTAGAAATTTTCAACGGAAAAACTCATAAATAAAGATAAACAATCACTTTAATAAGTAAAAAAACAATTTCTATCCATAAAATAAAATAAAAAGGTAGTAATGTACTAAGTCCATGTTTAGAACAACAACTGCATATGAGTTTTCATTATTCAATTTTAAAATTCATAAATCTATGTCTCGCTTTTCTCTCTTTTTTTTTTTTAAAAAAATTCAAAGTGTAAGCCCCGTTTGTTTTATTCATTTAAAAAAAAATCAACTCATAATTTTGGTCATTTTCTGAAAAATCAATAATTTTTTTTAAAATAAAACAACTACAACTCAAATATTTCAATTCAAACCAATAAATGCATATTATTTCAAATCAAATGCATAATATAAGTTCATAACTTTTCTTATTTCAAATCGAAATAAGATTATTATTATTTTTTTGAAATCACACAAAAAAGAGACTAATGAAACATTATTTATATTACATATTTTTTTCTGAAAATATTTAAAAATTTTATAATATCTTTTATATTACAGATCATTTTTGTTTCATATTTTTTCAAACATCTATTTTTAAATCAACTTGTCGGACCGATCCCCCAAGATGCTGAGAAGGAAAAAGAAAAAAATAAAGTAGTATTTCCCACGTTGCTATCATTGAATCTTGTTGTTGATACCAAAGGGGCCCACCCAAGAGATTCAGTTTCCTAGTAGCAACAAGAACTTCGGAAAAAAATAATAATAATAATAATAATTGACGCGAGTCGCAAAGATTCGTTTGGTAATTATAACTGATTTTATCATTAAAAAAAATATATATAACTGATTTAAAGAAAACAACAAGGAAAGAGAAATTGCAGCCTACGGCGTTTCGCAGCTTCCCCAGGTGTCGTCAGAAAACAAAAAGGATCAAGGCCAATTATCGTCAGAAAATTAGATAAAGACATTTTGCCTTTTGAAGAAGCCGAGAGCCGATTAAAAAAAAAAAAAAAAGGTATCGTCAGAAAACAAAAGGGTTCAAGGCCAATTATCGTCAGAAAATTAAATAAAGACATTTCGCCTTTTGGAAGAAGCCGAGAGCCGAATAAAAAAATAATAATAATAATAAAAAGAAGAAGAAGAAAGAAGAAAGAAGAAGAAGTAGAGGAGAGTAATTAACCTCAATGATTCCTGATTTTTTTAAAATAGTGATATTTTGATTCTTATTTTTTTAGTTATGTTGATCTTAAGCTCTCTAAAAGAGTGATAGTTTGATTATTTTCATCTGGTTCTGTTAAAAATCTTACGAAATGGTTACGTGATAAATATGTTATATATTTTTTGAAGGAAAATATTCTTGAAAAGACAAAAATACCATAATTTACATTAAAAAAAAAATCGGGACCCCTCCTATGTGGATATGATTTTTAGAAATAGAGAGAGAAAGAGAGAGGAAAGAGAAAATTATTATTTTTTAATTTGTTAAATTAATTATTATTAAATTATTAAAACACCTTCACAAAATTAGATCACATGCATTGCACATAATTAATTCCATTAAAAACTTAACGATTTTGAACGCAAATGACTGAAATGGCCCAAATATAAGAGTTCAAAATTATCTCGGTTAAAAAAAAAAAAAAACATAGATCAAAACATCACCTTTAAAAGAGTTCAGGAACTATTTGGGTTAATTATTCAAAATATAATCGAGTAAATTGTTGTAATGTTCCCTGTATTTTTATTGAACATGTCGTTTGGTCATCGAATTTATTCTCTTGAATGATTAAATCCTAAACTTTTTAAAATAGTGCAAGTTAATATTTTCTGTTATATTTTTTTTAATGACTTTCTATTAATTTTTCAATGGAATAACTAATAGATCATTTTAAAGCAAAATTACTGTTTAACCTCAAAATAATTTTTAAAAACTAAAAGAAATTTAGATGTATAGTTAAAAAAACACCAAACTAATACTATTTCCAAAAATATTTCTAAAATAATAATAATAATAATAAATTATTAGAATGATTCCTGAATTTTTAGTAAAATGTCGATTGGTTCTCAAACCTTTTTTTTTATTAGTCAATCCTTGAATATTCTTTTTTGTCCTTTTTACCAACGGACAGTTAAAAACTCCCAATTTTCTGTTAAAGGATCTGATTTACCGTGAAAATACTAAACTACCCTAATATATCATACTAATCAGTTTCAGAAAAACAAAAAAAAAAAAACAAAAAAGAAAAAGAAAACAAAAAAACTAAGGATAAAAGAACCTTGTTCACCCTTCGTCCTCCACCTCTCCTGCAAAAACTTGGGAGTTTGACTCTGACACTTAAATTTGAGATTTAAATTCAAATTTTTATCTTTTTTTTAATTTTTTTTATCTTTACTGAATTTTTTTTTTATATTTTTTAAAAAATCAATAAAAATTACTATTTAAACTTAAAAATTTTAACTCAATTTAAACATCAAACAACCCATTAACAAACCCAGTAAATAAAATTTTTATTTTTATTTTTTATTTATTTTTGAAGCAAATAAAATATTCCACTCTATCATTTATCCTCTCTCTTCTCCACTCAAACCCAGCAAATCAATAATTCTAAATATGCCATATCTGACTGAAGACCGGAAGTTGCTCGCGATCTCGCACGGCGGCAATGCGTTGCCGGGGTTCACGGAGGATCTGGACGGCAAAGCTAGGCTCGCGAGGCTGGGGGTTCGCTGATCTGGGTTCACGGAACAACATATCCTCAACCCTACGCCCCCCCTCGCGCTCTCGCCGCAAACTCAGAGCTCCGCCCCGCCTCCCACAGCCTTTGTGAACTCGGAGGCCACTACCAAAACAACCGCTGACCCACCGCAACCCACCGCGACGGGCTCTCCCCCCACCCCGTGACGGATTTGGGTAATTCCTCCGGCGAAACCCATGCCCTCTTTGATGAAAACGTGCAGAAGAGATAGAGAGATAGAGAGAGTGAGGATTGTTTTTGTTTTTTGTTTTTTTTTTTATAATTATTATTTTACTAAATTACCCCTCTGATTGTACGCATGCGCAACTCGAGTGATATAGATCCGTTCAGTTTTAAACCGCTGCTAGGGTTGGATCTCATTTTGCACACTTTTTAGAAATTCAGGGACCAACCAATTAAAAAAAATGTTTAAGGATTAGTTGGCACCTCATTAAAAGTTCAGGACCATTATAGTAATTTCCAAAAAAAAAAAAAAAAGACTAAACTAATATGAATATAAGACAATCTGAGCAAATTGCATCCGGTAAAAGAGGGTGAGGGAGGAAAAAAAAAAAGAAAGAAAGAAAGAAAGGTTCAAGAAATCGTTTCTATAAATCTTCAATTGATCTTGGAAAACCCAGGAAAAAAAAAATCAAAATAATATGAGCAACAAATTGCAACCCATATATTTGTGATAAATCACATGCACCTATGCGTTTGAAAGAATTGTCAAGGGGAAAGAAAAATAAAAATAAAAATAAAATAAAAACTAGTAAGTTCAACTAATCTGATAGTATTGAAGAACAAAAGCACGAACCTTATACATATTTTGGTAAAATATTTATTTTGACAAAGCATAATTTATACATAATTTGACAAAGCTTTGGTCCTTTTCTCGCGAAACCCAGGCGACATCTTACGCTCCAACATCGCAAGATCTCTGTCCGCCGCGCCATCTTCCGTGCGAGATCCGGGCCACGAGCCCCCCTCCCGACGAGCACCGCTTGGCAACCATGGAGTTCCATGGAACTAGTGAGGTGACGAAGAGGATCGAATTCGAACCCTTCCCTGGGATTTGTTTTCTTTTTTTACTTTTTTGGTTAAAATTTGATTTTTGGGTAAATTGCTAAATTAGTCCCTGGACTTTTGATACTATACAATTTTAGTCCCTAAACTTTTTTTATCACTGAAATGCCCCTAAACTGTTAAAATATTGCTATAATATTCATTCACGTTAAATTTTTGACGGAATCTATTAGTTAGCATCATTTTTGACCAAATTATAATGAATTCTATTTAAAAATTAACAGAAATGACTGTTGTAATAATATTTTAATAATATAGGAGTATTCCATATATTTTTTTTCGTAGCTGGTAAGACTATAAACTATTAAAAAACATTATTACATTAGTCTTTTCCGTTAATTTTTGGACAGAATCCGTAATTAGTACCACTTTTTGATCAAATTACTAACATATTCCCTCCAAAAATTGACGAAAATGACTATTGTAACAACATTTTAAAAGTTTAGGAGCATTTTAGTTATGAAAAAAAATTCAGAGACCAAAATTGTATAATATTAAAAGTTTATGGACTAAATGAGGTATTTACCCTTGATTTTTTTTATTTATTTAAGATTTAAACGTTTTTCAATCAATTCCCATGTTGTTTACCAAAAACCCATTAAATCATTTACATGTGAGTTTCACGTTATGTAAAATCGTGAAGAACTAACGTCCATTGGTAAAAATGATGGACTTGCACCATTTTAACAAGTTGAGGGATTGATCAATCAAGAAAAAAGGTTTGAGGATCAAACCATTTATAAAAAAGTTCGGGAACTAATATAGCAATTTATCCAAAATAATTAAACAAAAATCACTAAGTGCATGACACACCATTTTTTTTTTTTTTTAATTTTAAAACTGAATAAATCCATCACCATTGAGTTGGTAGAGCAGGTTTTGAAACTCAACAATACTAATATAGAACATTTTATTTGATTAATATGTTGCGAACACATGATTTCTTTAATGGAAAAATAGTAAAATAACATTTTTGAATATAATGATAGTAAATTATAGTATAAAATTTTAAGTACTGTAATTAATAGTATAAGTAAATTTATGATTACATAATACTTAAAAAAGCACATCCTCCTTACTCTTCTTTAATAGAAAATAAATAAGAAAAAGAATAAAAATAAAGAGATAAGGAGATGAGAACACAAGAATATTTAACATAGATGTGCTTATATCCATGGACTAAGAATAATGAATTCATTAGTGAGTAGCACTGTGAATGTGCTCCCATATAAATACATGTTATGATATACACAATCGGGTAAGTTGCCTAATGCTTATAAGTCTCCTAAAATCAAGACTATTTTAAATTGCAACAATTATAAATAATTAAAAGTTCTTAATAAAGATAATTGCATACAAAACAATAACTTTCCCTAATATAAATAGTAACTTTCCTAATATTCTCTCTCTCTAACATGAAACTATATACATAAATTAGTTGTTATGAGTTAACCGTAAATCCAAAATTTTTTAGAAAATTCAAAGAAATCTAAAGATTTACTAGAAATATATGTTATAATTTAGAGTAATTGGCCTAAATGATTCCTAAATTATTGAAGAGGTGATGAGTTGGTCCCTAATTTTTTAATTTTGGCCTAGACGACTTTAAATTCTCTAAATGTTGACAATTATAGTCCTTTCCGTCCAAGTCTGTTAAATTTCTAACGAAAAAAGTCACTTGACTTATCATATGAGTTAGATTAACCATTAAAAGACGAAAATATCAATATTTTTTTGAAAAGAAATAATACCCAACTTACATTTTAAAAAAAGGAGAGAGAGAGAGAGAGAGAGAGAGAGCTGATTTCATCTTCTCCGACGCCAAGCCCCCCCCCCCCCACCGCCACAAAAAAAAAACCCAGATTCAAACTACCCCGCCGTTCTCGCCGAGCACCCCCCACCCCCCAAACCTAGATCCAAACTCCCTCATCGTTCTAGATGAGCCTCCCCCCCTCCTTCCCAAAATCCGGATCCGAACCCCCCTTCCCCTGGTTCTTGCCGAGCTTAGTTCACCCCCCCCCCCCCCCTCAAAAAAAATCTGGATCTGAACCCCCCTTCCCCCGGTTCTCGCCGAGCTAAGTCCCCCCACCCCCCCTCCGCCAACACACACACACAAGCAACAAATCTGCGCCCCCCCCCCCCCCCCCCCCCCAGATCTAGGCTTTTGTTAAATTAGTGGGGGAGGAAAGAGAGTGGGGCGCTTTTGTTAAATTAATTATTATTACGTTACTAAAATAATTTCTCAAATTAGATCATATGCACTGCACATGACTTATTTCATTAGAAATTTAACGAACTTTGACGGAAATGACTAAAATTGTCAACATTTAGAAAGTTTAGGATCATTTCGGCCAAAATAAAAAAAAGAAGGACCAACTCGTCACCTCTTCAATAGTTTAGGGACCATTTACGTCAATTACTGTGTAATTTATTATATTTTAAAATAAGCTATAAACTTCAAAAGTACCTATAAAATATACTATTTGTTACAATTTCTCCAATTTTTTTTTTTGTTTTAACAAAAATTCTAATAAAATGACCGTATAAACATAATCGTACTGCAATTTTTTTTCTTTATTTTTAATGAATATTCTAAAATAAAGTTAAATGAGAATAATTTTGAAGTTAGGTGATTGAATGAGAGTTTTTAATATTTAAAGAAAAAATTAAAAACGACCATAAAATTTAAAAATATGGGTGAAAAAACCTTTAAAATATTCAAGGGCAAAGTAAGAGTAATTTGTGATAAATTTATTTGGGTAATTTGTTTGTTTAATTCCTGAATTATGTACATTCTGTTACTTTGATTATTGAATTTTTGATTTTGATAAATTAGTCCATAAACTTTTGATTTTTAGTAATTTTGGTCATTGATATTCAAATTGATGAAATAGGTTTTTTTTTTTATTTTATTTTAAATTTAGTGCATATAATCATGTTTCAACTCCATATTCACGTGACATTTTACAAAAAAAAAATAATTACACTTCGTCCTTATTCTTATTAAACCCTTAAAATCTAAACTATTTTGAACTTAATGCAATAATTTCTTTAAATTTTTTAGTTATTATGTGATAGGGATACACTTATCTATCATCTGTATTAAGTTTCAAAAATTGTCCATCTTTTTAGTATGAGGGATCAAAACTGTCAAATAACAAAATTAAAGACTAATTTACCAAAATATAAAATTCAGTAACTAAAGTGACATAATATTGAATATTCATAATTTATGAATTAAACGGATAAATTATCCTAACTATTTTTAGTGACACGAAGAAAAATAATATCAAAGCTATTTATGAAATACATTTTTAATACTAAAAAAGTTACTTTTGTTTCGGATAAAAGTGCATGCATAACACGTGAATTGACAAATTAATGGTTACAGGTCTTTATATTATATATCATAAGTAAAACTAAGTCGTTTTAATTATTTAAGCACGTTTGTTTATGGATATATTTACTAGTTGGCTCGCTCGGATTAACTCAATGGGAAGAAAGTCTGAAATTTGAGTTTTTTTACTTCCTTATCAATAATCCCACAACGTAAAAAACATTAAAAAAAAAAATCTAGTAATTAACAACGGATTCCATTACAAGTTGTAAAATTCAAAATCCATGTATTCTTAAATTCAATAATTAAAAAAGACCACTATCAAAAAACAATTAAAAAATACCTAGTGCACTTAATCCATTATCATTAACGTTTTATTGTTAACACTTGTTTAAAATCAAAGTCACAAAAAAAAAAAAAAAAAAAAAAAAAAGAAAGAAAGAAAGAAAGAAAGAAAGAGAAAAAAGAAAAAAAAGAAGCTAGCCTGTTTGGTGCACAAGTTCAGTTTGAGTTGAGTTGAGATTTTTAAGTTTAAATAGTAATTTTTGTTGACTTTTTCAGAAAAGATAAAAAACTTTTTCAGAAAAGACAAAAAACATGATAAAAAAAGTACAGTTTAGTTTGAGTGGAGATGGAGAACCAAACGGGCCCTAAGAACACCAACTATAATTAAAACTTTTGAATATCAACTATTAATGTGACATGTGAATTGTCAATTTTTTATTAATAGATGTTTAAAGTATTATCATATCAATTGATTGTATATTTGAATAAAAAATGATAACTCATTATCATGAGTTTCGATTCAAAAGTTATGATTAAAATTGTATTTGTAGTTCTACAACCCGCGACAAATGTGAAACAGTTTTCTCATTTTGTTAGCCTCTAGTTACAGACTATCTTTTTCATTGCCAGAAAATTAAAAAAAAAGACTAAAAAAAACGTTACATTTATTACTTCAGGGAAAAAAAAAAACCGGATTCCAGATGTAAAATTCAAATCCATGTATTCTTAAGTTAAAAAAAAATAAAAATTGTTTGTTTACACTTGTTTAAAATCAAAGTGAGGCACTAAATACAGCTCGAGTGCTTACGAACTGTTACGGACACAAATAGTGCTTACGATAAATGTGAGACAAATTTTATCGTTCTGTCGGCCTCTAGTTACAGTTACATACAGATTATCTCTTTCATTGCAAAAAATAAAAATAAATAAATAAATAAATACAAAAATAAAAAAACAATATGTTTATACTTTTGCCGCGGCGTTATAGAGGTACTAAAAATCAGAAAGAAAGAAATAAAGAAAGAAAGAAAGAAAGAAAGAAAGAATATATATATATATATATATATGACTGAATTTAAGGTACTCTCAATTATTGCATTTGTAGAAGAAGATGAAGACAATTGATCTATAAATAGAACCCCTACTTCCCTTGCCCATAAACACACTCACACATTTCAAATCAAACCGAAGAGATTTTAATTAGCTAGTTAAGTGCTGTGCTGTGTAGTGCTGTTTATACGCAGCACAAGCTTTTCTAGATCTCTTCCTTGCAATTTAGGCTGCTTAAACACTATCTTTAAAAAAAAAAAAAAAAACATTTTCATATATATATATATATATATATATTTGTCTTCCGGAAATCTACTCCTAACGAATCAAACAGTTCTTTTTTGTTTTTGGAACTAAAATGGCTGCGGCTGCTACTCATGCTAATGGTACTTCTTGCTGTTATTGTGTGTATTTTTTTTTCAATAAAGGGTTCATAGCAAATTTATTGCTGAAATGGGGAGCTTGGATATGGTTAATTGTTGTCAAGAGAATGTTAAATAATGCATGAAAATTGAGAAATGTATATGTAGGCGTAGGAGAAGCTGAGCGTGAAATACAGAAGACATACTGGACGGAACACTCTGCAGATTTAACGTTAGAGTCGATGATGCTCGACTCCAAAGCGTCCGATCTCGACAAAGAAGAGCGACCTGAGGTATACAATATTTGTTTACAAACTTAGGCCGTGTTCTGTATTTCAGAAATGGTAGTAATTTGAACTGGAAAAAAGAAAAAAAAAAAAAGACATTGGACTAAATTTAGTCTAAAAAGTTAAAAATCATAGTATTTTTGTAAATGATATATATATATATATATATGTATATATCTTTTCCATTTATTATGCAGGTACTTTCTGTGCTTCCACCGTATGAGGGAAAATCAGTTGTGGAGCTCGGAGCAGGAATTGGTCGTTTTACAGGGGAATTGGCCCAGAAAGCTGGCCAGGTTCTTGCTTTGGACTTCATTGAGAGTGTCATCAAGAAGGTAGACCACCGACTAAGCATGACATGAAAAACAAGAGATTCATCAATATTCTGTTATTCACCAATTTTAGTATTTTCCAGATGTGTGTGGTCTTATTTTATAATTAATCTATTAAGAGGGGGGTTTCCATTTTTTTTTTCTCTATATTTAGAATGAAAAGATTAATGGACACTACAAGAATGTCAAGTTTATGTGCGCTGATGTGACATCCCCTGAGCTGAATATCTCTCAAGGATCGGCGGATTTGATTTTCTCTAATTGGCTCCTCATGTATTTATCTGATAAAGAGGTATAACGTTACTATCTTCTCTTTGAGTTAATTTACACACGACAGAATTTACCCCAAAAAAAGAAGAAAAAAAAATTAGAGAGGCAAAAATTGGACTGTCTCTCAATTTTTTATAATTAAAAAAAAAAAAACGTTTCAATTTTGTACTTTCTTTTTTTGTTGATGAATTATTGTCCTTTCTTCACCCCCCCAAAAAAAAAAAAAAAAAAAAAAAAAAAACACTATTCTCAGCGAAATTATTGTCCTTCCCCGCTATTTATGACTCTGATTTTTTATTTATTTTTGGTGAATCATCAATCTGATTTTTTTACACATGGGAAATTCAGAGATCATAGGCCCAACGGTAGTACATTAGTGCGGAAACGTGATTTCAATTTGGATTACAGGGACCACGTGAGTCCGTTTGTAATTTTCTTAAAACTGACAATTTCCATCTCCTTTTTTGTTGAAATTATTTAGGGTTTTTTTTTTCCCCTTACTTTATAATTGTTTATTGTTGCACATGGTCAAGCTATGATGCTACTTAAATAATTTAAGTGTAGAATAACCTCACTCTGTCCTTGAGTTAGTTTTTAAGAATAAGTTCTATCCAAGCACATTTAACATAATATCAAGAGTAATATTTTGCAGACGATAGTGGATTTGGAACCTGACTCACTAGACGTGAGGGAGGGTGTTAGATTGTGTATTTATCTTACATTCTTAAGTTATGAGACTGTTATGGTGTTTAAATATAAAATAAATTCTCTCTCCCCTTGAACTAGTTTTTAGGATGAGTTCTATCCAAACTTTTTTAACACTTAATACGGTAGGAATAGTAATACTTTTTATCTTGAGAAATTTTTTTTTTACAAAAAATATAACACATTATATCTATATTTATATATATATATATATATAAATAGAATACACACACATATTAATTCTGGAGGAATAGATTTTGTATAAATATATGGTCACAAGCAACTTCTATTTTACATGGTGTTTAAGATCACAATTCATCAAATTTGTAGGTGAATAATATGCAATATTTCTATTATTTAGAGGCAATTAATAAATTTATATGCGTCACTGCAGGTGGAGAATTTGGCAGAAAGGATGTTAAAATGGTTGAAAGTGGGTGGGCTCATATTTTTCAGAGAATCTTGTTTCCACCAATCAGGAGACTCCAAGCGCAAATACAATCCAACTCATTACAGGGAACCTAGATTTTATACCAAGGTTTGCCTTTAATTAATTTCATGTGCTCATTTGTTATTAAAACTACACAAATTTCATTAAAAGTTTGTTTTTAAAATATTTTCTTAATCATTATAATGAGATCAATTTTACATGGCTATAGGCTTAGAGGTTCATTAGACCACTTAATTAAGCTGAAAATTTTAGGTCTGTCCAGGAGGAAAAGTTTTCCTTTCTCGGAAAACAAACAGCTAGTTATTATTTTATTATTGATTTTTTTTTTTCCATTTAAATGGGAATGATAAGTTTATCACACATCTGGTTCCCGTGCCGGACTAACATTGTCATCAAGTTGGTGTTAGCTACGTGGGGTCCAATTATTTATTATTATTATTATTATTTTTCCTGGTTTTCCCTATAAGTTTGTGATAAGGTAGTTCTATTTGGGGGCCACGTGTATATTGTTTTGTCACCCATCGGCATTGTGACATTATGGTTGTGTAATATAAGGTTGTCAGTTAGAATTTTATACATATATACACACACAAAAGAAAACAAAAAAAATGAAAATTTCAGCAAGGCGATTGTTGAATTTGTTATCAGGTTTATGCTATGTTTTGGCGAGAGGGGTGAAAAATAAAAAGGAAGAATTAGTAAAACATTTGGGTAATGAAAAAAAGAAGGTTTTTCAACAGGTTGTTTGATAGAAGAGAAAGAAAACAAGAAAACAATTGTCTAATCAAAACCGTTTTACAATTATAACATCATATAAATTAAGAGATGATGATAGATTAAGTCTAAATATTTATCTTATCTATAATTGTTTCGTCAATAATTTTCCATCAATTTTTCTTTCCAAAATTAGAATGATTAAAAAGTGGTGGGATCCATAAATTTTCAATTTCTCTTCCATCCCAGTTTCTTCTGTGTCAAACAACCACAATTTAATTTTCTTTTCCAAAATCCCTCCTCTAATTATTTCCTCTCCCTTTCTTTTCCTCTAATTTTCCATCCATTAGGGATGCTACGTAATGTGGAATCACTAAGGTTTGAAATAAAATTTTTAGACCGTATTATATATGTATCGTTCTTATGTTATATCTTTTAATATTTGAGGGTATTTTTAGATTATACCGTTAGGATAGTGATATTTGTGATTATAAACACGCCTCTATCTTATGACACGTACTTGGCTTTACTCAGTTCTAATAATTCACTGTCAATGTGTGATAAAGCATGTGAATGAACTTTTTTTTTTTTTTTCCTTTTGTTTTGTTTTGTTTTGTTTTTTGCTTTGCTTCATGTATCGTTATTTTGTCATCTTTTTATACATGTGTTTTGTAGTAAAAGATTGTATGATTACGATGAGAATTTTAGAAGGAAAAGAGGGTAAAATACACACACACACAATTAATGGAATTAAATAAAGAGTCGTATACCCTGTAACTACCCAGTACTATACATGAAACATGAAACATCAAACAAAACATCAAAATATATATGAAACATTAAAAATAAATTAAAAAAAAAAAACAAAAATTATAGGGTAAATTCTATTTTTTCCCCTAGAAATTGATGACTTTATAACTTTGTCTCCTGAATTTTGAAATTGATATTTCTATCTCTTAAACTTAAAAATGTTAAGAAGAATACACATCAAACTACAAACGTTAGTAAAATCATCCCTTCTATCATTTAATGCATTTAAAACTTTACCCTTGAACATTGATACTAACATTTACACATGCACAACTTTAACTACTAGCAAAAAAAACACTCGTCATATTTTGTCCACTAATGTGATACTAGTTTAAATAATAAAACGTTGTTTTGAACTAAAAATTTTATAAAACGTAAATAATCTTGAAACATCTGACAAAATTCTACATTTCTAAATATCCAAGTTCCTTTAATTTTTCTTTGTTTTTCTTGTAATGATTTAAATTTTAAAACAAATATTATTAACACATTAGTCATTTTCACGTTTTATATTTTGCCTTTGTATTTGTTTTGT
Organism: Ficus carica; assembly: GCA_009761775.1. NCBI lineage: Eukaryota > Viridiplantae > Streptophyta > Magnoliopsida > Rosales > Moraceae > Ficus > Ficus carica. The sequence goes on along the minus strand of CM019744.1, from coordinate 15,032,089 downwards.
TTTCTTTGTCTTTTATCCTTTCCTTTGTTATTGGCGTATTTGAATGCACCGCAACCACCCCCCCCCCCCCCTCCTTTTTTTCTTTATTTATTTTTTTGGATTTTTTGATTTAATGAAGTTGAACAAAATTAGTTAAATTTGTGTGTGTGTGTGTGTGTGTGTGTGTGTTTTTTTTGGGGTCTCTTTCTATTGCATCGAATGGTTTTGTTCAGTTAAATTTTAATATTTAAAAAAAAAAATCAAGATAATTATAAGTGATTGTGCATATTGCTTTCTTTTAAATAAAGTTGTATTGATTTTTTTGAGTGTTTAATTTTGAATTTTAATATATGTTTAAGGTTATTTTTCAACTAATAAAAATGTTACTTCAAATTGATTTTTTATTATTTAAATTAGTGTCATATGAGCCCTTAAGTAGACGAAATATAAAAAAAAAATGAGTGTTTTTACTAATAGTTTAAAGTTGGAGAGATATAAACATCAATTTTCAATATTCAAGAGGTAAAGTTGCAACTGGCCTAAAATTATAGGTGACAAAAATAAAGTTTTTATGGAAAAATATGACAGATTTTGCTAACTGTTTAAAACTAGTGTGACATTCTTCTTTTAACATTTCAAAATTTGAAGAGTCTAAACACTAATTTTCAAATTTCAAATAGCAAAGTTATAAAAGAGCACTAAAGTGTCAATATATGTGATACATATTTGCAACACAATCGTACAATACTTCCTTTAAGACTTATGATACATATTTGCTAATAATTATATTTGCTACTGCGTCGTTAGGTCTTCAAAGAATGTCTTACATGTGATGAATCTGGAAATTCCTACGAACTTTCTCTTGTTAGCTGCAAATGTATCGGAGCTTATGTCCGAAACAAAAAGAACCAAAATCAGGTATATTTGGAAAAATTTCCAAGACTTTTTGCCTGGCATATGGGTTTTGAATATCGATATATATATATATATATGCCTAATTGATGAGAGTTTATATATATATACATATATGTATGTATGTATGTATATGTGTGTGTGTGTGTAAAACTGCATAATTGGTGCAGATTTGCTGGCTATGGCAAAAAGTTCGTTCACAGGACGACAGAGGATTTCAGAAGTTCTTGGACAATGTTCAGTACAAGTGTACTGGCATCTTACGTTATGAACGTGTGTTTGGACCAGGTTATGTCAGCACCGGAGGGCTTGGTAATTCTATAACTTTTCTATTGCCCACCATTTGTTTGATAAAAAGTCTATTAGAAATTTATGAAACTTTTAAAAGAAGTTATTTTTTAATTTTTTAATTTTTACTGTTTAATGCATTGTATTAGTAAGATTATTAAGAGCAAACTTCATGCATTTTGGATATCGTTAAAATTGCATCCTTATTATCTTTAATCTCAAGTTTATACCTTTTCTAATTGGTCAAATAATGCTAATTTTAGCCATTTGATGACTTTACTAGTTGTAAGGCATACGTAGTCATTGTGTTGATAAACAAGTAACACCATGTACGTGTTATATTTGTCGGATGATAGAGAACACTAACCATATCTATCCCATGTTGTATTGCAATTAGACATGGGATAGACATGGGATAACCATATCTATCCCATGTCTAATCGCTATACAACATGTGAAACACCATGAATACTACTGTCCATGGTAAATTTGGTTTTGCTCCTGTAGTCGTACTTGAGTAATAACATGATTGCGTTATTCTTCGTGTTCTCTTCCCTCCCTCCACGGAAAGGTCGTATGAGAATATTGGATTTCTTGTGCAGAAACAACAAAGGAATTTGTAGAGAAGTTGGAGCTTAAGCCTGGCCAGAAAGTTCTAGATGTTGGTTGTGGCATCGGAGGAGGGGACTTCTATATGGCGGAGAACTTTGATGTAGAGGTTGTTGGTATTGACCTGTCTATAAATATGATTTCTCTTGCACTTGAACGTGCAATAGGACTTAAGTGCTCTGTTGAGTTTGAAGTTGCTGATTGCACCAAAAAAGAATATCCCGAAAACTCATTCAATGTCATATACAGCCGGGACACCATATTACACATTCAAGTAATGCAATCTTCTCCTAGTCATTTTAATGTTGGGCTATTTATGAACTCTTTTGCTTGCTCTTCTTGTTCTAGTATGTTTCATGACATTCGAACAACTGCAGGACAAACCGGCGTTGTTCAGATCATTCTGTAAGTGGTTGAAGCCGGGAGGGAAGGTTCTCATAAGTGACTACTGTAAGAGTCCTGGAACTCCGTCTTTGGAGTTTGCCAAGTATATTAGCCAAAGAGGATATGATCTCCATGATGTGGAAGCATATGGGCAGGTTGATTTGAGTCTTCTTGTAGATTTTCACCCATTTACACACACACACACACACACACATATATATTGTGTTCTGTAATAACACGATTTTGTGAACGTAATGATCTCAGATGCTTAGGGATGCTGGTTTTGAGGATGTTGTTGCAGAAGATCGCACTGATCAGGTTTGTATTCTATACAGCATTTTAGTATTTTTTTATTTTTTCCCTCGAAGGTAAACTTTATTCAGCTTCCTGATCTTACACCATGTTCAATGCTCGTTCTCATTACAGTTCATAAAAGTTCTGCAACGGGAATTGGATGTTGTTGAGAAAGAAAAGGATGAATTCATCGCTGACTTCTCTGAAGTACGCTTCCCCCCTTTCATTGTCATGCTTTTCAGTAATGATCTATATAATTCTCAATAGTTTAGCTCTACTAGGCAGTACAATTATCGTGACAAAAAAGTAATCGGGCACAACTTATACAATTTCCTTAGTTATTACACTCTATTACATTTTTTTGACAATGGGAGGCTCTGTGATGATTTATCACTAGACTAAACTTGTAATATCGCTCTTTATTGTTACATCTAAGTAGTTGTGATATTGATATTTATTCTTCTTACTCTTTTTGGGTTATTTGGATTGCAGGAAGACTATAACGAAATAGTTGGCGGATGGAAAGCAAAGCTAATCAGGAGCACATCTGGGGAGCAAAAGTGGGGACTCTTCATTGCCCAGAAAAAGTGAATCGAGTGTCTAGAATTTTCCGTATGCTTTGCATAGCGGTTTCTAACATGTCTCGAGTTCTTGGTCGCGTATATGTCGTTTAAATTTACCAATTTATGTCATCTATGTTTGTCGTGTCTTTGAAAATGCCCTTCTCTGTTGTTAATAAGGAGGCCAAGAGTTATTCTATGTACTTCTTGCAAATTTCCTTGTGTACTGCTGTCTGGTATTTTGTTCTGTCTTATGGTAGCAATGTCTCAGCTGTGGAAAACCAATGCAAATGATTTTAAATAAATGATTATGTAGACAAAGCTTAAGTCTATGTTTGGTAGAGTGGAAACGGAGAGCAAGGATGTCGGAGTATGGATTTTAGAGAAGAGAAGAGAATCTTAAGTTGTTTTGTAGAGAGAAAATTGGGAAGTAATTCATGGGGCCACAAATTTTTAATCATTCTAACTTTGGAAATAAAAGATAAGGGAAAATTTTGACCAAAAAAAAAAAAAAGGTATGTAAGTGAACTATTTTGACATTAATCATTCATCATCTTCTTAATTATTTAAGATTATAATTGTAAAATGCAATAAATTAGACAATTTCTTTCTATTTTATCAAATAACATGAAAGGAAATTTCCATCATTTCTTTTATTTCTTGCCTCTTAACATTTTATTTTGCCTTCCTTTCTATTTTCCATCCCACCTACTAAACATAGTATTATATATAGTTTTCTTTTAGCGTAAACCGAGGCAATTTTGATTTCAAATATATGATTTGCTAATGTAGATTAACTCTAGGAGATCGAACTAACAATTGGTTTCAAATTGACCGCTGACTCTATACAAATTAATTGTTAATTTCACATTCTACAAGGGTCAAGCATCCTTGCAATTGTAACACGATAGTAAAGGTTTTGTATGTGACCAAATCAAGGAGAGATGTTACATTGTAACACGGTCTTTCAAATTATTTTTTTATTTTTTTTGAAAAGGAAAATTTCATTAAACTCACTAAAGAGATTCAAAAATATCAAACATAAGAAATCTCGTATTACATGAGACAAAACCCTTCAACAAGAAAGGATCCACTAGTAAAATCTGATGACGCTCAAAGGGAAAGTGATGAGGACGTAGTCACAGGCAGGAGCAAGTGGGATGAGACATATTTAGATCCAATTCTAGTTCCCATTGGTCCGGTTACAAGGGCTCGCGCGAAGAAATTAAAAGACGCACTTATGGGGCTGATTCGAGCAACTTGGTCTCAAGCTATTGCATGGAGGCCCATCGAGGGAATTACAAGCGACAACCAGCACAACAAATGCGTAATCCAAGTAATCGAAGAGACCCAGTAATTACGCTTGCAAGATCAATAGCTGTCACTTTGTTTCCGTTTTGAGAACTCTTCCATCCTCAAGCACAATTGGTGACAGCAAATCATCTACGCATTTATTATTCAGATTCTTTTTATTTTGAAATATTGTAAGGCTTTTTAGCCATTTAGGGAACATGCCATATTTGCTTTGTTTTTTATTGCTTCAGAATTGGTTATTTCCTTTTTGGGGTTACTGTCTAGGGCAATTAGGGATGGAAAACCCTCCTATATATATGTACCGTACGGAATTCTTAGGGGGCAGATCAGTTTTATGAAAAAAATTTTGAGACTTAATTCTCTCTAGTTCTTAGACGAACTTTTTGAACTTATCGGAGAAATCCGTGGCGTTCATACGACTTATCAATCAGTCCTTCCATAACTGATTGTGGCGTCCTCACATACCAAGGTTCGTGCTTCTTGTTAGGCATCGGGTCGCGGTTCCATTCAAATCCGTTTAGAATTCGATCTTGGAGACTAATTTGATTACGGGTTTCGTCATAAGTTGGCGTGGTTCGTATCATTTGGTATCAGAGCCTAGGGTTCTAATCAGGTTTTGCTTATCCTATCTTTTAATTTTCGTTTATGTTCAAATAATCTTGAGTCTTGATTCACAGTATTGATTCAGTATAAAAAAAAAAAAAAAAAAAAAAAAAAAAAAAAATCCAAAAAAAAAATGGCTGAAAGTCTTCAAGAACTTAGGGTTAATTAGGTTTTCTTGTTATTGTTGGGATTGGAATTTCGTGGGGATTAATAGTCCTTTTTGTTTGCTCTCAGTCGAAACTGTGTAGGAGACGATTTAAAAAAAAAAAAAAAATCAAATCCAGATTATCAAAAGAAAAAGCAGAAAAAAAAAAATATGGAAACCTTTCTTAAATTTTTAGGCTGTTTCTTGTTATTCAGGGTTAGGGAAGTCCAAAATTACGTTTCTTTTGGGGTGTTAATTCTGAGCCTATTTTCTGTCCGCGTTTGTTATCATTCTGTATTTAATCTAAGCTTTCTTGGTAAATTGGTTTGTGAATTGCCATGGGAGATTCGATATTGATTTGATTAGTTCTATAAGAACTGAGTGAGGATTAACGAGTGGAAAAAGGCAAGAGAGGCGAGAGCATTACAGAGAACAAAAGCCCAAAAGTATTGAGTGTAACACGAGAGAAATTGTGTGAAAACCAGTTCAAGAGAGAAACACGTAAGGGAGTGTGGTAAGGTCCTTTTTATTCTCTCTAATTTTGTTTTGCAGCAAAAATAAAATGTCAAACAATAGCAAGAACACTACTGAAGGTACTACTGGAGCAGTAGATCCAAAACTCCTCATGGAAGCGATGATGGGAGAGATGAGGCGAATGTTGAGAGAAGAGTTGGAGCAGCTACATGAGAGAGTAGACCGAATAGAAAACGCACGCGTGGAACAGCCACAGCATGTTCCTCACGCGCGTAGGCGAGAAAGGGTACCAGTTAGAGGAGAGGCCCATGATTACTACGGAATTGATGGGGATGATTTCGATGAAGGAGAAGACTCCGCGGGTAGTCACAGAAGATTTGGACGGGATAGAGGAGTTAGGAATCGGGGAAATGATGGTATGAGTGGCATCAAAATGAAGATACCGTCTTTCCAAGGCAAATCTGATCCCGAAGCATACTTAGAATGGGAGAAGAAAATGGAGTTCATCTTTGACTGCCAAACCTACTCCGAAGCGAAGAAGGTAAAATTAGCCGTAATTGAATTTTCTGATTACGCTATAACTTGGTGGGATCAACTTGTCATAAATAGGAGAAGAAATAGAGAGCGGCCTATCGAGTCATGGGAAGAGATGAAGGCTGTGATGAGGAAGCGATTTGTGCCAGCGTACTACTACCGGGAGTTGTACAACAAGCTGCAAAATCTTAAGCAAGGCACCCGGAGTGTGGAGGAGTACTACAAGGAGATGGAGGTCATGATGATCCGCGCAAATATAGAAGAGGATCAGGAGGCTACAATGGCAAGGTTTTTGGCGGGCTTGAACCGAGAAACTCAAAATGCCGTCGAGTTGCAACATTATGTGGAGTTGGAGGACATGGTCCACATGGCTGTCAAAATTGAGAATCAACTCAAGAGGAGGGGCAGTAACACGCGTCCAAGCCAAAATCCGAGTACCTCAGCTTGGAAGGCGCAAGCATGGAAGAAGGATGAGAAGCAACTCAACCCAAGGCCAAAAGCCGAACAGAAACAGGAGGAGGCCAGCCATAGGAACCAAGGTAAATCCGATTCTTCCACTACTCGGAATCGTGATATTAAGTGCTTTAAATGTCAAGGCAGGGGTCACATAGCTAGCCAATGTCCGAACAAACGAGCTACGGTGATGCGAGACAATGGAGAGATTGAAACCGACAAGGAATCGGACAATGATTCTATGCCTTCATTAGAGGATGTCGACGATGAGGAGTACGCTGTCCAAGGTGATTTGTTGGTTGCAAGAAGAGCTCTACGTGTGCAAGCCAGAGAAGATGAAGAGGAGCAGCGGGAAAACATCTTTCATACTAGGTGCCATGTCCAAAACAAGGTATGTAGTGTGATTATTGATGGTGGAAGTTGTACTAACGTTGCTAGCGCAACCATGGTAGAAAAGTTAGGGCTGCCGACAATCAAGCATCCTCGACCTTATAAATTGCAGTGGTTGAATGATAGTGGGGAGGTAAGGGTGTGCAAACAAGTGTTAGTTTCTTTCCGCATTGGAAGATATGAAGATGAAGTTTTGTGCGATGTAGTTCCAATGCAAGCTGGACACTTGTTACTAGGTCGACCATGGCAATTTGATCGACGAGTTAAACACGATGGCTTCACAAACAAATACTCGTTCGTTCACAACCAAAGAACGGTCACTCTTGTGCCGTTAACACCAAAACAGGTCTATGAAGACCAAGTGAGCTTACAGCGAGAAAGTGAGAAAAAGAAAATGAGTGAGGAAAAATCAAGAGTGGGAGTGCAGAGAGAGAGTTCGGCCAGTGAGAGAAAAAAAGAAGAGGTGGCCGAGAAAAAGGAAAGCAAAGAGAGAAAGGGAGAGAAAATCGAGAGGACTGAAAATAATACTCAACAAGCCCATGAGAGAAAAGCAGAGAGAAAAACAAACTTTTATGCGAGAGGCGGTGAGATCAGAAGGGCGATGTTTATAAATCAGCCAATGATTGTACTTTTGTACAAAGAGGCACTTTTCAACACTAATGATCTTGACCCTGCATTGTCTAGTTCTGTTGTTTCTCTATTGCAGGAATTCGAGGATGTATTTCCGGACGAGGCGCTTGATGGTTTGCCACCAATTCGGGGAATAGAACATCAGATTGATTTAATTCCAGGTGCTTCAATCCCAAACCGACCGGCTTCTGATGCAGGCAATGATTGAGGACAAATCCTTTCAAGAAGAGGGGAATGATGAGGACGTAGTCACAGGCAGGAGCAAGTGGGATGAGACGTATTTAGATCCAATTCGAGTTCCCATTGGTCCGGTTACGAGGGCTCGCACGAAGAAATTAAAAGACGCACTTATGGGGCTGATTCGAGCAACTTGGTCTCAAGCTATTGCATGGAGGCCCATCGAGGGAATTACAAGCGACAACCAGCACAACAAATGCGTAATCCAAGTAATCGAAGAGACCCAGTAATTACGCTTGCAAGATCAATAGCTGTCACTTTGTTTCCGTTTTGAGAACTCTTCCATCCTCAAGCACAATTGGTGACAGCAAATCATCTACGCATTTATTATTCAGATTCCTTTTATTTTGAAATATTGTAAGGCTTTTTAGCCATTTAGGGAACATGCCATATTTGCTTTGTTTTTTATTGCTTCAGAATTGGTTATTTCCTTTTTGGGGTTACTGTCTAGGGCAATTAGGGATGGAAAACCCTCCTATATATATGTACCGTACGGAATTCTTAGGGGGCAGATCAGTTTTATGAAAAAAATTTTGAGACTTAATTCTCTCTAGTTCTTAGACGAACTTTTTGAACTTATCGGAGAAATCCGTGGCGTTCATACGACTTATCAATCAGTCCTTCCATAACTGATTGTGGCGTCCTCACATACCAAGGTTCGTGCTTCTTGTTAGGCATCGGGTTGCGGTTCCATTCAAATCCGTTTAGAATTCGATCTTGGAGACTAATTTGATTACGGGTTTCGTCACAAGTTGGCGTGGTTCGTATCAGAAAGACTTATGCTTGAGGCCCGATAACGGGAATATACCTCGACACATTGAAATCGAGCACATGTAAGGCTTTTTTTCGACAAACCCCAACAATCAATGTATTTCTTAATCAATCAAGGGCCAAGACTTAGTAGTACTAGGACCACGACTAACTCCACATAGAAATAACTCTAGCAGAACCAAAATACCGTCAAAACTCAGATCTGACGAATAAACAACTAACTCGGAATGTGAAAAAACCACCTCCATTATTATAAATAACAAAAAGCACTAAAACACCCAAAGAAAAGATGACGAAGACATTACCATTATTACATACAAACTTAGACACCAAAAACAAAAAAACCAATCACACGGAAAGAGTCATTGCTGATAAAACGAACCACAACGTCGGGAAAAACTAGGTTACCGAAGCCGAACTGCTGCAGGACCTCTTCGGCGCATGACAACCATGCACCAACTATCTCATTCATGCCTTGCTCGTTCCCACAACGCCCATCCTCCTTCCACGGGCTTGTCTCTACTAAGACCTTATCATATAATTCTCACCTTTATCTCTAGGGCTGAGAAACTAGAGACAGACTAAAGGTTGCCCTCGGAATCTGGACCCAAGAGAGAAAAACGATTGAGAAACCCTAACCCTCACGCGTTAGAGAGAAAGAGAAAGGGAAACTTTCAAATTACTTTTGTCAATTTTATTTCACAAATTCTATGAATTTATCGGTTTTTAATCCCTAATTACAGTTGCAAGCATAACTTTTTAAACCATCTTCCCAAAGCACGATTGTTGTAGCATTGGAGATCAACGTTGACCATTTGATTGAGGCAAATCTCATCCAATAGGCAAGAAAATAATCAATGATCTTCTTTTATATTCATTTACTCTACTTTCCAATCTCATCATCTTTCCTTTACAGTTTGATAAACGCAACCTAATGTGTTTGGTAGGAGAGAAAATAGAAGAAAAGAGGGGGACAAAAGATTATGCAAAGGATTTTAAAATTTATGGTTATTTGGTAAAAGAAAAAAAGAATGAGGAAATGACTAGACTTCATATTAAAACAACTCATTTTAATCTCTCCTAAATTGAAAAAAATTGTTGAAAGGATTACATACTAAACATCATAAGATAAATGATCTCTGTTTCGTTCTTCGTTTTAACTATTAAATAAAAAATCTATGCATTTAGGCCTAAGCTATGATTTGAATTATTTTTTTTTGAAATTGGCTTATGCTATGATTTGGTAGGTATAGTTTGTAAAATGTTTTTACAATGATTTTAAAAGCATTGTCGTCTGCAATGTCAAGCTAGTGACATTGAATGCCAAAGGTCTCGAGATTGTCTTCCAAGTCCATTCTACTAGATTCCTATCATATTTGCCAAAGTTTATGTATAATCACATATGTTCTTTAAAAAATAAATATAATAACAACATATATTAGATATATATTGAGTTTCAGTAACACCAACATGTTTTAAAAGTCAAGTAACATGAAGTAATTCTATACAAGTTTTATAAATCACAATAGCAAATGTTACACTAATTTTGACTTTTAATTACACGAAGTTGTTTTAAAAGTTACCTAACATGAAGTTCTGTACAGGTTATTTGAATACCAAAGGTTACTCGAAAATTGACCCTCAGTTACACGAAGCTATATCAAATGTATTCATAACATAAGCTTCCATTTATCATGTTGTTTTTATAGCGAGTAAAACACGTTCTAATTTTTTTTTTTCCGGTTAATTACTTTATAATTTAAGCAGACATTGTACCATTTTGTTTCCTATCTGAGTATAATATTGTTTGTTCTCTTTACGCCTATCTGTTTGAAATAATTTATACACTTTAGACAAGAGTTTGTTAACCACTGAACAATACTATAGACTGCTAGAAGTGTTAAGCATCACCTATTAATAAAAGGTGGATCCCACATGAACACATAAAAGATTCAACTTTTATTTATGATAGTGTTTAGCATCTGCCGTATCCCAAATGTTGCAAGGTAGTACCCGGTTGCTCGGTTTGCTCAACTCGGCTACAGGGCATGCTGGGCTGCTCGGCCGGCTACAGGCCACGCTAGGCTGGCTAGTTCTACAATAGGTTATGCTCGGCTACCCAGCTCAGCTACAGGTCACGCTAGGCTGCCAAGCTCGCCCATCATAATAGTTCACCAAGCAAGATAGAGGTTGTGCATGCGGGGTAGAGTGCTGCCCGGTAGCCGAGCAAGGAAGTGGTCTTGAAGCCTTCCCCTCAAAACTAGTGACCAACTAGTGAAGAACACCGGTGATCTTCCTACAAGACCTTATCTCTCCCCTAGCATGCGTGAAGGGCACGATGTAGCAAACTCGGGACCACTCAGCTTGTAGTCTAACGGCCGAACATAGGGAATCTATGCCAGGGACATATGGCTCCTAGCTAGTGTCCTCCGCATGGCATCCCCGTGTTCCCACAATGGCCCGAGACACTGTTTCACGTGCAAGACACATGACAGGAGCATAACCAATCCCATATTTATCGGGTTAATTATCTCTTCGGGTTAGCTCGACACTACCCGGGCAGGATCTGACCAAGACTCGTCCTGACAACCACTTTATAAATACCAAGCTCACACAACTTGTTAGGTACAAACGTTCTTACCTACTAAATACTCTGCCTCATTCCAAGTCTTTTAGCTTAGTGTGTTAACTGAGTATTGGAGTGCTTTCAGCGGACACCCCCACCAGTATCCCCCTTTATTCCAAAGCTCTTCTTTTCTTCCTTACGGGCTAGACAAGTCTGACCACCGAGCCTAGCCATACGTGGTGTTGAAATTCATTTTTTGGCATCAACACCGAATACATTCTCCACATGATTTGAAGTGGTTTCCCACCTTACTCTAGCCGTGCCTAATCCGTCCGACTATCGAACATAAGCTAGAGCCTATACATATGTTTATAGCATATTTAAGTTAAATAATAAAAATTCGTTCTAAAAATATACGGTACTAATTAAGCATCCTTTATATACTACCACCATAAATTAATAATTCTCCTCCATTTTTTTTGTTTTTGTTATGAGAAAATTACCCAAATAATCATATATATTTTTTTTTATATATTGATCAACGTAACATAAACTTTTTATCTTGATCAACATAGCACAAAAGTTAGTTTACTTTAGTTTAATTTTGTATCAAGTTGATTTAATATTATTATTTTGTATCATATTAGTGTAATAATCTTTAAATTTATGTTAGTTATGTATTTTTCCTGTTGTTGTTTTCTGTTTAGTTTTGTTTTCTTTTTTTTTTAAACAAAAAGAAGTGTAGTAGTTCGAGGCTTGAGATCAATAATTGTTCCCACCCCCCAAGATTCTCGTCTTCCTCCCAGAAGACACTCAAGATTTAGATCTGATCTGATTGTAAAACTTTAGCACCAAAACAAAATAAAATAAAATATATTTGGAAAAAAAAAAAAAAAAAAAAACAAATGGTACTCTGTCAAAATGGCATCAAAATTTGCCGGACTGCGACAAAAGACACCTCCAGAAAATGGTCCCCATATATAGCAAGCGAGCAACCGTCCATGATTCAGAAAATTCAGTACAGATTCAAAGGAAAAAATAAATAAAAAAATAAAAAGATTACAGAATTTTCAATTTTCTAAAACTTAAAATAATTTGTAACTAGTTGGGCATTAGATCTATGTAAAATTTTTCAAAGTGATCTCTTGATTTTGTGCAAATTAAGGATTCCCGTTAAGCCGCTTTATGCGCCTATAGTCCTTATCGTACGTTGGTCGCCCCCTCTGCCTAGATGGATTAAAAATCAATACCGATGGTGCTGCTTGAGGTGTGTCTGTTGGTCCTAGCTATGAAGGTTTTTTATTTTATTTTATTATTTTTATTTTTTTTTGGAGGTTTTTGTAAAAGGTCGCTTTTAATGCTTTGGCTTTTGAAGCTGAGGTCATGCATATTGGATTTTGGATTTTATGATTGTTATTGTGAAAACTTGTAATTAGTTTCATTGGTATAATTTTATAGGTTGAATGTGACTAATCTTATGTGGTAAAAGTTTTTCGTAGACCCAAAAAAAAAAAAAAAAAAACATAGTAAATTCCGAACATGTTATACAATCTTTAAACGTTATTTTAATAAAAGAATTTTCGAGCATGTTTACTAAATATATATATATATTAGAGTTTGAATCTCCAACTCTCAATAGTTTTAACATCTTAATTATATCTATTAACTAATATATGTAATTTTTTAAGGGGAATTTTATAAAATCTTAAAAATGTAACTAGCAAATTTTTGATATAAATAATTTATTAAACAAACAAAAAAGTAAAAACCTTCTAACATTCTCTAGTGGCAAATTTATGATAAAAGAGAAAAAACAATGATATATATATATATATATATATATATGTATGCTTAATTTTTATACTCTTGGTAAAAAGACTCCCTTGGGCTGCTAATTGAAAAAAATAAAAATAAAAAAGCCGAAAAATTTATTAAATTTAAATTGTCTAAAAAATGAGAGATATTTTTATAATCATTAGAAGAAACAAATACTTAACCACCACATACATAATGTGTCCGTTTGTGTCTAAGATTATGATGTAAAAAGGCAAAGACTTATATTAGTTTTAATTGAGTAGTGGGAATAAATCCTTGTGATCGGATACCTAAACTTGTTATTGTTCATGAAGAAAATAGAACATCCTGTAAATACAACTACCAACCAAGATACATTAATTGTAATCTACAAAAATGTTTACTTTTTTTTTTGAATGCACAAAAATGTATACTAGATTCAAATGACAAACCATTATAATATATATTTTTGAAGTCATGCCAAAGTCAAAAATCTGTCCGTGATGAGATTTATGTCCTCTGTTGAGGTCAAAATTCGTACCTCATTTTTTAGTGTCTACGCGTTAACTCGGATCGTCCGAAGATCAAGAATCAACTCAGAAATGATCCAGACGGCTTCATCAACTGATAAGGAAGCTCGATTCTTGAGTCGACAGACATTGACATCCAGTCGATCGACATCATATCTGAGTTGATTCGGATCTTCGGGCAATCCGAGAAATCAACTCCACGAGTCGATCTAAGCACCTATATGAGGTCGACGCACATAAAGATCAGGAAACTTCCCAGATTCATTCATGTACATGAATCATATGAAGATCATTGCCTAATTAAGGAAAAAATCAGCCTAAAAGGGGACTTTTCTAATTCAATAAAGCAAGCTAAATATAGAAAGTCAGCCTAAATCAAAGAAGGCAACTTTCTATTAGCAAATATGACAAAACCTACACCAAATCAGGTAACTAAGGCCATCAATCATCATCTATAAACAGAGGGCATCACCACACATCCAAGGCATGGAAGAATTCATCTCAAATCAAATATAGATCATCACACATCATTCAGATCTTCCCAATTTATCGGACATCATTTTTGATATATTGAGATCATCTTCGATCATCTCGCAAGAGGCTAAGCCATCTTGGAATCATCCTAGAATTCCCGTAATTCTCTCATCCTTACCCGAATCTCTCTACTTCCTGTTATCTGTCTATTTCTTGCGTTTCCCATCTCAATTCTTCACATATTTACTGTTACTACTTTCATTGTAATATTTGATTAATTATAGCGAAACCCTCGAAGTCACCATAGAGGACTAGATCTCACATTGAGAGTGAACCTCTATAAATTTTGTATGTTCGTTCTCTTTTAATTTTCTTTACAATTATTTTGTAGCTAACGGACTCAGTCAACTCAATGCGCATTAAGTCAACTCAACAATACATATATAAATTCTAAACCGACTCGATTCGATTCGACTGTAGATTTTACCCCCTACATCCACCAAACACAAAATATCGTAAAAGAAAAAAGAAAAAAGAAAATGAGGCATCAAAATAGCATCCATAAATTTGACTAGCACCTCATTTGTCCTTAATCTAGATCAATTGGGGAGCATGTCAAAAAAGATGTATAAGTTGGGAGGAAAAATATAAAATTCATTATTGTTATCGGTTTTTTTAGGTGACTCTCACTTATTATTATTGTTGAAAATGACTATCACTTATTAAATAAAGACTAAATTCCAAATTTGATTTTCAGAGTTTTAATCCAAACCTCTTTTCTCTCTCACGCTAAAGGACCTAGCATGGTTATTATTATTATAATTATTTTATTACAAGAATACAGAAAAATATAAACAAAAAATAAAAAGTATCCTAGAAAAATTGTACAAAAAAAAAAAAAAAAAAAAGCCTAAAAAGAAAAAGAAAAAGAATTGGCATATTATCTACGTTAAACACCACAATAACAAAAAGAGACCGCTGTTTGAATCTCGTGACTGTGGTACCCTTATGGGTTGTTTGTCTCTTAGATTTGGATCTAAAAAGTCTATTTCAGTTTTTGTCTTTTTTTTTTTTTTTTTTTTTTTTAAAGTCTATACAAAATTTACTTTTTTTGTTTTTGAAAAAAAAAATTTTATCTAATTTTTGAAAAGTCAACCAACTTCAATAAAAAATTTCATTCTAAACTGGTGTATCAAACGGCAAACTTATTTTATTAGTAGATAGTGCTTAATATCACCTTATCTTTTATGTTGTATTTGGTATGGTAGAAAGTGGAAGGAGGAAGGAAGTGAGGGAAGGGATTATTGGATGGAAAATATTAGATTGACTTGTTTGATAGGAAGGAAGAGAAAAGGGGAAGGAAAAATGGGTAGGAAAAAAATATAACGGGACTTACAATTTAATATCCTCTAAAAGTGGGAGGAAAACTAAAATTCATCCTATATCTATTAAAATTATGTTTCCCCTTGCTTTTACTAAAGAATATGTTAATATAAATAAAATAGTAATTATATAACTTTTTATTTTCTCTCATTTTATGATACTAAGTAATATAAGGGAAAAGTAAAATATTTTATTTCCCACTTATTTTTTTTAACTTCAATTTTTACTTTCCTTCTTACCAAATAAGGCTTAGGCCTTGTTGACGTTCGAGTTTAAACTCAAAATTTTCATATTAGTTTTTGTCTTTTTCTGAAAAGTCAACAAAAATTTTCAACTTAAACTTAAAATTTTCAACTCAAATTCATTACCAAACGGAGCCTTAATATAATTTAAAAAAAATGTTGTTAAGGACGATAATATGTTCTCTTGTCACTTTCAAAAAATTAAAAACAATTGTTGTTAGTCATGTTCATGCATCATCCGGTTCACGTGTAATGTACAAGTGCTAATCTCATCACGTGACCCGATTATCTTATAATATCTAATTAATAATTATCTATGAATTTAAAGCCCCTTTTTAACCAAATTTAAAAATAAAATAAAATAAATATCAGATTCAGTTAGGTTCGTTCATTTGGCAATCGAGTACACGTAGCTTCACCGGGAGTATCGCCAATCGCCAGTACATCCCAAAACCAAATTTACCAAAAAGCCCCCCATCCCAACAACCCCCGAGACCGACAGACCAAGACGAGCTCTATAAATTGAAGCTTACAGTTTCTCAGCAATTATTCAGGCAAACAAACAAACCGAGACCGCCACAACCCACCACACACAACGCAGAAAGAGTTTAGCCTCTTTCCTCTTTCCATTTTCCCTTTTCCTTCGGTTGCGGAAGCGTTGTCCTATGCAGCAGAAAGGTCGTCTCTTTAATCGAAGATCCAGGAGCTTTTCCAGAAGCCGCATTGCCATTGAGGGATCTTAATTAGCTACCAATTCTCCCTTCATTTTCCCTCCTTTATTTTTCACTTTCTTTCTTGCCAAACAAACACCGCGAATTTCCTCTTCGATCTGCAATGGCCGACGCTTGTGCTAAGTATGAGAATGGTATGGCCCTACGTCGGTTTTTTTTTTTTTTTTTTTTTTGGTTTGGTTCGGTTTTGCTGAATGGTTTTGATCTTGATGTTTCTTATGATGTGGTTGTGATTTTTGTGAATTTGGATGGAAAAATGGTGTAGGAAAAGAGCGTGAGATGCAGAAGAGTTACTGGATGGAGCACTCCGCGGATCTGACGGTAGAGGCCATGATGCTCGACTCCAAAGCCTCTGATCTCGACAAAGAAGAGCGACCTGAGGTATATCTTCGTAAGAATTCCCTCGCATTTTATCGAGATGTTGTGTTCCACCTTATATTTTCGTAAATACTGTATTTGTATTTCGTATGTTTTGCGAATCGTGCTACGTTTTGCAAATCGAAATGGTGATAAAAACCTCGAGATTTGTAAAACGTAGGGATGAGTAAATTGTTGAGAAGAAGAAGTTTTAAATTGCAAAAATGCGGTCTTTATTGCAATCCTAGGGCACAGTTAAAAGATCTGCATTTCCTTCAGTCTGTTTGGTTATGATTTTATCAGGTCAAGAGAGAGAGAGAGAGTGTGTGTATGTTCTTTTTTTTTTAAATAATAATTCTCAATTATTATGAATTAAGGAACTGATATACGTAAAAAGTAAAAATAAAAGGTATGTATTTTTAATCTACTGTATTTTTTCTGCTAGAGATTGCTGGTAGTTTTGTATATACAAATGTTAATTGTGGCATGCGATTGGGTACAGGTGCTGTCACTGCTTCCACCATTTGAAGGAAAATCAGTTATTGAACTGGGAGCGGGAATCGGTCGCTTTACTTCTGAATTAGCTCAAAAGGCAGGCCAGCTTGTTGCTATGGACTTCATTGAGAGTGTCATTAAGAAGGTAACCGCTTTTGATACAATCTTGAAGTGAAATGAGAAGTCACACATATTTTTGGGGTTATTTTGTGATTTAATTTGATTACTTATTTGTATGCAGAATGAAAGCATTAATGGGCACTACAAGAATGTCAAATTTCTGTGTGCTGATGTTACAGCCCCTGATCTGAATATATCTGATGACTCGGTGGATTTGATTTTCTCAAATTGGCTTCTCATGTATTTGTCTGATAAGGAGGTAATCGGCTTTACATGTCTCTAAACTGCTTTTAGGAACTCCAAAGTCAAAAAAGAGTGCTTCTTCTTCTTTTTTTTTTTTTTTGGGTAAATTGCCAGCATCAGTATGCCCTAATTTCTCCTTTAGCATTCTAGCTGTCTTGTTCTGCTACTTTATTTTTTTTTTCTTCTTTGTTTTATTGGTGCTCTTTTTGTTGTTTTGCCGTTGTTTTTAATATAGTTTGACTGGGTTTTTACTAGAAGCGCCGTTTCTAATTTTTAATTCTGTACTTTTGTATTATTATACTCTTGTTATTTATGGATGCTATAGCAATATCTCATTTCTGGGTTACGCCAAACCATAGAGTAATTTTTCCAATTTTTTTCCCCATTTTGGCCTGCATTGACATCATTATGAAATTAGATTTTCTGTTGACAACTTGTTACTGAAAGTTTCTTACCTTGCAATATACAGGTAGAAAATTTGGCAGAAAGAAATAGTAAAATGGTTGAAGGTCGGTGGATATATATTTTTCCGAGAATCTTGTTTCCACCAATCTGGAGACTCTAAGCGAAAATACAATCCAACCCATTACCGGGAACCTAGATTCTATACCAAGGTTTGCCTTCTTATTTTCTTATTCAAACATGTTATGGAAATACCACGTTGTGGGATTAGAATTATTTCATTTGTCTGTCATTCATTTTACTAGTACACAAAGAACTCATATGCACAGCATAATCCACGTTCTTGCCTCTAGGAGAAATGAGAACAAAAATTGACCTGCTGAATGTTCGATTTGACCACATTAACTAGTATGAGGTCTTCTCTCCTGATTCAAACGGGTTTAGCTTTTTTGAGAAAGAGAATTGGAAAACTAAATCACTATTAAAGCTGAAGTTACCTATTGTTCAACGACTTTTGTATTAATCATAATTTGATTTGACTATATAGAGTATTTACAAAGTTGAATGTTTGTTTGACTATTTTGTTTCGTGTTAACTGTGTCGTTATAATTCTAGTCAATAAGCTAAATTGTTTTTGCTTCTTTTGTAAATTACTGAGAATGACCTAAAAGTTGGCCTAGTTTGCTAAAATGTATCCTTTCTTTCTTTTTTTTTTTGAAGGGGGCTAAAATGTATCCATTTATTACATCAAATATTCTCTGTTTTTCTATCCATATTTACAAAATAATAAATTACTCTTCCAGGTTTTTAAAGAATGCCAAACACGGGATGAATCAGGAAATTCCTTTGAACTGTCTCTTGTTGGCTGCAAATGTATTGGAGCTTATGTGCGAAATAAAAAGAATCAAAATCAGGTGATAACATTTACACCATTTAAACTGTTGGTCGTCCTTTATCAGTTGAATATGCTCGCTGATCATGTGTATGCAAAATGCAGATTTGCTGGCTCTGGCAGAAAGTCAGTTCACAGGACGATAGAGGGTTTCAGCAGTTCTTAGATACTGTTCAGTATAAGTGTAATGGCATTTTACGCTATGAGCGTGTTTTCGGATCAGGCTATGTCAGCACCGAGGGATTGGTAATACTTTTCTCCTCTTTGAGCTTCATTTTTTTTTTTCTTATGGTGAAATTAAAAGAAACGTAAGAAATCAAAGAAAGATCACCCACAAATCCATGTGTTAAACACAATTGTTTGTACCATCATATGAAGCTCCGTCTGTTCTTCGTGAGATAACTGAATAGACAGATACAACTGTGTTCTGTATATTTGCTAATTATGTGTTGACCTTAGTACTAGCATCTGTCCTTTAGTGTCTCTAGTTTCTCTAAAAGGGTACCTAGAAATCAACTGACACTTGGTAATATAATGAAGGATATTTGAATGTCTTGCAAGCTTGGAAAATCCCTTAAGAGGAAAAAGTCAATATTTCATAATTAGTATACTTGAGATATCATTGTGTAAACTGCCATTTATCCTTCCCTATCATTCATTTGATTGTTTTTGCAGAAACGACCAAGGAATTTGTCGCAAAGTTAGACCTCAAGCCTGGTCAGAGAGTTCTAGATGTTGGCTGCGGAATTGGAGGGGGAGACTTTTATATGGCTGAGAACTTTGATGTTGAGGTTGTGGGCATTGACCTCTCCATCAATATGATTTCTCTTGCTCTTGAACGTGCTATTGGGTTGAAGTATTCTGTTGAGTTCGAAGTTGCTGATTGCACCAAAAAGGAATATCCCGAGAACTCATTGATGTCATTTACAGCCGAGACACTATATTACACATTCAAGTAATGCACACTTCTTTTTTCTTGTGTGATTGTGTCCATAAAGCATGAAAGCATTCCTTGATTAATCCATCTGCTGCTAGTATTTTATTCCTGGTAACTAAGTATATCTTGATGATTAATATTCTTTTATGTCCATGCGTTATTTACAATATTACAGGACAAGCCTGCGCTATCAAGTCATTCTATAAATGGTTGAAGCCAGGTGGAAAGGTTCTCATCAGTGATTATTGTAGGAGTGCTGGAACTCCGTCGCTGGAATTTGCAAAGTATATCAAGCAGAGGGGTTATGATCTCCATGATGTAGAAGCATACGGCCAAGTATGTTTACATGTGAAATTTTAACCAATGACTGCACTTTAGATTTTTCTTCATATTTCGTTGCATAACAAGGTCCTTCTTTGTTAAACCTCAGATGCTAAGGGATGCTGGTTTCGAGGAAGTCACTGCTGAAGATCGCACTGGACAGGTTTGCAGGAGCGGATGACTTTATCATGTTTGAACTTCAATAGATGTTGCATATTGATTTAAACTTTTTTTTTTTTTTCTTTTCTTGTGCTTTCAGTTCATAGAAGTTCTGCAGCGGGAATTGAATGTTGTTGAGAAAGAGAAGTACGAATTCATCAGTGATTTTTCTGAGGTGGGTTTCTTCTTCCCTCATTGTCATGCTTCATCGATAGATCTCTCTCTCTCTATGTACCCATTTTTCTCATATGTTTGTTTTCCGGTTATTGAATTTCATATAGGAGGACTACAACGATATAGTTGGTGGATGGAAGGCAAAGCTAATCAGGAGTACATCCGGTGAGCAGAGGTGGGGCCTGTTTATTGCCAAGAAAAAATGAAGTCCGAAAGTCAGCACCTTCCATTTGAGTATTTATATTATGTCTTGAACTATTTTTCAGTTGTGTCTGTTCTATCTGAGGACATGTTATCCGAAGATACCGTTGTCGTTGTCCCTGTTCTCTGTTTTATTATGAGCCCTTATGTATGCTGGTAATAATG
Source organism: Ficus carica (assembly GCA_009761775.1). Taxonomy (NCBI): domain Eukaryota; kingdom Viridiplantae; phylum Streptophyta; class Magnoliopsida; order Rosales; family Moraceae; genus Ficus; species Ficus carica. The sequence goes on along the minus strand of CM019744.1, from coordinate 15,011,326 downwards.
AACACAAGAACCAATAAGTTTCTATAATTATCTTTACTAGAATGTTCGTTTCCTTAATAAAATGTTTTCATCTTTTGTTTCCTTGTGGTCGTGCACTTGTGTGTATGTTGAAAGCCGATAGTTGCCTACCGAGGTATCTTCATTGTCACAAATGGCTCAAATCCAAGGTAAAGGTCATATCATGTCTGGAAAATGTGCTCTCTCGATCAAATTTGTTGTTGATTTTCATACTCACTCATGGTTAGGGAAAAATATATATAATATACACACACACATACATATATATATATACACTTAAATTGCTGCTAATCATTTTCCTTGCACCCCTTGATTGTGGGTTTCAAAGTCCAAACATTTTCCTTGTAAGCTATACTATACAAAACACTATATACACCCAAAAGAGTGAAAGGCTTTACCTATACAATTTGCAGCTAAACTTAAACTCGTGGATGCAGACATTTTTAAGTATAAAAACTAATCTATACATGTATATACTTGGTCACTTCAAAATATCGACGGCATCCTTTGTGGATCTGACTACAATTGGTGAAGCGGATAGACCATTCTTTATTAACTGCTCGTGCTGAACCAGAAGAAGATTACTTTCTGATTACCCTCATCAGCCCCTTTAGGTTTCTTTGTAGGAGAAGATCCAAACATCTGCACAATTAAGCTTCCGCCTACCATCACATTAAAGCAGTCTAGTAAGTTTAAGTTAATTAAACCAAACTTTTCTTTGTTGATGATTATCGCATCTAATGTAAAATATCTTACGACTACAATGCAATTTTCTATCTCTATATTCATTAGCCAACAATGATTGATTCCAAAACCATGCTTCCAAACTTGTTCGAACTTTCGTCATTTGAGTTTTAAGCACTCTGTATTATCAAGAGACATCTTGGAGAATAGTTTCATTTCAAAAGCTATGGAGAGATGAAGAAATTTTTTTACCAAGAACAAAAGTAGCTCCAATCCATCCAAGTGCACCCCATCTTTCACCGAGGAGAAACCAGGCAAAACCAGCACCCCAGAGTGGCTCAAGCCCGTAAATTATAGCTGTTTCAGTCGCTGAGACATCACGCATGGCTGCAAACTGCAGGGACAAAAATTTCCATGAGAAACCAGGCGAAAAGGAAGTGCATATAATTACACCAAGTCATTTTGAGCAACCTGAGAAAGCCGCACCTACGACAGAAGATTGAGTGAAGTTGCATAATGCAACTCGCTGAGGACTGCTTAAAGAATTTGTTAACCACGCATATATGCACATGTGTAGTGTAAATACCTCTTCTATATTGAAAGTCACGTATTGCATGCATTTGGCTATGATATACGAATATGACCAGTATTGTTTTAGTAAGACTTGATTAGAGAGAAAACATTCAACAATTTACAAGTAAAAACCGAATTATAGCACTAGAAATTTACGGAAAATCATAAGAAAAAACCAGTGAAAATGACAGGACAACAAAAAGCAGTCCAGTAGCTAGCATGGATGAAAATGTCCATGAATTGTCAACATTTCCACAAGGCTGTTCATATTTTGAAGTCTCGACATAGATAACAGCATGAATCAACAGGTAAAATAAAGAACGAGAAATGAGGAAGTATACCTCAACAAAGGAGCAAATTCCAGTGGAAAATACACCAGTATAAAGTGCAGGTATCCATGGGAATGCAACAATCCAATCCCATAACTCAGTCCAATTCCATGTTGACTGGAGAAAATCTTGTTCACCATCAAACCACCCTCCGAGGACTACCCACATCGTGGATAAAAGAGCAACGACGCATGTCTAAATGAAATCATGGAGTGGTTCAAATTCACGAAAGTGGAATGGACAAAGTGTTCAAATCTATTTAAAAGACGTGTGACGAATGAAGTGCGGAAGTAGTTCATACAAGGATAGTGGTTTCCTCACCTCATATCCAAGAAGTGCCAAGAAGTTCTCCTTCTCCGTGCTTCGCGAAATATGTTCAGTTCGAAGCATGTGAATTCCAAAAAATATTGCACTCAAGAAGTTCAGAAGATCGCCAATCTGGGATATTCAATATGAATGAACAATCAATTGTCAACAAGCTACCAATGTCATCTGTTCTCGAACAATTATCTAGAGCAACAGCATCCAATACATACATACATATAGATACACACACACACATATATATATATATTGAAATCTTTTAGTCCTTACATTCGGAGGCGATCCACTGCATTCCAGGACAGCAACTCCAATTGCAGACATAAGAACTCCAAACCAGGTCCGGGCAGGTATAATTGATCCTAGCATGCCATCAAGTAAAGGTACTGCAATAACCTGTTCAGGTAGCATTTATTTATTTGTAAAATTGGTTCGCTTCCAAATAACTTAAGCTTTATAAAGATTGGGTAAAATTAATATGGTATCAGAATAGGAGGTCTGAAAAATTCCTATGATCACCCACTACAAAATTGTTGTCATGAGTTGGTCTTAATAATTGTCTATACAGGAGAGCGTTATAATATAAAACTAATGTTGGCACACCTTTAAATCGACAAAACTAACATAATGTTACGAGTTAATGACATTTAATATGCACATTAAAACCATAATCTTATTCCACGCATAAAGAAAATCAAGAAAAGATTCTTGACACATGTAGCTCGGAAATATTTAATTTGACATATTAAGAGTTCTCAACTCAACTGTAACCAGAGAAATGAATGATGCACGCCCAGCTTCTGATGTAAGTAGTCCAATAGCCTCAACGAAGTACGCGAGACTCAACCAGAAACCCAACTCTATTCCCCGCGTTGCGAGTCCGAAAATCATCTCGAGCACGAAATACGAACGGCAAAATGGGATCGCAGACATGATAAATCTCACCGCAGAGAAGGCTGCTGGGTTCAGTTGCAGCTTCAGCCCATTTAATAACCATAATGTCACTTGCTGCATGTTTTGACCACTTATCAGAGCCGTTTTTTTAAGGAAAAATTAGGTAAATAAACAATTTATAAACACTTATTTAAATAAATAACTGATTTTTGTTATTAAGAAAACTATCATTAATCAATGATTGACTGTGATTAATCAGTAATTAACTGTAATAAAAAATGAAAAATACATATTAATTTTGATCTGATTGATTGATATTGTTTTCAAAATATTTCTAATTCTAATAAACTTTGGTCATTTATCAACAAATTTCTTTAAAAAGATCATTTATCCACTTTAAAACATATGTTATTTTCATGTAATTAACATACAAAATATCTGACCTAATAAAGATACATAATCAATTTAACTCTTAGTAGGTGAAGTAACAAGTCTGTGAAAGTAGATCATCCACACAAAATTAATAAAATCTCATTTTAAGGAAAAAAATAATAATAATTAAACATACCATAGACAATGGTGATCACATTGAGCAAGACAATACTTCTAAACTTCTTGGAAGCAGAACAAAACTTTCTCCAAATAGGTTTCTTTTCTCTTCCAACAGCCCTTTTCCACTCCACATTGTTTGATCCAATTTTTTTACTAAAACTTCTGCTCTGCATGGCACACACGGACCCGATTCGACTTCTCTCAGTTTCAAGTGATTTTTTAAGCTTTCCATGTTTTCTTAAACTAATAATTTTATGAGAAGAATAAGAAGAAGAAGAGCAACAAGTGGAAGAAGAAAAAGAAGGGTCTAAAGAACGAAGTAAGGAAATTGAGTCTTTTACTATTATAAGGTGAAGTTGGGAGAATACTGGTGGAGAGGAAGATGAACTCTTTTCTCCATGTTGTTGAAAATGGAGATGCCATGAAAATAAACTATATTTTCTTCTTGCTCTGTGTCTTAGACACCGAACATGGGAATTGCGAAGAGGAAGGAAAGTGGATTTTAAAAATATTTTTTATGTATTTATTTTAGTGGGATTTTTGGAGCCATGGAAGTTAAAAAGGGACAAAAACATCACGCGTGATATTTGTATATACATGTTTTATTTTAGCTAATGAAAAAATAATAATATAACTTCTACACGTGGCGGTCCGACCAAGTAGAAAAACACGTGTGGCCCGTGAGATTTAACTGTCTAACTTCCGTCAATAATGTTCAAGAAACCTTTTTGTAATGTTTGGAGCCATTGCGACCACAACTTCATTCGGGTTCTAATTACAAATATCTCCTTTTCAACAAAAGAAAATTACAAATATCATTAATTTTGATGTTATCATTACTAGTGCTAGTGAGTCTTTGATCTCGACCAATCAAGAAATTTCTTCAATTCTTCAAAAAAATTTTAAAAAAGTTTATAAGTGCTCAATTATATTGAGATATATATCTATTATTGACACTTCAATAAACACCTATTTGTTTAAGCATAATCAAATTTACTGATAAATCTATTCTTATTAAACGAATTTATCTCATATAATATAAGATTATTGTTATTTTTTATGTTTTTGTTTCTTTTTAATGAGTTTAATAAAATTTTCTATTTTAAAAAAGAGTGATTGACTCAAATAGTCTTTGAACTCTTTAAAAGGTAACGGTTTAGTCTCTGTATTATTTTTTTGGCCGAGAAAACCCTAAACTCTTTAATTGTTGACAATTTTAATCATTTTCGTCCTAAACCGTTAAAAACTTAACGAAACGTGTCACATGTAAGACATGTGACACAATATTAAAGGGTATTTTAATAATTTTGATATTATATTATTTTTTTAAAAAAATTATTACAATCTAATTAAAATATTTAAAACCCATTACTCAAAAAAAATAAATAAATAATTGAAACCATTAGGAAAGAAAAAACATCATATTTCCAGTAAGAAAAAACTCAATCGGGGAAGGGCGGGGGCGTGAGCACGGCGCGAGGGGACCGATGGCACCGGCGAGTACCGCTCCCATGCTGATGGCGACAGGTTCCAATATCCTTCAAAGTAGGAGCCGGCGACGGGGAGAGCTTCTTTTCGATTGGAGATAGAAGAGAGAGAGAGAGAGAGAGAGAGGTGTGGCCGGCTTCTGATGCAAGTCTCCAAGTCTCTGTGGCAGTAGTTAGTGACGTGTCTGATGCATTTGTTTATGTTTGACTTCTTCAAGTTTGTAGTGTAGTTTGTTTCCTTAAGTTTAGCTAATTCTGTTATGGGAGATATTGTGCCTACTACCCACTATGTGTTTGTTAATTTGTTCCTATTTCTTAGGTTCTAAACGTTGGAGTCATTGTATTTAAGGGTCCGTTTGGTGAATGAGTTTGAGTTGAAAAAGTACAGTTTGAATTGAAAATTTTTGTTGACTTTTCAGACAAAACAAAAAAATTTTAGAAAAAAGACAAAAACTGAGATTAAAAAGTACAGTTTGAACTCGAACGCCAAACGAGGCCTAAGTCTTTCTTTGAACAATAATGAAATTGTCGAGAATCTTCATTTGCAACTAGTAAGGTTGTTTTGGAGGAGCTAAACACTCGAAGCTTTAACAATCTTTTTTTTTCCCCCCCTTAATTTTCCATAAGCTATTGTGAGTGTAACATCTTTCTTTTCCGTTTTGGGTTGGGGGGGTGGAGGAGGAAGCTTGCGGATGGTGGTGGCCTCCGACGTCGAATTTGTGGGGAGGGGAGAGAGAGGGAAGAGAGGGCCTCTGACATCGGATCTATGGTGGGGGGAGATAGGGAGGGAGCTCGCAGGTGGTGGGAGGGGAAGGGGAGGGCCTCCGGTGTCCGGGTCGGGTCTATAGGGGAGGGGGGAGGGGAGAAAGAGACGGCCGACGTCCAGCATCGGACCTGTAGGTGATGGCATCCGACGTCAGATCTATTGTTGGTTGGGGGGGTATTTGCTTTAAAAAGCACAAAATGTACTTTTTATGTGATCATTTCATGAGTTTTGTTTATGGAATCAAACGGAAATGACTATATTACCACATTTAGATAGTTTAGGTTATATCCGCTAAAAAACAAGGGATAAAATCATCACTCGTTAATAAGTTAGAGATCATATAGGTCAATTACTCTTTTAAAAATATAATAAGATAATTAATAACCAAAAATAACAATAAAAGAAAAAATAAAAGACCTCTAACTTTAGAGCACACGTGAAAAATTTCCATGAAAAAAAATCGGGACGTTAATTCCTGATACAATACGTGATTTGTCATGACTTAAGATGTTCAAGTTGGATATTATATAGAGAGACAAAGTCCGGGTTTTTTTTTTTTTTTTTTTTTTTGGAAAAGGGTCAAAGTTGGTATTTATGGCATTGTAGTGCTTGTATTATTTCGTACTAGTTTAAAGCATGTGCCATGCATGAGAGAATTAATTTAAGTAGGGAGAAAATTAAATTAATAGTTAAAAAAGAAGAAAAATCATTGATAAATCCACAAAAGTTACATCAAAGATCCATTTGTTAAAGAACATGAACGGTTTCATTATCATTTCATTACTGTGATTAACAATAATTTCACATATGAATTTATCAAAAATTTAAAATTGGAATCCCTTCAAACTTCTAAACAAAAAAACAAAAAAAAAAAAAATCATTAGCTAGCTTTTTCGTATAATTTTGTGTTTTCCGCGAAAATAAGTGAATAATCTCTAAAGACATATTTGGTGGGAAGGATAACAAAGTGGTAGATCATTTAGGAAAACGAAATGAGAAAAGATTAAGATATGTTTATATATATATATATATATATATAAATTCAAATGATGTTTAGTCTGAAATTCTTTTAATAATCTTTCAATTTTAGAGAGATAAAAATTAGAGTGTTTTCAAATGATATTTGGTCAATTGCTGTTAGATGTTGTTAGTTTGTCATCTTCTTTTCCTCGGATTAAATTTCTCATGTGTTTAAGGAGGCAAATAAGAAGCCGATAATAAGTTGGCTACTTTTGCTGTTACTTTAGACGATGAACTGATTTGGTTGGAGGAAATACCCCTGCCGATTGTATCTGTTATTGTATCAGATGTTCCCTCATTTTAATAACAATCCTTTATTCTCCAAAAAAAAAAAAAAGTGATTTAAAAGTTTTGAGCCTTGTTTGGTACCGTTTCTAAACATTTTCATGTCTTTCAATATAATTGTTTCTAGAAGCAGTTTTTAACAGAAAGTTGATTTTGCACCAAGTCAGAAAAAAAAATCATTTCATAAATAAAATATGAAAATAAATAAATAAATAAAGGTGTCCTATTTTTATTTTTGTTTTCATTTTTTAAAGGCTTATATACCTGGAAAAATTATTTTATGAAGCATACTAAATACAATTTGCTTTATCTAGTACTCAAATTAATCTCTCTAGGGACACAATGAAACATCATTAGAAAAAATATATCAACAACACCATTTTCAAAGCATTTTCATTTTTATTTCATACGTAACGCAAAAGAAAACTATTTCCAAAACACTTCCAAAGGTGAAATTTTCAACAACGGTCAAGGGCGGAAGAAAAACTAGGCTCGCACCGGGGGGGGTGGCGTGGGGGGGGGGGGGGGGGGGGGTGGGGCCTTGGCAAAACACGGGAGACAAAGGCTAGGGAGAAAACGGGTGGGGGTGGACGCCCAAAAGACAAAAAGGGCAAAAACAGTAAAAACACGGGAAAATAGACCACACGGGGCGGCCCCGGCCAGCGAGCAAAGAAAAAATGCAAAATCCTTTACTAATCCTCCATCATCTACATCATGCCACGAATAAAACGATCACCGGTTTTTGGCTGCGTTTTTTTTTGAATTTTCAAAGCATTGTTAGACAAATTATATTTGGAAAACATTTTTGTTTTGAGCCCAAAAAACAAAAAGTGCAAAAACATTTCCAAAAAACACTTTGAAAATAATACCAAACACGTCCTTCCCTTAGTCCGTTCCTGATCGCTCTTATCAACAATAAAACATGTCAAAATTCTTTTACTAATCTCCCTCCATTCATCTCCTCATTCCACTTTTATCCCTACCTAACACACTTTAAATCTTATTCATCATGCACGTTTTTGTCAAGCAGAAATTCAGATTTTAGATGCATGATTGCTTTGTGTAGTGGGCCAATTAGTCGTTGGATTTATCTCCTTTTTATTTCTTACTCGGATTTTCTGATTTCCTATTAATTAAAGAAATTGAGATACACTTCTCATAAGTGGGTCAGGAGCATTAAGATGGATGATCAGGACCTTTTTCCATTCAATATCTGACTCCATTAGGGTTCAAATTTCTATACCTCAAATTGGAAAAAAATAAATAAAAAATAAAAAATAAAATTAAAAAATAAAAAATAAAGAAGAAGAAGAAACAAACTGCTTGATTTTTGCTAGTAAACAGAGTCAGACCTGTTACAGTAACGAATAATTAAGCATGAAAATATAGTCATAAATAATAATAAAAAAGAAATATGTGGGTCGATGATTTGTTATTAAACAAAAGTTTTTCAAAAAAAATAGCAAAATTTTATAAAAATTAGAAAATAACTATTTTAAGAAAAAAAAAAGTCAATCATTAACCAATATTAAACATCTATTTTCACTGATTGATTATGGTTGTGATAGTCAATCACTGGATTATTGGTCACTTTTAAAGTGAAAAAAAAAAATTCACACCATTTACTTAAATAAATGACTTAGTGATAAAGTTATATAACTTGACTTATAAACTGAACCAATCAAGAGATAAACTGTGGGTAAAACATGAAAACTCAGTTAATTAATCTTGATAATAAATGTCAACAAACATAGGAAATCCTAACAGCTCTGATCCATAAACAAGAATAAATTTTAAAGAAGACAATCAACTCTAGATAACAATCAACAACGGTAACAATTTTTCTTTTAATTTAGGAAGTCATATCTCATCTTATAACCACATGCCCTTTAAACCAAATAGTGAGTGGCTATTAATTTTCATTGTTTAACCTCAATCTTAGGAGTATAACACTAACTGATTTCGTGGGTATTTTAATTTGCTGATAAAATGATATCTCCGTATGCAATTTATTTATTAAGAAAATAAAATGTGTTTCCCTAAAAGGAAAAGATACTTCTATTTTCTTAAATAGGTGGTACTTTCCAAGTCCTTGTATGTGCAACCATCTTGATCAACCGTCACAAACTCATTACAGATTTTTATCATCAAAATTAGCTTGTTATGTTGCTTCACAAAGCCATTAAACCAAACTATATGGTGCCTCACAAATGGTCCCTTATTTGATACTTTTTTACTAAAAAAAATGTGAAAACATGAATCAGTAGGTGTATTTAACGCCTGCATCATCTACTATTTCACATGATAATAATAATAAAATAAATAAAAACACAAGATCTTAGATCGAAATAAATAAAGCCACTCCATAAAAAGATAAAACACAAAAACTATTACTTCACTACTGTCCTATAGGATCTGTGGGAGTGAATTTTTAGATAACCTGGGAAAACGACATCGTGTTTAAGACCTTTAAGGGAAATAAGTGAAACGTTGCATTTGAAGGAGTCAAATAGAAGTACAACTGAAATGGTCAGGAAAACATAGTAGGACTCCACGTCAGCTAAGGGCATAACCTGAAAGTAAAAGATGTAGGAATGACAGTGTCAGCTAAGGGCAAGAATCTGAAATTTGGGATTTCGGTAATCCAATTAAGTTTTGTGTCATGTGGTTTGTCATTTGATTTGATTTTGACACAAACAGGATCTATAGACAACCTCAGTATCTCACTTTGCAAAACGTAACCCATAGGAAAAAATTCAAACAAAGGAAAAAAATGATAATTTCATTTTTAGTCCTGAATTAAGTATAAATACTCCTTGAACTATGAATTGTTATCATATTTGCTCATTCCATCAGTTAAATAGATAGAATTACTGACATGATAATAACTAAAGTGTAAGTTAATAAGGACAAACTTTATTTTTGTCCCTTAAAAATTTAATATTCTTGTAACTTTGTCCATTCACCTCCGAACTTTGAGAACTGGCATTTATTTCCTCTCAAACTTTAAGTATCACCAAAAATGCTCATCGAACTTTAACAGTTACCAAAGATAACTTTGTTTCATTCTTTGGCACTAGGGTTAAAATGTTAATTTAAATGAAAATCTTTATAATTTCAAAAATAATCTTCAAAATTTCTATAAATTCAAGGGATAAATATACAAGTTTTTCTTTTTTTTAATGGCTCAATTTCCAAAACTAAACTGACTTTTGTTATAAGATTAATTATTTTATTTTTAAAATAAATTTAGTACAAAGTTTTTAGCTTGTTTTTGTAATTAGAAAGATTTTCATTAATTAAAACTAACTTTTTATTATAGTAGTGTCAAAATTATTTGAAATAATGGATATTTTTGCTAATTAACGGTTTAAAATTCAAGGGTATTCTTTCTAAATTACTTAAATTTTAGGGGGCATAAACATCAATTTTTAAAGTTTTTGGTGGGAAAAGTTACAAAGAATATTAAAATTCAGAAAAATAAACAAAGTTTGTTCTTATTAAATTACACTTTAGCTCTAGACATGTTAGTAATTACATCTATTTAACTGAAAGAATGAGCAAATATGATAGAATTTCATAGTTCATTGCGCGTTTTTACCAGTTTTCAAAATTCAGTGAATAAAATTAGCACCGAAGTTTAGGGAGCAAAAATCAAAATTTTCCGGGGGAAAAAAAAAAAGAATGATTCATGACAATTAAGTGCCTCAAAAAATCGCTGGTTGAGTGACTGCCTATATATTACTTTACATGTACACATGGTTTTGTCAAAATCAGTGTTTTTATTATTATTTTTTATTTTATTTTTTTTTTAAGCTTGAGCATTTCAAGTTGCAGTTAAAATTAAGAATATTTCTTGTAGGACAACTCAAATAGTGCCCTATCCGTCTTGGCTTTTTTTTCTCCTATAATATATATATATATATAGATATATATTTTTTTTTTTTTTTTTCTTTGGCATGCCTTGGCTAATTGAATTGCATATTTCTATCGTCATAACAAATATTGTTTAGTCAAATCATATACTAAAAATAATAATGATAATAATAATAATAATAACTCGTAAAAAACTTAGCATCTATTTGGCGTAATCATTTAAAAAATATTTGGAAAATTCTATTTAAATTGTAATTCAAAATATGCGTTTTGTTAGAAACCATTGGAAATGAAGCATTTGAATATTCTTTTGGTTTTTGATCTTAATGATAGAAAGTCCTTCTAAAAGTTTACCTCCAATCTAAATATATTCTATAGTGATTTAAAAAAAAAAAAATTTGACAACCAGATATCATTTTTTTCCGTCCCTATATATGTCTTTTCAGATAGTTAATTCCAATTAATATTTAAATGTTCCCGTTCAAATGTTATGTTTAGAATATTAACATCTAAACGCTAGTTCTTATGATAGTTCAAATATTTTTGTGTAAAATTTTATATTGAAATGTTTTCGATCCCAAATATTTTCATTTGGATGCTTCCTCCAAACGGACCACAAATTAGATCTTCCTGTTTAGAACTTGTATAGATACACACAGTAATACAATATATATATAAATATATATAAATCAATTCCATAAATTCTACTTGCTAGTGAGAGAGTTTGAATAGAAAAGCATAGAGAGAGAGAGAGAGAGAGAGAGAGAGAGAGAAATTTTGCTAAGTTCTAGTGAAGAGTTTGAATAGAAAAGCAGAGAGAGAGAGAGAGAAATTTTCTACTTGCTCGTGGAGAGGAGTTTGATAGAAAAGCAGAGAGAGATTAGAGAGAGGAGAGAGAGAGAGAAAATTTTCTACTTGCTAGTGAGAGAGTTTGGAATATGAAAAAAGCATAGAGAGAGAGAGGAGAGAGGAGAGAGATAGAACCAAGCATAGATACACAAGTTGCCAATTAATTAGAAATTAAAATAGCATTAACTTGAATTTAGTCTGTAAACACATAAGAATGAGAGAGGAACAAGAAGTAGGGCTTCTTCTTTTTGTTTCTATTTGATGATTGAAACGTGAAAGCGGCCTTGACAAAAATATTATTATTATTATTATTGATCATTATTTTCTCTGCTTGATCACTATAGAGTACTCTCCATCGGTCCACTCATTTCTCTCTTGTACGTACACATAGTGATCACAAGGGCCTTCCTCCTATAAGATACATCAAAATATTATTAATTAATTCCATCAACTAGAAATTAATATTCTTTCTTATTTAAGTACTGTTTTAATATATTTTTGTAGCAGTAAGTGAATACATAATATATATTTCTAGTGTCTCATGTGTGCGCGTATATCTTATACGTGTAGCAACAAGAAAATATACTCCGATATATATATATATATATATTTATCCGATATGTAGTGTACATGTGTGCGGTGTACTAAAGCAAGCTGGTCATCTAGGTGGTGCCTTGTAATTGTACAATACACAAGAACACATGTTATATATTATAATTGGAGATGGGAAATTATAACAATATGTGTGAATAATCCTAGTAAGTAACTTCTAACAAGGAACAATGTAACCATATTTGGATTAATTATTCAGGACATGATGCTGATCTATTTGTGGTGGAGCTTATATATTTCTTCAACTCTTTTTTTTTTTTTTTTTTTGGGTGAACAAATGAAAGATTTTTTTTAACCTCTCTTTAAATTAGATGTTGTTGTGAAAAGCATGGCCTGACATAATATATTGTACTTATTTTATTATTTATATATTGAACTATTGATAAGATTAAATTAACGCACTGCATATATTCATCAATTTAATCAGATAATAAAAAACTTCGACGGTTTGATGTATAAGAAGGTGCAATATAATGCTCCATATATATATATATATATATATGTATATATGCTCTTTTTTTACCCCTTTTAATTCTGAGGTCATTAGTAGAAACATATCCGCTGGTTTATTCAATATTTGTTATAATAATCCTAAGTCGTAGAAAATTCCACATTTGCAATTTTGTTAAGGGACTGAAGTGGGATTTTTGAAGGCTAGAGAATTTTAATCATATTTAATTAATTATTATTTTTTTCTGATTTCCGGTGGCTTGATTAATTAGTACTTAATATTTATTCTATTGTTATTATTATTTTTCTTTTTGCAAATTTTGGTCCCAAGACGAACTAAAATTTTGACACTGGATTTATTTTGATATTTAATGAAAATCATCATATGTATACATCACATGGTAAACTAATTTTTTTAACAAGTTACTTATGGTATTAATATTAATCTCTTCGTAATAAGAACATTTTATCCTTGCAAAATAAAAATTTAAAAGCTACAAAGACGAAATCTTATTATTATTATTATTTTTTCGATTCAAAGACTAATATAATCCACACACTACTAATGCTTAAGTTAGGGTCTAATACCTAAAGTTGAAAACTACAACCCAACTACAATTAAATTTCCAGAAAGGCACAAGACATATATATATATATATATAGATGTATGTATGGATATAAACATATTATATATATATATGCATATATATAAACTTTATACCTTTCAAGTGGACACGTATTTCCAGCAAAAGCTCTGAATGCCATGCCGTGAAACGACCGGTCTGCGATGCTCCGTCACATAGCGACCTGCAAGGACTAGTTTGATACAATAATTTTGGTTCCCAAATTGCCCTCTCTCTATGCCAAGTATCTGTCTCATGTTTTGGCTTTGCTTCGAAGATACTCTTTAACTATTTCCCCAGTGGGGTAAAACCGGACACCGCGTGTCTTGTAACTTTCACTTTGACTCTCCCTGCAAGGGCTTCAAAGAGAAAAGGCTCGCTGAGTACTTGTTTTATACAGGCCTAGGGATTTTGTCTTTTGGGATTATGTCTAGTTACACGGTTTCCCCACGGGGCCTTAGTTCTATTTTATTATATTATAATTACGTTTATCTTAAATTGAGGGAGGGACTGCTATATGACACCCTTCTTATACGTCACTTAAGTAACTTTTGCTGTAGTAAATTGTACCAACCTGGTGATTTAATGTAATATTTTTTAGTTATACATGTACAGTGTGACAATATTCTAAATAGAAAGTTATAAGTAAGTAAACTAGTTGTTACAAATTTATAAACATAAAGTTACAGTGTCGAATAATACCCGATACAAGACCTTTAACCAAATTGAAGCCTTTTTTTTTTTTTTTTTTTTCTAATATGGATTAAAAGTGTTTGATAGTTACAAGGTTTTTTATGGGTTTTTTAAAGTTTTTTTTATTTTTTTTATTTTTTTAAGGAAACGCATAGTTGGCAGTTTTTGCTGTTTGATTATATACATGGCCGGTTGAAAAGGGCAGTTTATGGTTTTGTTAATTTGGGGGGATAAGATATGATCGAGTCACGCTGGCTGAGCAAAACTATTTATATAATAAATTTGTTTTGCGTAGTTAGTCCCATTAGTTCCTGAACTGTTATCAACTTGAAATTTTGATAAATTACTCTCTAAATATATATATATATATATGTGTGTGTGTGTGTGTGTGTGTGTTTTTACGATTTTAGACCATGACATTAAAATTCGTGAAACGTTTTTGAAATTTAACCGTAGAAAGAATCATGTGTAAATTGCAGGATAACTTAGAGAAATTATTACACCAAGAGTGGGAGCAAAAAAATTTTGATTAAGAAACGACAACGTTTCCGTATAGAAGGAAAAATAGCATGTTTTGAGCTAAACAAAAAAATCTAAGGAAAAATAACGCAAGGATAAACCTTGTAATAATTATGAGATTTGATTTAGAAAAGATGAAAAGATAAGAAATAAACGATCTGAATGAGTTATTGAGAGTTAGAGCGTAGAATCATAATCTTTAGAACAATTTAAAGACGATGGTAGCTGGTAGAATTTGTTCCAAAAGGACAGAATTAAATCAGAAAGGATGAATATAGATGAGATTGAAGTAAAGATTAATCTCTTGCACATCCACTCATCTATAAATAGAGTGGAAAAGCGGGAAAAAGGTACATTTTTCTTGATTTTCCCAATTAATTAAACTTTATAATTTTCATTTCTAGAAATCCCTTTAGATCGAATCTGATTTGAACATCAGAGTGGCTTCCTCCTTGCGGGTATTAGGAAAGCTAGTATTAATATTAAGGTACGTTATTATTTAGCATGTAATAATTATCTTTATCAGGAATTTTTAATTTATCTTAATTATTATAATTTATGATATTTATTGATTTCAGGTGATTTGTAAATATTAGACAACTTACCTAATTTGTATCTTGTAACTTCTATTTAATTTCTTCAACTCCCCTCCAATTAGTTTCGAGAAGTAAAGATCCAAAGAATCAAACTTCGTATGCGTTGATTCAGATCCACACCAAAACTAAACAAGTAGAAAATTCTTGAAAACTTTTTCAGTTATCATGTGATCAATAATTTCCATTGAATTTTAAAATTCTTTCCTCAATTTTAGTATCATTAAAAGTTTAAAAACGAAAGTCACAAAAATATCTTAATATAAGGATTTAGACTCGTTTCAATGTGAGTTGCATAATATACTGTGATTTATCCAACAAAAAAAAAAAAAAAAAGAAAAGAAAAGAAAAGAAAAGAAAAAAAATCCAGCCTCTCAACAAGTTTTTATTGAAAAGTCGCATCAGGTATAAAAGAGGGATATGAACAAAATATACATATATGTGTATATATATGTACACACACACACACACAGAGAAAGTTTGAAACGAGAAGAGTACTACTATACTCTAAGGTTAAGCTAGCTCTTAATAAACAACATGAAGTGCAGCTGGATGATAGCTGGCAAGTTGTCATTGGTGATGCCGAAAATATTAATTTTATATTTGACAGTTCAAATGATCGTGCATGGATGGAGATATATTGGACTCTCTTTTTTCTTTTCTTTTTTTTTTTCTTTTTAATTTTTTTAAAAAAAATTGAAATAAGACCAAATTGGTTTATGTGTTGTCTCTTTATATGTTGTTACCAATAAGCTATATATATGCATGTACCGATAACTGGTCCTCACCTCTGCTCAGTCCCTTTAAGAAAAATAATTGTATGTGTGAATGTCAGGTTGTTTTTTTTTTTTTTAATCAATCCAGCTATATGGAACTGACCACCAGGTGAAAGAAATAATATATATATATATATATATTTTGAATAAGAAATACTTGACGAAGCATCAAATTTATTCGTTAAATATCTTCCTATGATGCAAAGCTAGGTTCAAAACTAACCACGTATGACATAATTTACTCAATTACCTTCATTTGAGATGCCATTTTTCCCCCCCTTAAATGTCGTATGAGACTTATAATTGGAACTTAGTTAAAAATTAAACAAAAAACACTTGGGCTTCATTTGGCGTTTAAGTTTAAATCTAACTGAACTGTACTTTTTCATCTCAGTTTTTATCTTTTTCTGAAAAGTCAATAAAAATTATAACGAATTTTTGAAAAATCAACCAACTCCAACTTAAAAATTCCATCTTCAACTGACGAACCAATCACAAGTTTACATATTTTGAATTTTGAAAGAACTCCTGCCTAAATTCCTCCTCTACTACCTACTGAGCTACAAATAAAAATTTAATGAATAGTTATTTTGTTATCATCTTCTAAAAATTAACAGTAAATGTTCAACATGCATGTCTTTTTCATGCAAAATCAAGTCTTATGCTCATAATACTTTACGCCTTTTTTTTTTTTGGTCTTATGGTAAATTAATTTAGCTTTAAGTTGGTGGCGCTTAGCTGAACATGATAGTAATTCTCTGTGTCTTTCATTTTCATTTTTTACCTTGCAGAGTTTTTTGGGCACATTACTTGATTGGATTGAGAATGGTAGAGGTGATTTGTAGAATTGTCCCATCAAAAAGAATACATTGGGATTATTATTGCAGTCATAATAATTTTAATTTTTTGACGTTTAATTAGATATGTTAAAGGTTAAAATAACAAATCTTGTTAAAATTCCCCCAGTCATTCAAAAAAGGTGGTACTCTACAAGATATGCCAGAATCAACAATATGGATCACCAACGGTCTCAATCATCGATGCTGGTATCCGGTCACCAGAGAGTCTCATGGTAGATTACTAATTTTTTTTTTTTTAAATTTCTAACACAAAATGGTCGGTTCTCTTCGGTTCTGATCGTTGGATAGTATTCTGGTAGATTACTTTTAATAATCTATCAGGTTATTGTCAATCATCATTGGCTCTAGTCATTGGAGAGTATTTTGACATGTTACTTATGTTTTTCTACTATATTATTTATCATTTTAATGAAAAAGGTCAATCATCTCTAGCTTCGATCGTGGAAATAGGTCGTCAAAGTGTAATCTAACAGATTACATGAGTTGAATCCTAATGGTTTAGAAAATCTTAAGATAATTGTTTGCTACGTGGTATTATTTGGAAGCCAACACAAAAAGATTTGAGATACATTTCTCTAGTTAGGATACTATACTTTTAAAACTTAAAGCAGTATGTTTGTAACAACAAAATCATTCGTCAAGTATTTCTTATTCTAAGGATTCGGTCAGATATCATGACATAACACCAAGGCGATGTTCAACAGATGTGTAATCTTGACATAAACAGTCTAAATAGCCAAGTATCCCAAAGATCTTGGCACCATAACTCAAAGCACTCAGTTACTGACAAAGAAGCACTCCGAGCTGATGGGCAATTGTCAATAGATAGCCGAGATGCAGATCACTACAACAATATCGTATAAGGTATTTCCAATCTTCGCGACACTATCTGAATTTCTAATTTATATAAATGTCTCATTTAAAAGGACGAGATAAGTTTGTATTTGGATACATATGACACCAGAGATCATGCAAAAGTTGTTTGAAGGTGTTTAAACTAGAAGATAAGGATTCAACCATCAAGTTCTTAGGATCTATAAGGGGGTTATATGTGAAAAGATACAGTGGGAAGGTAATAGTCTAAACTCATAGTCCACAGGTTAATGTAATAAATGAGTCATTTCATTTTTGTCAAAGCTGTAACTGGATTTACATTCAATTAGGGAGATGGCATATCTTAACTATCAGAGTGTATATTGAGTAAAACAATTCACTAATGATGGATGCACATTGGGTTATCCGTGACCAAGATAAATTATCTCTTAAATTAAAAGTAGACACCTATTACAATCTTATCTAGAATAAAGTGTCAATCTTTGTTCCACAGTTGCGGACTATAAATTTAGACAATCTCCTTCCAATTATATGTTACCACATATAAAACTTGTTTATATAAGCATAATTTAAGGTTTAGTAATCGATAGTCTTGACGTTTTATTTTGTTTATTATATACATACAATCAAATATAGAAAAATAAATAGAACATATTGATATATGAACATTATGAATGTCCTTTATTGATATAAATGTCATAAATACATCAATGTAGTTTATTTTTAGTGCACAATTCTCAACAAGATTATCCATAATTAACTTAAGGACATGTGATGTTTTACTTTATCGATTATCTTCTGCTAAAATTCCATTATTTCACCTTTGAAAAACCCCTATTTATGAATTCATATAAATAGAATATCATTTGTTTAACAAATAATCAAATTATCGAGATCACTTATATTTTTCTGAACTCTG
This sequence comes from Ficus carica, assembly GCA_009761775.1. Taxonomy (NCBI): domain Eukaryota; kingdom Viridiplantae; phylum Streptophyta; class Magnoliopsida; order Rosales; family Moraceae; genus Ficus; species Ficus carica. The sequence goes on along the minus strand of CM019744.1, from coordinate 14,992,793 downwards.
AATAATGCCTTTAAAAGAATGACATTAACTTTTCTTAGAAAAGCTATGGATTTTATACGTATGAATAATACTCTCATCAATTACAAGTCATGCCTTTAAAGTACAAGTGTGATAATTTCATTTATTGAGTTTCATCCTTAGTATTCATTTTAGGAATAAGATCGGTTATGTAAATAATTATCAATGTAAATTGATTTAGGTAAACGAAATTATAAAAAAAAAATAATTACACTTTAGGTCCAATTCAATATATATATACCGCTAGAATATGCATCAATGTTTTTATCTTGAGATCCCACTTCGACAGTCAAGATAAGTCCTCTATCCAATTGTAAGTATACGTCTATTACAGTCAACAATCATGAAATTGCTTATACAATCAACAATCATATAATTGCTTATCATATAGAGATATAAATAAATTTATTGGACATACCTAGAATTCTGAGGAAAAAAAATCCAGAGAAAAAGTCATCATATTAACTTATACAATTTATAATAAGAATGGTTTTTATAATGACAAAGTCTTAAAACTTTTCTCTTATATCTTATTTTTGTGTCGTTTCCTTTTGATTTGTTTTTCCATTTTTAAGGTCCTCTTTTTTTATATAAATATTTAACGGTGATGGGCTTTTGGCTCACACTCTTTAAAGAGAATGGAAAACACTCTAAAATTTCAAATCTAATAATCCCGATGCAAACCCCCATCCATTCCACATGCTGAGGTAGCCCAATAAGATGTCTTATTTTGTTATGTAAATTTTTTTTTTTTTTTTTTTTTCAATAAACAATTTTTTCACTTATATAAAAAGCAAAAGTTAGGTTAATAGACAGTTTTTAAACACTTATTTAATTATATAGCTGAATTTTTTATTTAACAAAATAATTGTTAATCACTGATTGACTACAGTTAATCAATGATCGATCACAGTGATTAACTATAGTCAATCAGTTAAAACGTATGAACAATGGTCAATCATTAATTAACTAACTAGATTAACTTTTTTTTAAATGACCATTTTTCTACTTATAAAATTCAGTCATTTATTAAAAAAAAATTTCTTAAAATATATCATTTACCCATTAAAAAAAAAAAAAAAAAAAACTGTTTCAGCATCAACGGGAATATTATAAACAACAGAATTAATGAATTTCTATGTATGATCCATCATATCTGTATCTATATAAATGTATACACACACGCATACGTACATACCCAAATATACTAAAAGTAGGGGGCCAGGGAGGTTCACAAACAGAAGTAGCTATATGTATAGCTAGCTAGTATATATGCATGCAATAGCTGTCAATGCCAACCATGTTTACGCGTGAACAAAAATCCTTAGCTCCTTAACATTTGTGTCCAATGAACGATAGCATATATATTACGTACCATACCAATTTATCTTCTGGACAGTTTCCATCTACTCTTCATTGGAAATTACACTATCATGTTTGGTTATTGTTTCGGCTCCTGATTTTTTACTTTGCAATATATATACACTTTTGTTTAACTTTCCATTTATGGGAAAATATTTTCTTGTGTAACTATGGTTAAAGATATTGTTTCCCGAGGATTAATTGAATGGACTGTGCAAGGCTCACATGCCTCTCACACACTGATATATATATATATATATATTATCATATGTTAAATATGTAACAAAAGAACAAAATATCTCTCTAACCTAAATCCTTAGTCACTTCAACATCACAGTCTTTCTCTTCTCATATCTAACCCCCATTTCCAGATTCCTCATATCAATATCAAACTCTCACATCTCATTCTATTTTCAAATCCGTTTCTTGAAACTCTCCCATCTCTCTCTCTCTCTCTCTCTCTCTCATCAACAAAGATACCAAAATGACATAGCAAGTTACTCAAACAAGGCCCATATCTGTCGCCACATAACCTTCTGTGTAAATATGCTTTAACGTTAGCTTTTTCATTGATATATTAATTCAACCAACATGGTCCAAATGCATTTTAAGGCAAATGCTTCTTTTTTCATTCGCACATATACCATTGTCACCAATTCCACGAAATGTAAACATCAAAATTACAAAAACAAGGAAAAAAAAAAAAAAAAGAAACTTAAAAAGAAAAAGAAAAGTGTTCCCGTTTTCCAACGAGAGATTACAAACTTCTAGTGATGATCAGAACGATCAATTCTTCAACGGAAGGAACTCGAAGAACTGGCAAGGAGTAGTCATGATGCCCGCCGCGGAGTTCATGTCCGAGACCGAATTAATTTGATGATCATGAGTGATCTCTTTTTCACTCCTAAGTGGAAATAGTTGAAGGGTTTGAGATTCCTCAGTGCAATTATAAGTACTATAATCTTCATAAAGATTATTTAAATGGTTGTTGATATAACCATTGTTATTGGTAAGGCCATTCTCATGAGATGATCTCATGTAATGTGGGGTGATGAAGATGCTTAGATCATGTAATGAAGAGGTCTTAATGAGACTTTGGTCCATTTTTGAGGTTGCTTTTCTACTTGTAGAAGTGGTAATAGTAGAAAACGTTGGTGGAATTAGTAAGAGGAGTAGTAGTAGCTGGAGTACTAGAAGTGTTTATGAGGTGGTTGGTGGTGGGAAGAAGAGCATGGGGATGAGGACAAGACAGCTGCATCATCTGCCACGTGGCATTCCTTTCCACAAAGTTGCTCCTTCTATGCTGCAAATTCAATTCCCCTTCACCCAATTGGATCCACCCATCTGTCCTTGTAATACATGTCTGATCTGCTGCAGCCTGGCCCACTCCTGCTTTGCTGCTCCTGCCCCCCTTTGTATTGAAACATGAGATTCCTGCAACACAAAATCCTTTTTTTTTTTTTTTTTTTAATCAAAACTTAATTTACATATCTTATTTTATTTTATATATTTGCTTTTCTTTTCTTTAACTTTTCAAAAGACATGCAAAAATCATGAAAATCCCAAGAAAAGGTGTTTAATGGGTACTAGTCCATTTTTTTTTTTTTTCAAGGAGTAGTGTGTTATAGTATATTAGTAGGGCTAGGGATGTCTTTTTATTAAAAGGGTGCTCATTTCCATAAAATATGTGAGTTTTGGGGTGCTCAAATCAAAGATATAAATTGGACCCAAATGAATGAGTTGAATAAGAGCTATATGGCATGCACAAGACCCTAATCCTCCAAGCCAAGTTTCATAACAGCAGCCCCGACAGAAAGGAAGGAGTGCAGCTTTTAGACTGTTTTCATTTCCCAACAAACAATGCTTTTGTTGTTGTGGCTTCCCTTACCATGATGATGTTATACATGTATATACATATATATGTTCGAATATATATATTTTACTTTTTGAATCTTATCACCTCAACGGATGATGATTATCTCATTATAATCATAAGCAGATTATTAACCCTACTAATTGCCATTTCTTTTCTTCTTTTTTTTTTTTAATAAAAAGAGAGGGTATATATGTATTTGTTTATAATTTTAATTTGGGAATGAGAATTAGAAAAAGACATGAGATGAGATGAAGGAGATAGGAATTAGACCTCTGCAAGAGTACTGCAGTTAGTAGGGGGTGCCCAGTTCTTGGTCTGTTCAACGTCCAACACTGTCCTACTTGCCCCTGTAGACAAAAAGAAAAACAAAAAGAATACAACTTTTAGACCTCAAGGAACAAATGGAATAATGGAAACAAAAAAGCTAATAACGAAACCAAACACCTATAACAACAAACCCCATTCGAAAAAGCCAACCAAATCAAACAAAACTCTCTCTCTCTCTCTCTCTCTACTTTCTGCCTCTACTACACATAACGTGAACTTTTGTTGTGTCTAACGCAAAAGAATGGTTAGATTATAATGATTTTTTTTAATATTCTACCAATGCTAAACATCACATATAATATAAAATACCGTTCAAGATCGCACAGTGTTGATAACAAAAGCAATCCCTACAAAGATATTATTATTAACAAAGACATTATTTTAGGTTTACCTAATTCTTTGTTCTTTTCGGACATGTCGAGGGTGGTCGTCGGGAGCCGACTCCATCTGGACGGCGGCGCTTCTGCCTCTCTCTGGCCTTGTGATTTTGGAACCAATAGAACACGTTCTTCCCTTCAATCTTTCCATATCGTCGGAGCTGAGCTGTGATGTGCTGAATTTGCTCGGCCGAAGGCGTCCGAGTCCCTCGGCGGTAGAGATCTTCCAGAGCCCTCAGCTGCTCCGGTGTCGGGTTCCACCGAGAGCTCACCACCACTTGTGGACTTGTATTAAACTCTCTCTTGTTCTGCTCAGCCACACTCGCTGCCGACAAAAAAAAAAAAAAAAAATATGTAGTGTATACGTACATATCTATATGTGTATATAGAGAGAGAGAATGAGATTAGTGAGAGAAATGAGGCGTACCAAGATGGTGATATTGAGCAAATAAATCAGCAGAGGCATGAAGACGGCTTAAACATGGAGGTGGGTTTGAAGTTGGGGTGTTGTTGTTGTTGTTAGAAGAAGTTAAAGGCCTTGGAATGAGAGGACGAAGCTTCCGAGAATTGTTGAAAGAGTCGTGCAAATTCAGTTCACCTCCGTCGTTATACCCCATCATCCACATTTTTTCTTCCTAACCAAACAAACAACAACAAGTACTAGTACTACAACTTTTATATCTAGGGTTTCTCTCTTTCGTGATATTATATATATATATATATATATACACACGATATCTATATATGATGAAGAGTATCAAAGCTAAGTTACTGTTGAGAAATGGGGGTTAGTTGGTGGTGGAACAGTGAAGTAATGATTTAGCTTCGGATATTCGGAAGTAGGGATATTGTAGTGCGTAGTACTGTTCTAGAGAGAGAGAGAGAGAGAGAGAGAGAGAAGGGATTGAGCTACAATGGTGGTGTAGGTTTAATAAATGGAAGAAAGTGAGGGAAAACATGAGGTTGACTAGCTGGGAAGGATATATTCTGGAGTGAGAATTTGGAGGGGAGAGAGAGAGAGAGAGAAGCGTGTGAATGTGTGGAGGACAAAGGGAAAAAGAGAGGAAAAAGCAAATTAAGATAGCTGAGAAAGAGAGAGAGAGAGAGAGAGAGAGAGAAGAGTGAGGAAGAAGAGGAAGCGTGGAATTCTGGGAGGTTTTTGGGAGTTGCGATTGAAAAACGACGTGACGATCATGAGGGTTATCATAAGCCTCATCAGTCATCACTCCTCTCTCTCTCTCTCTCTCTCTCTCTCTAGCCCTTCTCTCATTATTGTTCTCCTCACGTCTCGTGCCTTTCACACTTATTCTAAATCCAAACTGCCCCTCACTCTCTCTCTCTCTCTCTCTATATATATATATATATAGGTATATATATATCTCTCTCTCTCTTACCCCCTTTTCACTTGTCCATACATACTTACAACACATGAGTCCACTCCATGCACCATTTTGCTACAATTCATTGCACCCCACTTCTTATTAATTTCTCTCTGCAGAGATTTATTGTACGGATCCTTTGGTTTCTCTCTTATATATACATATAAATATATGTCACTCTTTTACGCTTCTTCACACATATGCCCAAACATATATGCATATACATGAGATTTGATATTATACACATATATCCAAACTTTATCTGTGTCCGATCCCATAACAATACATGTTATGTGACAGCATATGAATATTGTCCTTTTAGATGGCTAGCTTGCAAGCGTTTTTTTGTATGTATATATGTATACATATATATATGTACTGTTAGCAATAGAATGGTATTACACTTTTACGTGATACCAATTTTTACTGTGTCTCTTTTGGACTCTTGTTTCCCTGCCTCTTTCTTGCTTATGATAAATTTAAAATTTTTAGGCCCCATGTCTGTGTCCATATCCTGGCCGGCAAACAGGTATCTCTCTCCCTCTCTCTCATATTTCTCTCTCTTGTTTCTCTCTCATGAATTGGAGAAGAAGATATTGCATATAGTCCCTTGGTCCATTATGATGGAATGACTCAATTCTCGAGTGAGACTGTACCTCTGTCCAATCCAGAATTTAGAAAGCCATAATTGTTTAATTATTTCTTTAGCTTTTTGTTGGATAGAGGGCCTACGTCTGTATAATCTGAAACACCTACTTACGTATATGAATTTATTCTCTATATTTATGTAGCCAAAAATAGTCAACAATATATGTTATTAACTATATAAACCACATAGCTAGAATTGAGGCTAAATATGGTATAACCACTTTGTGTAATTTAGAGATGACCGACTAGTTAAAACTAATTTAGGATATTGCTGCTATAAAAAAAAATTTAGGGCATTTGGTGCAATAAATATTGTCATCTTCAAGAATGTTTTATTGTTGTTTTTTCTTTTAGCTGTATAGTTACTTTTCGTTCTTTTTTTCTTTCTTTTCTTTTCTTTTTTAATTTAGGAGTATAGATTCAAAATATACATTTCATAATATAGTTAATTGTGTTTCACTACATGCCTGAATCACGTTACTTTTTCTTTTTAATTAGCTTGAAAACAAAAGCAACAACATATTAATGGTCCAAGTAAGGGTTGTTATAAATTATGAATTTTAATCCTAAAGTTGATTAGTGTATAATACTACATTGCAAGTCAAATTTTCAAAATAATCTATAAATAAATATACCGATGACAGGAGTTAGTCAGCACCTTTTAGCTCCCTATCATGCATTCATATTGTATTATAATGAAAAAAAAAAATGCAATGATGTTTATCCAAAAAATAAAATAAAAATAAAAATAAAAAAACTAAACCACTCTAAAAAAAACTGTCATTACATTATCGTCTTATAGATCTTTCTGATATACTGGTATCTCATTAGTCAACCGTTATATATGTTTCTACAAAATCTAGCACAATATTTGACAAACAAATTTAGTATTTAAATACATAAATAAACCAAGTTACTTAAAAAGAAACAATAGAAAGGTTTGTTTATAAATTATTAATAAGAAAATATACTTGAAATTCGCATGTCATTTATATGATTTTTTGGTATATGTATCTAGTCATGGCATCATAGAGATAGAATGATTATTAAATTTTGTACATGTAAATTGTAGAAATTAATGGGCTCCCCAAGGTGAGGCTGTAACAACCCGCTTGATGTGCTGTTATTTTACCCACTTAAACTAACTTGAATTAAAATCTTACAAAGACTTAAAATTTATGGTACAAGTATTATACACACAAATTCCAAATAATGAATATTCTAATTTATATGGTTAATATGCTTATCATTCATATTAATTACTAAATCATTCAAACTAAACGGAAGTGAGAATTACATGTAATGTGCATAATCCTTGATTTCTCTATTTCGACATTGATAAACTTGGAATATACAATGCATTCTTTAAATGGTTCGTTTGTAAACTCGGTATCGGAGGATTCAATCATTTTCTTTTGTCCATATTGTCCTATTTTGGAAACGTCTATCATAAAGCCACATTAAACTAAGATGCTATTCTTGGACTCTCGATGATAGTTTTCCTTGTTGAACATCGATCAAGGTTCTTACGATGGCTAAGAATGGTCTTCCTGAGATTAATGGTAATCTCAATCTTCTTTTCATGTCAAAAACAATGAAATCTAAGAAAATATGATTTGTCCACCTTGACCAAGACATCTTCAATTTAGTAATAGGACGGAATAAGTCAATAGATCAATTGTTCTCTGTTAACTCTAGAAATTAAAAGAATGAAATTTGAGTTATACCACGCAGACAACATCAGCACCAACAATATCCCATCTCTAGAAAATACATGACCTGAAGGGACAGAACTACTGTTATGCCGAGTGACGGTTGCTAGTATGAAATTTTTTGTGATTTTTTCTTTTTACCCACACTTAAAATTAGCTATCTCGTATAAGCTTCTACTAAATACTCTACTCTTTTACCTGTAAGCTTATTAGTCGTCTAGATTGAGCAATAAATTTTTAGTCGTACATATGTTATTTAATCAAGTCATATTTGCAGTAAATCATTTATTAAAAGAGATTACTTTTTTTCTAAATGAGCGTCAAATTAGAGAGTACACTCTTTCTTTTCTTTTTCTTTTTCTTTTTTTTTTTTTTTGGTATATAATAAATAATAAGCAAAGGAGAGGGGTACGGAAGTAGAAGGGGGACAAAGCGGTGTTATTATAGATAGGGCATATAGGAGAGGGTGCCGAGTTAATGCTTACAACACAGAGAGATTCATAAGCTGCCTAATTAATTAAAACTATTTTTGACCTTATTTAGAAGAGCAGATTCGATTCCTCGGCAACGTTTTTTTGTGTTCTTTTTCTTTTTTCTTTTTGTCTATCTATTTCAAATCTTGGTCTCGACAACTTTTTCACCTTTTCAAAACAGTACTCATATATGTATGCATGCATTGAATTCGTACAATTCCCTTTCAGAATTTCTGCAGGTGATTGTGTTTTGACAGATTGCATTCTGAGTGGGTCATCAGCTAGCTCACTTATCTCTTCTCTCTTTCATGCATCAAAAAAAAAAATGTTGAAATGTTTTCTTCTGATAATATGCCTTTATATATATATATATATATATATATAATAGATTCAGCAATATGGTCTGCAACGTCTCTATGATCTCTAGAACTGTTTCAAATTGAATTTTTGCGTAACGCGTTTCACTTGGTCATATATACTAATATTTCTGTTTCCTTTTCATATTCTGAGGAAAACAAAAGGAAAGTGAAATAATATTGAGACTTCTCAGAAGCAAACGTAGTAGTACTTCAATTTTTTTTTAATAGCACATTATATCATAATTAAGGTCAGATTTGGCACCTTATTTCTTAATCATATACGTATCAACACGTGTCGTCAAAATATTGATGACCGTAGTACCTGGCCTTGATAAAATCGACTCCTATGTCGAGCGAAGTTCATCTAGAAATATGACCTTCCAACCCGAGAAATTTGGAGCAAATCTCAGTCAAATAGATATATTCCGGATCATAGATAGTCGTACACGAGAAGAAAAGTCGAATAGAGATCAAGATATGAGGCAATTTCATTCAAATTTGAAGATAAAATCTTCATTAAATTATGAAAACTTTAGGAGTACATGAAATCATTATATAGGTGGCATTCTCACACTCAAGGGCAGCTTCTTCTCCTGAATCGACACACTCCTCTATCTATGTAGAATGTAGATCTTACGAGAGTGAAACACTATAAATTTCTGTATTCTTTTTTGTTTATTTATTTTCCCTATTATAGTGAAATTCCCTAGATTCTATAGTTCAAAAATGAGCTAACGTTGACATTCTGCCTGCGAGTTTTATGTTGCGTTTGTTGATTACAAGAAGAAAACCAAAACTGTTGCAAGAGATCATAAATATATGTTCTCTTCTTCCTTTGGGAATGTCCTCTGACTTTTTTTTTAATTTTTTTTTATTTCTGAAAATAAGAGTGGAGGGCTTGCTTTGGGGGATTAATGGTCTATTAAGTACCAAAATGTTGGGATATGCTTTGTGGGAGAGTGATACTAGTTGTCCTCTCTCTTTCTTTCTTAAAATACCAAAAAAAAAAACAAAACAAAACAAAACAAAAAAAAAAACAATTGTTAAATTACAAATGTTAATATTAGTGCTGCCAATACGGGCTGCCCGGCCTAACCCGGCCCATTTAAGAAGCAGGCTGACCCTAATGAAGAAAGGGTGCCCAACCCGACCCAATAGGCTAGCAGTGCTGTACGTGCCAGGCAGGGCCAACTCGTAAATTTTGTAGGAAAAATTTCTTGTTTTCATATGTAAAAATGTAGAAAACACTTTAAAAAGTTAATATGCAGGACAGCCCTTGGCATATTTACAGATCAAGATGTCATATTCTTGGTAAAATGGGACAACACATGCTTTGGGGCCGCAGTCTCTAACTGCCATGACTAACAAAAATATTACTGCTCAATCACATGCCATTTAAGTCACACCGCCTTCTGTCGAGAATTTTCGGTCGGTTAATTAAACTATGAAGGAAGCCAATGTCGTAGCCAGACTTTCATGATCGGATCAAGTTAAGGGAGCAGGAGTGTTCGTGCCCGTCAAATCCAGAAAATAACTAAACAACAAGCACCAAGGTGATTCTGCACCTTTCTTCAATACAGCCACAATGTTTGACAAGATTTCAAACAACAGGAACGTCAAGTCAAGAGATAAGCAAACCAATACACTCGCTCAAAAAGAATGTGGAAACTGTGATTTCAAAATCTTAGGTCAAACTAAGGAACTCAATAATATGCAAAGAAACATAAGTGTTCATCCGGAAAAGAAAAAGTGCTTATAAACTTTGTTTTCAAAATGGAAAGGGTTTCAAAATGTATAATATGAATATAATTTTAGTGTGGATTTGTTGCTTTTTGTGAAAGGTTATTTCAATTCTTTTTTTTTTTTTTTTTGTTTAATTTGTCATTGAGGCTGTATCTGGTTTTTATCTATTTTGTTTTCTTTTTTCTTCATCGTTTTAATAAATTTGAGTGGAGGTTTTAGTTTCTCGTTATTTATAAGTGTAAAATTGAATTAATCTAAGACGAGGGTAACTTTTATCAAATATGGTACAAGAAAATTAAACAGACGTGATTCAATTCATTAAAAAAAAAAAAAAAAAAAAAAGAACCAGCCAGAAGAAGATGGGATTCGACTCTCCTGCGAAATTCCCAGCAGTCCTTTCTCCTTTTTTCCATTTTTATATTCTCCTCCTTTTTGCTCTGACCGTATATCTCTGTCTTACAGGCAAGTATGGCAAGGCCTGCAGTTAACGTGGCCTCGTCAAAAGCCTTGGGCTGGGCCTTTTTTTTGTTTTAGGGTACTTTAGAAAAATGTCAAAAATCATGTCTTTGGATTGATTTTTAACTACACAAGAAAATTCTTACAAAAATATCATAATATGATATTATAAATATTTATTTATCTATTTATTTTTAAATACCAATATAATTACTAATTGACATTCATAATGTACCCACTTGGGTTACCAAATGATAACCAGTTTGGTTACCGATCGCCGGCGAGTTTCCATTAGTAACCATCAACCCCCCGCCCGCGGGTAACTAGTTGGTAATCAGTTGGTTACAGACCACCGGCAGGTTTTCCGATTTATAATCACCACCACTGCCACCGGAGTAACTAGTTGGTTACTAAATGGTAACTAATTAGTTACCAACCGCTGACAGGGAACCACCGTTGCTTTAAATAATGTCTTTTAAAAATGTTAAAATAAATGAAAATAGTAAAAGGCCTAACTTTCTGATATGTTTAACATGGGGCAAAATTGCTTAATATGTGCTTTAAGATTTAGGATTTTAGTTAATAGGGATATGTCTCCATTCGCTCTTTACAGGTTTTTTAGATGATGTGTTTGGGGGGTTATTTTAATTTCCTTGGGAAATGTACCCTTTGATGTTTAACTAGTATAGATATTCTTTTTCTCTTGCTTGCTAGGTTTTTCCCCGTTGATTTTACGAGTAAGATTTTTAATGAGGTATAGTACAGTAACTAATTTTCATAAGATGTAAGTTTGAAGTGTAAAAACTTCAAAAAGCAATTTCCCACTTCTTTATTATACAAGTTGGACCACACTCATTTGTGAAATAGTTTTTTTGTCTACATTATTAGTTGAGAGACTTGTAAGAAAAAAATTTTAAATCTGGATATATTTGAAAAAAATTATATATTTTAATCTCTTACCTATATTTAAAAAAGTCAACAACTCTTTTGATCATACATTCTTTGTTTGTCATGTGCCAACCACGTCATCATCACGTTTTGTCTACATCATCATCACGTGAAATTTTTTTCTTTTTAAGCTTTATTACTTGTCTATTCTGCAAGCATGAAGCGCATGCCATACAACTCGTAGGAGTAAAAGAAACCAAAAAAAAAAAAAAAAAGACAAGCAAAATAATTAAAAAAAAAAAAACCACATGTCGAGCATTGGAAGCACCTTGTGGTAACCATTAAAAATGTCACGTGACAAGTAGTATCGTAGGGACGAAAAGCCAACATTTGAGCTTTTCATATATGTTTGTTTATTATATTTTATTATGATATTAATTAATAAAGATTACAGATTATAGTTATAGATGTATGGGTTTTGAAATGTTTTTCAAGGTAGAGTACGAGACAATTAAAAAAAAACCATTACGAGACAATAAACTTCTTTTTTATTGCTCAATGAAAAACTGTGGCAACCACGTATTACGGGAATGTGTCCCGTATGGACAACCAATTTATCTCCTTGTATCTACGATCGGTGGTTGAATTGACCGTCGATTTATTAGTGAGAAAGAGCGTAAACCGAAAGTTAGGAACTAAATTATGATGTTTTTCCTTCTTTTGAGATTTCTTATTCTTTCACGTAATTTATTTATTAATTTATTTTTTAAAACTAGGAGTAGTTTTTGGATTTGAGTTTAAAACGGTTATTTTATAGACTATAGTATCTTTAATAATTCTTTTGTTAAATTAACAAACTAAAGTTTCACAACTTTCATAATTCGGATTGATCATCTTTTTTTCTCTTTTCTCGCTTTTCTCTTTTTCCTCCTTTATTTTTACTTTTGTTGGAAACCATTTTTTTGCTCTATCTGCCCAATTCTTAATTTACCTGCTTTTGTATAAAATAAAAAATAAAAATAAAAAAAATAAAATAAAAAACATAATTTCCGTATTCCGAGACCTAACAGTCACAAAGTAACCCCGAAAACAAAATCAGGGCTTCTGGTTTACGTAATAAGTATTGTAATTATCTTTTCGTAAAACCCATATAATACCATACAGTCCAGACCTTAATCAAGTTAATATAAATAAACACTCTGATCTGCTAAAGGAAAATATAAATATTTACAAATGTATTTAAATTTTCATCTGAACGACATGTAGTTGTTGATTTTTTTTTTTTTTTTTTTTTAACCACCCATCCAGCGACTGCAATGCACGTCGGTTAACTTATCCCTCTTATTTATAGTGTGTTCATTTATGGGTTTGTGTGCTTATCAAAGGAATTGATAGCCATGTATATATTGAGACGAAGCGCACATCGTCGGGGGAGTGTGTGGAATGCAAGATGTTGAAGAAAGTGTTTGAAAAACTGTTCGGCGTAAAGAAAATGGAGCATAAAATAGAGAAAAACAAAGGGTAATGTCCGAGGTTTTATTTATCATTACTACAAAGTTTGTTAGCGATTTTTGTGACAAATTACCTACATATACAATAAACCTTCGAATTTAATAAATAACAATCTTATTAAATTTCACAACGAAAGTAAAATATGATGTCAGTCTAGAGTTCTATTTATAACAAATATTATGTTTGTTCATGAAATGATTTAACTGCTACAACAATAACAACCTCTGGTCAAAAGGTAAAAGTAGGAAAAGAAACACTTACAATGGACTTTTTTTTCTATTTTTTTGTTTTTTTGTTTTTTTTGTGTGCATATACAACTGTTTCACAATAAGCATTTATTCTTTATCGTTGGATCGTGATTATTTGATCAGTGATTTAGATTAAATCTGAAATATTTTATATATGACTAATTAAATCAAAGGTTCAAATTAGATCTGAAAAATGCAATAAATAAAAAAGAGAGCTCCTTAACTCCTTGCGATGATTTGTACATGCTCCTCAAAAGCCTCCTAATTGCCCACGTGCCCACACGCGCGCATTGGTGCATTCTATTTAAACCATTGGGTTTGCTTGTATTTTATCATGTAGAACTTTTAGCTTTTCAACTTCAAAAAGATATTACAATCTCTCTAACTCAAGTGACTTATAAGTGTCACAGGTTCTTTCTAATAAAGAATTACCTGAAATTTATAACGTAATGAAGTCTATTTATAAATCTATTACATCTCATTCTCTTGAATACCCTTGTGATAAATTTGTCCTGTAAGATTATATTTGTACTGATTACAAAACTTATCCTTTCATATTTCACACGGAATCTTTTTTTAAAGAAAAAAGTTGAGTACTTCACATGGCTCCCACAAGTTTGACCACCAACTTCTATAACGATTAAAATTTAACCCACACATGCAATGGCAGTTTCACAGTCTAAACTTGAATACTTGAGAAGATTTCAAATAAAGTTTGTCCACAGACAATGAATGTTCCATTACTATGGAGTGCATATGGGCTCCGTATTCTCCTTTTTTCCAATGCACTTTTTATGTCCGTTTGCAAGCATCTGCGATTGTTACTATTATTATTATTATTAACTTAATTGAGTACAAAATCATGCTTTTTCCTCTTTTTTATATTCTTTATGTTGGTTATAGATCTAAGCAAAGTTCATTAGACGACAACAATTCCAATAGAATCTCTGTTGCCGATGATAGTCTTGAGCGTTGTTTCATGATGCTTTCAGTATATTTAATATGTTATAGGTATATGTATCTTTGTTAATGTGTAATGCAAATATTACCGAAACAGTCCACAAAACACTAAGCCGTAGATCTCAAACTCGCAATTGAGGAAATATGAAATTAACGGTCAAGATGAGCAAAAATATATGAAGGATGGGAATTGTTTTTTTTCTTCTTCTTTTCTTCTTCTCTTCTTCTTCTTTTTTTTTTTTTTTTTTTTTTTTGTTTGTTTTCCCTTGTTAAAGTTACAAATGAAATGTAACACTCTTGCTTTCCATACACCGTCATTTTTATTAAGGATTGATTTTGTCATCATATGAATAATAAATTGATGTGATTGCAAGCAAGTCAGTCGGTAATTTTGTATCTGATTTTACACTTTTTTTCATATTTTAAATTTTTTTTAGAGAGAACTATTAATATTAGCTGCAACCTTGTCCAAAACTGCATGACCCTTTTTTTTCTTTGTTCTAGCATTCTTCATCAATACTATAAAGGAATTTTTATATCTCATGACAACTCAAGGTTTATAATTTACATATTATACATATACTAAAACAATGTTGCCTTTTCACTGTTACTTTAACAGTGTTGCACAGTGACTTTACCTTCTTTTCTCCCTTTTTCCCGAGCCTGCGACAGTACTGTACAGTAATGTACAGTACTTTTCCCCATATTAGCTACCGCTGCTACAGTTAAGTACAGTGTCTGATTGCTACAGTTTTGGTCATTTTTGTCCCTCTAATTATGTGGAGTGGAATGGGTTGTACAGTAACTTGACTCTTTTACCCTCGAAACCCTATTTACTGTTAATGTCGTGCCTCTCTCTTTTTCTTCAGAACTTTTTTGCTTCCCAAAGTCTTAAGTTTGCTTTTCTCTCTTGCTTTTGTGTTTAACCTCTCACTATTCATTTATTTTTCCTCTCTCTCTTGCCGTTCTTCTATCTCTTTCTTCAGAAACCTTTTTTTTCCCCAAAGTCTAATAAGTTTGTCTTTATCTCTCTTTCTTCAGAACCTTTTTGCTTCCCAA
Organism: Ficus carica; assembly: GCA_009761775.1. Lineage (NCBI taxonomy): Eukaryota > Viridiplantae > Streptophyta > Magnoliopsida > Rosales > Moraceae > Ficus > Ficus carica. Next base: position 14,977,396 of record CM019744.1, on the reverse strand, counting down.
AGTCTAATAAGTTTGTCTTCTCTCTCTTGCTTTTGTGTTTAGCATCTCACTGTTTATTTCTTTTTCTTCTCTTCTCTTGCCGTTCCTCTCTCTTTTTGTCCAGAATCTTTTTGCTCCCAAAGTCTTAGTTTGTTCTTATTTCTCTTGCTTTTGTGTTTAGCCTCTCACTATTTATTTCTTCTTCCTCTCTCTCTTGCCGCTCCTCTCTGTCTCTCTCCATACCCTTTTTGGTTCCCAAAGTCTAAGTTTGTCATCCTCTTGCCGTTGCCGTCGCCCCTCTCTTGATTTTGTGTTTGTTGCCTCACTGTTTATTTTTCTCTAATTTTTCTCCGTTCGCTGCTTTCTCTCTTTCTTTTCAGATTTTAGTATTTGGGTTTTTTAGGGTTTCATTTTGGGGGTTTTTTTTTTTTTTTTTTTTTCCGGTGTGTATTATTATTTTGCTTTTTTGTTGTTGTATGATTTTTGTTTCGAGGTTTAAGTTTTGTTTTCTGTTTTGTTGGGGTAATTTTTTTGCCTTTTTTTTTCTCCGCTGTAATTATTTTTGCATTTTTTTTTCCGGTTTTGGGGAGGTTTTTTTTTTTTTTTCCCCTATGTATAAAAACAATGTTGCATTTTCACTGTTACTTTAACAGTTTTGCACAGTGACTTTTGCCTTCTTTTCTCCCTTTTTCCCGAGCCTGCTACAGTACTGTACAGTAATGTACAGTATTTTTCCCCATAGTTGCTACAACTGCTACAGTTAAGTACAGTGTCTGATTGCTACAGTTTTGATCATTTTTGTCCCTCTAATTGTGGGAGTGGAATGGGTTGTACAGTAACTTGACCCTTTTACCCTCGAAACCCTATTTTACTATTGATGACGTGCCTCTCTCTTTTTTTTCAGAACTTTTTTGCTTTCCAAAGTCTTAAGTTTGCTTTTTCTCTCTTGCTTTGTGTTTAACTTCTCACTATTCATTTATTTTTCCTCTCTCTCTCTTGCCGTTCTTCTATCTCTTTCTTCAGAACCTTTTTCTCTCAAAGTCTAATAAGTTTGTCTTTCTCTCTCTTTCTTCAGAACCTTTTTGCTTCCCAAAGTCTAATAAGTTTGCCTTTCTCTCTTTTGCTTTTGTGTTTAGCCTCTCACTATTTATTTCTTTTTCTTCTCTCTCTCTTGCCGTTCCTCTCTCTTTTTGTCCAGAATCTTTTTGCTCCTCAAAGTCTAAAGTTTGCTCTTATTTCTCTTGCTTTTGTGTTTAGCCTCTCACTATTCATTTCTTCTTCCCTCCTCTTGCCGCTCCTCTCTGTCTCTCTCCATACCTTTTTGATTCCCAAAGTCTAAGTTTGTCATCCTCTTGCCATTGCCGTCGCCCCTCTCTTGATTTTGTGTTTGTTGCCTCACTATTATTTTTCTCTAATTTTTTCTCCGTTCGCTGCTTTCTCTCTTTCTCTTCAGATTTTATGTATTTTGGGTTTTTTAGGGTTTCATTTTGGGGTTTTTTTTTTTTTTTTTTTCCGGTGTGTATTATTTTTTTTGCTTTTTGTTGTTGTATGATTTTTGTTTTGGAGGTTTAGGTTTTGTTGGGGTAATTTTTTTGCCTTTTTTTTTTTTTTCTGCTGTAACTATTTTGCATTTTTTTTTCCGGTTTTGGGGAGTGTTTTTTTTTTTTTTTTCCCCTATGTATAAAAACAATGTTGCCTTTTCACTGTTACTTTAACAGTTTTGCACAGTGACTTTTGCCTTCTTTTCCCCTTTTTCCCGAGCCTGCTACAGTACTGTACAGTATTTTTCTCCATAGTTGCTACAGCTACTACAGTTATATACAGTGTCTGATTGCTACTGTTTTTGGTCATTTTTGTCCCTCTAATTGTGTGGAGTGGAATGGGTTGTACAGTAATTTGACACTTTTACCCTCGAAACCCTATTTTACTGTTGATGCCTTGCCTCTCTCTTTTTCTTCAAACTTTTTTGCTTCCCAAAGTCTTAAGTTTGCTTTTCTCTCTCTTCGCTTTTGTGTTTAACCTCTCACTATTCATTTATTTTTCCTCTCTCTCTCTTGTCGTTCTTCTATCTCTTTCTTCAGAACCTTTTTTTCCCAAAGTCTAATAAGTTTGTCTTTCTTCTCTCTCTCTTCAGAACCTTTTTGCTTCCCAAAGTCTAATAAGTTTGCCTTTCTCTCAGATGCTTTTGTGTTTAGCCTCTCACTATTCATTTCTTTTTCTTCTCTCTCTCTTGCCGTTCCTCTCTCTTTTTGTCCAGAATCTTTTGCTCCCCAAAGTCTAAGTTTGCTCTTATTTCTCTTGCTTTTGTGTTTAGCCTCTCACTATCTTTTCTTCTTCTTCCCCTCTCTCTTGCCGCTCCTCTATGTCTCTCTCCATACCCTTATTGGTTCCTAAAGTCTAAGTTTGTCATCCTCTTGCCGTTGCCGTCGCCCCTCTCTTGATTTTGTGTTTGTTGCCTCACTGTTTATTTTTCTCTCTATTTTTTCTCCGTTCGCTGCTTTCTCAATTTCTCTTCAGATTTTATGTATTTTGGGTTTTTTAAGGTTTCATTTTGGGGGTTTTTTTTTCCCCCCGATGTGTATTATTTTTTTGCTTTTTTGTTGTGTTGTTTGATTTTTGTTTTGGAGGTTTACGTTTTGTTTTTTGTTTTGTTGGGGTAATATTTTTTTTTCCTTTTTTTTCTCCGCTGTAATTATTTTTGCATTTTTTTTTTTCCGGCTTTGGGGATTTTTTTTTTTTCGTGTATATGTATAATGGAATAAATATATAATGCAAGAATTTTTTTTTAATGCTTTCTCTATTTTTTCTTATTTTTTGGATTTATGATTTTCGAAATCTAGGATTTTTTTTTTTTTTTTTTTTGCTTTTTTTTCTGCCTTCGTCGGTTAAACCTTTTGTTTCCATTTTCTTTATATTATTCAAGAGCAAATTTTTTTTCTTCCCCCTCTGTGTGTTGTTTTATTAAAACCCTAAATTTTTATTTGGGAAATTTTTCCTAATTATTGATAAAATAATGTAGAGAAAACAAAAAAGGTATGTTTTTGTTTTCACTCTATTATTTTAGTAAATTTTTTCCACTTTTTTTCTTCTTACATGTAATAGAAATTGACTATAATTTTGTTATTTTTAATTGTTTTTGTAGATGGAACGGTAATACTACTAAGGTGGTTGATGGGAGTATTAAAGGGAGATATTGAAGGCTTTTTTCTATGATGTTTGTTTTTTTTTTTTTTTTTTTTTTTTTGGTTTTCATTCCCGGGTAATATTTTTCGATTTTATGGCCGATTTTTGTTCACTTATTTTCTCTGTTATAATTTTCTATTATATTTCATAACTATATTTTATCTTTTAGTTAGATTTGAATGGATTGTTAGGGTTCTCATTATTTACTCCTCTGGATTATTCGACCAGGTTCTTTCTGTGATCAGAGAATTTAGTCTTTTTTTGCTGCTTTGTTTTACACATTTAATGCTTCAAGATTTTTTTTTTTTTTTTAGTTGTGATTGTGCTATTTGTTATAAATCTGTTACTTACAGTGTCATAATTGGTTTGACTGAGGTTTGTAACTTTGTAATATATGCTTTTAATTTGTTTTAATTATGTGATCTGTTTGTGTGTAAATGTGTGTTGCTTCAGATATTGTCTCTGTTCTTCACCGACTCTTTTTTTTTTTTTTATAAAAATTATTATTCTTTTTGCTTGAAAATTTTTCTGCAAATAACTTTTTTCCCTCATTTATTACATTACTCTCACACTTTACCATTAGTATCTTTCTACCACTCTCTTCACTTGCTCCGTGTTCCACCTCCTTTATTTTCTTACCTGATAACATTTATTCTGCTCTTCTTCTTACCTTCGGAGGACTAATTATTTTGGCATAATCATTTTTGTCCAAAGCTGTTGTGTTTTTAATCAGTACTACTCTTATTATATGCTTTAATTATAGTTGATTGTTGTTTTATTGTATTATGATAAACTGTTGTTTTGATTATTAACGTTCTTCTTTATAAAAATGATAGTAGTTTCTTGTTAATTTTTTATATGTCTTCGTTTTTTTCCCTATTTGTTTTGAGAATTTCTCTACTTTCCATTTTTTTTAGTTTTGATTATTGTTATATTATTATAATGATATTATAGAGTATATAATTTTATTACCATATTGATTATTTTTTCCCCCTATTTATGTTAATTATATCTTATTTATATATGGTTTTAAAAAATTTAGTACTTATAGTTGTGTATGATTTTATTTGATTAGTATTGTTGTGATAAGTGTTTTCGTTTTTATTTTTGTTTTCTTTTGTTTTTCTTTTTCTCTGTCTTTTGTAATGTTGTTCTTTTTTTCCCTTCCTCACACCGTAAATGTTTTCCAAGAGAATTTTTTAAAAAAAATTGTAATTTGGCTATAATGATCTCAATTTACATATGTAATAATGCATATACCAGATCTTTTAGTTAATTTGGTATATGGTGCTAAATATGATATCATTGATAGAATATGATGAATAACTAAGATATACTATTTGACAGTCTTTATTGTTGCTGTGGATATTTGGAAATTATGATGTTTTTGTTCTTTCACAACAAAACAGTTTTGAGTATGCTACTGTTTGGTTCATTGATTTAGTATTGAGTCTCCTCTCATTTTTTTTCCTTTCTGTCATTCTTTGTGTCTTGAAATTTTTTTGGGTTTAAGCTCTTCTAATCCTACCTTTTGGTTTCCTATATGTCTATACCGGTTATCCCTCATTTTTCACCAAGCTCTTTTTATTGTTTACTCTTTTTTTATAATCCTTTTCTCTACCTGCTGTTTTTTGTTTTTGTTGTGTTTTTTGTTTTTTTTTCTCTATTAGGTTTTTTCCTAACTGTAAATTCCCAAACATTTCTCATCTGGTAGCTATTAAAAGACGAAGTTGAATTATAATTTAGTTATTCTTTACAGATATTCTTATCATATAAGAGATCTGAGCTCAGTCTTATAATTTTTAGTTATCTTTTATTTTGCAGAAAATATTTATTTAAAATTTTATAATATTTTTTATACTATGTATATATTAAATTTGTTTTATTTAATTAGTATATCAAGTTGACTATGTTGCAGGTTTTTTTTTTTTTTTTCCCCGGCTAGTATCTTATTGTTTTATTGTTATTTTTCTCTGATTTTGCTCTTTGTAACTTGATTTAATTTTTTTCAGTTTTTTATTACCCGGGGTTTTTTTTTTTTTTTTTTCCTTTAATCAGATTATTGAGATGTTTAAATTTATTATAAACCATTTTTGTATAGAAGTGTCTTTACAGTTAGTAACTATTGTAAGTTTTATTGTATTCTTTAATTTTTTTACATTATGTAATCTGATAATGCAATACTAGATTTTTTTTTCCCATATGCATTTATAGTTTGTTAAATTTGTATTATAAAAATGATAGTTATAAAGACCATAAATGACATAATTTACTTATTGTTTTATCTAATGAATATAACTTTTTGTAAGAAAAAAATTAAAAAACATTAAAGTGCAAATTAACATCTTTATTACGTATGATAACATTATACCCTAATTAAATTTAGCCAAATAAAATATCATATTTGTTTATATACTTCCAAAATTCGTAAATTTTTGGGCTGAATGCTAAAACATGTGTTATACATAAAATTAATAACAAATTTAGACAAATAACTGTCATCTACAAATTAAATAAAAATATAATTTCTAATTGAAACAATTTATTATATAAAAAGTGTGAATTTATTAATACATTGACAAACCATAAAATTTATCACCCCAAGACTTCAAGAACAAAAAATAAAATAAATTGAGAAATGATAATAAATAGCAAAAACAAACAAACGAAATAAAATTTTAGTTCTCAATTTACGAATATTTACAACACAAAAAAAAAAAAAAAAAAAACCCTTTTCATGTACTTAAAAATAATAATAATTAAATATGGCACTAAAATAAATATCAATTTAAATATAAAATTGGTAAAATAAAATATAAAAATCTGTGAGTAGAAAGTTGTATAATTTACAATAAAATTTAAATAAATTAAAAAGAAAAAGAAAACATAGATGATTATTGTTATTCAATTATTTCCATTAAAAAAATTATATACTTTAATAAGTTTTTAATTTTATTGTCAATAAACAAAAATTTACTAGGAAAAACACTAATACTCATTTAAAGAATGAATTAATACAATTAAATTATTTATTAAATATACAACGTAGTAAAAATTTTAAAATCATAATAATTTGCGGAATTTTAAAATATAAAGGTCTAAATTACAATAAAATAATATCATCAAGAATTTTTTCTCCCTACTGTAATGAAACTAATTCATAAAAATGTTAATTATCGATTATTATAACTAAATTATTATTTATGCCATATATTAATATTATTCTTTACACATAATATTTTTTTTAATATTCGATATTATTATTTTTTTACTTTTTGACTTCTTTTCTTTTTAGCTTCGTTTTGTTTACACAAATGTTCAATCAGTTTCTTGTATATTTATATTTATAATCTTTACAATAAATTTTTAAAATATTTATTAATTTTTACATTTATTTGTTAATTTAATTGGCTTTTCTTTTATTAAATTTACTCCTCAACTTTTTTAATCTCTATGATTTTTCAATTTTTTTAATTTTATTTATTATTTGTACATTCTAACAAAAAAAATTATATGCTATTTGTTATAATCGAAATAAATTTTATGCATAATATTTTATCTTGATATTTGATTGCATCATTTTTTATTACTCAAGTCCCTTTTTTTTTAACTAAATGAATTAGTTATTAATTTTTTTTCCTTTACATTTATATGTATAATTTCTATTTTCTGACAATATTTCATGTCGTTATTTATCTTCTCTCAAAAAAAAAAAAAAAAAATACTGACTATTTGAGACAATCAAAATGTCAAAATTGTGTCATAATGCCAGCATCTACATCGACAAATATATATTCTTCAAATATCAGTTTGAAGAATCAGGTGCAAAATTTACTACTGGTTATTGAAATAAATTTATTCAATTACCTTCAGCTAATGACGTCAGTGAAGAAACTTAAATCTGTTTTTAACATATTCTAATTCACCATCCATTGAAAAAGGTAATTTTCATTATTTTATTTTATTTTTTCATATATTTATTATTTTCAACAAAAATTTCTTACTAACATTTTTGAATTTTTTCCCTTGTTCCTTTTTTTTACACAAATTTTTTTTTTTTTTAGATCCAGAAATGAATATATAGATATCGGAGATTGTAATTATATATGTCAATATTGTCAAGCATTATTTTTGGAAAAAATGAACAACAACGAAATACAAATCCACCAAAGTATTATTTGTGCTGCCAAAGGAAAAATTAACATTCCTTTAACTAAAAAAACACCACTAATTTTAGATCAATTATTAGATTATTATGGAGGACCTTTAAGTTCGAATTTTAGAAAAAATATTAGAATTTATAATTCAATGTTTGCTTTTACTTCATTCGGAGTAAATATTCAATTAGATATTAATAATTCAACAGCACCATATATTTTTCAAAATCAGTGGTCAAATACATCATCTAATTGGATCTTTAGTTCCAATCGATAATAATCCTCCAAAATTTGCTCAATATATATTTATGATAGAGAACATGAAATTCAAAATAGAATTGCTACACTTCCAATAATAATATAATTTAAATGAAACAATAATTAAAAAATTAATTACAATGTTAGATGAAACAAATATATACTACAACTTTTAGAACTGTTAGAGACACTTATGAAAATAATCAAGTACCCCTCAATGAAATTAAGATTAATAGGAAGACGACAAGGAAATAGTCCACAATATGATCTTCCAACTTCAACAAATATAGGTGCTTTAATTGTCGAAGATATTGATCAATATGTAGATGAACGAGATATTATTATCCATAGTCAAACAAGAGAATTGCAAAGAATCAATAAACTACATTCATCTTATATGGCATTATATTATCCATAATTACTCCCTTATGGAGAAGATGGATATATAATTGATATAAGTTGGAATCCAAATTTTACTGGCAAACAACCACATAGATATCGAATATCAATGAGATCATTTTATGCTTTTCAACTTCATCAACGAGTACAACAAGGAAATACATTATTTAGATCTGGTCGAATTTTTCAACAGTATATTGTAGATATTTATGCCTCAATTGAAGAAGATCGTTTAGATTATATTAAAAAAAATCAAAATAATTTAAGATCTGAAATATATAAAGGTATTCAGATGCTATAATTAGAAGAGATACAGATGCACAAGCAATTGGAAAAGAATTATATTACCATCATCTTATACAGGAAGCCCAAGATATATGATTCAAAATTATCAAGATGCAATGGCAATTTGAAGACATTATGGAAATCCTGATATATTTTCAATATTTACATGTAATCCTAAATGGCCAGAAATTAAAAGAATTTTATCAATAACTCCAGGACAAAAAACTGAGGATAGACCAATATTGTAAGTAGAATATTTAAAATTAAATTAGATCATTGTTAAATACAATAAAATCAGGAGTCATTTTTGGACCCATAATAGCAGGTATAGTAATTTATTTTATATAATAAAAAAATAAATATATTATTACTATAATGTTTTATTTAAAAAAATAAAAAACTAACATTAATTTTTTCCTGTATTTTTTTTTTATTTTGTCTACTGCAGAGTTATATGTAGTCGAATTTCAAAAACGTGATTTACCTCATGGTCATATGTTATTCTGGTTATATCCTAAACATAATACCATGATCTAATACAAATAGATAAAATTAATTTTCCAGAAATTCAAAACCCAATAATTGATCTTTTAGGTTATAAAATTATAACTGAATATATGATACATGGATCATGTCGATATGCAAAAACATCTCACCATGTATGAAAAATTCAAATGTACAAAAAAAAATTTCCAAAACAAATAAAAAATGAAATAACTATAGAAGAAAATGGTTTCGTAATTATCATCGTAGGGATACAGATTTCAACATTATTAAAGAAGGAATAAACCTTGACAATAGATATGTTGTTCCTTATAATCGAACTTTATGCTTAAAATATCATGCACATATTAATGTCGAAATTTGTTCTCAATCTATGCTCATTAAATATTTATTTAAATACTTAACAAAAAGTCCCGATCGAATAAGAGCTGTTATCGAGATAATATTATTACTGAAAATAATAAACAATAAATTATAAAGAAGTTGATGAAATAAAAGCTTATCTTAATTGTCGATATATTACACCTTATAAAGCAATTTGGAGAATATTTGAATAGTCAATTCATCATAGAAATCCAGCTATTCAACGTCTTTCTATTCATATACCAAATATGCAAAATATTACATTTCATAAAAATCAACAATTACAAATATAATATGACAACCACAAATTCAAAAAACAACATAATAGAATGGATGGAAATCAATAAAACTAATGAAGATGCTCGACAACTTACTTATACAGAATTTCCAATAAAATTTGTATGGAATAATAGAGATAAGATTTGGACTCATAGACAAAATGGACAAACTATAGGACGAACATTTTAATATTCATCCAAGTTGCGGTGAACTATACTACTTAAAATTATTATTATATCATCAAAAAGGTTCAACAAGTTACGAATCACTTCGAACAGTAAATAATATTATTTATCCCACAAATTAAACAGCCTGTCATGCATTAGGTTTATTAGGAGATTGATAAAGAATATGACGAATCAATAGAAGAAGCATCATTCTGGTCAACATCTGCACAACTTCGTCAACTTTTTACTACAATACTATTATTTTGTAATATTTCTGATTTAATAAAATTTTTACAAAACATTGGAAGTTAATGTGTGACGATATTTTATACAAAGTAAGAATCTTATTTAACAACCCAAATTTTGAAATTCCTAAAAATGAAATATATAATTTCGTATTATAATGAATTAGAAGAAATTTTTAAATTTAAATTCATCTTATTTATCACATTATAATCTTCCACTTCCCACTGGATCATTAATCGAAGATTTAAATATAATCTTTTAAGAGAATAACTTAATTACAATATAAATAAATTAAAAGAAGAAATTTCAACTTAGTACAAAATCTAAATCAAGAAAACAATTTATTTATAATCAAATTTTAGAAGCAATTAAAAATAATCAAAATAATTTATTCTTTATATATGGCTATGGCGTACAGGAAAAACATATTTATGGAATGCAATTATTAGTAAATTAGAGTAAATGGAGAAATTGTATTAGCGTAGCATCATCAGGCATAGCATCATTATTATTACCAAAAGGTCGAACTGCACATTTAAGATTTCACATACCACTTTCAATTGACAAATTTTCAACTTTGCCAAATTAAAAAATGTACCCAAGTAGCAAAATTAATTGATAAAACAACATTAATTTTATGGGATGAAGTATCTATGACAAATAAATATTGTTTGAAGCTTTAAATAAAACAATGCAAGATTTAAGAAATGACTTTAATCATCCTTTTGGAGGAATGACAGTTATATTAGGTGGTGATTTTAGACAAATATTACCAGTTATTCCAAACGGAACAAAAGAAAATATAATTGATGTAACTATAACAATTCTTATCTTTGACCATATTTTCGAATACTTACTTTAACAGAAAACATGCGGTTAAAAAAACTTAATTGTTGTATTAATGAACAAATAGAAATTAGTAACTTTTCTGAATGGATTTTAAATATTGGTAATGAAACAGTAGATGGAATAAAAGATAACCGAAAATGAAGATGTTACATGGATTAAAATACCAAAAAATAGATAATCCCATATAATACAAACTCTATTGAATGCATTTCTACCACAATATATGAAAATTTTTCTTATAATTTTAACAATATTGATTATTTAAAATAGGGAGCAATTATTGCACCTAGAAATAAAACACTGATGAAATAAATAAATATCTATTAGCGTAGTACCAACAGAAACAAAAATTTATTATAGTTATGATACTATTTATTTATCATCACGAAAATCTTGACGAACTAAATCTTTTATATCCTTCTGAATTTTTGCACACACTTATTTTAATGGATACCTCCACATGAATTACAATTAAAAATCGGAATTCATGTTATGTTAATAAGAAACCTTAACCAATCAATAGGAGTATGTAATGGTACAAAACTTATCATAACACAACTAACAAATAGAATTGTTGAAGGTCGTATTATTAATTCTAAACGACATAAGTGAAAAGTTTATATACCAAGAATAGAAAATGACTATAAATGAATCTAAGTATCCTTTTGTATTAAAAGATGACAATTCCATTTAAAAGTATGTTATGCCATGACATTAACAAAAGTCAAGGTCAATCATTAGATAAAGTTGGACTCTATTTAGAAGATGAAATTTTTAGTCATGGACAATTATATGTTGCACTATCTAGAGTAACATCACCAAAATGTTTACATATTTTAATACATGATTCAATAAATAATATTCAAATCATATTAAAAATATTGTCTACAAAGAAATATTACATAAAATTATCAAAATTAATAATCTATGAAAGATAAATTTATGTTAAACAAAAATAAATTTTGTTTCAATAATTATATTATCAGATAATTGTCATAATTTTAGCTATCAAATTTAGTTCATCAATTTTTAAATCAATATATTTATATATTTTTCTTATTTATAGAACATGTTTAGTCCACTGCGAATACTAAAATCAGGAGAACCATATGAAACGATCTGTGCACGAGTTTTGTCGTCTATGGGGGAACACATATTACAATACCGGTCGTCTAATAAGCGTTGATTGCTTATTAGTAGATGAACATGTAATTACATTTATATTTTATGACCATTTTATTTATTAATAATAAACAATTTATATTATTAACCAATTTATAAATAATAAAAATATATCATATATTTTTTACAGGATGAAGCAATACATGGATTTGTTCATGCAAAAGATGCTGATTTCATTACAAATGCAATCCAAGTGAGCAACATAAATGAAATCAGTAGCTTCTTTGTTACAAACAACAAACAGAGATACAAAATTGTTCCGCACAAGGCAATGCTACAGTGTGCACGATTCACAATTTTCAAAGAAGTTAGAGAGATATTCCAGAAATACCTCAATATAAATTTAATTTTACAGAGTTCGATAAATTAACATCAAGAGTTGACATTAATGACATTCTTTCAGGTAAATATATATTATATATTATATCTATATTTATTAACTACAAAAATTATACATTTATAATATTAATATTAATAAATATTAACTTTATATTATAATTTTATACTAGATATCATTGGTCGCCTGATATCTGTTAAAGACATTGAAGAATCTAATGTTGGCGATAGAGTAGTTAAAGACGAAATCTAACAATTTAAAATATCAGGTAATTAAAAATCATAAATTATTATAAATATATTTTCAAATGACAGTGAAAGAATTAAGAAGAGCAATGCATACCCATTAAAAAAAAAAAAAAAGAACTACTTCAGAAAGCCGATGTGTGGATGCCATTAAATGAATTTCAGATGTGCGGATGAAATTTTAATCACATATTTTCTTCATCTGTAATTGTTGACCCACAAATATTTAATTTCAGATGTTTGAGAGTTCGGCCCTTTCATATGTTTTCTTCCGTTTTTTTTTTTTTTTTTTTTTTTTTTTTTTTTTTTCCTTTTTTGTTGTCTTCCATTGTCGCCGAAGAAGGAGCTTTGCTGATTGCAGTGGCCGCCGAACCTCCGATGGTTGTACTGGCAATGATGGTGAAAGGCTGGGGGAGGAGAAGAATGAGGGCAGGGGCATTTGGTGGCCTTTTTTCAGATGTTGTTTTTTTAATTTCATACGGTGCAATCATATGAGGTACTGCATATTATAATTATAATGTATATACAACACCTCAATCTACCGATTCAAATAATTACTCTTCTTTTTCACAGTCAAAAAAATAATAATGGTTTAAAAGAGCCGAAAGCTGACTATAGAGACCTGACATGTGATTTAGCACTTAGCTTTACACTGTACTCTAATTAGGACACAGACCCAGAGAGAGAGAGGGGGGAGGGGGGGGGGTGGAATTTTGGAGGAAACAAAAAGACTCATCAAATAGGGGGCAACCACACAGTCACTGAGTGAGGCAGCAGAGCAGAGTGATTCCCTTGACACGTGAGTGAGTTTGTTCTTTTTTTATTTTTTATTTTGTTGGGATACACACAACGGACAACATCTTCCCCACTATTCACTCACTCCCTCTGACACACTCCCTCGGTGGTTGTGCACTTTGTCATCCACCACTGACTGAGTACTGGGTAGTGAGTCACTTCTATTTTACCCACTACCTCAAAACACGCAAACACCTCTAACCCCGGCCCATTGCAGCCCAACACCCATCCAAATTTTGAGGAAAAAAAAAAAAAAACAAACTTTATGTGTTTGCAAGATTGATGATGGAAAATACGGCATGTTTTGAAAAACGCGTTTTTTTTTTTTTTAACTTGAAATGAAAGAATTCGATCTATATATCTTTATATAAATTAAATATGATATTATCGTTAATTTATATTTGTAATTATTATACTTTTTGAATTATGCTTTTAGTTGAAACGTAAATTAAAAATAAAACATAGTATATATATAACCTGGGACTTGAGTTTCGTTTGACGTTTTAGTTTAATTTCAATTAAATTGTATTTTTTCATCTCAGTTTTTATCTTTTTTTTGAAAAATCAATAAAATTATAACTAATTTTTAAAAACTCAACCAACTACAACTTAAAACCTCAAACAAAATACATTTTAATTTGAGATGAGATTGATTACCAAACAAAACATAAATATGATATTATCTCTAACTTATATATGTAATTATTGTACTTTTTGAATTATGCTTTTGGTTGAAACGTAAATTAAAAATAAAACATAGTATATATATAACGTGGGACTGGGTTTCGTTTGACGTTTCAGTTTAAACTTCAATTAAACTGTATTTTTTCATCTCAGTTTTTATTTTTTTTTTGAAAAATTAATAAAATTATAACTAATTTTTAAAAATTCAACCAACTACAACTTAAAATCTAAATCCCCTTTTTTCCTCACCAGTTGAGTTAGGCCCAATGGCTTAAAATAAAATAAAATATTTGAATAGTTAAAAATCTGAAATGCACTCAGATTTATAAGGATTTTGTTTCTTTACATTTATTGCCATGAGCGTTTAGCAAAAAAAACAAAACAAAACAAAAAAAATTTTTTGGATTCAAAATAAGAAAATTATAAATTTTTGAAGTTTGGATTTTATGGAAATGGAATTGAGAGAAGGTGAAAGGTGGATTTGTACTTTAGCAATTAGAGTAAGAGTTTTGAAAACCAACCTGAAATAAGAGGTTGGACACTGACTTCCAAACATAAGCTAATAGGCCATTTGGTTGGTCCTATTGAGTCGGAGTTTTGATATTATTTTGATTAGAGTTGAATTAAGTTTTGAAATTATACGTTTAGTTGCAAATAAATTATTAGAGTTAAAATTATAAAAATTTAAAATGTGACAAAAAAAAATGAATATTGTTTGTTCTTCTTGAAATTCTATACAATTAAAAAAACTTCTGATTGAGTTTTTACATTAGAGTTAGAGATATAAATTGTACAACTGAGTTTATTTTTAAAGAAAAAATAAATAATTGGAATTGTTTAGTTTGAGTGAATGAATTAAAAACATGCTGTATAATTAAAATGAATAACAAATTTTAACAATTCTTATAGTAACTAATATATGTTAAATAACTAATTTATTAGCTAAACTAATATATCCAAATTTGTTGAATTAATAATCTAGATAGACTATTTATCCAAATTTGTTTTCTTTATTTTTTTTTTTTCCTTTTCTTTTCTTAGAACTATTACTTTCTTTAGTTAGTAAAGATGTTATTAGCTACAGTTTCAGTCAAAGATATCTGTCGCCCACATTTCGATCTTACTAACGAATATGTTACAGTCTCCCCCACAAATGGTCCATAGTTTGGTAGTAGCTGGAAACGAGTAATAATCAACTACATAGTAAACTAGTAACAGTGGTAGTTCTACCAAAAATAAATAAATAAATAGTAACAGTAGTAGATTAGTTTTTTTTTTTTTTTTTTTTTAAGCCAAAAAGAAGTAATAAGCAATGATAATTAGCACAAATATTAAATCATGGCTTCACGAAGTAATAAGCTAATTTAATTCATTATCAATTTACCCCAAAAAAATGTTTAATTCATTATCAGTGACAGTGACTTAACCTCATTAGCAGGGATGGGATAGTTTAGCATAAAATGTGGGATTACCTAAGTACTATCCCTTATTATTAAAAAAAAAATATATATATATACATAAATAGAGAAGTGATTGGTAGAAATTAAGGTGTATATACTACAAAAAGAAAAACCCTTTTCAATAATACACAAAATTAAATTGTAGATTTTCATCTTGTTCCATCTTACAAAAGAATTTAATTTTGGATATATAAACATTATATATTTTCACATTAAAAAATATGTAGCAGCATAAAACGAAACTACTAATGCAAAAAAGTTACTTAAAAAACGAACGTTGACAGGCAGGAAGCCAATTCATACTCAGTGGTGACTCAAGCCTTCATTCAACTTAAAAAAAAAACCTGAATGTTTAAAATTAAATATAAGAAATGTCTCATGTTTAACGGCTGAATAAGTCCGACAGTTGTAATATTTTATTCAGGTCCCGTTCGGGAGAAGTTTTCTAGATGGTATGCTAACGTCTAATCCAAAACTCTTAATTCTATATTTCACTTTCTATCTTTTCTATTTTTAAAAAATTCAAAACGTAAAAGTTCATTACTTTCTCATTTCAAATCGAAATGCGATGATTTTTATATCAAAATATTCACAACGATGAGATGAACAATATAAGATCCATTTTGCATAATTTTTTCTAAACATATTTCAAAATTTTGCACTATTTTCTATATACACAGATTTCTAACTCAATCTTTAAAACTCCATCTTCAAATGTCCTCCAAACAGGCCATTTGAATCTTGTAACAGATGGATTATTTTAGAACTAATAGTACGTAAAGCAAGTATCATTAAAAAAAATATTACACTAGAATCAAAAAAATATCAAATAAAAGAGTACACCTATAAATGTTAAAGATTTCACCAAATTAATATAGACATAACTTCTATTAAACATTATAAATTTAGGGTGCGTTATAATGTGCTGCTTTGAAATTGAATTTTTAAGTTGGAGTTAATTGATTCTTTAAAAACTCTGTAAGTTTTGTTGATTTTTCAGAAAAACACATAAATTAACTATAAGTCCAAACCGATTAAGGCAAGGCATGCTTAATTTTATAGCTAATCCTATATTAACCCTATTGATAAAAATTCATGGCTAGGTAGGTCACTGAATGAGCTGGTATGCGGTAATTACCAACTAATTATTTACTATGCCAACCCCTCTGAACCCTTTACTTTCTTCATCTTTATAAACCGACACCCTCTCTTCCTCATTGTCTTAAGCGGCGTCCTTCTCTGTCCCCCTTCACAACTTCTCATCAGCCTCATCAGTCATGGCGATTCCTCAGCTGCCTCTCCTCACTTTCTTCCTCACTTCCCTCTTCCTCTCTTACATTCTTGGTACATTCTCTCTCTCTCTATCTCTCTCTAACATTGTAAAGATCACAACCACACTATTTCTCATCAGCATACAAAATCAAACAAAAATCACAAACAAACTAAGAAACTCAACAGCATTGCTAAAAGACCCAACGTTTTTTTTTTTTTGGGATGAATATTGCTTAAAAACGACTAATTTTCACCATTACCCCTATATTCTTGCTTGAGTTACATACACAATAGTACACATGTATATAAATCCAGATCACATCACATTAGTCCTACACATTCTCTTTCTCTACCACCACACTCTTTCTCATCCTAGTACAAAATCAAACACAAATCACAACCAAACTAAGAAACTCAACAACAATGCTAAAAGACCCAACTCGTTTTTTGGGGATGAATAATGCTAAAAAGCTACTATTTCTCACCATTACATCTATGTTCTTGCTTGAGTTACATACGCATCTTCACATTCTCTCTCTCCTCTCTCTCTCTCTCTCTCTCTCTCTCTATAAAATGCTAGCATTTTCGAACCTCTCTAATATCCCACATTTCTCTCTCCTTTTGCAGAAAACCAAGGCGTCTCGGCAGGATCCACCATAACATTCTACAACAAGTGCTCCCACCCAGTGTGGCCGGGAATCCAGCCCAGCGCCGGCAAGCCCGTCCTGGCTCGCGGCGGCTTCAAGCTGGCCCCAAACAAGGCCTACACCCTCAGCCTGCCCCACTCTGGTCCGGCCGCTTCTGGGGCCGCCACGGCTGCGCCTTCGACGCCCACGGCCGAGGCCGCTGCGCCACCGGTGACTGCGGCGGATCCCTCTTCTGCGGCGGCGCCGGCGGAGCCCCTCCAGCGACGCTAGCCGAGATCACCCTCGGAAACGACCAGGACTTCTACGACGTCAGCCTCGTCGACGGCTACAACCTGGCCATCTCCATCACGCCGTTCAAGGGCTCCGGCAAGTGCAGCTACGCTGGCTGCGTCAGCGACCTCAACGTGATGTGCCCCGCCAGCCTCCAGGTCCGCTCCCGGGACGGGCGGCGCGTGGTGGCCTGCAAGAGCGCGTGCTCGGCGTTTAACTCGCCGAGGTACTGCTGCACGGGCAGCTTCGGCAGCCCTCAGTCGTGTAAGCCGACGGCGTACTCGAAGATCTTCAAGGCGGCGTGTCCGAAGGCGTATTCGTACGCGTATGATGATCCGACCAGCATTGCCACTTGTACTAGGGGCAACTATTTGGTCACTTTTTGTCCTCACCATCGTTAGGGTTTGGACTTTTTAGACTATGATCTGGGCTGGGATTTAGTTGATTAATCATATGATTAGAATTGAGTTTATATAAGCACACTACTATTGTCATAATATTATATTAATGTTTATCTTAATATTATATTACTACCTAGTATTTATGATCGGTATGGTTCTCGGCTTGCATTAATGGACACTTGTTTTATTCTAAGAATGTTGGTTTTTGTGTGGTCTTTTTATTGGAGCTTTTTTCTTTTAGGGCCTTGTCTTTTTCGTTTCTTGATTGGATTCTGCCTGTATATTGAGCAATGTTGTATTGTCGACGATGATGACCAGACATTTTCTGGGGGCGGTATTGAGTTAGAATATGGTTGGCAATTCACATCCGACATATAGTTATAATTTGATTTTTAGATTTTTAATTCTGAATTATGGTATAGTTATAATTTGATTTTAAAATTTTTAATTCTAGTAATTTATCGCTTAACTTAAGTAGCGAAAACACACCCCAATGATGACGGTGTTAAGTAATCTACGGAAACTGATATGAAAGGTACACATATGTCATTAATTAATAGCATAAAAGATCTTTTTTAATCAATGTTTACTCATTTGCATTTGAAACAAGTTTATAAAATTTAACTGAAGACGTTAAACTTGTTAATTTTAGGTTATAATAGATAAGAATGATCCTAATTATCATAAATAATCAACCTATGTATAAGTTACATGTTAATTATCGCCGAAAAATTATAGTGTGATTAATTGAAAGTATTTTGTTACACATGTTTGATGTAAAATTCTAATCAATAGTTTCAAGGATACTAATGCAGAAAAGCCTCGTCAAAAATGACATTGTTGTTTTGTCTCAGTTCGATACCCTTTACAAGTTCAACTCCCTTTAATAATGCGTCATGCAACAATTTTCATGTTTTATGTTTATCTTTTCTTATTTTTAAATGTATTAGAATTATTATTTTTATTATTTTTATTATTTTTATTTATTATTTTTTTTTTGCTGAAATAAATGTATTAGAATTAATTTGGTTAAAAGTAGGCTCACGTTATGGACTATTTATTACTATTATTATTGTTATTAGGGTTATCGACTAATTGCTGACGGTTGGATCCTGTTGGGATTTAGCAATTATGCTAAATGGGAATTACTCCCACTTTTTTAATACGGAAGATTATTACGGTAGATTTGAAAAAAAAAAAAAAAAATATATATATATATATATATATTGTTGCTTGGATTGTGCTTATAATTATTATTTTGTATAAAGAATTAACTACTTTATAAATTTATTTTTATTTCATTGTGATTTTCACAAAATCCAACATTAAAAAACGTTACAGATGAGTGAATGATCCCGATCATTTTCAATGTATTTGTCTATATTAGTATTAAATTTGTCAAAAAAAAAAAAAAAAAGAAGTGAAAATAGCATCATCTTAGCTTATGTTAGAATTTTTAATGTTATTTTTACTTTTTTTTAATCAACATTTAAAAACTCGTAAAAGTGAATTTTAAATATTTAAATAAACTAAAAATAAAAAAATAGTGACAAATTACATAAATAAGTTAAGATAATAATCAATAAGGGCATGTTTGTTTCACCAACTCAAATCATTCAACTCAAATTTTTTTTATTTTTTTCCCAAAAAGTTTTTTGTCTTTTCTGAAAATTCAAAAAAATTTACTATTGAAACTTAAAAATCTCAACTCAAACTACTCCATCAAACAAACCTTAAAAATCAAATGACAAATTTAATATGATTATATCTGGTGATAAATTTATTATAAAATTTACATATAATAAATTTAATATAAAATAAAGCACTCATTAAAGAGTAATTTTTTTTTTAATTTAAATGTTAAATTTACTATTAAAGATGCTCCAAAGAAAATAATAATGCAAATCACTACGACTGAGCATTGACTAAATGCTACATCCATGTGACAAGACAATTATTGGCAATTCTAAATCAGCACTTGAGTCAAGAAGTAATTATTAAATCTTGCTTGATTTCCTTTTATTTTCGATGGAAAGTAGCTACTTTTATTAAATTATTTTTGACGTTACAGTTGAATTTAAACTCAATTATATTTTATAATTAAATTTTTATTTTTTTATTTTAAAAAAATTAATAAAAATTATAATTAATTTTTAAAAAATCAATCAATCTCAATTTAAAAATTTTATCTTATCTCAAATTCAATCCAAATATTAAACGAATCCTTAATGTCTTGCAAGAAGATCACACATGTGGTTATATAACCGTGTGATATGATGCTGAACATCAGCACCAGTAAGAGCGATAACTGGCCACGGAGCAGTGACGAATAATATTGCAGTGTATATAGAATCTTTTGCTAGTTGTCTGTGCGCAAGCAAACAACAAATAAATAAATAAACGTTACCTTAGGCTACATCCTAACACCCATGCGCTGCAGAGTACTGCAGCTAAAATTTTTCCTTTTTCTAGCTTTATCATTGCATTGATAGCAGGGGCGGATAGCCCCCACTAATTTTTTATCCTTCTAATTTATCCCAAAAATATAACTTAAAAATATTCATACAACGCTCATTGAAATTAAAAACTTTATATAACCTCTATTAAGATTTTACCTTTTAGTTTTTATATATTGAAGTTATTTATTTATGCCCCAACTAAAAATTTTGTTTGACTCCGCTATTATCTACTACCTTTGAAAATTAAAATCTTCAAACATTTATGTTATTATACAGTAATGTTTATTATTAAAAAATTAATAAATTTACGCCTTCATTGAAATTTCTTTCCGGCTACACCACTAAATTTGATAGCCTTTTCCATGGTTAGTGATAGGGAAATTCATTTCAAGCAAAATATATATATATATATATATAATAATGAAAATTTTGATAAATAAACAGTTTTAAACACTTATTTAAGTAAATGATTGAATTTTTTTTTATTTAGAAAAATTATCATTAATCAATAATTGATTATAATTAATCAGTGATTGACTATAGTCCTAATCATTCACACTTATGACAACTTAATCAATCCAAATTTTGAAAATCTTAGCATCTGGGGACCCCAAACTTTCTATTTATCTCCATCTCTTAGACCACCTCTAACGCATTGATCTATGTAAATGTTATATTTGTTATATAAAAGTGTGAAAAAATAACATTATCGTACTTTATACTCTAACGCATAATGTTATTATTTCTAATGTTATTTCTACTTTTTGTCATTTATTGTTGGACTTTAAACTTGTAAAAGTGAAAATATTGCATTGATTAGATGACAAAAGTCAAGCCAACAATCAATAAAAATCAGATATTAAATTTTGCATTAACTATGCCTTGTGGTAAATTGTTCACAAAATTTAGCATATGGGCAATTTGACATCAAATATAGCATTACATTGGAGAGTACTTTTCTCATCAAAATGTCAAACTTTACCATTGGTACAAACTTTGACATTGTATTGGAGACACTCTCAGTCCATTGTTAATTATGATTCCATTAACCTCACTTTTACCCACTTTTTACTAAAAGTTTTTTGCAGTTGGATCTTAAGTAAGTTGCTATAGGGAGAAAAAAAAAGACACTGAAGTTAATATCAAACGATTGAAAATATGAAGACTTGTATGAATATTATGCATTTTATATTTATGTTTTTTATTGGGAAATAACAGTAAAACTAGATGATTGAGAGCATTTTTAAAAAAATATTACTTCACTGCAGCAAATGAGAAACAAAAAAAATGAAAATCTTAGAGTTAAAAAATGCAACCTAAAATGAAGGAAATTGTCATCCATACTATTATGATATGACTAAATATTCCTATATACAACCGATTCCCAGTATTAAAGTTTTAATAACGCCCTATTTGGGGTGACATATTTAGATGATAAAACACCATTTGTATTTCAAAATCTCAATTTATATCAAACTTTTTTTCTTTTTTTTTTAATTTTAAAAAACTCAAATTTTAAAATTCTATAACTTTCTTATTTCAAATCGAAATGAAATGATTTTTCTGTCAAAATACTCGTAACAACAAAACAATAAGACAAAATCTATTTTGTATATTTTTTTCTGAACACATCTCAAATTTTTGCATTATTTTTTATGCAGAACTTTTCTAAAAATTTTCTTCCAAACATATATTTTTGATTCAATCTTCAAAATATCATCTCTAAATATTTCCCAAGCGAACCCTAACCCTAGTGTTTGAACTTTCTCAGATTGATAGGGGTGGGCAAATCATCCAATATGATTAGAAAACCAACCACACAATCCAATCAAACCCTTTTTAAATTTTATTGAAAAGGTTAGAAATCTAATTGTAGTGCATTGTATTTGTTTTTAAGTGTCAAAATCAAATCAACCTCGATCCAATACAATTCAATATATAAAATACATTTTTTATTATTTTATTTGTATAAAAAAACTATTTTCATAATTTTAAAAGTTTTAATATAGTTATTATACACACCTACCCACACTAATCATTTTGAAGTGAGAAAAATGTTGATTCTTTAAAGATTTACCTCTTATTTAGAATATAAATGAAATTTTTAAGTTAAATTGATTAATTTTTTAAAATTAATTATAATTTTTATTGACTTTTTTAAAAAAAGAGACAAAAACTGACATAAAAAATTTACATTAATACCAGTAATTTAAAAGCACCATTAGTGTGTATGTGTCCGTGTATATCATTTAAGACTTCATCCTCAATTCTTACCTTGATTTCATGCCCTGTTTGAAGGCACTTTTCCAAACGGTGGAACACTTTCTGGTCTGCAAATAGACATTTGGGTAGGGGTGACAATACGGGTCGGGACACAACTACACGACTCGAAAACGACACGAATTTCGCGGGTTCGGGTTGGGAAAAATAGGGGGCGAGTTAAATTCGGGGTCACCCGAAATTGACACGGGAAAAAACGGGTCGTGTTCGGGTTGGACCTATAGAACCCGAACAAGACCCTTTTTTTTCGTGTCAATTTCGGGTCCAATATTCGAATATGACCCGGTTCCACCCTGAATTTCGTGTTAATTTCGGGTCAATTCATGTCGCAGGTTAATTTCGTGTCGCGGGTCAAGTTCGGTTCGTGTCGTGTCAACCCGTTACGGGTTCGTGTCGCAGTTTCGAGTCGTTTTCATGCATGAGTCGTGTATGGGTTGGGGAATAAAAATTTCGACACGGTTCTAAAATGACACGAATCCGACACGTTACACGAATTGTCACCCTACATTTGGGAGACTTTTAGGTTTCTAAAAGTCTTTTCTCAAATTTTACTATTTTACAATTTTTTATGTAAAAATCAAACAAAAATCGAATTATTCTTTCACTAAACACAAACTTTAAAACAAATTTTTTTTTCAAAGTTTTTATCCTAAATCCAAATTTTCAAAACTCATCTTAACTCCAAAAGTCCAAAGGCAAAACTCTGTCACTAAAAATATCCGCAAAACGGGCACCCAGTTTCATTTATTTTTCTCAAATAGTTAACAAGGGACTAACAGATGCAAAGAAATTTTCTTGGGACCCATATACTAAAATTTTTAAAATAGAGACCCAAATGTCACAAGTGTACAATTCCCTCATGTAACTATTTAGGACTCACTTATCAAATCATAAAATGATATAATAGGAACGATAATGAGATTGAAAAGTAAACTAAACTAATAGAAATGAGGAATGTGATTTTTTTTAAAAAAAATTTACTTGCCTATTTTGATAATATAAAGGGAACAATATCATCCTTTCTATTTTTATTTTTGTGAGTAAAATCTCATTCTCTTTTTAGTGTTTACTAAACTTAATAAAGTTAATTAAATTAACAAAATTATTAAAATGTTTTCCATTTCTCTTTACTTTGATGCAAAGTGAATCATTCTTTAGTGACATCTGAAGGTGGCATAAATTATTAAACCTATAAAGCTAGCGAACGAAAGAAAAATGAAATGACAAAATATATAATACCAAGTGTTTCTTGTTAAAAAAAAAAAAAAAAAAATCATATTTAGTAGGAGTATTCTCACCAATGACTCCTGAGGATATCTAGTGCTTTATTTTATTTGGACCTCAAATATTTACTTTTCAAAACTGTGTCATGAACATCTTTTGGACTTGGAATCGGAAAGAGATAGGAATTCTCCTCCAGAGAAACCGAAGAAGAACAAGATAATGAATAATTGAAGATCCATAGTGTAATCTTCAGAATTCGAGTAGGCTAACAGAGACGAAGACGAAATCACTATGATGAAGCCGAAGAAAAAACACGTTGACAGAGACACAAAGTGTTTGTAGGAAATCACGAGTGATCACGTAAAGCTCGCGATTCCAATGACGATACATCGGCGATTGTGGTATAAAGTGTTTGGGTTTAGGGGAAGAGGGACGAGAAGAGGATTAGGGGAGAGAAGAGAAAGGAAGGGAGTATTTTGGGTAATTTTTACTTGTAATTTGGATTTGCCTAATAAATTCTACTTTAGTAACTTTTCTCAAAACTTCTACTACTAATTTTTATTCCCCTACTCAATTATGCTATTTTCCTCCTCCTTATATTTTATATTTTTGAAAACAAGAAAATGCTCTAGTTTGAGGAACAAAAATCTAGTACCGACCCGAATGTCTAGGCTGGCCAATCCTATTTCCTTATGCAAATCAATCCGTACCCAAAATCAGGTCAAAGAGGTGGGTCATCGACAGTTTGATTTGATCCATAATTACAATTATAGTTTTAATAAAATAGATAATTTTTTTGTAATCATACATATTTTTTTAGAAAGTAACAAAATCGGTAGTCACGATTTATGATATGATTAGCACATAGCTGGTTTCAAAAGGAATATTGACAAAAGATTTCACAATTCAAACTGAGACTATTTTTAGATTAGTGATTGAGAGAGAAAAAAAATAAGTATAATGTGAATTTCAAAACAGTAAAACATTTAAGTTGAATTGAATTTTTTAAAATCAACTTTTCAAATCTATGGGCTCCTCTGGGCATTTTTCAATGGAAAATTGTCGTCTGGATCCAAGATTTTTAATTCTTAACATCAAATTATTTTTCTCTATTTCATTATTAAAAAATTTAAACTTTACAAATACGTAATTTTTCTCATTTCAAATCAAACGAGATTATTCTTGTGTCAAATAATATCTATTTTGCATATTTATTTTAAACACATTTTAAAATTTTTGTGCTATTTTTATATCATATAAACTTTTTTTTAAAGTCTTCCCCCCAAACACATGTTTCTAAAACCTTAACATCTAAAACACTTTCTTCAACGTCCCCTTAAATGGCCTTATATGCCAAAACATGGACTAAAGGTTCGTTTTGGGCTATTACTTGCATCTGGTTTAGAAAAACTGGTCCTTTTTTTGTTTTTTTTCTTTAACTTAAAACTATTTTTATTATTCATAAGTTAAATGTCTGATTAAATATAAATTAGTTAAACGTCCATAACTTGGTTAGTTCAAAATCCAAATGATATTTAAAAAAAAGACATAAAAATTTAAGAGAAATAAAATAAAATCCAAATTAATTTTTTAATATATTTTAAGATTTTATATTTTTCACTTCAAATATTTTTTTTCTCTAAAAGTATATTTTTAAAACTATATCTCATTTTCAATCCAAAACGCATAGAACAGACTGAGACGAAAGAAAAGCAGATCACTAGAGCCCACAAACCAGCAGAGATGGACAATAGTGCCTTTAACTGCAGTCTGCTAAAAAAGAGAATCATTTGATTAACAAGAGTGTGAGGTCACCAACTTGCTACCCTCTTTACCCTCATAGAATATATTTGAGATGGAAACAGCTGGGTTCGTGGGTCAATCATTATTTCACCTTTTAAAGTTTTTTGCTGTATTTCCATATGCTTTTTCCTGATAAATTTTTCCATTTTTCTGTTTATGTATACTCTTTCGTTCACATCCTTGCCATTTCTCACTGCATTGTTCCATCATTAGCTGTTTCCACAGCCCATTTTCTAGTTGTCTCGTCTATTTCGCAAATGAACATTTTTCTGCCGCAATGGAAACATGGATAGCTTGAAATAATGTTTATGCTTATTTGAATTTTTTTTTTTTTTAACTTATGCTAGACAGCTAGAGTATTCTCATCGCCTTCCCTAAATATATATTATATATGTATATATATTCTTATCATCAAATCACATCAATAAAATTATTTTAGAATCAAAATATAATTAATCTGTCAAATTTGATTAAAAAGAATGGGCATTCCATAACTACACACTGCTCATTGGACTTTTTTCCTACTTTACTAAACATCTGTCTTTCAATTGTTCAGTGATCAGATATCATCGACATCCCACGAAGAGGAATATGTACATAAACTCGTCTTAAAACAACAATCTGGGAATGAACTCATAAATTAATTGTAAAAACATTGCTAATTAATCAGGTACCATCTCAATGTGCACTGCATTTTGTTGAAAATGATCAATATTAATCAAGCTATAGAAGAAGTTAATGTAGACGCAAGAGACTTCCCTAGACGGATCACGTTGAATAAGTATAAAACGAACATTTACACCCATCAAATCAAGAAAATAACATAATAAGTATCTGAACAATTTTGCACCTCTTCAAAAAGAGCCAGAGCTGTTGAAAATGTAATAAATTTGAATAGAGATTTTAAATGATCATCTCCATTTATTTTATTAAAAAATGTTTTGTAGGAACGAAAATATAAGGTTTTAATGGAATTCTGTTTAATGTAGATCTTTGAAATTATTTTTAATGTTCGTTGTTATCATATGAGTTTCTATAATTCCAAAATTAACCAAAAAAAAAGAGTAAAAATGACGACGGCCGTCCCGAAGAGAGAAGAGATAGAAAGGAGAGAGAGGAAAGAGAAGACCAAAGGCGGATGAAGGGCGGAAAGAAGAGAGAGAAAGGGAGATGGGAGGGCGGAGAGAGGGGACATGGGGCTGAAAATAGAGTGAGTTCTGGTTTGTAGTAAAATAATGATGTTATTTTAGTCTTTTTAGTGGACAAGGGGAAAAAAGTTAAAGGTCAAAATTCCTAACTAGTATTAAGGGAGGGAAAAAAATCAAAACATTATAATTTTAGAAGTTGTTTCCAAATTTTTTAAAAATATAAATATATTGATTTGAGCTGTCGTTTCTCAATTTGCTCTACGTTTTTTTTTTTTTTTTTTAAACTAAATTTGCCCAATAAAATCACGATTAAACTTAAGGAATCCCAAAATAATAAGACATACCGAGATTTCCTATGCTCCAATAAGAGGTTTAGATTTAGATCAGTCGAAGGTCAATAAAATTTGCTTTGCCAAAATTGTCTGTTAATCTTTCACGAGTATTCTACAAGATTGTCATTTGTAATCATAATCTACCATATATCGTCAAAACAAAATTATACATTGGCAGAAAAGTTTGAATGTATATTATACACAAATGTAAAATTTTTTGATATTTTAAAAAATTGAGCGATATTTTAGATTGAATTATTCACATTTATGCATTATAAATTTTAGGATTATTCTCATTTTATTCTCTAAGTTTTAAAAACTCTTATTTTGTTATGTAAACTTTTATTTTGTCACACTCAATCCCTTTTACTAAAATTTTTGTTAAAAGCATACACAAAAGAAAAATTAGTCTTGTTAAATCTAGTCTATAAGATTTATGTTAAAATAAATGAAAAATGATTATATGATTGCACTTGACTAATTTTTTTTCCATCCGTTTTTTATTGATATTATAATGATAAGGACTAAGTGAGGGGCTAATTCAAAGTTTAGGGATAACATGAGAATTTTTGAAATTAAGGAGCAAAATGGGTGCTACTCTAGAATTTAGTGATATAGATAAGATTAAGAAAATTAGGCTGGGTAACCTTTTTTAGTCACTAAATTTAATAGATGATCTAACTTTTTTTTTTAATTTAAGAAAATAATCGTTTGTCATTTTTCAGATTTGGTTAATTAGTAATTGATTACAAAAATTGAGGATTGACTAATGGTCCATACATGATTGACTATGAAATTTGGTGGTTTATGTTATGATTAATTAGTGATCGATTGTAAGTCAATAACTGATTGACTATTTAAAAAAATTAATTAATCATTTTAGGAAAAAAAAAAACATGATCTTATAACTAATTTAATAAAAAATTCGACTATTTATTAAAAAAACTTCTTAAAAAAAAACTATTTAGCTATAAATATCGGAAGATTAATCCTTTAAAGTTGGACTACATATATATCGTTGTGAAATTTAAAGGACAAGTAATAGAAAGTAGAAAGATTATAACTCGTGGGGAATAATTGTAATTAACCCGGAGTTTTAAATGATTCGTCTCCCTCCATCCTTCCACAATACCATCTCATGCCAAACATGAACCACAATGTTCCTCAGAAGCCTTCCTCTCCTGAACCTCCCACTCCCACACAAAACTGTAATAAGCGTTTCTCTTGCATTCTTCTTCACCAACACCATTTCTCCTCCTCAACAACAACAACAACAACAACAACAACTAGAAAAACGACAATCCGAACACGAACGAGACAATTCCTTTCCAGTTCTAGAACAAGTGAGCGTCGACGACAGGTCGTTCTGGACCAAAACGATTCACAAATCTCTGCACCGTACACCGAAACGTAGACGAAGCTCTCCGCCTCCTCGACCGCCTCAGCCTCCGCGGTTACCGTCCCGACTCGCTCAACGTCAGCAGTGTAATCCACGCCCTCTGCGACTCCGGTCGCTTCGACGAAGCCCATCACCGGTTGATCCTCGCCGTTGATTCCGATTGCGTCCCTGACGAGCGCACTTGCAATGTTCTAGTTGCTCGTTTGCTCGGCTCGAAATGCCCAGATAGAAGTTTGTTTGTTATTCGCAAGTTGATTTATGCTAAGCCTGAGTTTGTGCCGTCTTTGGTTAATTACAACCGTTTGATCGACCAGCTCTGCTCGTTTTCGAGGGTTGTTGAGGCTCATTGGCTGAGTTTTGATTTGCAGAATCGAGGGCATTGTCCAAATTCTGTTACTTTCACGACTCTGATCAATGGGTACTGTAAAGTTGGTGATCTGGGTTCTGCACAGAAGGTGTTCGACGAAATGAGCGAGAGAGGCGTGCCTCCGAATTCTCTCACGTACAGCGTGCTGATTCGCGGTGTTTTGCGGATGAGAGATGTCGAGCGTGGGAGAGGATTGATGCGCCAGCTATGGGAGAGAATGAAGTGTGAGGTCAACCCGTCTGTGAACAACGCGGCTTTCTCAAATCTTGTTGAATCTTTGTGTAGGGAAGGGTTTTTCAATGAGGTGTTCGTGATGGCGGAGGATATGCCTCAAGGTAACAGTCTCGATGAAAAGTTTGCCTATGCACAGATGATAGATTCTCTCTGTAAAACTGGAAGACATCATGGAGCTTCAAGGATTGTTTACATAATGAGGAAAAGAGGGTTGGTTCCGAGCTCATTGTCCTATAACTCCATCGTACATGGACTATGCAATGAGGGTGGTTGTATGAGGGCTTATCAGTTGTTAGAAGAAGGAATTGAATTTGGGTACTGCCCATCTGAGCACACTTACAAGGTTCTAGTGGAATGCCTCTGCCAAGAATCGGACCTTCACAAGGCAAAGGAAGTCCTTCAAATTATGCTCAACAAGAGAGGCGTCGACAAAACTAGAATTTACAACATATATCTGAGAGCTCTCTGTCTGATGAATAATGCAACCGAGCTTTTGAATGTGCTTGTTTTTATGCTCCAAACTCGGTGTCAACCTGATGTGATCACACTCAACACGGTCATTAAAGGATTTTGCAAGATGGGGAGAGTGGAAGACGCTTTGAAAGTTCTAAATGATATGATGGTTGGCAAATTTTCTGCCCCTGATCTCGTGACATTCACTACTCTCATTTTTGGTCTATTGAATGTTGGAAGAATCCAAGATGCTCTCGATTTGTTTTATCGCAGCATGCTTGAGAGTGGCTTGAACCCTGGTGTGGTAACATATAACGCAGTCCTTCATGGTCTGTTCAAACTTCGGAGATCAAATGAGGCGATGGATATTTATAACGCCATGGTAGGTAGAGGTGTAATGGCTGACAGTACCACTTACACCATTATAATTGATGGGTTATGCGAGTCGAATCAAATAGAAGAAGCAAAAAGATTTTGGGATGACATAATTTGGCCTTCAAGAGTTCACGATAATTTTGTTTATGCAGCTATTCTCAAAGGGCTTTGCCGCTCAGGAAAATTCAACGAAGCTTGTCATTTCCTGTATGAACTGGTAGATTCTGGGGTCTCTCCGAATATCTTCAGTTATAACATTCTAATTGACAGTGCTTGTAGATTAGGTTTGAAAGATGAGGCTTATCAAATAGTAAGAGAAATGAGGAAGAATGGACTAGCCCCAGATGCTGTAACTTGGAGGATTCTTGACAAGTTACGCGGCAACTCGAGAAAATTAATTTTTGTTGAGGATTCAACATTGCAATCCAATAGCGGGTTACGTGAGACAGAAATCCATAACGAATGAGAAACCTTGTTACTGCAGAAAATACTTGTCCATGATTTATAAAACCCGGAGATTTGAATCGTCTATGGAAAGACACAGCAATCGGCATACAAGTTCTGTATCATATGGAATAATTCCATTGCTGTCAACAAGATTGGTCTTTTTAAGTTCTGAAATCATAGAGTTGGAAATGCAGAGGTGAATCTATGACTACAATTGTCCCCGATTTCTTTCTTCAATGTAGAGGAAGCCCCCATTTGGACTTTTTTTTTTTTTTTTTTTCAGTACACTAGATGAGAAGTATTCCTTATGTAGTTACAGACGTAGTCTGGTAGTAATTCCACGTTGACTTCGTCACAAGGTGTTAAATTCGAATCCCCCACCTTCAACTTCAAAAAATAAAAATTAAATAGTATTCCTTCTAAGTCAGAGGCAATTACTTTGAATCTCTGATGTATTGTGAGATATGTTTGTGGATGCTGTACCCGATTGTAGGAACCATGAGAGTGAATTGTAAGTTGGCAATTTTAAAATAAGTTTTTAACATCCTCGAGGTTTTCCTCCCCTTTTTCCCGCAATCCTCGTGTTGAACAATTTTCTTGAAACCAATACCAGTGCATAATATATAGTTTTTTTTTTTAAATTTTATTTTTTAATTGTGGTTCACTGTAGATTTAATATTCTGAAGAGATTTTTAACACCTTAAACTTAAATAGTAGTGAGACAGGAAACAAAAGAATATTCTTCACCATATCTTAAACAGATATGTACGATTATTTTGTCTAATAGACACTGTTATATAAATGACAAATATAAAACAAATTACAACAGAAAAATGAGATAATACTTGGATATGGACTTGAGGGAAAATCCAACCCTGAAAAAAATAATAAACATAACTGTCAAGAATGTGAGGGTGAGCCTATACCTGGTACAGGTAGCTTGTACTTGGTACAACATACCAGGTACAGTTTACCATGTTCAAGTACAAACACACCAGGTACAATATACCATGTTTGGAGCTTGTACATGGTGTAATATTCCAGATACGATATACTATGTTTTCTTGGTATAAAATAGGTATAGATATTTGTGCATACCAGGTAGACAATTCATATACACCAAGTAGACAATTCATAGCTGGTACAATGCGGTAGACATTTGTACTACTTACAATATGTCTGGCCAAATACGAAGATAGCGGCGTAGTATAGAAGGTAATTTGAGGAAAGAACAATGTTTAGGGAAACCCTCTATGTTGGGTACATTTTAGGAAGTATGGTACCATTTTGAGTCATGTTTTCTCTTACCAAGTTGATTGGATTAAAAGAGCTCAAGTCCATCCTCAAATATTTCCAATTTGTTTACTGATTTCACCCTTTGAATCAGTTTGTTGGTCATTTTCCTCATAAATAGGCACGAAATATTATGAACTACTATTTTACATTAGCAACATGAGTCGCATCCTTTTTATGAAAAGTTTTTAAAATACTATTTTGCCGCATTTAATGATCTCCTTAAGAATACTAACTAGTTTGAATCTCTATCTTTTCCCTCATCTAGGAACCTTCAAAACCTACGAATTTCTGCTTTTTCATCATGACTAATTTTTAAGAGTAGTTGATTTAAATGATCCTTAAACTCTTTTCAAGGTGACAATTTGATCTCTGTTTTTTTTTTTTAATTTTGACCGAGAAGACTTTAAACTCTCTAAATGTTGGCAATCTTAGTCCTTTACGTCTAATTCCGTTAAGTTTATAACGAAATCATGCTTAAATGATTATTTTCACAGTAAAAAGATCAAAATACCCTTCAATTTTCTCTTTCCTCTAAATTCTCCCAAAATTCCCGTCTACCCCCCCTCTCTCTACCTTTGGCGATAGCCTTTATCTCCGGCGACGCCAGCCCCGCCTCTTCTCCATCGCTGAACTCATTCCCCCCCCACCCACGACCCTCTCCGTCGCCAAAATCCATGCCCCCCCCCCCACCGCGCCTCTCCGTCAAAGAAACCCATGTCCCCCGCTCCTCCCCGTGTTGGATATAAGTTCACCCCCCCCCCCCCCCCCCCCGTAACAAACCACTCCCAGCCGCACGACAAACTTTGTCGCCCCCCTCCACCATGCCTCTCCGTCGAAGAACCCATGTCCCCCCTCCCCCCCTCCCCCACCAAACCACTCCCAGCCGCACGACAAACTCCGTCGCCCCCACCCCCCCTCCCCCATTGCTTTCGATTTGGGTTCCCCCTCGGTCTTCACCGTCGCCAAGCCGCTCTTTCCCTCCCCCACGAATACGAACTCAAGGCCGCCACCCCTTCCCTCGCCACACGAATCCGAATTGAAAACGTCCCCCCTCCCCCCGCCCCACGTAATCACCGATCTATGTCCCCTCTGTCTTCGCCGGCGTCGAGCCTCCCCCCACCGTCTTCACCGTCACTGAGGTCGGCCTCAAAACAACCCCACGAACCCGAACTCAGAACACAAGCCCTAACCCCCCCTGCGCAATCACTGATCTATATCCCCCCTGTCTTCACCGATGTCGAGCCTCCCCCCACCGTCTTCGCCATCGTTGAGCTCGTCGCTGTTTTCATTGATGCATTTTGATAAAAAGGCCCACTTGATTGGGGTTCTGGGTTGGGATTCAGGACCCCGAGGTCAGGGTTGGGATTTAGAGTTCCCGCTTCGAGATGGGGCTCAAGATTCTGAACTGGGGTCATGATTTGGGACATGGGTCGGGGTTCG
Organism: Ficus carica; assembly: GCA_009761775.1. Lineage (NCBI taxonomy): Eukaryota > Viridiplantae > Streptophyta > Magnoliopsida > Rosales > Moraceae > Ficus > Ficus carica. The sequence continues at coordinate 14,944,177 of CM019744.1, read as the reverse complement.
GTTTAAAGACAGGATCGAGGTTGCGTTTTGGGACTCGGGTTGGGTTTTGAGATCAGGATCGTGGTTTTGAGACGGGGTTAGGTATCAAGATCCCGACCCCTCCTTCCCAAATCCCTACTCTGACCCTTGTTCCGAAACTTGACCCCGACCTTAACCCCAACCCAGGTTCAGAAATCTGGCCTTAACCTCAATCTCGAAATCCTAACTCGACCCGAGTCCCGAATTCCAATCCCGATTCTGACCTCAATCCTGAAACCTGACCCTAAACACTGACCTCGACCCCAACCTGAATCCAAAATCTGGCTCTGACCTTGTAGATGCTGGGAATCTACCGTCAATTTTTAACAAAAGTTAGTTAATGGAATGAAACGCAGTTAATTGGGCCCTTGGAAATCGTTAATGAAACTCATAAAGCAGTACGATACGAAAATAATCAGATAAGAAAAAGAGAGAGAATCAACAACACCGAAATTAGAGAGGTTCACAAATGATGTGCTACGTCCTCTGTGAGTGAGATTACTTTCACTATGTTTGAATGTTCTCAAATACAGTGTGGAATGTGATTTTCGGGTATGTTTTGGTAGCGTAACAATATGCAATAATCAGATAAAAGTTCGTCCTCCCTTAGGGGGGGGGGGTCTTCCTCTATTTATAGAGGAAGACCGGTGGGTCTGAACCCATAACTGATGTTGAGTGGTTCCTGTTTGTTGTCCTTAGGGACACGTGTAAGTATGCCAGTTATGATCTAGATTTGACAGTTACCAGAATGAACCTTGATCTCAGATCATGGGCTTAGCAGTTACAGATGTGACGTCATTGTCAATCGTGGGCTTGTCAGTTATGGGGAATGTCCCCTGTAATTTTCGTTATGTACGAACGACGAACGATGGCTATAAAGCAAGGCTTAGCTCTTGCAAATGCACCGTTCGTAGTTTATATTAGATTCGATGTACGCCAACTCAAGTTTCTTATCGATTCAGCGTTCGAATGCGAACAATCATAATTCGTGATGGAACGAATTGAGATCATAAATTGGGTCCGGCCCAATTATATGGACGATCGTCGTTTACGATTGAAGGAAGCAATATCATAAGCTGGGTCCGGCCCAAATATGTGAAGATATTGTAGATTTGAACCGCAAGTTCATCGTTCGTTGTCAAACGTTTGAAGACTAACAATGTAATGGGAAGACGAAGTCTAACCCCAACAGACCTTAGTCTTGAAATCCTGACCTTGACCCCAACGCCAAATTAAGACCCTGACTCGGGTCCTGAATCCTTATTCTAATTTGACCTTGGTCTCGAAACCTGACCCTTACCTGATTTTTGACCCCAGCCCGGGTCCCAAAACTTGACCCTGACCTCAGTCTCGATATGTTGACCCCGACTTGGATCCCAAATCTCAATCTTGATCCTAACCACCCCAACCACTATTTTCGAAATACAACCTCAAACACAAAACTCAACACGGGTCTCGAAACCCAAACACATCTTAAAACCCAACGTGGCCCTAGTCACGAATCCCAACACCGAAACCCGACCCGACCCGAGTCTTGAATCCTAACTTCAAACCTGACCCCTGATCCCTACCTTGAATCTCGATCTTGGTCCCGAAACCCAAACCTAATTCTGAAACTCCGACTCCTATCTTGAAACCCAATCTCAACACAGGTAAACGATAAAAGTCAAATGTAAAAAATTTGTATATTTTTAATAACCTCTATCCAAATATCTATGTTTTGTTTTCACTTTTAAAAATCTACTTACAGAAAATAATTGTCAGACATTGTTTGTTCTTTAAGAACAAGTAAGAATTGTTTGTGTTCTCATCCTTAAAAACACAATTCTGAAAATTGAAAATAAAGAATATAACCAAACATGCCCTAAACATCTGAGTAGCTAAAGCTTTAAGTTTATTATTTCTACCTTTTTATTTCATTTAAAAAAAAGAAAAGAAATTTCAACAAGGCCTATGTCTCAAGACTAAGGCTGTGAGTGGTACCAAAGAAAAATTAGCAATAAACAATGTTTTTCATAACTCAATTTTAAGATTTAACCTATATAAATCATGTTATACATATTGACGGTCCTTAACAATCGTTCCCATTGCTTAGGGCTATTTGTCGGTTGGTGGCCGAGGATTTTCGTCAGTTCGGTCACCGACCGACACCGGTGGTTTATGAAAAACAAAATCGAGCACAGCCTACCAACAATAAGAAATCGGTCAATGACCACCCGAAAAAATTGGTCCTACTCGGTTCTTGATTGTTCTTCTGATCAGCCTTACCATTGTTAGGACAATATGACCTCCCCTACCCTACCACATAAAACTCTTTTTCTAAAAAATAAAAAATAAAAAACTTGTGATTCATTTTTACTCTTCAAACAAAAAAAAAGTACATATATTACATCATCCTAGTAAAAAAAAAAAATGTGCATACATTACATCAATTATCTTGGTAAACTACAACACATTTGAAAAAGCATATGGTCCTTTTGCTGACGTCTAAGAACGCATTATGTGATTCACGATTTTTTATTTTTTTTGGTGGAAGTGATTTGGTAGAAATACACAGGAAAAGTATCACCAAGCAACTTGTGGAGTGATAAAGACGCTTGTTTTATGGATTAGAAATCTTGAATTCAAATTATTGCCATCACGTGATAGATATATATCGAAAATTCAAAAATGATCTATCATACAGGAGACATTACTTATATTCATATTATCTAAATACGTCATAATCTATTCATGAATCTTTTTTTTTTTTTTTGGGAAAAATTAGCACAAGTAAAGCGACTAATACTCGGAACGGAGTCATAAATATATTTCAGTAAAAATATATATTAAATTTTTTTTTAAAAAATTTCAATAGATTTATATGAGAATTTTTAATTTTAATAGAGAAATTACAATAAAAATATGATTTTCTTTTATTTAATTAATTTTAATGGGAATCATAATTTTTTTTTTAATAAAGATAAAATAAAGCCTATATGAAATTTTTTTTTTTCAGTAAAGTTAAATTATAAAAATTATAAAACTCCAAAATATTCAGTAGCTCCACTCGCACCCCTTTATCGCTTTGGACTGTTTAAAGATAGCAGCGAATGTGATAAGTCACGTTGACGATTGATGGGAGTCAACAACCAAACAGTCTATCCACTGTTCCAAAAGCTGCTACAACTTGTATCAAGATAAGGTGCTTCATTAGACTATTTTGGACATATTTATAAGACTTTATTAAAATGAACTAAAATAGGAAACACATTTCTGTTTTTTTAATTAAAAAAGGGTAAAAGTGTTTCATGTCTCCGTCCACTATCATTTTTTAAATCAATTAAGATTATAAATGAAATAAAAAGATAATCAATTCATTTTCTCGTCAATTATTTTTTAACATTCATGCACACTAATCACCTAATCTTACTATTTTTATTGAATTAAGTGTGGATTAAAAATCGAATCTACATCTAATAATTACGGGAGAGATATGAAGTAATTTTCTCTCATTGTCATGTGGCCATTACCAAAATCAAAAGATAATAATAGATTGGAAAAGGAAAATAAAGATAATAAAAATAAGGTACATTGATTCTCTAGCATTCATTTTTTTTAAGATGTGAAAAAAAAAAAAACAACAGAAATAAGAGCCTAAATTTGAGAGAATTAGACGTTTTATCTATTTAACTAATAAAATGTCCTTGTGTATAAATTATAATTTGTTTGGAAAAGGATGTGTAAGTGAATTTGAAATTTATTCTCCTTATTTGAGAAATAACATGAAAAGTGTTAGGATTAACATCACTTACCACTACTACACGAGTAAACCAAAGGAAGAGAAAACAAACACAAACACACGTATTTAAAGTAAACTACTAGTCTATTCTTGTATTAACCAGTGATATAAAGGAGAGAAACAAAAACGGAAATTTCTTCATAGAAAAACAAAATTAAAGTAAATCACTAGTTTACTAATGAGTTAGGGCCCTGTTTGGATGTAAAAAATTTGAGTGAAAATTTTTAAATCAAATTTAACATTCCATTGTAGGTATCTAATCAGAAAATTGAAAAAAAATAAAATAAAAATAAAAACACATATCAACAACATTCATCAAAACCTTTTACAATATTTTTTACATAGTCATAAAATACAACAACAACAAACGACAAACAAACAAACATTAAAAGCAAAGGCATAGAGATCTGATTCATTCTATTCCATAAGGAGTTAATTAGGGGGCATGCCCAAATAAGCAACCAATATAAAAACAATAATAGAAAATACGATTTTGATGATATCATATTTAATTTAAATATTATTTTTAAAAATCTTTCTCTCTCCTCCCCCACGTGAGTCCTTCCCCCATCTCTCTCTTTCTTTCGCACTGCAGCCGCAAACCCTCACTCTTTCTTTCTCTCTTTCCTCTCTCTCTCCTCACTCTCTGACGCTGGTTCCGTCTTCACGCCGCCGGAGTTTCTCTTTCACGCCCGATCCAGAGCCGCCCTCGCGCCTCTGTTTTCGCTGGCCTCCCAAGCTCCGTCGTGACATCATAGCTCCGACCTTCGGAGTTTCTTTTTCCTTTCATTTAAAAATCCCTCTTGATAATTTGCTTAAATTCACGACCAGCCGGTGGGTTTCACGAGCCACCGCCACCTTGCTCGCCCCTCGGCCTCCCCTCACCGTCGAAAATTCACTCTCCTCCATGCCCAGCGCTGGGCTTCTTGTCGTGATTGGACAGTGGTTGGCTCGCGAGGCCGGCGAGCTCGCGATTCGGCGGTGAGTGGCTCGCGAGGCCGGCGAGCAGATGGGCGCCGGTGGGGAGGAGCACGAGGGTGATGAACAGTGGACAAGGTAGGGGTGAGGCAGAAAGGAGACGACTGGGTGCACAGTAAACCAAGTTTGGTTTACTGTATAACGGTTCAAACGAGGTTGTGGTTGGACTTAGATCCCAAACGACTTTAGTTGGGACTGAACTCAAAAAAATAAGTTTCAACTTGGATGCCAAACTCCCTCTTGATCTTTGCATCTTTTGGTAGAGTCAGATGTGATATTACCACTAGACTATGCTTGTAATCATACCATTATTCTATGTCATGGAGGCATCAATTTCAAGAGAATACAAGTAACATATTTTACAAATGCCTTCTAATTGAGTCATATATATCATATATATATATATATATAAGATTTTGATGTACAACAATATTATTAATATATATATATATATATCAATCAAGTGGGAGTTATGCGTTTTTGTTTTTTTTTTTTTTTAAATGGAGTAGTGATTGGTCAAAAATATTATTTAATCGATGTTATTAGTTTTTTAAGTATTAACTTATAGAGATTGAATATAGAGTTTGAGCATGAATTTAATTGATAAGTTTAAGTTGAAATTGTTTGAGTTTTCATAAATAAATAAAAAAACTAGTTAATTTTTTAAAAAATATAAAAATAAATTGAGTTTTTTAATATTGGATTGTTTTACCAAATATACGCTGAATCTCTTTTAATCTTTGAAGTTCAAAAAGCGGCGGGGGGGGGGGGGGGGGGGGGGGGGGGGGTTGGGTGGGTGGGGGAGTAGTACATGGGAATACCAATCTAAGATACAATAGAACCGGCATTTCCCGATTATATAGAACTGAAATGTTTAAAGCTGACAGGTGTCCATTCGCTTTGTCATTTTTCCCATAACCGAAAGGCAAAAACGACAAGATTTTACAAAAACGAAACCTCTAATCCGACAAGAAAAAAGGTTGATAAACTAAACAAATGGGAAATGGAAAAGGTCTTAAAACGACAAAAATTCTAGCAAAATCAAAAGTGTGCAATTTCCAGATTCCAGTGTCCGAGAGAGAAAGCACAGGTGTTCCTTGTATGAAGCCTGACACCTTTTTCTAATTTCAAGTACGGAGCTCCTCTTTTATTATTTCCTCTTTTATCGCTTTCCCCTTTCTCTTTCTTTCCGTTGCTGTGATTGAAACGCGTTCAAACCGAGTTATGACTCTGACATTTGAAACCCCCCCCCCCCCCCCCCCCCAAAAAAAAAAAAAAGCAGATGTTCCGCTCAACCATCCCTTTCTTCTAATTAATTATTATAAAGCTGGCCAATTGCCAATTGCCACTTGCGCGACACGTGTGGCCCTCCTTTATTTTCTCCTATCACTCTTCTTTTAACCTTACTTTAATATTTTATTAATACTTAAGGAGGTGTTTGATAAATAAGTTTAGTTTAAGATTTTTAAATTTCAATAGTAATTTTTTAGAAAAGATAATTTTTTTTTTTCAGAAAAAGATAAAAATCATGATGAAAAAAGTACAATTTAGTTTAAAATGAGTTTATTAACAAACGGGTCCTTATTTACATAGATACCTCCTAAACTTTTCAAATTTGATAATTTAATTCCTAAATTTTTTTCTGAGAGTCAACCTTTTTTAATTTATAATTTTAGACAATTTAATCTTTTTTGTTAAAATTCTTTAGAATTTAAATGGTTTTTTTATACATAACTTGCATATTATAGTCCAGGAAGAACATTGTTGATCATTTTCTTGACTTCAATCTAATTCAACTATATTCAAATTTAAACCTAAATTTTAAAAGAAATTTGTATTGAAATTAAGTAAAATGATCGGCATTGTCCCTCTTAGCTATAATTTGTAAGTATTATGCAAAAATTTGTCTTAATTTTAATGAATTTAAGAAAAAATGACTAAATTTCCAAAAGTTAGAAATTCAGGGGTTGATTACCAGGGAAAAAAAGTTTAGGGCCTAAATTGTCAAATTCAAAAAGTTTACGGAGCATTCATACAAATAAATCTTTTATTAAATAGTACACACATAAATATGGATCGCATATGTAACTTTTTATTTAAAAACTTATTGCAACTAATTGATTTAGATTTAGTTTCGTATATAAAATATTGTTACATGATATTATCCAGGTACTGACGTAAAGGAAAAATATCACTAAAATATAGTATATTGAAATCACCTAATTGTCACATGTAATCACAAAAAGGACAAAAGTAGGGGTGGCGTATAGGAGCGCATTCCTATGTATGTTGTGTTGAACTTGGGGTAGAAGATTCAAACTTTTCACAGGTGTAAAATTATCGATAAATTATGTCTGAATCCACAAATATTTTAAGACTAGTCTTTTAATTGCGTACCAAAATTGATGGTTGACATGATTAAAAAAATGCAAAACAAACACCTTTCCGTATCATACAGGATGCCATTGATTATTGAACTATTCCTATAAAATCACTCTCCAACTATAAATCATGTCTCATTTGAGTATTGATTTTTTATTTTACACATCATACTAAAACAATCCCTCCATCATTATTACGTAAAAACAAAAATTAGATACGAATTAAATATGTTTTAATTACATGAACTCTATTTAAAAATAATGTCATAATTAAACATTTTTTGAAGGGAAATTTTACTTCTACTATATATATTTTGAAGGTCCAGTTTCCTTTACAAAAACGTTAAATCAAAAATTTAGTCTTAACTAGATCTCACTTGATTTGAACGTGTTTAATTTCCATTCAGCTTATGACGGAATATCGATATATGGACCATTTGTGGAATTGTAGAAAAGTTTGATATAGTGAAAATGTCTAAAATTATAAGTCAGGAACTAATATAAAACTGAGTATATAATTTAAGGAGTATATGGGAAAATTACCTTTTGATTATAGTAAAAGACTGCTATATATACTTCATCCTTTTTTTCAATGTAAAAGAATACTTTATTTAGTCAAATGAGACTAAACGTGTTTGTTGATGATATAATTTATCTGACGACGGAAGACCACCTTTTCATCGGTGAACGAGCTGCACGAGTACAAGTAGAACTATTTTCAAGATCGGTTTGGGAGCCAATGGTCATGCAAACACGACCAGACCAAAAAAACCTGTTGAGAACTCTTCCCCGGGAACCAGATTGACTGACCAGTACCTCCGATGTATTGCTGGCTCTCCTTCATGAACCCCGAACAGATCACCGTCAGGCTCGTGGCACTGGTTCGAAAAGCATTTCCTATACCACAACTGGACCCTTGCCTGTGCTGTCTGTCTCGTACTATCCTTGCCATGCATCATGTACTGGCTGACAATAGTACCGTGGCACAACACACCACATTCACTACCCTGCATCACCTGACACCTGACACCCACTGCCTGTTACTGTGCCTGTCCTTGTTCCTGTCTTGGCGTCGGCTTTCGCCGTTTGGCCGGACAGACACAGTACTCACCACCTGTACTGGTACTAATTCGTACTTATGTCCCTCGACACAGATCAGAGGGGCATGTGGCACTCGTTCAGTGGAGGTGCGGCACCAGTACACCCTAAGCATGTTTACCCATCGGGACCACTCGGAGTACAACCCATCAAGGTCACCCGAGCACCCAGACCCATACGTAATGCCTATAAATAGAGGATTAGCTAGCCCGTTCAAGTATGGACAATTTTTCCTTGCCAAAGCTCTGCCTCCCTACTTGCTCATAAGTGTCATTACTGACTTAAGCATCATAGTGCTCGTAGCAGACACCCCACTGGCATCCCCCTTACTTCGACGTGCTTCTTTTTTACAGGTAACTAGGCGGAGAGTGACTGTGCAAGACCAACCACGTCAAGTGATCACACTGGGTGTTGTGTCAAAGGTTTTTGGCATCAATATTTTGGCGCTAGAAGGAGGGCCACACGCCTTTCTAGAAACCACATCCTAGCCACCCCTGTTCTCGATTCACCTGCCCCTCTACATCACTTGCATACCAAGACTAGCCCATGGACGAGCAGGAGAACCACAACAACTAGGGCCTCAAAAACCCTACTCAGACCGGCTCTCAAAGCACTCGGCGGACCCTACGCAGGCGTGGTGCCCGAACACAGACATAGGTCCTCACTGGGAACATCCAGAACTTGACGAAAACCATTCGGATACTCGCAGATGCCTTCAGGGAGTTCGGAGATGCCCTATCCCGTCTAGCTCGAGAGGAAGAAGCCGAAGACTCCTCATCACCAGGACGACGCCGATCAGCTGGGAGATCAAGAAGCCCGTATCCAGTGGTCGAGCATATTGGCAACCGGAGCTCTCCAGAGAACCCACAGAGTACGAGACGTAATTCGGAGTATAACCTGAATCGGGAGCGCTAGAGAAGTGGCAATAACCAAACCATCCGGTCAAGAATCCGAACAGACCCGAAGTATCTGCCTCCATACCGCCAACACCCCTGAGAAGATATGACCCAATTTAGTGTCAAAGGGATACGTTGAACGTCTTCAGGAGCACGACCTCTATGTTTGACCACTTAGGGCCAGGGTCAATCGTAATCGAAGCCGTGACCGCTCGGTCGATAAACCACCAAAGGTTAAGACGGACGACCAGAATAAACTGGACTAGCTCCAGTAGCCGCTCGACCTACTAATAAGCCAACGATATGGACTATAGCAAGTCGGAGCAGTCGATTCGCCCTTCACCCCCCACAATCATGGCTGTGCTTTACCCGGCTAGATTTAAATTACCGAAAATAGTACCCTATGACGGCTCCACGGACGCTGATGAGTACCTGGAGAACTACCAGTCGCACATGCTCATCCAAAATGTGAATGAGGCCACCATTTATAAAGCCTTCTGTTTGATCGTGACTGGCACCGTTATTATGCAGTTATCTGATGCCTTTTCGGCAGTGTTTTTCAACTTAAAGACTCGGAAAAAGGAGACTTTGTACTTGTTCAGGATCAAACAAGGCGAGAATGAGCCTTTGAAAGGGTACCTCGACCGTTTCGATAAGGCCATCATGCAAGTCAAGAATGGCTCAGATGACACACTCATACAGGCTTTCCGAGAAGGAGTCGGGGAAAAAAAATTACTTTGGACAATTGCATACGATGTCCCACCAACCTTTGTGCACTTGAGGGGGATAGTCCAAAAGCACGCTGAAACGAAAGAGTACATCAGAGGGTGGAACTCCTTACTTGAAGAGACATCATGACCCGCTGGGAAGAAAAAGCAAAAGAAAGACGGGGCAGACCAGATTAGATCAGACACCGAGAAGACCACCTGCAAAGCTGGAGCTACACTAGGGCCCAAAACACCTACATGAAGGTTCCATCAATACACTCCCTTTGTCGCCACGATGGAACACGTGCTGAACCAAATCTCTGGCAGGGGACTGCTTCGAGACCCACCACCGATCAGGATAGACCGTACCCGTCGGAATCAGAACAAGTATTATAATTTCCACAAGGATGTCGGCCACGAAACGAAATAGTGCATACAATTGCGGGACCAAATCGAGCTCTTGGTTCGGGATGAACACCTAAGGGAGTTTGTTGAGAAGGTCATTACCCCGACAAGTGCGGCCAATAGAACAGGCCAGCTCCGACAACAAACGGGGACGAGTGATCGAACCAATGCCGAGGAACCTGAACACATTGTCCATACCATTTTTGGGGGAACAGCCACAGGTGATATGACAAGTAGCAGGAGAAGCTATGCCCGTAGTGCTAGGCAAGTAGCACACGAGGAATACATTAACATAACTGAACACATCGCGAAGAACTCGCACCAGGATAGTGTCCCCGATGATGAAGCCAACAAGCTTCTCCACCCGCACTATGATGCGCTGGTCAGGGAAATCAAGATAACTGATAACATTGTCCGATGTGTCCTAATCGACAATGGGTGTTCCACCGACATCTTGTTAATGGACGCATTCACCAGGCTGAAAATTGACGGAGCAGTGTTGACGCCCATTCAGACCCTACTATACGGATTCGTCGGTGAATTTGTTCGGGCAATTGGTATTATTTGCCTCTCGATCACTATCGATGATGAACCAGAAAAGGCAACCCGAATGGTGGAATTCCTTGTCGTCGACAAACCAACGGTCGACAATGCTATGTTGGAAAGGCCGACCCCGAATGTGCTAAATGCAGTGGTCTCAACATATCACCTGGCTGTGAAATTCCCCACTCCTAATGGCGTTGGGATTTTTAGGTGAAACCAGGAGAGGGCTAGGAAATGTTACATAGAGGCAGTAAACAAAGTATGCCATAAAGTGCCGCAACCAGCCGTGGTGACCACCATCTTTAAGATTGAAGAGATTGACGCTCGCAACGGCAAGATCAAACCATTGAGTGACTTAGATCCTCACACGTCCGAAGAAGAAATTGAAGCACAACCTGTTGATGACCTAGTCCCATATCACCTGAACCTCGAGTACCCGGACAGAGCAGTTCTGCTCGGTTCAACGCACCGGCTAAAAATCTGAGCGGAACTGGAGCAATTTCTCCGGGAACACAAAGATGTCTTCACCTGGTCACATGAGGACATGCCTGGGATTGACCAAGTGGTGATGTGTCACCGACTATGTGTGAACCCGAAGCATAAACCAGTGGTTCAGAAAATGAGAGCCTTCAACCCGTAGAGATACGAGGCCATTAACAAGGAAGTAAAGAAGTTGCTCGCCGTCGGTTTCATTCGAGAAGTGAGCTATCCGGAGTGGTTTGCCGACGTGGTCTTGGTTAAGAAAGCCAATGGCAAGTGGCGGGTCTGTATAGATTACACAAACCTGAACAAAGCTTGCCCAAAAGACTGCTTCCCTTTTCCACGAATAGATGAACTCGTCGATGAAACGGCAGGACGCGAGCTACTCAGCTTCATGGATGCATACCCGGGGTACAACCATATCCCCATAAGCAGAGCCGACTAGGCCAAGACTGCATTCACGACAGACCAGGGGTTATACTGTTACCAGGTTATGCCTTTCGGTCTGAAGAGTGCCAAGGCAACGTACCAAAGACTGGTGAACAAGATGGTTGCTCCACTAATTGGAAAGTCCATGGAGGTATATATAGACGACATGCTAGTGAAGAGCAAGCACGCGAGTGATCATATTACAGACCTGCAATATTGTTTCGATATTCTACGACAGTATCAGATGAAGCTGAACCCGGTCAAATGTGCCTTTGAAGTCGAATCCGAAAAGTTTCTTGGGTTCATGATGAATCACCGGGGCAGTGAGATTAACCTGGCCAAAGCACATGCCGTAGTAGGCTTCCAACCTCCACGTACAGTTAAAGAAATTCAGAGACTAATCGTAATGATCGCAGCTCTCCCGATTTGTGTCCAAGTCCACCGACAAATGCATCACATTCTTCCAAGCACTCAAAGGCAATGGCAAAATTGATTGGGATGATAAGTGTCAAGAGGCCTTTTAGGGTCTCAAAATGTATCTAGCGAGCCCACCCCTGCTGTCCTAGCCGTTGAGCGAGGAAGTACTGTACATGTACATGGTGGTGTCTAAGAAAGCAGTCAGCTCTATCCTGGTCTGAGAAGAAAACAAGATACAAACCCCGGTATATTACAGCAGCGAGGCGTTCTAGGGGGCCGAAGGAAGATATGTCCCTTTGGAAAAACTTGTCTTGGCATTGATCACATCAGCTCGCAAGCTGAGGCCTTATTTCCAGGATCACCCTATCCATGTCTCGACCAGCTACCTGCTCCGTTATGTTTTACAGAACCCGGAGTTATTTGGCCAAATTGCAAAATGGGTCATTGAGCTCGGGGAGTTCGATATTGAATACGTTCCCCAGACAACAATCAAGGCGCAGGCTTTGGCTGATTTCGTGGTCGAGTTCACCGAACATCCCGGACCAATATTGAGGGCTGTTGGGAAGTCCACCGATGCGCCTACCATGGAAGGCCCTAGTGTACTCGACCATAACTTCCTTGGATAGAAGCTATTTGTGGACGGGTCGTCAAGCTCTAGGGGCTCCAGAGCAGAACTAGTGCTGATGAGCTCCGACCACTACAAGACCAGCTGTGCCCTTCGCTTCGACTTGAAAGCATGAAATAATGAAGTAGAGTATGAAGCTCTGATAGCCGGTCTTAATTTGGCGAGGGAACTCGGGGTAGAAGCCATCGAAGTCTTTAGTGACTCGATGTTGATCGTTAATCAGTTGAAATGAGAGTTTCAAGCCAAAGAAAAATGAATGGCTAAGTATCTGGGGAAAGTTAAGAGTCTACTAGATCAATTAAGAAACCATGTCGTGACCCGGATACCCCAGTCCGAGAACAGTGAGGTAGATGCACTAGAAAGGCTAGCCTCCGGGATTGATGCATATGGTTTAGCCTCGGTCCCCATTGAACATCTTTACCAGCCCAGCATAGAGTGCATCGCATAGATACTTTGCTCTGAGAAGGTCATGACCTGAATGGACCCAATCATCGACTACCTCACCACATCTAGACTCCCAAAGGATCGGGAAGATGCTCGAAGAATCAGGAACACCTCGGTAAGGTACACTATGATCAATGGAAAATTGTATCGGAGAGAACATTTTGCCCCATATCAGCGATATGTTGGACCAATTGAGGCTGAATATTTGATGAAGGAAATACACAGTGAGGTATGTAGAAATCACTCTGGGGGGAATGTCATATCCTTCAAATGCCTTCATCAGGGATACTACTGGCCAACAATGGATAGAGATTCTAAAGAATTCACTTAAAAGTGTTTTAAGTGCCAGTAATTCGCAAAGATAATCAAGTCTCACCCGGAGAAGCTCACCTCTGTGGTTAGTGTGTGGTCCTTCGCCAAATGGGCACTCGATCTGATTGGACCATTGCTGATGCCCATGTCGCAATTCCGATACTGTCTCATGGCTATAGATACCTCACCAAATGGATAGAAGTGGAACCTTGGCACAGCAAATGGAGGCAAAGTGTACCAACTTCCTGTGGAAAACCATTATCTGCAGGTTTAGACTCCCACAAACTGTGGTCACGAACAACGAAAAACAGTTCGACAACCCGAATTTCATAACCCTCTCCGAACAGTTCAGAATCAAGAAAGTGTTCTTTTCCCCGGGTAGAGGCTGCCAACAAGACCATGAAAGAGAACTTGAAGAAGAATCTGGAGAAGCATAAAAGTGCCTGAATCGACGAGTTACCCAAAGTCGTGTGGGCATATCGGACCACTAAGCACACAACGACTGGGGAAACCCTATTTGTAATGGCCTTTAGTGTGGAGGCTGTCATACCGACCGAAGTAGGCTTACCAAGTCACCGGGTTGAGAACTATGACGAGGAGAGCAACACTGAGCAGATGATGGCTGAACTTGATTTAGTAGAAGAAAATAGATAACAAGCCCTCATCCGGATCGCTGCTCGAAACCAAGTAGTAGCCATGTACTACGACAAAAAGTTCCACCCAAGGACTCTAAAAATTAGATAAAGAAGAGAAAATAAAAAATTATGGCTTTGATTGTCGGATTTTGTTTTTTGTTTTTTGATTTTTTGTTTTGTTTTTGTTTTTTGTTTTTGTTTTAGTTTTTTGGAATATGAAAGGGGTGCAACAAGTGATAATTAAAATTATAAATTTTAGTGATAAGTGGTTTAAGAAAATGTTTGAGAAAAGTAGACAAGGGAATGCCATTAAACGTCCCAAGAAAATTCTATATATATGAGAGATTCTACAATGAATTCATAACAAGGTTTCGTAAAATTTTAATTTATTTTATTTCAATCATAGAGTCTATGAATACTCATCATATTAATTTCAATATATATATAGTTGGTCTCCTATCCGGCACCGAATGATATCCGGTAATGTTAATTTCAGTTATTGTGAATGTAAACTTCAGTTATTAAAAATGTGAATTTATAAATAAGGAAATGTAAAATAAGGGGAATTCACATTCCCTTTAGCTATATTTTCTTCTGTATGAATTCATATTTCTAATAATTGAGGTTCACATCACATATCGGATACTATACGGTATCGGATACGAGACTTTATGTATATATATATATACATAGATTTCAAATCAGAGATCTGAGGCTGTAAATGCACATTATGATAAATATTTTCTTGAACTCATAAATACCGTTTGATTTAAATTGTAGTCTTTTTTCACAAGAGTTTGTAACAGAATGAAAAAGCTGCTCTATTGAAAGGAAGTAATACAAAATCTGTTACACCTTTTTATTTCTGGCTATATATGCCAAGTGACATTTGAGACTTCACAAAGTGTAAAAAAGCCAAAGTTCATTATAACCGTTGTCTCATCATCATTCACACCAAACATCCCTTATCCTTATTAACTCCTTTTGGACACATCTCACATCGATACACCTATAAATATACCTCAAACTCAATAAACAAACTCCCAAGGGCACAAACACACCAAAAACACCAAAACTCACTAGTTCTCAGCCCAAACAACCGAAAGCCCAAAGATGAAGAATGTCTCGGCCATCTCAGCTCTGTTGGTTGTCGTAGTCATGATGACGGTGTTTATGGCAAAGCTAGGACAGGCGGCAATATCTTGTTCGCAAGTGGACATGGCGCTCCGGCCCAGCCTTGAGTACCTAAAGGGCACCGTCACCCAACCGCCCGTGGAGTGTTGCAGTGGTGTGGCCACCATCAAGCAGAACACTCCCACCAAGATCGACCGGGAGAGCCGCCGACGCCACTATTACAAAATGTGGATTCCACGATAGAGCTTCCATGACCGTTTTTAAAAAACGGTCATGGAAAGTACGTCAAAAACACGGCACAAAACTAGGTTTTCGAAAACGGTGACCATTTTTAAAAACGGTCATGGAAGCTTCGGCTTCCACGACTGTTTTCATAAACGGTCGTGCAAGCTTCGGCTGCCACAACCGTTTGTGAAACTTGAATTTTCATATTTAATTTTTAATTTTTTTTCAAATTTTTGGCCGTGTTTTAGAGAGGAAAAAAAAAAAAAAAACTCATTCCCTCCCGATACCCATTCTCTCTCAAGCCTCTTTCACTCTCGCCTCCAATCTCTCCCTCGAACCCCATCTCCCCCTTCGTAACTCCTCCCTCCATTATCTCTCGCGTCTCTCCCTCTCTACCTTGCCTCCAATCTCTGCCGCCCTCCCTCCATTATCTCTCGTCCCTCACCCTCTATCTCTCGCCTCCAATCTCCGCCGGCCGTAACTCCACCATTCATTCTCTCTCACGCCACTCCCTCTCTTTCTCGCCTCTAATCTTCGCTGTGGCTCCTCCCTCCAATCTCTTCCTTGAAACCCATCCTCCCCCTCCTACCCCACTACCGCGCCGCCCCGCACCCACGCCCATTGAATTGGTAAGTCTCTCTCTATCTTGCTCTCTCTTGTGCAGCACATATTATGATTTTGAAGACCATTTGGTTGATTGTGTTTGTGATTTAGGGTGATTGTTAATTGTGTTTGTGATTTTGGGTGATTGTTTTCCGGAAAAAAAGTTTTGATAACTTGATAATATTTTTGCATATTACATATTCGACAAAATGCCTGATTGTATGATATTGACATGTTTTGGTGAGGATTAGTTTTAGATTGATTTAAAAATGTTTGGGTGAGGATTTAGTTTAGATTGTTTTCCGGAAAAAAAGTGTTGATATTGTGATTTATTCTTTTGCATATTACATGTTCGACAAAATGCCCGATGTATGAGATTTACGTGTTTGGGTGAGGGTTAGTTTTAGATTGATTTAAAATGTTTGGGTGAGGATTTAGTTTAGATTGTTTTGCGGAAAAAGTGTTGATTTTGTGATTTATGCTTTTGCATATTACATGTTCGACCTAATTAAGTTGTAAGTATATTTTTATGTTCCAAATTGTGATTTGATGCTACATTATTCTTGTTTTAATTGTTTTGAATTTTGTTAAATTGTTAAGGCACTTAATGACTAGAAGATTTTGGTGGGCAAAGTAGTAAGAAAGCGATGCAATTATGAAATATTGATTGATATTTTTTCATGTCCTCCACAAGAAGGTTATATTGAATGCATATATTTTGTTTTAGCCTTTATGTGAGAAATAACCTTGACTCTCACTGGATTATCCTTACTTCAAACTAAAGATTTTTATACCAACGTTGAGATGAGTTTAGTAAGGCAAGAGTGTGCTAATTTTGTAATGCGTTTTATCCAATAAAGTTAGAAGACAGTCTATAAATTTTGTAATGTAGTGTATGTTTTTGTAATAATTATTGTACATTGTGACACAAAATTAATTAAAGATTAGCTATAATTTTAATCTGGACTGTGCAATGGATAACATACGGGATTTGCCATTTGTGGGAAATCGCATGAATTATGAATTTTTTTCTCATTGTAATCTTGCCACGACCGTTTTTAGCAAAAACGGTCGTGGAATCTTCCTGGCGAAGTACTTTTTGACCGTTTTTGCTAAAAACGATTGTGGTATATGGCTATTCTACGACGGTTTTGTCTTAAAACTGTTGTGTTATATTAATATTTCATGACGGTTTTTACTGAAAACCATCGTGGAATAGCTCTCTATTCCGTATTTGGTGTCTGTTTTGTCTATTGCACGACGGTTAAAAAACCATCGTGAAATCCATATAGATTTCACGACTCTGGATACCACGATGGTTAAAAATCGTTGAGGAAAGATACTACAACGATTAAAAACCGTCGTGGTATCCTCTTTTTGTACTAGTGGCATTGACCGGTTTGAATGAGGGCGCAGCGAAGAACCTTCCCACTTAGTGTGAAATCCAAATCAACGTCCCTATCTCTAAGAATGTTAACTGCAACAAGTAAGTTTGTTTAATCACTATCACTATACCTAGTTTGGCTATTATTTTTCTAAATCTTAAATTTTGTCAAACTTCCACATGTTGCTTATTATTGCGAGTGGTTTTGGTTTTGGTTTTGGTTTTTTGGTTTTTTTGGTTTTTTTTGTTTTTACCAGTTAGAGTGAAGAATAAAGGGTGTTGGGCTATCTTCTCGGTGGCTATACATTACATCTAGCTTTTGATCTTGTTTGTATGTGATTTACATGAGAGATTCGTACTTTTCTATTTGGTGTATTCAGATACTTGATATGTATCTCGTCCGGTTTATTAATAAAAATAAAAATTCCTAGTTTCATGAATCTCCATCTATTTACATAACATTCTAACTGAATCGGCAAATCAGCTTTCATTGTTTTACCTTTCATTGTTGGTTTTGCAGCACCAATAGTGACATTTCAAGCCTTACTTATCAAAAGATAAAACTTAAGAAAATCTTCTCTTTAAAAAAAAAGGAAATAATATAAGAGGGGATATTTGCCATGTTTCCAAGCTTATTAACTTAGAGAGCATTTTGTTAAAGATAAATTTCATAAAATTCCTTTAAAGTTTTAGTACATCTACAATATGTTTCATCTCAAAAATTAGACATGAATTAAATATGTTTTGATCACATGAACTTTATCTAAAAATAATGTCGTAATTAAACATTTTTTTAAGGAAAGTTTCCCTCCATTTTAGATATTTTGAAGGTCCAACTTCCTTTACACAAACATTTACTTTAAATTTTACTCTTAATTAAATCTCATTTGATCTGAACATGCTTAAGTTCTATTCAGCTTATGACGGAATACATAGTTAGTGTAACTGTAAAAAAAGTTTGAATTAGTGTACTGTGTAAAAATAAAAGTCAAAAACTAACATAAAACTAGTGTCATAAAACTAGTGTATAATTTAAGGACTATATGTGAAAATAACCTTGTGATTATAACAATAGATCGCTATTTATTTGATCCTTTTTCCAATCGTAAAAGAGTACTTTTATTCAGTCTAACGAGACTAAATGTGTTTGTCTTTCAATAAATAAATCACATAGGTGAAAGAATAGCCCAACCAATTTCATCATGTTATAATACTATCCATCTTGTAGGATGGATTCTTATTTTATTGTATTGACTATTAAATGTGGCATGTTGTTTTATTATAAGGCTAAATTACACTTTTCTATAAACTTTTAAGTTTGTACAGTTTTAGCCCATATATATATATATGTATATTTTTTCTTAGTTTGAATAAAACCCTAAACTAATAAAATAGTCATTTCGTTTGTTTTTTATCGGAATATGTAAGTAATTTTAGTAAAAAACTTATGCTTACCAATAGATTCAATCTAAAAATTAATAAAAATGACTACTGTAACTAGGTTTTTAATAGTTTAAGGTCACTCAAGTTATGCAAAAATGTACATAGACCAAAGTTATACAAACTGAAAAGTTTGGATGACATATCCAATTTCTGAAATTGGAAAATTTTTACAAAAACGTGTTTGTCTCAATTTTTTTTCATCATTTTCTCATTTTGAAAAAAAAAAAAAAAACTATTTCATTTTCAAACTTATTTTATACAGTATCATTTTGTAAAAAGAAAAAGAATCTTTTTGAAATCTTCCTACAATATATTATTCCCAACATCATTTTCTTCTAATTCCAAACAACTTTTTGTTTTCAAAAAGAAAACTTTTTATACATACAAACGCTATCTTATTCTCAAAATAATAATACTTTATCTTTTAAACAAGAAAGTTTTCCTTTTTGAAAATTGATACGCGATCCAAACGGAGCCTGTTGATTGAATAAAACTTATTTACAAAATAATAATAAAACAAAACAAAACGAAACAAAACGAAAAAACAAAAACTGTAATTTCACACCTTTTTGGTATACACAAGCAAGCACACACATATTTCTCACAAAGCATATCGACCACTAGAGCCTTTACGAGGAGTAACCAAGTAGACTTATAAATAGATCACACCAAGTTACAACTTCCAAGCAACTGTGGACTGAAATAAAACTCGTGTGCACTTTTATGCCATTCAAAGTCATCACTTATCGCTGATTTGAGACTCGTCAATGTGGTTACTTTTATTTTGTTGACTTTTCAGAAAAGACAAAAAACTTTTTGAGAAAAAGATAAAAATATTTAAGGAAAAAGACAAAAAAAAAAGTTTAAATAATACCGGTTACCAAATAGGGCTTTAATTTAAAAAAATAATAATTTGATATTTTAGTCCGCGTAAAATTAACACTTCTTGCACACGGTTTTCTATTTTTATATTTCGACTATAGGACACAGATCCTCCCCTTACGGATGTATCGTGTGGGGCCCAAAATATTTCCTCCCCTTACGGGTTACCCCAAGATCCGTCCACTGGTTGCGTGTGTATATATATGTGTATGTTTGTGCGTGTGTAAACGCATCCAGATTATCTAATATAGCTCACCGGACTTCTCCATTTTACCCTCCCAAGTCCCAAGTGTCAATTTCGAATCCAAAAGCGAGAAATATCCTCTATTCAACCATGGCGACGGATCCAGTTAGCACCGAATCCAACAAATCGAAGCCATCACTGTGCCTCCAGGACTCCGAGGAGGTAAAGAAGGTGTTCAACCAGTTCGACACTAACGGCGACGGCAAGATCTCCGTCACGGAGCTCGGCGACGCCCTCAAAGCCCTAGGCACGGAGGTCAAGCCAATAGACCTCCAGAGCGTGATGGACGAACTCGATTCCGACCACGACGGCGTTATCTCGCTGGAGGAGTTTGCCGCCTTTTGCCGCCAGGGTTGCGACGACGGCGGCAGCTCCGAGCTACGCGAAGCTTTCGATCTCTACGACCAGGACAACAACGGCCTCATTTCCACCGCCGAGCTCCACCTCGTCCTCAACCGCCTCGGCATGAAATGCTCCGTCGACGACTGCCGCCGCATGATCGTCTCCGTTGACTCCGACGGCGACGGCAACGTCAACTTCGAGGAGTTCAGAAAGATGATGACCAACACCATATCCAGCCACGGCGACGGCAAAAAGGCTTGATTTGCCAGATCAACGCCGGATCGTTGGTCAGGTACTCTGATTGGCGACGTGCGCGTGAGAATACGAGCCGTTTCGTCTGAAACCCGTTCGTTTCTATTCTGAATCTGAATCGTTAGTGCCTACAAATAACTTTGGATTTACTTTTTTTTCTTTTTAGAAATATAATGTTAGATGACTATTAGGGCAAGTTTTTTATGGATGTGGAAATGTGGTTCAAATTCTCTGGTGCTCTGGTAACCGCTAAAAGCTGAATTTACTACTTCTATGTAATTTCTGCACTTTCCGGGAAAATGATTTTTCGCGAAACTGCTTTTCCGTTTCGAATTTCTTTATCAAATCTCTAACCCTTGCTTTCTAGGTTGAAATTACGTTCGAGCAGTTTATTGCTGTATCTCAATTTCTGAGAAAACGATTAATGTCTTATCGAATTTGGTCTGTTTCTAGGAATGTTTTGTTTTGTTTTGCTTTTGTTTTTGTTTTTGTTTTTGTTTTTTTGTATTTTTCTGGCCAACCAAACAGAGGGTCGAATAGAAACTAAGGCCAAACAGATTAATTAAAACGAAATTACCTTATTATTATTTTTATTATTGTTATTATTTTGGCTTTAAACGCAAAGCAGTAGTTATTTTGATAATATTATAAGACATAATAATAAACAGAAAAATAAATAATATAATAATAATTAATATATAAGTAAAATTATAATATTCTTCTATTTAATAATTTATCTCTTCTTTCCCTTTTCTTTTCTCTCCCTTTCTCTTTCTTTTTTCTTGATTTACCTTTTCTTTTCTTTCTCTCTCTGTTTTCTTTGTTGTTAGTATGTTTCTAACATCAAAGAACAAAACCTATTTATAGGCATTCTTTAACTTATCAAGTAAGCTAAAGGTAATTTTCAAGAAATCTCTCAACATTTACATGATGAATACAAAAGTACTAACCATACAAATTTTTTTTTTTGTTGCATTTTTTAATATTTAGCACTTTAAAAGTAATGTAAAGACATCCACATTTAAAGTTTTATAACACTTTCTCTTGGATATCTATCACACAAAACATTGTCTCATTAAAACCTTACTAGGAAAAAATCCTGTGGGGAAAAAATCCTGATGAGGAAAAAGAGTACAATATTTTTATCATATTACGCTTTGAAAAACTGTCTCATTAAAAATCTTGTTAGGTACAATCTAGTGGAACAAAAACCTCAGCTAAGAGAAAAAAGAGTGCAGTGCGTAATAATCTCTCCCTCATGTAAACATCATTGGTACTGCTTTGATATTAATCAAATATCTTTAAGTCGGCACATTCCGATACTATGCACCAATGTTTCAAATGTGGCAATAGAGAGTGTTTTGGTGAAGAGATCTGCTAGATTCTCGCATAAACAAATTTGTTGAACGTCTATATCACATTTCCTTTGTAGTTCATGTGTGAAGAACAACTTTAGTGAGATATGCTTTATTTTATCATCTTTGATGTACTCTCTTTTGACCTGAGAGATGCATACTGTATTATCTTCCTATAGTACTGTTGGGCTCCCATGATTCGAGTTCAATTCGCATGTCTCTCAGATGTGTTGATCCATTGATCTCAACCATACACATTCTCGACTTGCTTCATGCAATGCAAGTATTTCAGCATGGTTTGATGAAGTAGCAACATTACTTTGTTTTCTAGATCGTCATGTGATTAACGCCCGAAGATGCACTCACAAAACGGTAAATAGTAATATAGATTGGACGGTCGTATCCATAAGGAGGCAAAAACAAAAACAAATAATATTAGCGGAGATAAACGTTAATAAAAACAAATAAATAAAAATAAAAAGAAAAGATATTTTTGAGGATTTTTGTAGTAAAGAAAATAAATGAAACATGTAAAAGAGAAGTTTACGTAGAGAAAAATTCAATAATAAATGAGGTGAGATGTCGTGAATCCTTCATATGCTTCGTTTTCTAAATTTGAATCCAATCTGTAATTTATGATTAAATTACAAGTTTCACATCCTAAACAAGCAACCGAAAAATATGGAATTAAAGGTTAATAAAAATGACAAAAGTATTTCGGTGGATTAAATCTCAATTTTGAACCAAACGGATTATTGTTACAAGTTATCCAAAATCGACAAAATACTGTTTTTAGCAAATTGCAGTAAATGATAACTTATAAAACAAATCTTGTAAATATGGAATGTGACAATATTATATAAAGAAAGCATGACTGAATTTATATAAACGATTGACATAAAATATTTGGAATAGAAAAATAAGATGAAGAGATTTAATCCACTGAAACATATAATCTTTTTAAACCTAAAAAAAGATCAAACCCAAACTGGATCATTTCGCACATGAGATCATCACTAGTCTCGTCAAGTTTCTAGTCTAACTTGTAATTCATCTCACAATATTATTAAAAAAAAAAAAAAAAAACATGAGATGAAAATGCAAGAAGAAGAAAAACACACAAAAAAATGACATAAAAACACTTCAAACTCAGCCAAAAATGTCGAGGGAAAGAACGTTTTATACTTGCGGCACATCCGTGCTTTTATTAGTCTCAATGTCCCGCATCTAAAGAGAGATTTTCGGCCTAAAAATCATGCTGTCAAGCTGGTAAATTAGGTGGAGACTCGTGGAAGACCAGCTGAAGGAGAAAATGCGACTGGGCTGCAATTTGGGCTTGGCTGAGAACACGGCCTAAAACTCTCACTGACTTGGTGTTGGGATCTAAATATGCCATAAGGATAGAAAATCAATATTAGGGATTTTCTGTAAATATGACATTTTGATATTAATAAGAAGAGGTTATTCATGTTTAATAAGTTGTGTCATATTTACTTTTATTTGTTGATTGTATGGTTATTTTGAGCAAACATAAAATACTAATTGGCTGTTGGTAATATATCGGATTGCCATATGTATACGGGGTATACATAGAAGACGTGTTAATTTGATAACAGTCTAAATAAATAATCCACAATCGATGGAATAAGATTTGGGGATCTTATTCATGATAAGATTGTAAAGGTTGTCTACTTACTTAGAGGGATGGTTTGTCTTAACCATCGGATAGGTTCCAAGTAGAAACTTTAATGTATACCAATTTGAGATATGACATTGGACTGGACCTAAAGTGTTAATTGATTCGGTTTAATAATTCCGTTTATAAGAATCAATGACGCTTTGATTATCATCCTGTATTAATCTTAATCCTGAAATGATTACTTGAGTTCGTATCCATGACTTATGTACTTTAATGCACTATAGGTGAGACACTGTTAATTCATGGTCAATATACTTGTGTTTTGGGTGCATGACTTATGGATGGAGAAATCAAGATTCATAGATATGGAATCCATAGCTATCTTAACGATAGTAAATGTTATCTACTTAAAGGCATTATTCGGGGATTGAAAGATGGTATAACAAGATCTTGACCATCGGTTTACTTTGTGTTCTCTGGTGGTTTACCAATTGTATGATTTATAATTGGTGATTCTTTCAATAGAGAATAATGAAACTTTAAGTTAAAATGATTGAAAAGGTTAAATGGAAAAATTCTTAATTCAATCATGGATAATATATGGGGATTAAGCAAGCGATAAATAAATCATGGAAGAAGCACTACGTTAGAGAGCTTTCGTAATACGGTATGTAAATGGGAGTTCAGTTTTAAACTTTTAGTGGAATAGTTTTGAAGTTTATAATTGGTGAATAATTAATCTGGGATTAATTTTTCACAATTATAAGAGTCTCTTTACATATTTCCATCGGGTTCCTCTATTGGCTCATATAGTTCCATATAACGTCTTGGGATTTGTTCCTAATGAGATCGGTAAATTTAAATGAAATTTAGTAATGTCTATTAAGACATGATACTATCTAACATGCAATCCGGAAAGGATTGGACATGTGAAATTTGTAGACAACTAATATGTTTTGTTAACATATGATTGGTTAATTGAATTTTGGAAATAAGATTGTGTTTGAATTATTTAATTTTGGAAAACAAAATTTTTCTCTCCTAATTAAAAGAGGTGCACGGTTTTTAATTGAGTGGAGGGAAGAAAATTTTATTTCAAAATTGTTCAAATATATTCATAACATTAAATTATTAATTGATTTAAATAATGGAGATTATTTAATGAATTTTTTCTTTCCTTAAAGAGGTGCACGGTTTTTGTGAGGAAAGAAAATTTGAAATATTTCATTGATTTAAATTAATTAATATGGTTAATGTTTGTGGAAACATTTATTCAAATAAGTGAATCTTATTTAAATTCAAAAAGGATTAAAGAAATTTGAATCTAGATCGGACTAGGATCTTTTGACTATTCTAGATTCTTGTTTTAAGATTTGAACCACCAATCAACCTTTGAATTTCAAAGGTGACCGAAAATTTGGAGGAGAGATCTCCCATGGAAAAACGTTTTAGGTTTAAAGAATCTAGCCTTAATTTGTATGATCCTTTGGTTTAAAATATTATCCGGAAAAATAATTATTTTTCAGGTAGGAGATAAATTTTGAAAAAAGGATTGGAATACTATATAAAGGCTAGGGATTCTTGAAAAACAAATTTTGGTGATTCACACTAAAAGGGAAAATGTTTTTTTGGGAGTGAGAGGAAAAACAATTTTGGTTTCTTCCACATCAAAAATTCGGCTATCTTGTGAGAGAGAAAAAGAGAGAAAAAGAGAGAAAATTCCATTGAATCAAAACTTTGAGAAATGTTAAACCGGAGTGATAATTTTCATAGGAGGTTAACCGGTTCCTATTTTGTAGTTTTGAAGAAAGAAGGTGGATCATATTCTCAACGAGGAACATCGGAATTGAGAAGGAAGGATCTAGACTTCGGAAAGCATTATCGGTCGCTTGGATCATAGAACGTGTGCCCACACACACTCTGAGACGTGGAACTCGAGAATAGTGGAGAAGACACGTTGGTCAAACGCTCTAGTAATTCCGGAATCCATGAAATAAGGTATGATTGATCATGAATTTAATTTATTGTCATATGCATCATGAGCTTCTTTTTCGAATCGGCATAAAAATTGTAAACCTTTCGCTGTACCGTAACTTTGATATCGGATCCGATTTTTCCAACAACTGGTATCAGCGCCAACTCATGATCATGCATATAACATAAATTATTTGATCAAATAAATTTCTCTCTATGCATTAATGAAATATTTTAGAGAGTTGGCACTCTAGGTTTATTTTGAGTATGTTAAATATATTATAAATGGATGTATGGATGAATGAATGCTTTATATTATTTATATTATTTTTATAAAATATGATGCTTTTTCAATTTTGCCAGTCATGATTCCATAGTGGTTAGAAATTGTATCTAGGTTTTTCAAGTGTAATAGATACGGTCTATTATCACTGCTAGGTTGTTCTTTCAATTCCTAGAATATTTTTTGTAAGACGGAAACGGTGTAGGTATTTTTATAAATTTGGGCTACAATGTATTCGAGGAGATTGAGGATGAACGAAGATATGAAAATTTCAAAGGATGTGATTTTTATTTTTTTGGAATTTTTCAATTGAAAAAAACATTTTTTTGATAAAAAAAAATCACAAACTATTTTTTGAAAATTTAATTTCCCCATGATATGTGATCTGATAATTTGGAAATCAAATTGAAATTTAAATTTAAATTTAATGTATATTATTATGAATTTTAAATTTTGTGATTTAATTTGAAATTTGAAAATTTCAAATTTTTGAATTTAAAAATTCATAAACCGGATTTTTATTTAAATTTTGATATTTGTAATTTTGATTAAATTAAAATCACATATAATCTTTTTAAAATTTAATTTAATTTAAATTTTAAAAAGATGTGACATTGGAGAAGGAAGACACATTAAGAAGGATACAAGGCATGGATCTACAAATGAAAGCCGATATATGTTTCGGTTAATTTTTGTAATATTGTAATTTTCTTTTCTCTAGGATGGAATCATGATCCACGGCTATTTGTATATTTTGTAACCATGGATGATGTGTTGCTAGATGAATATGTTATACTATTTCGTGATGTATTGATAACAAGTCATATAGACTAGGGAGTACCACTCAATAAATATTGTTTATACATGAAAAACAAAAACCCTAATATAAAAGATTGAGTGGGAGAAGGTTTTACACACTAAGACCTACGGCCTCCATCGTTGGTCCAATAGTTACGCATGGTAGTGCCTAATACTCGGTTTTGACCCGGGAATTCCTTCAGATATGTATCTTACCTAGAGCGTACATTGATTTGGATTTCCGAAAGGATAACAATTTTGGGCATATTTTATGTTTAGATTATCCCTCGGTGACGGATGTAAAATATGGATTCAAAATTGGAAACGATGGTTACACACTCCTACTACTTTATTTTTTAACTCTCCCCTCGAGACTTTGTTATGTAAAGTAGTGGTCAAATAAACGATAGTTATATATATTTAATGGAGTTTTTCTCCAAGGATAAATATGTATTAATCGGAAGGGATCTGTGTTCTTGGCTAGTTCTTCTATGCTACCCTCGTAGATTAGAAAGCAGAAGCTAGGAATTATCGTTGTAAGGTATGTGTTTAAGGGTTTTACACATAAACATTTAGATTGCATATAGATCTTTTTGTTTCATTGCAAAACCATATTTTATAAAATGATAGGATGTTTGCTCATACTTATTACATGTTTTCTTATTATAGATCAAAATGTCGAGCCATTTATCTGTGATACTTACGCAAAATAATTAACTGGCAAGAATTTTAATGACTGGAAAAGAAACTTGCTTATCGTCCTAAACTTTGAGAAAACACAGTTTTGTCCTAACCCAACTCGACCACCTACGCCTGCGATCGATACTCCTGATAAGGATTTTGTAGCGCTTGAGCGCTGGGACAATTCCAACCTAAGTGCCTTGTGCTATGTTCGGGCGACCATGTCTAACGTGCTCCAAAAATAGCATGAGGAATAACAAACTGCTAGGCAGATCATGGATAACCTGGAGGAAATGTTTAGGTGAACAAACTATCCAGGCTAAGACCGATGCTATCACAGGTCTCATGAACTGTAGGCAGAAGGTTGGAACTCTCATCAAGGAGCACATGATGACAGTCATGGCTTATTTGTCTGAGGCTCAGGCAAATGGGGCCTGAGATCGATGCTGCAACTCAATTGGTCATGGTTTTCCAAACCTTATCCAATGATTTTCGATTTGTTTCAGGCATCCTACAACCTTAACCGGAGGGAGATGTCTTTAACGAAATTGATGAAAGAGTTGCAAGCCTTTGAGAACATTTTTAAGGGTTCTGGATCTAAGGCTGATGCAAATTTGGCTGAACGTAGTTCGCCTGCTCCTAATCCCAAAAGGAAGAAGGAAAAGGGGAAGAACAAGGGGAACAAGCCTGCGGTGAAAGCACCTAGCTTCTAAGAAGTCTAAAAAGACTAAGAAGCGAAAGGTGGATCCCAAAAAGGCTAAGTGCTTTCACTGTGGAGAAGAAGGTACATTTCAAGAAGGATTTACCGAGAATACCTGTCTATGCAAAATTAAAAAGGTAATTTCGATGTCCTGTATCTTGAGGGTTGTTTAGTGGAAGAATCTAAGGACTAATTGGTTATAGATTCTGGAGCTACTAACCATGTTTGTATTTCTCTGCAGGGGTTCAAGGTAACGAGACGTCTGCATTGAGGACGGACTTCACGTTAAGACCGGTGATGGGACATTTGCGCTAGCTGAAAGCAAGTTGAAGAAGTGCATCTTTATTTTGATGAATTTAGGTTTATTGTTTTTGAGACATTGTTTTTATGTTCCTAGTTTCAAGAGGAACTTATATTTCGGTAGCCTTGTTTTGATTAAAGATTCTTATTTAGTTTTTTTTAATAATAAAGTTGTTATTAGGAAAAATAATTCTCTTATCTGTAATCGATGGATGCATGGAAATCTTTATTGTATCAAACTTAAGATGCACTCACCTGTTTGATACAGAATTGGAAAAGAACTCTAAAAAGACATAATCTTTTACTCCTAACAAATCATATCTTGGCATTTACGACTTGGTCACATAAGCCTTAACAGAATTCAAAGGATGGTAATGATGAATGCCTTGACTTGTACGAGGTTGAACCTTGGCCACAGTTGTGAATCCTGTTTGGATGGCAAGATGACTAAAACGGCATTTGCTGCCAAGATGGTGTACCGAGGAACTTTTAAAACTAGTGCATACGGATATTTGTGGTCCCATGAACATAGAAGCACGTAATGGGTATGAGTATTATATCACTTTAATTGATGATTACTCAAGGTATGGATATATCTATTTGATGACCCGCAAAAAACGAAGGCCTTTGACAAGTTCAAAGAATTCGGGCTGAAGCGGAAGAAACAATTAGGTAAGTCCATTAAGACACTTCGATTGGATTGAGGTGGGGAATACCTACCGGATGAGTCTTAGGATATTTGATAAAGAATGGGATACAATCCCAAGTGACTGCACTTGTACTCCTCAACAGAATGGTGTAGCTGAGAGAATGAATAGGACCCTATTGGATATGATTCGGTCTATGATGAGTTACTCCACATTACCTTTGTCATTTTGGGGACATGCCATACAAACTGCATGCTATCTTTTGAATAACGTTCCTCCAAATCGGTTCCTAAAACTCCTTACGAGTTATAGACGAGTAGGAACCTAATTGAATCATATTCGAATTTTGGGGTTATCCGCACACGTCCTGGATAAGGAAGTGAAGAAGTTGGATTACGATCAGAAGTGTGCTTGTTTGTTGGCTATCCAAAAGGGACAAAAGGTGGTCTGTTCTATAATCTGAAGCAAAATAAAGTCTTCGTTTCTACCATGCAACATTCCTAAAGGAAAGTTATATAGAAGACTTTAAAAACTTGTAGAAAAGTAGCGGCTAAGGAGATGACTTCTGATTTGGATATTCCTAAAGTCACAGAAAACCCTGTGGAAAAACCGCTAAAGAAGTCAACAACCCACGGGAGTTTTCGTCGTAGTGGGAGGATTATCAGGGAACCTGAAAGGTATATGTTCAATGGTGAAGTTTTTGAAGCAGAATCCATAGAACATGTTGATGATCCGGCTACGTACAAGGAAGCTATGGAGGATGTTATTCTAGTTTTTGGCAAAAGGCTATGAACGCCGAGATGGAATCTATGGATTCCAACGGGGTCTGGAAACTTTATAGACTTACCCCAAGGCATAAAACCGATTGGGTGTAAGTGGGTATACAAGAGGAAGAGGGGTGTGGATGGAAAGTGGAAACTTTCAAGGCAAGACTTGTAGCGAAGGGCCATACGCAGAAAGAAGGAATTGACTATGATTAAACCTTCTCGCCTGTAGCAATGCTCAAGTCAATCCGCATTCTTTTATCCATTGCGGCTGCTCTCGATTATGAGATCTGGTACATGGGATGTCAAGCCAGCTTTCTTGAATGGCTTTCTTGAGGAAGATATCTATATGATTACAACCAGACGGGTTCAAGGCAAAGGGCCAAGAAGACAAGGTATGCAGTTGCTTAAATCCATTATGGATAAAGTAAGCATCTCGTTCTTTGGAATATTATGTTGGATTCAAGCGATCAAAACCTATGGATTCGAACAAAAACTTGATGAACCATGTGTTTATAAATGTATCAAGAATGAGAAAGTGGTTTTCTTATACTTTATGTGGATGATATATTACTTATTGGAAACGATGTGAAACATTATCATCTGTCAAAATTTGGTAGCCAAACAATTTGACATGAAGGACTTAGGAGAAACGAGTTATGTTCTTGGTATTCAACTCTTTAGAAATAGAAAGAACAAATGATAGCACTCTCCCAAGCTTCATATATTGATAAAAGTACTGAGAAGTTTTCTATGAGGATTCCAAAGAAAGGTGCCCAACCTTTCATGATTGGAATCAAGCTTTTTAGAAATGATTGTCCAAGACATCGGAAGAAAGGGAGTGTATGAAAAATGTACCTTATGCGTTAGCGGTAGGTAGTCTTATGTACGCTATGTTATGCACTAGGCTTGACATTTTGTTTTGCGGTTGGTATGGTAAAGTCGATATCAGTCGAATCGGGACCGAACCATTGGGCTACGGTCACGCATATACTCAATATCTACAGAGAACGAGGGATTATATGCTAGGTGTATTCCGGTCAGGACCTTGTTCCTATAGGATAGTACACAGATTCTAATTACAATCAGATCATGGATTCAAAAGGAAATCGACTTCAGATCTGTTTTTACCTTTAGAGGTGGTGTCGTTGTGTGGAGGAGTATTAAGCAATATTGCATTGCTGCCTCGACCATGGAAGCCGGAGTATGTGGCAGCTAGTGAGGCATCAAAGGAAGCGCTATGGCTCCGCGGTTCCTTGGTGACCTTGAGGTCGTTCCTTGTATGAATAAAGTTATGTTGCTCTACTGTGATATAGTGTAGCAGTAGCTAATACAAAGGATCTCAAGCATCATAAGAGGAGTAAGCACATTGACAGAAAATATCACATCATTAAAGGCTTGTTGAGAGTGGAAATGTGACGGTTTGCAAAATTGCATCAGAGGACAATCTTGCTGACACGTTCCCGAAGACTTTGGTGGCCAGAAGATTCGAAGAACACGTGATGAAGGCATGTGGATGCGTAATATGTCACATTTACTCGCTCTAGGGCAAGTGGGAGATTGTGGGATCTAAATACGCCCCTAAGGATAGAAATCAATATTAGGGATTTTCTGTAAATATGACATTTAGATATTAATAAGAGGAGGTTATTCCATATTTAATAAGTTGCGTCTATTTACTTTCATTTGTTGATTGTATGGTTATTTTGAGTAACATAAAATACTCCTTGGCTGTTGGGTATATATCGGATTACCATATGTATACGGGGTATACATAGAAAGACGTGGTAATTTGATAACAGTCTAAATAAATTGTCCGCAATCGATGGAATAAGATTTGGGATCTTATTCATGATAAGATTGTAAATGTTGTCTACTTCCTTTGGAGGGATAGTTTGTCTTAACCATGGATAGGTTCCGAGGAGAAACTTGAATGTATACAGAATTGAGGTATGGCATTGGACTGGACCTAAAGTGTTAATTCATTCGGTTTAATAATTCCGTTTATAGAATCAATGATGCTTTGATTATCATCATGTATTAATCTTAATCCTGAAATGATTACTTGAGTTCGTATCCATGACTTATGTACTTTAATGCACTATAGGTGAGACACTGTTAATTCATGATCAATATACTTGTGTTTTGGGTGCATGACTTATGGATGGAGAAATCAAGATCATAGATATGGAATCAATAGCTATCTTAACGATAGTAAATGTTATCTACTTAAAGGTATTATTCGGGGATTGAAAGATAGTATAACAAGATCTTGACCCTCGGTTTACTTTGTGTTCTCTGGTGGTTTACCAATTGTATGGTTTTAATTGGTGATTCTTTCAATAGAGAATAATGGAACTTTAAGTTAAAATGATTGAAAAGGTAAAACGGAAAAAGTCCTTAATTCAATCATGGATACATATGGGATTAAGCAAGCGATGAATAAATCATGGAAGAAGCACTACGTGAGAGAGCTTTCGTAATACGGTATGTAAACAGGAGTTCAGCTTCAAACTTTTAGTGGAATAGTTTTGAAGTTGATAATTGATGAATAATTAATCTGGGATTAATTTTTCACAATTATAGCCTCTTTACATATTTCCATCGGGTCCCTCTATTAGCTCATATAGTTCCATAAAGCGTCTCGGGATTTGTTCCTATGAGATCGGTAAATTTAAATGGAATTTAGTAATGTCTATTAAGACATGGTACTCTCTAACATGCAATCCAGAAAGGATTGGACATGTGAAATTTGTAGACAAATGATTTGTCAACATGTGATTGGTTAATTTGAATTTTGGAAATAAGATTGTGTTTGATTATTTAATTTTGGAAAAACAAATTTTTCTCTCCTAATTCAAAAGGTGCACGGTTTTTAATAGTGGGGAAGAAAATTTTGTTTCAAAATTGTTCAAATATTCCTAACATTAAATTATTAATTGATTTAAATAATGAGATTATTTAATGGATTTTTCTTTCCTTAAAAGAGGTGCACGGTTTTTGTGAGGAAAGAAAATTTGAAATATTTATTGATTTTTAAATTAATTATATGGTTGATGTTTGTGGAAAATATTTATTCAAATAAGTGAATCTTATTTAAATTCAAAAAGGTTTAAAAAATTTGAATCTAGATAGGACTAGGATCTTTTGACTATTCTAGATTCTTGTTTTAAGATTTGAACCACCAATCAACCTTTGAATTTCAAAGGTGACCGAAAATTTGGAGGAGAGATCTCCCATTGGAAAAACGTTTTAGGTTCAAAGAATCTAGCCCTAATTTGTAGGATCCTTTGGTTCAAAATATTATCCGGAAGAATAATTATTTTTCAGGTAGGAGATAAATTTTGAAAAAGGATTGGAATACTATATAAAGGCTAGGGATTCTTGAAAAACAAATTTTGGTGATTCACACTAAAAGGGAAAACGTTTTTTTGGGAGTGAGAGGAAAAACAATTTTGGTTTCTTTCACATCAAAAATTCGGTTATCTTGTGAGAGAGAAAAGAGAGAAAATTCCATTGAATCAAAACTATGAGGAAGGTTAAACCGAGTGATAATTTCATAGGAAGTTAACCGGTTCCTATTTTGAAGTTTTGAAAAAAGAAGCTGGATCATATTCTCAACGAAGAACATCGGAATTGAGAAGGAATGATCTAGACTTCGGAAAGCATTACCGATCGCTTGGATTCATAGAACGTGTGTGGGCACACACACTCTGAGACGTGGAACTCGAGAATAGTAGAGAAGACACGTTGGTCAAACACTCTAGTAATTCTGGAATCCAAGAAATAAGGTACGATTGATCATGAATTTAATTTATTGTTATATGCATCATGAGCTTCTTTTTCGAATCGGCATAAAAATTTTAAAACTTCCACTGCGCCGTAACTCTGATATCGGATCCGATTTTTCCAACACTTGGAAGGTCTGGGTTGGAGCTGGCACAAGATTTGCACGGGTTGGCTTCACGCACGCGGGGAAAGAGCTACAACAGGAACATGTGGTGGCTGTACCTGTGGAAGAAAGGAAAGAAATAGAGGAAAAGGAAGAAGAAAACTAAAAATAAAAGAAAAAGGAAATAAAAAATAAAACAAACTCAAAACAAAGAGATTATGAGTTAAAATTAAATATTTTTAAAATAAATTACTTTGAATTAAAATGATGAAAAATATCTAATTTAAATTTAAATAACTTAATAAATGATTTGAACATAATTGCATTTTTGTGCACTTATCACCATTAAATTGATGTGTCACCACATATGAATACATAACCTGTCTCTGACAGAGCTTTACACAGAGCAGATAAATATACAACATCTACGAACTAATTAATTGTGATTTTTAACTTTTAGAATGTAATAAACCCATGTCAGTTGTTCCACGAAGATAACGAAATATATGTTTAACTCCCTTCAAGTGTCATTGAGTTGGTGCAATATTGTATCTTGCTAGCAAATTCACAGAAAAAACAATATCACAGAAAAAAAATATCAGGTTTTGTACAATTAGCTAGATACATAAGGGCATCAACTGCACTCAAATATGGTACTTTAAAACCAAGAATTTCTTCATTATCTTCTTTAGGATGAAAATGATCCTTTTTCACATCAAGTGATCACATCACCACTGGAGTACTCAATGGAAGAGCATTTTCCATATAGAAACGGTTAAGGATGTTTTCTATGTAGGTTGCTTGATGGACAAATATTCCATCTGACAAATACTTGATCTGCAGGCCAAGATAAAATTTTGTTTTTCCGAGATCTTTCATCTCGAATTGTTTTTTTAAGTATGCTATTATTTTAGCAAGCTCTTCAGGAGTCCCAATAATATTCAAATTATTAACATATACAGCAATGATAATAAATCCGGTTTTCAATTTCTTATTAAAAACATATGGACAGTTAGGATTATTTATAAATCCTTCCTTTAAAAGATATTCACTAAGGCGATAGTACCACATGCGTCCGGATTGCTTTAATCCATGCGAAGATCTTTGTAATTTAATTGAACTCATTTCCCGGGGAATTGAACTACATGCTTCAGGCATCTTAAATCCTTTAGGGATCTTCATATAAATATCACTATTTAGTGATCCATATAAGTATGACGTTACCACATCCATTAGACGCAGATCAAGTCCTTCAGATACTTGCTAGGTTAATCAAATATTTAAATGATTGCATCCACCGCATGATAATATGTCTCCCCATAATAAATACCTGGCCTTTACAAGTAGTCTTGTGCTACAAGTCGTGCTTTGTATCTCACGATTTTATTTTTATCATAATTTTTGTGCCATTATACCCTACGGGGTTTAACACCTTCAGGTGTTTGGACTATAGGATAGGTCCGAATACTTCTCGTTTTGAAAGTGAACTAAATTTTTCCTGGATTGTGTCTTTTCATTGTGGCCAATCTTGTCTTCGTCGACATTCTTCAACGGATTTTCCTTCATGATCCTCGCTTTCGTTAATAACATCAAGCTCTATTTCATATTAATTTGTTGTCGACAACAATTTCATCATTGTTCTATTATTTAATTATACTAACATAATTTATGGAGATCTCAACATTTTCACTATCTTCAGGTACCTGGACCACTTATAGGGCATATCTTTGTTTATGTCAGTAATTTGTTATGGCAATATGGTCTCTTTAGGAGCGTCAATCTCTTCAGGAGTGGTTTATTTATCTTTTCCTTTTCTATTTTTATCTTTGGAACCGATTGGTCTACCACACTTCAGACGCGCATTAGACTTATTTGCTGCTGTATTTTCAATTTGTATTACAGGTACATCATTTGAGCCCGAACATTAGCAACAGGTATATGTGACTGAGTCACTTTTTTTGTATCAACGAATTTATCTGGCAATTGGTTTGCAATATTCTGTAAATGAATAATTCTCTGAACTTCGAGTTCACATTGATTAGTGCAAGGATCAAAATGAGAAATTGATGATGCATTTCATGAAATTTCAATTTGTTTTTCCAGCCTTTTCTTTTCTCCATTAATGCTGGGAAAATTGTTTCATCAAATCGACAATCGGCAAATCGTGCCGTAAAAATATACCCATCAGGGGTTTAAGAAATTTGATGATGGAAGAGGATTCAGACCCAACATAAATTTCTAGCTTTCTTTGAGGTCCCATCTTGGTGCAATGTGGTGGAACAATTAGAACATATACTGCACAACTGAAAACTATCATATGAGAAATATTTGGTTCTTGACCGAATGCAAGTTGTAACAGGGAGTATTTTTTATAGCCAGAAGGCCTGACGCGAATAAGTGCTACAGCATGCAGTATAGCATGTCCCTAAGCAGAAACATGAAATTTGGTTCTTATTAGCAATGGTCTAGCAATTAACTGGAGGCGTTTAATAAATGATTCAGCTAGACCATTCTGTGTGTGTACATGGGCAATAGGATGCTCAATAGTAATCACAATGGATATACAATAATCATTGAATGCTTGGGAAGTAAATTCTCTAGTATTGTCAAGACGAACTGTCTTGATTATATAATCTGGAAATTGTGCCCTTAATCGGATTATTTGAGCAAGAAATCTCGCAAATGCAACATTGTGAGAAGAAAGCAAACAGACATGTGACCAACGTGTTGATGCATCTATCAACACTATAAAATATCTATACGGTCTACATGCTGGCTGTATATGCCTACATATATCTCCTTGAATTCTCTAAAAAATGCAGGAGATTCAGTAGCAACTTTTAATAGAGATGGCCTTACAATTAATATGCCCTGAGAACAAGCAGTACATAAGGAAAAAAATTAAATCATTGGACAAAAGAATCTTCTAGTTCTTTAACGGATGTCCATGTGAATTCCCAATAATTCTTCCCATCATTATTGACCCAAGATGACCAAGACGATCATGCCAAAGAGAGATCAATTTTGGATTAGAAGCTTTCTGGGGTCATCATTACATGTGATTAAATTGTACAAATAGATGTATAGCATAACCCAGAAGAGGAAATGAGTAGTTTTTCTAATATTTGCTTCTGTCCTGAGATTCTAGAAATAATGTAGAGATATTCATTATTTTTCATTTGTAGTCTCAATGTGATATCCGTTATGAAGTATATCTTTAAAACTCAACAGATTCTTTTGGATCTGCTAGAGGATAATGCATCGTATATTACAAATTTTGTTCCTCTTGACAAAATAATATTGGCTCTCCTAGAGCCGTTAATAAGATTTGCAGTACCTGAAATTGTGTTCACATTAGCCTCCATTAATGTTAAACTTGAAAAATATTTTTTATCTCTCAAAATTGTGTGAGTTGTTACACTGTCTGTCAGACATAATTCTTTGTCCTTATCCTTGGAATTTATATTAATAAAAGCCATAATCTTTATGAAAAATAAAAAAAAAAAACAAAAAAACAAAAAACAAAAAGCAAAGAAGGGAGCAATAAATATTAATAAAGGGATATTATTTATTATAAAAAAAAAGAGATAAACATATCGAGAATTGAAATATTACATTAGGAATTAAAA
The DNA here is from genome assembly GCA_009761775.1 of Ficus carica. NCBI lineage: Eukaryota > Viridiplantae > Streptophyta > Magnoliopsida > Rosales > Moraceae > Ficus > Ficus carica. Next base: position 14,906,857 of record CM019744.1, on the reverse strand, counting down.
ACAATATTATTTAGCACTAGCATAATATTAAACCTCAAAGTCATTTACATTTTCAGTTAAATTATCAATTTTTCCATCTGGATTTTCAAAGAAATATGAAACGTCCAGATGGGTAAGATCTATGAGATGATTAACAAAATTTGTTTCTATGCATTTTCCTTTTTCCTTCAATGAAGCTTGATAAAGGTCCACAAGATGTTTAGACGTGACCAGGACCACGCCCACGACCACCCTAGGAATTACCACGACCACGACCACGATCACGACCTCGCCCATTATTGTTGAAAGATGTAGCATTAGCTTTAGGGAATGCTATAAGATTTTTCTCAAGTGATGCAGCATTCGCTTCAGGGAATGGTGCAGAGCCAGTTGGATGAGATTAATGATTTTTCAAAAAAAAAAAAAAACTCGTTATTTTGCTAAGTAATAAGAGGATATGATGTTAGCTCATAATATTTTTTAAAACCACGCTCTCGATACTGCTACTACAGGAGCATATTCAAGACATGAAAAATTGAAAAAGTGTTTTCTAACATGTCTTTTTCGATAATATTTTCCCCACAGAATTTTAATAAAGAAATAATACGAAACATTGCGGAGTTATACTTGCCAACTATTTTAAAATCTTGCAACCGCATGTGTATCCACTCATAGCTGGTTTGTGAAAGTATTATATTCCTTTGGTGGTCATACCTTTCTTTTAAACTTTGCCAGAGGACAAATAGATCATTTACTGTAAGGTATTCAGATTTTAAGGTTTTATCAAGGTGATGATGCTAGAATATCACTACGTTAGCACAATCATGCAGGGATTCGTCATTTCCTCTCTTAATAGTATTTCCAAGGTTCATGGCATCAGGATGAATTTCAGTATCAAGTGTCCATGACAAGTATTTTTTGCCCGAGCGATTAAGTGCTACAAACTCAAGCTTCGAAATATTTGACATTGTGAAAAACTAAAAGTGAAAAATATGTATCATAAAGTATAAATTCATAAATTATCACAAAAATAGCAACGACATACATGACATAAATGTAAAGAAATATATAAGAATAAATAAAAGATGATAACTAATATATATATAATCAAGAGGTTACGTGATGGAGATTTCATGAAATACTTTCATATATATATAGATACCAATAAGTCAAACACAAATATTAAAATAAGAAATAATAATAATGGACCTTTGAAGAAATTGTGTGGGTGCATAATCTGATTGTGAGAACTTACGGACATGAAGACAATTAAGAGATCAAATACATATCAAAATTGTATTAAGACAAGCTCTATTAGAATCGTTAATTTCAAAATTTAACTTACCAAAAATATCAAAGGTAAAGACTCATGCTGATAACGTGTTATAATATTATAGGAAATAATAATAAATTAAAAAAATATATAATATATAAGAGCAAAAATAAGCAAAATACTTATTCTTCTATTTAATAAGTTTTCTCTTTTCCATCTCTTCTTTTCTTTTCTTTCTCACTTCTCTTTTCTTTATTGCTCGCATGATTCTAACATCAAGAGCAAAGCCTATTTATAGGTATACTTTAGCTTATCAAGTAAGCTTAATGTAATTTCCTTGATGAATACAAAGTACTAACCATATATATATATATATATATATATATATATTTTTTTGCATTATTTGATAGTTAGCACTATGAAAGTAATGTGAAGACATCAACATTTAAAATTTTATAACAGTTATTAGTTAGTTTAATTATTGGGAAAGGTTTAGTCAAAAAGAAAAATTTATTGGGAAAGGTTGTTTAAGTTGGATCTTTCCTCTTTGGTCAGTCAAAAGCGTCGATTTGACGATCAACCATTATTTTTAGACGGAAAGTTAAAAATTTTTGCAAAGAGTCCTTAAACTTTATGGTTTTTGTACGGATACCCCTTAAATTTTTTACTAATTTGTCTGTTTAGTCCTAAAATTTTGAAAATTTGTCTTTCCTTGAACTTTTAATTATACTAAAGAGTAATATTAGGGACATCAACTATAATCCAAATTTTTTGAATACCAACTTGCGTGTCATATTTTTATTGATTGATACAATTAATTAATGTGACAATGCTTTAAATACTTACCAATTAAAGAACGACAACTCACATGTCACATTGTTGGTATTCAAAAGTTAGGATTATAATTGGTGTCCATAGTTTTTTTCTTTACTAAATTAGCCCATGAACTTTTTTTTTTTGATAGCTTTGGTACCTCACACTTAACATATTTATCAATTCCTATATTAGGGATCAAAAATGCCAAACATTAAAAATTCAGGGATTAATTTACCAAAATCAAAAGTTCATGGACTAAAGTGACATAATGTACATAATTCAAGGTTTAAACGAGCAAATTACCCTAAATTTTTTTTTTTAGATTTGATAATTTAATACTTTAATTTCTTTTCTTGGCAATTGAATTTCAATTTAGAAATGTGTTATTATCACTCATTTTCCTCACGTCCATTAAAATTTGAAAGGTATTTAATTGGGCATTATCGATCGTTTCATTTTATTTCAATAAAATTCATTTTTAAATTTAAACTCAACTCAAATACAACTCAAGTTTTTACTAGATACATGTTCCATGGTTAAAACTTAATAGTTTTACTAAGATAAATGTAAAAAGTAACTATCATTATTGGGAGATAGAGGGTAAATCAACTTAAAAATTATTGAAATTTTTTTTTTTTTTTAAAACAAACAAAAACAAAAACAAAGTGATTCTTCATCATACCTTGTCCATAGTCTTGATAGTGTCAAGGAGGAGCGTCAATGGCAATGACTCTGCAACGGTCAGAAGAAGGACGTCGATGGTAATGGACGAGTCAGCAATGATGGAGCTTTGGGTTTGGAGGACACCAAGGGGGGTTTTCTGCGAAAGATTGAAGTTCGAAAGCTCTGTTACCTTTCATGACGTCAACGTTGATTTCATAGGATTTCACACACGTATTAAAAACCCGAATAAAACCAAAAAAGAAAAGAAAAAAAAAGTTTATTGCAAAAATCGACTAACACAACTAGATGAGGAGATCTAATTGTTAGGAATAGTATTCTAAGAATGAGATACATTAATGCATTTATCATATTTTGATTCAATAAATGATGTTTCATTCTCATATGTCGTATAACACGAAAACTAAAACACCAAACTATTGAAACTTTTTTTTTTTTTTTGGATAAATACCAAACTATTGAAACTTGAATTGTGAATATTTGGGCTTATAGGTGAAAAGATACAATTGTAAATGAGCACATTGCTCTTGATTACAATGTAATGTGTGTATACTTCCAATTAAGGAGATGACTTGTATTGGTTGTTGCAGTAAACTCTAACGTATAAATATTGATATATGACTAATGGTGGACATATATAGGACTTGATCTATGTCTTCTGAACTTTTTAAATATGGCAATTTAGTCCTTAAACTTTTTTTCCTAGTAATCAACCCTTTGAACTTCTAATTTTTGACAATTTAATCCTTTTTACCTTGAATTCATTAAAATAAGATATTTTTTTTCACAATACTTACACATCATAACTCAAAAAAGACAATGTTGATCGTTTTTGCTTAATTTCAGTACAAATTTTTTTAAGTTTAGGTTTAAGTTTGAGTATGATTGAATTAAGATTCAATTTTCAAAGGAAATTATAATTGAATTAAGGTTCAAATTTTCAAAGGAAATTGTTTTTGAAATTAAGCAAAAAGGATCAACAATGCTCTTCTTGGACTATAACGTGCAAGTTATGGGTAAAAACCATTCAAACTTTTACAAATTTGAGTAAAAAGGACTGAATTACCAAAACTTATAAATTCATGAGGCTGATCGCCAAAAAAAAAGTTTAGGAATTAATTGTCAAATTCAAAAGATTTAAGGGTATCTATACAAATAAGTTATAAATTAATTCACCTTGATATGTTAATACCCAAAAAATGTATAAGGCCCAAAAACTAGACGTGAACCGAATTATCGTTCCAAAACACAAAAAAGGTACGATATATGGGCCAATGCCACACGTGACGAATTTTAGTTGGATGTGATTTTGTGGACTATGAGAGCATAAATGAGTTTGCTCATTCTTGGTTAAAGTAGTTCTTGATCTGCTTGGGGTGTAAGTTGCATAAATGGAGGAAAACGAATGGTTTTCCAAATAGTAGCCTTATAGGTTTCTTTAGTTCCACTAGCCCAACAAGTCGGCCCAATGGTCTTTTAGACTATCTCATCACAGAGAGAGATATAATATATATACACACACACACATATATGCATTTATATTTATTTGTGAATAAAAATAAAGAGATCAGTGGTGCATTCATGGCCCCCGGCTCAATATGTTTTTGAGGGTAAGCTACATTAGAACCACCGATAGGATGACAAAGGATTATGTCCTTAAGCCTTCAACAACTAAACAAGCTAGGGGTTCTTAGAGTCCATTAACAATTAGTCGCCAAAATAACAACCTTGCATGATGCAACTCGAACCCTTGACCTGTTAGAAGTGACTCCTCCAAGTGCAACTTCCTTCGTCACCATGTCACCGCTATCTGTGGTTCTCACACACACACACACACACACACACACGGCCATCTTGTGTCCGGCAACCCAATTTTTGCCGACACAATCGGCTCTCTCTCTCTTGATTTCGTTGGAAATTGTGGTGAGAGTGGGTGAGGGTTAATGGTGAGAGCTCTTTAGCTCTCTCTCTCTCTCTCAATTTTGTAGGAAATCATGGTGAGATAACGGGGGTTGATGGTGAGAGTTCTCTCTCCATCCTCCGGTTGTGCAACTCTCTTTTATAGGTTGTACCGGCGGACCGTACGGTCGCTGAACAGAAGGGATTTTCTATATATATATATATATATAACTTTTTTTTTATGGTGATGAAATAATGAATCATTCAATTTGTATCAATTATAATTTTATTTTGGCGGTAATCATGCTAAAGCAAAAAAGTTTCTTCACCTAAATCACCAGCTTTTAAAATGTGAAACTCATAAAAGATGTAAAATCTTGTGACGTTACCCATCTCATTTATTCGATGATTACAAAAGTCATAACTGCACACTTCTTTTTACACGATCCATTTTTTTTTTTAGCCTTTTCACTGTTGTCTACTTTCATAAAAATACATGTATAAAAAGCATATAATTTCTTTGATGACACCAATAATATGTGATCTTTTTTATTTTTTTATTTTTTGAAAGGGACAATAATATGTGATTGTTGTGTTAAGAGCTGATCTAGACTATCTTAGTTTTTAGTGGAGAGTAATGTTAAGAATACCACTCTAATCCTAATTTTTTAAGTATCAACTTACGTGTCATCTTTTTATTAGTAGAATCAATCAATTGATATAATAATACTTTAACAACTTATCAATAAAAGAATGACAACTCATATGTAACATAGATTAGTGATAAAAAAAATTGGGATTAAAATTATTGTCACTAACATTTTTCTTTGGGAATAGAAATATAAGAGAGACGATAAGTTCTATAAATTTTCCTTAGCCGTGATCATAAAAACTTTACATAGGTCAAGAAATTTTTACCTTATATCACAACTAGAAGACAAAACGCTCTACCCTCAACTGTATCAAGACTCAAGATCTAATGAACATTGAATCGAAAATTTGAAAGCAATCCCAAGTGCTTCTCATGAGACTCGAGCATGCTATCAAACCACTTGAGAGTGCCTCGTGTCAATTGCCAATTTTACTTGATTTATCTTTATAACCTTTTAAATTATCAGATAATTCCTCTTAGTTTTGACTTGGACATAACTATGGAGTCTGTTTCAAAACACCTCCTAATTTTAGTCTTTGATTTAAATCTAATCACCAAACTTGTCACTCTATCATTAGAGAGAAGCGATTTTGAATGATTAACAATTATCACTCTAAACCCTCGTTCTTAATTAGCAACAAATTAGGGAGGATGTGAACAACTTTTCCTTCTTAAGCTTACTGCCCTGTCAGAATACATCGATGAATGACCAATAAGAAAAGGCCACAGATGATTCTAATATATACAAAGCTACACGTGGCATAATGTGGTTGGCATTTCATGGTCATGGACAATTAGTCGAAGGAAAATTTTCGAAATAGGGGTTTTTCCTACTTTGTTAATTAATGACAACCCACTAGCCTTGACAAACAACATCAATTAAAACCCATCATGTCCATACCCATGTCACATGTAAATATACTCAAATACCTTCCAAAAAATATATACAAAATCCATTTAATTTAAGTATGTCCTTTAATATTCTTGCATCATTATTTTATTTATTCAAAACATGACTTTTTCTCCCTTTCTCATATCCCATTTTAACTCGTCACAAAGTTCAACATTAATTCTCTTCCTTGGCTAAACTTCCCTTCTTTCTCTCCATGGCCAAGAAAACACACACCTAAACTTTGTTCTTTTGCGTTTAGAAATAGAATCAAGAGAAAGAGAGAGAGAGAGATTTTGATGAAGATTGTGATTACCTTTTTAAGGCAGTTATTATTGGAGACTCAACAGTTAGGAAATCAAATCTTCTCTCAAGGTTTGCCAAAAATGAATTCCTTTTTGATTCCAAGCCAACCATCGGAGTGGAATTTGCTTACAGAAACATCAAAGTTGGTGATAAGCTTGTCAAGGCACAAATTTGGATACTGCTGGCACTACAGGAAAAATGCTTCTTTGCGACCAAAAAATTGATAGCGAATTTGTTTATTTTGGTCGCAGAAGTTTTTTGACGACCAAAATGTTGGTCACTGGGTGGTCGCAACAGCTTAGTTGGCAGAAAGTTATCTTTGCAACCAAATTTTGGCCGTAAAAAAATACGTGTTTCTGCAATCAAAATTTTAGTCATCGAAAGTCAACTATTTGGTCGCCAAATGTTCGTTATTTTGTTATCAAAGGCCACCAAACAATATTTTGCGACCAAATGTGACATGTTTTACGACAAAATAGTTGGTTGCAACAAGATGTCACGCGACCAAAATATTTGGTCACAAAAAATTTGACATTTTAGCTACCAACTTGTGATCATAAAAAGACTTTAATTTGGATGCCATTTAAGTCGTGGCCCTTTGGCACGACTCATAATAATAGAACTTTTTGCAACAAAAGTTGGTCGCCCAAAGTTTATTTATTGATTTTTATTGTTATTTAGTTTATTTTTGCAACCAAAAATCCATGGTGGCAAAAACTCATTTCGTTCTAAACCTATTAGAATCTTTCGGGACAAATATTTAGTTACGAATTGTGTAACTACTCTTCATTAAAAATAATTGTAAAAAAAAATAAACTTGAGTAGAACTAATTACATTATTTGATGTAAATACTATCCGTAATTTTGTAATGAACCAACTGATATACATATTTCATATATGCTCTATTTGTAAAGTATTTCACAGAAACGTCTAAAATAGGTGAAATTTAATCATCACCAACTTATATACATAAGCTCATTTGGTCTGATTTTTTCTTTTTCCAATTCTTTCACCTAAGTAAAACTATCGTTGGAAGTTTCTTAATCGGATGCATACCCATCAATTTCAGTCCAATCATCATCCATAAGAATTTAAGAAAATCTGTGAGAGTAGTATAATATTTCTTGTTAGATTATTATCATTAACTTACTTAAAGAAAAAGGAATCACTAATAGTTTTGCAAGAAGATCTTAGTAGTTAACAAAAGTAACATAATCTATAGGCAAATGTAACTTGTAGATAATAGTCTGTGCCAACCTCTCAAGTGTAAATGCTGACATATCCTTACCCATTTGTATGCCATATGCATGAATGGCAACATCAATGAAATAACTCATATCAAGCGGTTGATGTTGATGGTACTAAATAGTTTTGCACTTTGCAATATAAATTACCCATTTAACCAAGTAGTCCAATAATAGGTTATAAGCATCAGCTTGGAGAACTTCTTGTTAATGTTTTGGGTGTGATTGCACAATATCAGTGCAAGATAGGACCTTGTAATGGACAAGAATCAAAGATTTACCAGAGGATGATAATATTATGCATATGTGGACAAAACCCAACAAAAAAAAAAAGAAAAAGAATCTATGCATTTACACAAATTGTCTCAATTAGAATGCAAAAACAAGAAATTAGCTTTAGTTTGTTCCGTTACCAATCTTGTAGTTTGCTAACCAAATTACATTGACCCATTCACAATTCACAATTCCTTTATATTATTGGCAACCAATTATAAGGCTCAAAAAAATCATAAGGGATAAAAGAAAATAAATTGATACCAGCACAAGGCAAGAAATATCTCCCTAACATGGCTTTCCACACCGACGATTTCCTGAAACTCTATTATTTTCCATTAAAAAAAAAAAAAAGACCAAGAAGCATTATATGACCGTGCAAAGAAAACAGAAAACACTAGAAATCACAACAAAATCAACAAATCAAAAGCCAAAAGGAAAAAAATGAGATTATATGTAAAAGAACATACGACGCAACGACTTCTATTTTTTTAGTTCCACCTATTCTTCGTGGTGTCAGAATAGGTAAGGGCCTAATAACCCACTCTTCATCGAACCAGCAAAAAAAAAAACCCCCCACTTTTCAATTGTTCTCTATGAAATTTTGTTACTCCAAGGTCTTCTCTGTCAATGTACAGGTCCAATCAGTAGTGGTAGAGGAAGAGGCTCTCGAGCAATGAATCAATACAAAGATTATTATTGGCGCGTGTTAAATCAAAATAAGAATACAACCTTTGTTTTCTTTAAATAAGAAGCTATCCCATAGAGGTCTATCCCTTTCCGTTTTCATTTGTTTTTCATGTGCACTTGTTGTCCTGACTACAGTAAACAAAAGCAAACATAGAAGAGAATCCAACCCACGAAGCCACCTTTTGAAGCAAACACAGAAAAATCAAACCATCCCACGAAGTAATATTTTCCAGAAAAAGGGGGAAAAAAAAAATTTCTACCATCAAATGTCAACCATGGTGACTAAAGTCTCTTCCATTGATTAAAACATAGAGAGATCCAAAAGCTTAGCAAACTAAGTACAAACGTACAGAGATATTCGTATTATAAGATGAATCAGGATGATAGTGGCTCTTAATCTGAGCACAAAACCATTACCACTTGAACAATTTTTCAATTCATCAACAGAAGAATTTCACAATCAGACTTTGTTAATAATAATATTATTTGGGGATTAGGATTAACAACGAATTTCTTCAATTCCAATTTCCAAACACAATATCAAAAAGATTAATCATATAACAAAGAAAAACGAATATGAAAATTGGGGTTGAAAACGGAAAGCCTACCTGAACATTTGGGCCGGAGATGGCGAACGCAAAGGAAACATGGAGAGTTCTAAATAGTTGAGAGAGGCAGAGACCAGAGAAAGAGAGAGAGAGAGGAGTAGAAATCCTCGGCTTACCTTCCTTTCTCTGCTCTCTCACTCGGACGGCATCCTCCTCTGTTGACGACCCTCACTCCACTCGCTTCCCTCCAACAGGTCTGAAACATAGAGAGTTCTAAATGCTCACTTCTTGAAAGCAAAACAAAACAAAAGAATTAACTTTCAAAAACTAAGAAAATAAAAAATAAAAAATCGGAAAAATAAAAAAGAAACTTGAGGAGCCAGCTAAGACAGCGGGGTGGTGGTTGAGCGAGTGCTGCATCATGGCCTGCTGTTTGAGCCTCTGTGCTGCATCTTCCGCATAACGATGGAGGCGATTCGAGTTCTACGATTACAGTAGCAAGAACTTTTGAAATGGAAAAAAAAAAAAGAAAAATTACTTCTCAGACCAGTAGCATCACCTGAGCCAGCGTGTTATATGAGAACACTTGGAATTACGTTCTTTCCCACCCTTGCCCCTTCTCTCAACAGGATTATAATTCCTTTAGATAATAAACAGGTACTTAGAGAAAATAAGAATGGAAAACACCAAAGGAAAGACCAATATGCAGTATTAGAACACGAAAAACACACTAAAGAGTAACATACTCGTTCATAATGCCACCATTTACAGAATCACAGTAGCGTTTCAGCCATTGCAGAAACTCAAAAAACAAAATTTAATTCAAAGAAATTTAAGAACATAAAAGAAAAGGAGCAAAAATAATAAAAAAAATAAAAACGAAAGAAAAAAGAAAACCCTCGTAACAGATGAGGACTTAATCTCTTCCTAATTCAAACAAACGGAAGTTTTCTTTTGTCAAAGTTATATATATATATATATATATATATTCCTCCCCCCCCCCCCCCCCCTTCCCCTCTCTTAAGGTCTTTTGTGGCAGGTTTGGCGCACTTTTTTTAAAATATGTTTTCCTTTGGAGGCAAAAATAAGCACCAACTTCACTGAAATTTTCTTTACTCTAATATTAATTATGGGAGAGGCAGAGTAACTACCGGTAGAGGTCTCTTTTGGACCGTTATATTTAATCGAACGGTTGACATATTATTAGTGTACCATACTTACCATATACCTTACCTCATATAACTTCCCACTCTTATCTTCTCCGTCACCGGCGACCTTCCCGCCTTCACCGGAGACCTGCGCCCCGTCGCCGACGACCCCCTGATGCAGGCGACCACACCTCCAGCCCCCCCACCCCATCCCCGGCAACCCCCTCCCCCCCCCCCCCCCCCCCCCCCTCCCAAGCTCCCTCTCTCTTTCTCCCCTCTCTCTCCCTCTTTCTTCTTTCTCTCTCTTCCCCTCTCTCCCTGCCCCCAGCACCCCCCCCCCCACCCTTCCCCCGATGAGGACCCCCCCTCTCTCTATTCTCTCACTGAGGGGAGTCGGTCACGTCGGGGGTGTGGGGGGAAGGGGGAGGGGGGTCGCAGGCCTGGAAGAGAGAAAGAGAGAGGGGTGGGGGGGGCACCGGGTGGGCTGGGGGCCGGCGATGGGGGGGGGGAGGGGGGGCTGGGGGGTGCCGCGGTGTGGGGGGCCGGGACTGGGTGGGGGACGGCCGGGGCTGGGGCCTGGGGTGGAGGGGGGCCGGGGGGGGGTCGTCGGTGTCAAGGTGCTCGTCGACATCCATCGCTGGAGGCAGCAGGAAGGGTCGCAAGCGACAGAGAAGACTTGGGGTGGGAAAGTTTATATGAAGTAAGGTAGATGGTAAGATGATACACCAACAACATGTCAACCGTTTGATTAATCTAACAGTTCAAAAAAATACTCTATCGGTAGTTACTCTAGGAAAGGCTCTACCACAACCTCTCCCATTAATTATTATATGTTTTAAAATTATTATATTAGTTCAGTAAAATTTAAGTCTTTTAATTTTAAAATATAAAGAAAATTTGATACTTTCAACCAAGATGCTTCTAAATATATTTATTCAAAAAAAAAAAAAGGGTGCTTCTAAATATTCTATTTTCTACGTTAGAGCATATATATACTTTTTTTAAATATTAAAGCATTTATATTAGAGATAACTATATAATAAGCAAAATAAAAAGGATCTTTCCGCAAAATTATGAAAAGAAAAGTTGAGAAAGTGAATACATATGCATATATATTAAATTCATTATATTCTATTAGTTAACCAATCTAATACTCATAAGAATAATGTAAAACATTTTTTTGGGAGCGACAGAATAACTTTTTAAGTTATCAACTCTACTAAAATAAACGTGATATTGAAAATTGCACCTAGAAAGTTTGAGTTTGAAGATTTGTAATCGTAATTCAAATCACTTCAAGTTTTAAATTAGAATATTTAGAAACAGGGGTGGATGGAGGTTAGAGTTTCTTTTTTGTCTCTAACTTTGAACATTTCAATGATTTTCTATAGTTTTTTTTCAAATAATAAAACATATTTTACAACTTCGTCCTTGATTTGCCCCGTTAAAATTCTTTTGGTTATTATTTATATCTTCTATCATAAATTTTTATTTTAAAGTATTAGTGTTTACAATGTAATAACTCAAATAAATCAAAATCAACTATACTATTACAAAATTTCACAATTTTTTAAACTCTAACTTGAAAAATTAATTAAACTCTATAAACTTAGTTCATGGAGGAAAAAGAGAAAAGACACAAAGACTCAAATAGATAAAGATGTAAAAGATTTAAGCATTGTAGTTTTGGAACAAACTTTTTATTCAATTCATGCTCACTCTAAATTTTTTTTTTGATTCCACCACTTATTAGACACGAGCACATGGTACATAATCTATAAGATGCGAAAGGTGTCCCTTTGTTTATGTGAAAACTTGAATCTTTTTATTTTTTAAATTTGCTTTTGCTTTTTATTATTGGTGGAACACAATTAATGAGAAAATATCCCAAATATTCATTAAAATAAAAAAAGCCAGCAAACATCAAAAAACATACACCAAATAAAATAAAAAATCCCCAAAAATTACAGTGAGATTGATATCCGACGTTGAAGATCCAATTTGAACGTTATAGTCGCACATAGAAGAGATTCAATATTTGGTTAGCTAAGACATTTAATTAACGCTTGTTAATTTTTTAGTTATTTAATGATAGTGCTAGAGACACAACAAAATTCATAACTTTTTCATGTACCAACTTATGTATCATATTTTTATTGGTATATGGAATCAATTAATGTGACAATACTTTAAACACTTAGCAATAAAATAACGACAACTAATATACTACATAGGTTGATACTTAATAGTTGGGATTAGAATTGATGTTTCTAGCCTTTCTAATTTAATGTTGTTTTCTTTAAACAATTATATTTTCTTTCCCATACTATATATACTTCCATAATTAGGTTGATATTTATGCATTTAGTGCTTGTTTGGAGTACTATTTCGGATAGTATTTTACCATCTGAATTTCATATTATCAATTCTACATCAAACTCTCTCTCTCTCTTCTATTTTCAAAAAACTCAACTATAAAAGTCCATAACTTTCTCATTTCATATCAAAAGGAGATGATTTTATGTCAAAATGCTTGTAACGACTAGATGAACAAGATAAGATCCACTTTGCATTTTTTTTTTCTAAACACATTTTAACTTTTTGCACGATTTTCTATATCAATAACTTTTTCAAAATTTTTCTGTCAAAACACACAATTTCAACCCAACCTCTAAAAAGGCCCTTATTATTTTTAGTAATATTGTTCATTTGTTTACTAGTTAGAATTCTATCATATTACACTTGGGAACACTTTTTAATAAGTCTGCATTGGTATACAAGTTGAAATGAAATTTTTAGGTTGAAGTCGGTTGACTTTTCAAAAACTAGTTATAATTTTGTTAACTTTTCAGAGAAAAATAAAACTGAAATGAAAACTTTAGGTTTTGAACCTTAGAACCAAACACACCCGTAGTATTTATGTATCTTATTATAACATAATTTTAACAAGTATTTTCAAAAATCTTTGAAATCCATAACAACGAAGTATAGGTATTTATTTGGAAGGTATTCAATGATTGTTGACAACTTCTACAGTTTTGATCTAAAGAATCTTTTGTTTTTCTTCAATATGTTCCCAATGTAACCATCCAAAAGAATATTTTTGGTGATAAAAAGGATCTGGGGGTGGCCCTATCATTTCCAGGTTTTTAGCTCCACAGGTAGAAACCCTCTTCCCTATGTATGGTAGAGAGACATATTATTTATATTAGTTTCTCTCAGTAGGCCATCCGAAGTTTACCCAGCCATCACCAAACCATACTAAAGAAGATTTGCCACATGCTCTTATATACAATCTTGATACTCATTAGATTTTGTTATCTGATAATGGAAATCATGAAATTTTCATATTCAGGATTTCCTCCTTAGCGCCCTTCAAATTTATAGTAAATAAAGATTGGAGTTTTTTCCCCTCTGCTATGAACACATTGATACGTATTAGGATAGCGCTTGAAGTATATACACAAATGGTCAATTTTACCAACCCTTTCGAAATATTACGGCTTTCAACCTATTTGCAAAATTGAACAACTTTTGAAATTTAACTTTTGTTGTTTCAAATTTACCCTTCAACATTTTCTCAATGTTCTTTTTTTCTTATATCAGAGCAACTTTTTATAAATTTTATTTTTTGATGTGATGGATGGTTATTTATTTATTTATAAATTATATATCAAATCATTTTTATAAAGAGTTATTTACATAGAAGTCCAAATGGGAGGCATTGATTTGAAATATGTCAATAATTCTTTTTATTTACATAACTGTTCAAAAAAATAATTTTAAATACAACGTTACCTTTCATATATAATGGAGAATGAACAAATTAAGAGATTACAAAAATAAAAAAAATAAAAAAAAAAAGGAATCTAAGACATTTACCAAAGATGGCTAAAGTTGATTTAATGGAATTGTTAAACGAAATGATATAAAAAGAAAATTTGAATTTGTTTTTGAGTAATTATAAATAAAGTGTAAATATTCATAATTGAACTAAAAATGAAATGTTTTCTCAAAATCAGATATCACATTAATGAGAATAAGCTAAATAAAGAAAAAGAAACATCTCAAAAAAATCTTTCGTTTATTGGAATTATCTTTATCATAAAAAAGGAAACTAAAAAAAATCTGTACAAAATGAAATGATGTCTATTATAGTAAAAAGGTTAAATAGATACTGCAGGACATATTATTTCTTAAAAATAGACATATATATAATATTGTTAAAAAATAAACAAATTTTCAAATGGAACTCTAAAAATGGACTTTCTTTGCAATTATTTAACTACTAATTAGAATTTTTGTCATCTTAATAATTTAGAAACATATTTTAATAAGTATCTCCATATGTTATTGTAATGAACTAACAATTATCATACTACTCTTATGATGTCCTAAATCAACTGAGAAGAGCAATCAATAAGCTTTTACTTCAGATAAGTCTATCTAATTGATTCTCATATAAATTTGTACTAATAAATTTTATTTTCTAGGTATGACGGAGAATGATATATCTTTTTATGATTAATGTGGATTTTTTTTTTCATCTCATTTCTTGTTCTAAGCTATTTAGTTAGCTATGTAATTAATTAGTGTGTTTTAATGGCTCATATTTAACTTAACTTATCCTTTGGATAAAATAAATATCTAAGCCGTTGGATTTTTTTTTCGTCATTGATTATATCATTTAGATTCTTTATATTTCTCTAAAAAACCAATCCATACCATCTACCAATAAAATATAAATATATTACATTATTATTTCATACATAGTAAAATATATATAGTAACATTAAATGAGCTTTTGACGATATTTTATCATTTTCTGCTAAACTTTTCATGGAAATCAATGTTTCTGTAAAAAAATCAATATACTACACCTCTGTCTCCATATCGATACTTCCAAAATGAGGAAATTTCCGTAGAAATGTTGGTGAAAATGTCAAATTTTCAATCCTTAGGTACCGTTCAATGTTATTATACTGGTATTATTTCTTTTCTTAAAGAGAATTTTTGTCCTAAATTCCTCGTTTTCTTTTTTACTTTTATTCGCTTTTAAATTTTTTTAAAAAGTCAATCAAATTTCCAAAAAAAAAAAAAAAAACCATCTCAAGGTACCAGATGACAGATCTACTCAAACCTCATACCTAAAAAAGAAATAAATAATTTCACTAAAAAAAATAATAATAATAATAACAGTAAAAACTCCCCAAAGCCCACGACTTAGCAGTTAGCACATTAAAAAAATATCATCATACCCGCCAAAACCAGCCGTCGACGGAGTGCCCGCCAAAATAAGCGCGCCAAAAAGTGTTATTGGGATGATTTCACTTATTCCCCTCCTCGTCTCTCTCTCTCTTTCTCAAACTTTCTCTGAGCATACGTGAAAAAGGAGGAGGAAAACCACCTGAATTGAACGGCCACCATTGATGCCATCGCCAAGTACGACCGGTGGCAGTCGCACACAACACAAGCCCCATCTTTCCCAACTCATCACACTTACCCAGTCGCCGGCTGTTCGCTAAAAATATGTATGCGAATATGCTACGCAAGTATACATAATCGAACAAGTAATATAGTAATGAGTAGAGTATCGTCTTCACAGGGATTGAGTTAACAAAAACTAACTACGGAAACCAAATGTTCTAAAAATAAATTTAAGAATGATTTGAGCACTAAAATTGTAGAAAAATGATGTAAATAAATGGGTGTAATTAAAAATGCAAACAAAAGGTAAAACGTGGCAATATCTAAGGCTTAGGCTGTGAATCAATTATGGTAATGGCAAGAATTATTGATTTCCCCTCAGTTGCAAATCTGACCGCGAATGCTGTAGGAATACTATAACAAAGTTTATCCAGTCAACTTAAAATTCCGCACAATCCTCTTCTAAAATATTTATGTCTTTAGTTCTTTAAACCAAAATCAACATATTCATATGTATCTCAGTTTTCCAAACATAAAATTAAGCACCAATTTTAATAGGTTGTACAAGGTAATAATATTATCCTATATCATACACCTAAATTATCCAAGCTAGATCCAACCAAAATTAACCTTCCCAGAATTAATCTAGTTTTTATACTATACAAATTGATGGCTAATCAATTAACAGAGATTAAACACTCAACACACTTGAATAAACTGAATTGAAAATTATTAAGCATTTAACATAACAATCAAATCTTCATTACAACCTCGGTTCCATCAATAATCCTAGCTAAGGAAATTAGTTCATGCTTCGTTCAATGAAATCAAAACCAACAGACTCAACAAGGGAAATCATAATTCACATAGAGAAAAACAAGACAATCCCAAAAAGAATTAAGATAACTAAAATTGGAAATCAAAGAGATAAGCATGCGTGAAGTGATGAATTCCTTCTGTCCAACCAATAGATCACGGCTGCCTTCGAAATTCTCTGGATCTCCCTCCGTGGACCTCTTTATCTTAGTTTTCCCTCTGGTTTTTTCACAGCTACCTTTCCACAAATAGTGTGCTTTACGGCTCCCCTTGTACAGTTTGCTTCGTTTCCTTTATCTGGGGTAATTTGAGGTACCCTAACACACGTGTCCTTCCAGCAGCTAGGGGCTGGAGACACCCCAAAAGAATACAGTGTCTGCTTTTTGTAATTTAGGCAAGTGGGCCAACTAAAAATGTAAAGAGAGAATTTCGCCACTTGCACTTTTTACTGTTCTCCTCTGCGGCGGCATTGCTATAGCATTGCTGCAGCATCAGTTGTCTTTTTGCTCTCTACTTCATCATCTCATCTAGTCCGTGGGCCTTCACCTGTTTGGCACCGTGAGCTCCAGCTGTAAGGCAAAACACAAAATAAACTTAAAAACATGTTTAAGGTTAAAATTATCTATAACTATCTACCCTTTTTAACTAAAGTAACTATCTAATGTTATATAAAATACTAAAAACTAAGACATATTATCTTGAAATATCAATAATTAATAAGCTCAAAAGCATGCTTAATAACTCTATTTAATAGAGTTATCACAGGCCAATTAGGGTCGTGGTCAGTTTTGGCGCCCCTTCGTCCTCCGTCGAAACAAATATCAGTAAGTACCAAAATTTACAAATTTCCGTTTGGTCTGTTCGGTGAAACCGTGCAAGAATATCTGTATAGGATGAAATTTGTTTAATTTTTTTTTTTTTTTTTTTGGGATCAATCTCTTTTCCTTTTAGTTTCCTAAAAGTCGGATGAATTTGTTGTTGCGAGAAGAAGACTTGTGTTTTGGAGACAAGACTTGATAAGCTCCTCAGGAAAGAGATGAGTACCACGTCGATCCTATTGATATATTGGCTCCTTTAGAGAAGACTGGATTATGAATTCTGTAGATATTCGCTCTCGTCCTCTGTTTTCTGTGTTTGTTTAAATTAGTAAAAATAATAGCTTTCTGTGTTTGCTTAATTAATACAAATCATAGCCAGTTAATTTATATCATTTAGTAGTTCACCTCTGTTTCATGCTGCCAAATGTTGTGTTAATTCCTCTGAGAAGAGACCGTAGAAATAGGTAGCAAAATTGATGGATACGTCACCACACGTTGGCAATACGTGTTTAAAGTTTCCACGTTTAAAGGGGTTGCTTGATGGTGCTCTATTGCTGTCCAAGTTTATTGCATTCAACTAGCGGTTAAAGTTCATTTAAGAACTAGTGGTTGACAAAATTGATTCCTTTGTTACACTCTTTGAACTAAGTACTTTATCTAGGTGCTTGATCAAAACCTGTAAAATGCTTTTTGATGTGAGTTGGAAACTTTGGCATTTTGAAGCAGATAATGTACTTAATTTGGTTTTTTGGTCTCTTCAAGGTTGACCACCAATGCTTATTGGAACCTAGTTTATCATCAGTTCTTCTTCATAAAGCTTTTCACATGTAAGAAGAAATTTGTGTTCTTGTGTTAAGATAATGCTTAGTGTAGATGCCGGTGTTTGCTTCATGATTTTCCCTATAGCTTTTCTCTTGCACAGGAAAAAAAAATTCCTCATAAACCTCCCTTTTAGATGTTACAAGGTACGCCCTTGCTGTTCATGCCAAGTTGACTTGCGAACTTTTATAATCTGAATAGTTACTCTTTTTTTTTTTTTTTTTTTTTGTCTCCAGCAATTTGAGGGAATATTATTGAACCATTTAATTTTTTATGAATAGCACTTAGTTTGTGGTTGAGTATTCAGACACTTTTAAAGGCTGGTCATTTCATTGGCCTGCTGTCATCCTGCAGAACTTTGGTCTGCAACATCTCTTCTACTTTTTTGTGTCTTGATATGCATTTGGACAGGTTGACATAGATTAGTGACTGCCGAAAGATTAATCTTTTTTCAATATTCAAATGTTCCGTGGTACTTATGTTGATTGACTCTTTGCTGATCCTAAGACATCTTCTTGTGATTTTCCATGAATGTGCAGTTTAAGATGGGATACCAAGCGTTTACCTTTACCTGAAAAAATAAGAACTTGCATAATCACCAACTTGGATGAAGGTGATGCGAATAAGGTTGCACATCCAAGCATACATTACGGGGAAGTAACAAGTGGGATTGGAGGGACTCAAGGGCAGCAGCACCCACGTGATCCATTAGGCTTGTCAATTGGACCAATTACGAGACTTAGAGCCAAGCGATTAAAGAAGCATTGAATGGGCTGATTCAAGAAGTTTGCACTCAAGTAAATTCGTGGAAGCCCATTGAGCTTGGACCACATTATCATCAGGAGAACATTACCATGATTGGAGTTCTAGAAGAGCCCGGTCAAAAACAAGTTTAATTTCAGCATGGCTACTTTCCGTTTTAGTGTGTTAGGTCTGACTTTAAGCCTTGGATACTAATTTATTTTACTTTCTTTATTTAGGCATGATTTTTTTTATGTAATGGCTGATAATAAAGCCAAATTAAATACATAATGTTTCATTTCTAGTTTTAGGCATTAAATAGGAAGAGTAGGTCAGTTTCCTAATTTGTTTTTCCTTTTGGAATTAAATCCGAATTTATTAGAATATAATTTAGGAAAAAAAAAACCTAATTGTATTCAGCAGCCTATAAAAGGTCTGCTTTGGAAGCTAAGGAAATTTTTTGGAGAATTCAAAAAAAAAGTGAGAATTGTGTGTTCTTACATTCTTGAAAAGACTTTTGAACTTATCAAGTTATTCTTGTGGCGTTCAACAGCCAACTTATCATCTAGGTTCTTGAGACGTTCTTGAGAGTCTTGGTGTGGCGTTTGTCAATATCCGAAGTCTTGGTTCTTATCTCGCTAGGTAACGGGTCAAGGCTCAAACAAGCTTGCGTCTTGAAGGTCTTGGGGTTTGAATCCACGTTTGGTGTCGGGTTCGTCGTTTCATCGGCGAGGTTCATATCAGTTAATACAGAAAATTTGAGGGTTAATTCTCTTTGGTTCTTAACGAACTTTTTGAACTTATCGGAGAATCCGTGACGTTCATACGACTTATCAATCAGTCCTTCCATAACTGATTGTGGCGTCCTCGCATACCAAGCGTTTACCTTTACCTGAAAAAATAAGAACTTGCATAATCACCAACTTGGATGAAGGTGCCAGGTAATAATAATAATAATAATATTTATTATTATAATAATAATTATTATTATTAATGCATTTAAAACCTTTATTTTGAATATTTGTCAGATTTCTGTCAGTAAACCAAGTAACACGGGTCACCTATAGAAGTTAATGAATTAAAGATATATTTTGTAGACTTTCTCAACTGGATATATTTGAATTATTACACGCTCTGAGTTCACTATGAATCCATTTTCCAGAACAACAAAAAGTTTTCTTACTAACATATCATGCCTTGCTCACAAGGTTCAAGATCCTCTCATGAGAGATCAAATATCAAAAGTATAAGATTCTTGTACTGTGAAATAATTTTCTATTTTAAACATTTGATGTATTTGAATTGAAGAATTCTACTAAATTATCAAAATTATTAAAAGCTAAGAGTTTGATCTATGACAAACTTTTTCTATCTTTTGCTCTGGTCTTCTTGTTGAGAAGGTGGATCTTTTCTTTTTATCTAATAATTGGTGAAAGGACACAGCATTTTGGTCTAATAATTAATTCTAAAGGAATGCATGGGCTATTTAAATGTTCTTTGTCCGTCTTGTCTTTTGAATCTTGAAATGTTACATATTTGTTGGGACTTCAAACATGATTAAAAGATCTCCTTAGTTGTATGCATGCCCGAATATGAATGTTGGAGACGACTAAGATGTTTCCAAAGTTCTCCAAGAGAGAACAAAAAAGTACAGAAATACAATCACATATCTTTAATTTTGTCCTCTTTTATTAGATTCAATCTTATTTGTTCTTATTCTTATAAATTTCATGGAATCGTTTGCTAGATATTGAACCTTTTAGTATTAAGCTCATTGCTTGGGTAATTATTTAAAAATTACCATACATCTTTTGATTGGATACGACATGATTAATTAAAACTTTTTTTTTGGTTCATTCTGCACTTATTTTTTTAAAGCTCGCTATTATTTGGTTTAGAAAGGTTGATTTTTGAAACTCTGCTCATGTATGAACAAATATATGAATTGTGCAGGAACTAGGACACCATAGAACTTTAGCACATTTTTCTCTTCGAACTAGAATTTGATTAATGGCTTATGTTCGATTTACATATCCTATATTTATATATTTAACATTTTTTTTATTTCAGTTATACTACTAGTTAATTTATTCTAATTTTTTTTAAAAAATAAGACAGCGTCTTAGACGAAAAAACTTTTGTTGTTGAAAGCTTAAAAACTTCGGTAGGTGTTCCAAACTTCTTCATTTGATTACACTTCGCCAAGTAAATGCGTTCGTCGGTAAGCTTGGGTTTTCCGTCCAATGGAAAATCTACATTGCTCGTTGGCAATTGGTTTTGCAGGTATGGAAACATCAATGTGTTGTTTGTGATGAGGTTTTAATTGAGGATAATCTTCCTTGGAAAAATTATAGCCGTCCCCGACTAAGTTTTCACGGGATAACCATCATTTCTATTAGTTAAAATATATCTAGCTCTACTGTAGGTAGCATATCTTTCTTAAAGTCTCTATCCTGCTAGCTTATGACTACAATACTTGCTCAAAATTTTTAAAAACTACTTTAGTTGAAACGTGATAAAATATTAATTAATTTTAATGTTTTTACAAGTTTAATAAAAATTACTTTAGAAAAGCTACAATGTCATCGTGATATGCAACAGATTTTATGACATTTTGCTACGACATTTCAAAATAAAAAGCCACCCCACAAATCTATTAACGACCTTTAAAGAAAAATGTTGCAATTTTTAGTCGGGAAACAACTCTTTGAAAAGTTGAACGGGGATGTAATCAAGAGCATCATTTTTTAAATAATTTTTCTTTTATAATATTAATTTTTAATCCTCATTGGTTATTTTTAATTAATTAGTTATTTAAATAAACCTTATCTTTTTGGAAGGATAAATTTCACTATTTTCTTCCGAATTTTTTGTCACAAAATGTCCTTTGAATTTCAATTGGAACATTTTTTTCCCCTTCAATTGTGAAAAAGTTTACGAATTTCCTCCTTAATTAAATTTGTTGATGAAAAATACACATGACATTTGTTGGAAGCATGAGTTGGGGGTATTAAGTGTGAAATTGCAAAGATACCCTAATAATTAGATTTAAAAAGTTAATATTTAGGGCTGACCTCCTCTTTATATGGTCAGTTTCGTAACTTCACATTTAATAAGGTTAACGAATGCTACCAACAAATAACCACTTCATAATTTCACATTTAATACCCCCAACGAGTATTACATGCATTTTTTGGTAAAAAATTTAATTGAGGGGAGAAAATTCGTAAACTTTTTCACAATTCAAAGGGAAAGTAGTATATATTGAACTTCGAGGGTATTTTATGACAATGTCCTAAAGTTTGGGGGAAAAAAGTGAAATTTATCCTTTAAGAATATATAATTGTTCTAAAAACAAGTTAAAAAGTTTTTTTGCGACCATGTTTTGGTCGATTGTAATTAGCATAAGATAATGTACCCACATTCTGCCACCAACATTACTAAACAATTTAGTTGCTAAAATGATGAGACGTTTTGTGACCAAATATTGGTGGCTGACAGTCAACTTTCCTTGGACCAAAAAAGGGAATGTTTATTCACTCGCCATTTTTTGGCCATTGGTGCCAAGCTTTTTGCGACCAAAATTAAATGGTCGCAACAAATATGATTTTTGCGACCAAGATTTAGTTGCAGAAAAACATGGTTGCAATGTGATGTCAAGGCAACCAAAATTTTTTTGCCACTAAAATCTTGGTCGCAGCAGGCTATCTTTTGCAACCAAATTTTTGGTCGCAAAAAATTTGGTTGCGATAGGTGTATTTAATGGTTTAAGGTCACTCAAGTTAGCTTAACAATAGATTCTATCTAAAATTAATGGATATGACTACTGTAACTATGTTTTTAATAGTTTAAGGTCACTCAAGTTATGCAAAAATGTACATAGACCAAAGTTATACAAACTGAAAAGTTTGGATGACATATCCAATTTTTTGAAATGGAAAATATTTACAAAAACATGTTGTCTCAACTTTTTTATCATCATTCTCTCATTTTGAAAAAGAAAATTATTTCATTTTCAAACTTATTTTATACAGTGCCATTTTAAAAAAAGAAAGGAATCTTTTTGAAATCTTCTTACAATGCATTATTCCCAACACCATTTATTATCTCATTCCAAACAACTTTTTGGGTGAAAAAAAAAAAAAAAAACCTTTTACACATCCAAACACTATCTTATTCTCAAATTAAAAATGCATTCTCTTTTAAACAAGAAAGTTGTCTTTTTTTTAATGGACACGCGATCCAAACGGATCTGTTGTTTGAATAAAGTTATTTACAAATAATAATAATAATAATAAAAACAAAACAAAAAAACAAAACGAAACAAAACAAAACGAAACGAAAAACAAAAACTGAATTTCACACCTTTTTGGTATACACAAGCAAACACACACACATTTTCAAGAAGCATACTAGAGCCTTTAGAAGGAGTAACCAAGTAGACCTATAAATGGATCACACTAAATTACAACTTCCAAGCAACTGTGGACTGAAATAAAACTCGTGTGCACTTTTATGCCATTCAAAGTCATCACTTATTTGCCGATTTGAGACTCTTCAAAGTGGTTACCTTTTTGTTTTCATTTATTCAAGCAAGCACATACACATCAGCGTAATGTTAGCGACATCAATTCAAATCTTAACTTTTTAAATACCAACTCATATATTATATTTTTATTTATAAATGCAATCAATTGATATAGGAATATTTTAAATACTTATTAATAAAAATATGACAACTTATATGTCATATAAATTGATAATAAAAAATTAGAATTAAAATTAATTTTCCTAATATTTTTTAATTTAAAAAAATAATAATTTGATATTTTAGTCCGCGTAAAATTAACACTTCTTGCACACGGTTTTCTATATTTATATTTCGGTTAAAGGACACAGATCCTCCCCTTACGGTTATATCGTGTGGGCCCCAAAATATTTTCTCCCCTACGGTTTACCCCAAGATCCGTCTCTGGTTGCGTGTGTGTGTGTGGTAGACACTTCCGGATTATCTATACGTGTGTGTGTGTAGACACTTCCAGATTATATATATATATATATATATATAGCTCACCGGACTTCTTCCATTTACTCTCCAAGTCCCAAGTCTCAATTTCGAATCCAAAAGCGAGAAATATACTCTATTTAACCATGGCTACGGATCCAGTTAGCACCGAATCCAACAAATCGATGCCATCACTGTACCTCCAGGACTCCGATGAAATCAAGAAGGTGTTCAACCACTTCGACACTAACGGCGACGGCAAGATCTCCGTCACGGAGCTCGGCGACGTCCTCAAAGCCCCAGGCACGGAGGTCAAGCCGATAGACCTCCAGCCCGTGATGGACGAACTCGATTCCGACCACAAACGGCGGTATCTCGCTGGAGGAGTTCGCCGCCTTTGCCGCCAGGGTTGCGACGACGGCGGCAGCTCCGAGCTACGCGAAGCTTTCGATCTCTACGACCAGGACAACAACGGCCTCATTTCCACCGCCGAGCTCCACCTCGTCCTCAACCGCCTCGGCATGAAATGCTCCGTCGACCGACTGCCGCCGCATGATCGTCTCCGTCGACGGCGACGGCGATGGCGACGGCGACGTCAACTTCGACGAGTTCAGAAAGATGATGACCAACAACGTATCCAGCCACGGCGACGGCAAAAAGGCTTGATTTGCCAGATCAACGCCTGATCGTTGGTCAGGTACTCTGATTGGCGACGTGGGCGTGAGAATACGCGCCGTTTCGTCTGAAACCCGTTCGTTTCTATTCTGAATCTGAATCGTTAGTGTCTAAAAATAAATTTGGATTTACTTTTTTTTTTTTTTAGAAATATAATGTTGGATGACTATTAGGGCAAGTTTTTATGGATGTGAAATGTGCCTTCAAATTCTCTGGTGCTCTGGTAACCGCTAAAAGCTGAATTTACTACTTCTATGTAATTTCTGTACTTTCCGGGAAAATGATTTTCCGCGAAACTGCTTTTCCGCTTCGAATTTCTTTGTCAAATCTCTAACCCTTGCTTTCTAGGTTGAAATTACGTTCGAGCAGTTATTGCTGTATCTCAATTTCTGAGAAAACGATTAATGCCTTATCGAATTTGGTCTGTTTCTAGGAAAGTTTTTTTTTTTTTTTTTTTTTTTTTTTTTGGGCCAACCAAACAGAGGGTCGAATAGAACCAAGGCCAAACAGATTAATTAAAACGAAAGTACCTTATTATTATTTTTATTATTGTTATTATTTTGGCTTTAAAACGCAAAGCAGTTGTTATTTTGATAATATTATAAGAGGGGATTTGGTGAATGAGTTGAGTTTGAGTTGAGTTAAAATTTTTAAGTTTGAGTTGAGTTAACTTTTAAAAAATAGTTATAAATTTGTTGATTTTTAAAAAGATAAAAATTAAGATGAAAAAGTATAATTTAATTGGAAGTAACATTTTGTTATGAAATACCTTATAAGAAATAATAATAAAACAGAAAAATAAATAATATAATATATTAATAAATAAGTTAAACTATAATATACTTCTATTTAATAATTTATCTCTTCTTTCCCTTTTTTTTTTCTCTCTCTTTCTCTTTCTGTTTTCTTGTTGTTAGTATGTTTCTAACATCAAGAACAAAACCTATGTACAGGCATTCTCTAACTTATCAAGTAAGCTAAAGGTAATTTCAAGAAATCTCTCAACATTTACATGATGAATACAAAAATACTAACCATACAATTTATTTTTTTTTAGCATTTTTTATAGTTAGCACTTTAAAAGTAATGTAAAGACAACACATTTAAAGTTTTATTAACACTTCCTCTTGGATGTCTATCAAAATTGTCTCATTAAAGCCTTACAGGAAAAAATTATGTGGGGGAAAAAATTCTATGGGAAAAAAATCCTAATGAGGAAAAAAAGTACAATATTATTATCATATTACGCTTTAAAAAATTATCTTATTAAAAACCTTATTAGGTAAAATCCAGTGGGACAAAACCTCAGTTAAAAGAAAAAAGAGTGCAGTTCGTAATAATCTCCCCCTCATGTAAACATCATTGGTGTTGCTTCAATATTCATCAAATATCTTTAAGTCGGCGCATTCCAATACTAATGTTTCAAATGTGGCAATAGAGAGTGCTTTGGTGAAGAGATCTGCTAGATTCTCGAATAAAACAAATTTGTTGAACGTCTATATCACATTCTTTTGTAGTTCATGTGTAAAGAACAACTTTGGTGAGATATGTTTTATTTATCACTATTGATGTAGTCTTCTTTGACTTGAGCGATGCATACTGTATTATCTTCCTATAGTACTGTTGGGCTCCCATGATTCGAGTTCAATTCACATATCTCTCAGATGTGTTGATCCATGGATCTCAACCATACACATTCTTGACTTGCTTCATGCTATGCAAGTATTTCAGCATGGTTTGATGAAGTAGCAACAATACTTTGTTTCTAGATCGCCATGTGATTTAACGGATGTACTCACAAAATGGTCAATAGTAATATAGATCGGACGGTCGTATCCATCAGGAGGCAACAACAAAAACAAATAATATTAGCGGAGATAAACGTTAATAAAAACAAATAAATAATAAGAGAAGATATTTTGAGGATTTTTGTAGTAAAGAAAATAAAGGAAATATGTAAAAGAGCAGTTACGTTGAGGAAAATTCAATAATAAATAAGGCGAGGTGTCATGAATCCTTCATATGCTTCGTTTTCTAATTTGAATCCAATATTAAATTTATGACTCAATTGCACGTTTCACATCCCAAATAAGCACTGGAAATAGGAATTAAAAATTAATAAAAATGAGAAAAGTGTTTCGTTGGATTAAATCTCAATCTTAAACCAAATGGATTTATGTTACAAGTTATCTAAAATCGACAAAGTACTATTTTTAGCAATTACTGTGAAGGATAACTCATAAAACAAATCTTATAAATATAGAATGTGACAATATTACATAAAGAAAGCATGACTGAATTTATATAAAATATTAACATTAAATATTTTGAATAGAAAAATGAGATAGAGAGATTCAATCCACTGAAACATATAATCTTTATAAACCTAAAAAAGATCAAACTCAAACTGGATCATTTCGCACATGAGATCATCACTAGTCTCGCCAAGTTTCAAGTCTAACTTGCCATTCATCTCACAAAATTCTATTAAAAAAAAAAAACATGAGATGAAAATGCAAGAAGAAGAAGAAGAAGAAAGAAGAAGAAAAAAAAAAAGCACTCCAAACTCAACCAAAAATGCCGAGGGAAAAAATGTTTTATGCTTGCGGCACAGTCTTGCTTTTATAAGCCTCCATGTCCCGCATCTAAAGAGAGATTTTCGGCCAAAAAATCACGATGTCAAGCTGGTAAATCAGTTGGAGACTCGGAAGACCAGCTGGGGAGAGAAAATGTGCATGGGCTGCAATTTGGGCTTGGCTGAGAACACGGCCCGAAACTCTCGTTGGCTTAGAAGGTCTGAGTTGGAGATGGCACAAGATTTGCACGGGTTGGCTTCACGCACACGGGGAAGGAGCTACAGCAGAGACATGTGGTGGCTGTACCTGTGGAAAAAAGGAAAGAAAGTGAGGAAAAGGAAGAAGAAAACGAAAATAAAAGAAAAAGGAAATAAAAAAAAAAATAAACTCAAAACAAAGAGATTATGAGTTAAAATTAAATATTTCTAAAATAAATTACTTTGAATTAAAATGATGAAAAATATATAATTTAAATTTAAATTACTTAATAAATGACTTGAACATAATTGTATTTTTGTGCACTTATCACCGTTAAATTGATGTGTCACCACATACGAATACATAACCTGTCTGTGACCGAGCTTTACACTGATCAGATAAATATCCAACATCTACAAAACCAATTAACTGTGATTTTGAACATTTAGAATATAATAAACCCATGTCAGTTGTTCCACGAAGATAACGAAATATGTTTAACTCCCTTCCAGTGTCATTGAGTTGGTGCAATATTGTATCTTGCTAGCAAATTCACAGAAAAAACATTATCAAGTTTTGTACAATTAGCTAGATACATAAGGGCATCAACTGCACTCAAATATGGTACTTCAAGACCAAGAACTTCTTCATTATCTTCTTTAGTATGAAAATGATCCTTTTTCACATCAAGTGATCGCATCACCACTGGAGTACTCAATGGATGAGCATTTTCCATATAGAAACGGTTAAGGATGTTTTCTATGTAGGTTGCTTGATGACAAATATTCCATCTGACAAATACTTGATCTGCAGGCTGAGATAAAATTTTGTTTTTCCGAGATCTTTCATCTAGAATTCTTTTTTTAAGTATGCTATATTTTAGCAAGCTCTTCAGGAGTCCCAATAATATTCAAAATTAACATATACAGCAATGATAACAAATTCGGATTTCAATTTCTTAATAAAAACACATGGACAGATAGGATTATTTATAAATCCTTCCTTTAAAAGATATTCGCTAAGGCGATTGTACCACATGCGTCCGGATTGCTTCAATCCATACGAAGATCTTTGTAATTTAATTGAACTCATTTCCCGGGGAATTGAACTACATGCTTCATGCATCTTAAATCCTTTAGGGATCTTCTATAAATATCACTATTTAGTGATCCATATAAGTATGACGTTACACATCCATTAGACGCATATCAAGTCCTTCAGATACTACTAGGTTAATCAAATATTTAAATGTTATTGCATCCACCGCATGAGAATATGTCTCCCCATAATCTATACCTGGCCCTTACGAGTAGCCTTGTGCTACAAGTCGTGCTTTATATCTTACGATTTCATTTTTATCATAATGTTTGAACACAAAACCCCATTGTACCCTACGGGTTTAACACCTTCAGGTGTTTGGACTATAGGATAGGTTCGAATACTTCTCGTTTTGAAAGTGAACTAAATTTTGCCTGGATTGTGTCTTTTCATTGTGGCCAATCTTGTCTTCGTTGACATTCTTCAACGGATTTTGGTTTATGATCCTCGCTTTCGTTAATAACATCAAGCCTTATTTCATATGAATATGTTGTCGACAACAATTTCATCATTGTTCTATTGTTTTCTTATACTACTAACATAATTTATGGAGATCTCAACATTTTCACTATCTTCAGGTACCTGGACCACTTATAGGGTCATATCTTTGTTTATGTCAGTAATTTGTTATGGCAATATGGTCTCTATAGGAGCGTCAATCTCTTCAGGAGTGCCGGTTTATTTATCTTTTCCTTTCTGTTTCGGGGATTTTTATCTTTGGAACCGATTGGTCTACCACACTTCAGACGTTCATTAGACTTATTTGCTGCTGTATTTTCAATTTGTATTACAGGTACATCAATTTGAGCCCGAACATTAGCAACAGGTATATGTGACTTAGTCACTTTCTTTGTATTAACGAATTTATCTGGCAATTGGTTTGCAATATTCTGTATAATGAATAATTCTCTAAACTTCGAATTCACATTGATTAGTGCAAGGATCAAAATGAGAAATTGATGATGCATTTCATGAAATTTCAATTTGTTTTCCAGCCTTTTCTTTTCTCCCTTAATGCTGGGAAAATTGTTTCATCAAATTGACAATCGGCAAATCGTGCCGTAAAAATATTACCCATCAGGGGTTTAAGAAATTTGATGATGGAAGGGGATTCAAACCCAACATAAATTTCTAGCTTTCTTTGAGGTCCCATCTTGGTGTGATGTGGTGGAACAATTAGAACATATACTGCACAGCTGAAAACTATCAGTTGAGAAATATTTGATTCTTGACCGAATGCAAGTTGTAACAGGGAGTATTTTTAAAGCCTAAAGGCCTGACGCGAATAAGTGCTGCAGCATGCAGTATAGCATGTCCCTAAGTAGAAACATAAATTTGGTTCTTAGTAGCAATGGTCTAGCAATTAACTGGAGGTGTTTAATAAATGATTCGGCTAGACCATTCTGTGTGTGTACATGGGCAATAGGATGTTCAACAGTAATCACAATGGATATACAATAATCATTGAATGCTTGGGAAGTTAATTCTCTAGTATTCTCAAGACGAACTGTCTTGATTGTATAATCTGAAAATTGTGCCCTTAATCGGATTTTTGAGCAAGAAATCTCGCAAATGCAACATTGCAAGAAGAAAGCAACAGACACGTGACCAATGTGTTGATGCATCTATCAACACTATAAAATATCTAACGGTCCACATGCTGGCTGTATATGCCTACATTACTCCTTAAATTCTCTAAAATAGATGAGATTCAGTAGCAACTTTAATAGAGATGGCCTTACAGTTAATATGCCTTGAGAACAAGCAATACATAAGGAAAAATAAATCATTGGACAAAAGAATCTTCTAGTTCTTTAACGGATGTCCATGTGAATTCCCAATAATTCTTCACATCATTATTGACCCAAGATGACCAAGACGATCATGCCAAAGAGAGAACAATTTTGGATTAGAAGCTTTCTGGGGTCATCATTACATGTGATTAAATTATACAAATAAATGTATAGTATAATCCGGAAGAGGAAATGAGTAGTTTTTCTAATATTGCTTCTGTCCTGAGACTCTAGAAATAATGCAAGATATTCATTATTTTTCATTGTAGTCTCAATGTGATATCCGTTATGAAGTATATCTTTAAAACTCAACAGATTTCTTCTGGATCTGCTAAGGATAATGCATCGTATATTACAAATTTTGTTCCTCCTGACAAAATAATATTGGCTCTCCTAGAGCCGTCAATAAGATTTGCAGTACCTGAATTGTGTTCACATTAGCCTCCATTAAAGTTAAACTTGAAAAATATTTTTTATCTCTCAAAATTGTGTGAGTTGTTGCACTGTCTGTCAGACATAATTCTTTCGTCATTATCCTTGGAATTTATATTAATAAAAGCCATAATCTTTATGAAAACAAAAAAACAAAAACAAAAACAAAAAAACAAAAGCAAAGAAGGGAGCAATAAATATTAATAAAGGGATATTATATTATAAAAAGAGATAATAAACAATAATACGAAATTGAAATATTACATTAGGAATTAAAAACAATATTATTTAGCACTAGCATAATATTAAACCTCAAAGTCATTTACATTTTCAATTAAATTATCAATTTTTCCATCTGATTTTCGAAGAAATCTGAAACGTCCAAATGGGTAAGATCTATGAGATGATTAACAAAATTTGTTTCTATGCATTTTCCTTTTTCCTTCAATGAAGCTTGATAAAGGTCCACAAGATGTTTAGACGTGACCACGACCACGCCCACGACCACCCTAGGAATTACCACGACCCGCCCTTATTGTTGAAAGATGTAGCATTAGCTTTAGGGAATGCCATAAGATTTTTCTCTGTGATGCAGCATTCGCTTCAGGAATGGTGCAGAGCCAGTTGGACGAGATTAATGATTTTTCATAAAAAAAAAAAAAAAACTCATTATTTTGCTCAGTAATAAGAAGACATGATGTTAGCTCAGATATTTTTTAAAACCACGCTCTAGATACTGCTGCTACAGAAGCATATTCAAGGCATGAAAAATTGAAAAAGTGTTTTCTAACATGTCTTTTTCGGTAATATTTTCCCCACGTAATTTTAATAAAAAAGTAATACGAAATATTGCGGAGTTATACTTGCCAATTATTTTAAAATCTTGCAACCGCAGGTTTATACACTCATAGCTAGTTTGTGAAAGTATTATATCCCTTTAGTGGTCATACCTTTCTTTTAAACTTTGTCAGAGGGCAAATAGATCGTTACTGTAAGGTATTCAGATTTAAGGTTTCATCAAGGTGATGATGCAAGAATGTTATTGCCTTAGCACAATCATCAGGGATGCGTCATTTCCTCTCTTAATAGTATTTCCAAGATTCATGGCATTAGGATGAATTTCAGCATCAAGTGTCCATGAAAAGTAATTTTTGCCCAAGCGATTAAGTGCTACAAACTCAAGTTTCGAAATATTTGACATTGTGATAAACTAAAAAAAAAATGTATCATAAAGTATAAATTCATAAAATTATCACAAAAAATTAGAGATATTGATTATTATTAAACAAACAGAAATAGCAACTACATACATGACATAAATGTAAAGAAATATATGAGAATAAATAAAAGATGATAACTAATAATTATATATATAAAATCAAGAGGTTACGTGATCGAGAATTCATGAAATATTTTCATGTTATTGTTAGTAGACATAATTAAATAAGTTCATATATAGATACCAATAAGTCAAACACAAATATTAAAATAAAAAATAAATAATGGACCTTTGAAGAAATTGTGTGGGTGCATGATCTGATGATGAGAACTTACGGACATGAAGACAATTAAGAGATCAAATACATATCAAGATTGTATTAAGGCAAGCTCTATTAGAATCGTTAATTTCATAATTTAACTTATCAAAAATATCAAAGGTAAAGACGCTAATAACGTGTTATAATATTATAGGAAATAATAATAAATTAAAGAAATATATGTATAATAAGAAAATAAATAAGTAAAACTATATTGTTCTTCTATTTAATAAGTTTTCTCTTTTCCATCTCTTCTTTTTTCTTTCTCACTTCTCTTTTCTTTATTGCTCGTATGATTCTAACATCAAGAACAAAGCCTATTTATAGGTATACTTTAGCTTATCAAGTAAGCTTAATGTAATTTCTAAGAAATCTCTCAACATTTGCTTGATGAATACAAAAGTACTAACCATATATATTATATATATATATATATATTTGCATTATTTGATAGTTAGCACTTTGAAAGTAATGTGAAGACATCAACATTTAAAGTTTTATAACAGTTATTAGTTAGTTTAATTATTAGGAAAGGTTTATTCAAAAATAAAAAATTATTGGGAAAGGTTGTTTAAGTTGGATCTTTCCTCTTTGGTCAGTCAAAAGCGTGGATTTGACGATCAACCATTATTTTTAGATGGAAAGTTAAAAACTATTCCGAATTTTTGCAAAGAGTCCTTAAACTTTACCCCTTAAATTTTTGAGTAATTTGTCTGTTTAGTCCTAAAATTTTAAAAATTTTGCCTTTCCTTGAACTTTTAATTATACTAAAGAGTAATAGTAGGGACATCAACTATAATCCAAACTTTTTAAGTACCAACTTATGTCATATTTTATTGGTTGATACAATTAATTAAAGTGATAATGCTTTAAATACTTACCAATTAAAGAATAACAACTCACATGTCACATAGGTTGGTATTCAAAAGTTAGGATTAGAATTGGTGTCCGTAGTATTTTTCTTTACTAAATTAGCCCATGAACTTTTATTTTTTTGATAGCTTTGGTACCTCATACTTAACATATTTCATCAATTCCTATATTAGGGATCAAAACTGCCAAACATTAAAAATTCAGGGATTAATTTACCAAAATCAAAAGTTCATGAACTAAAGTGACATAGTGTTCGTTTGGTTCGCGGGTTAGAGATGAAATTTTAAATTGGAATTGGTTGACTTTTCAAAAATCAGTTATTAATTTTGTTGACTTTTCAGAAGAAGACAAAAACTGATATGAAAAAATATAGTTTAGTTGGAGTTAAACTTAAATATCAAACGGAGCCATAATGTACATAATTTAAGGTTTAAACGAGCAATTCACCCTAATTTTTTTTTTAGATTTGATAATTTAATACTTTAATTTCTTTTCTTGGCAATTGAACTTCAATTTAGAAATGTGTTATAATATCACTCATTTTCCTCACGTCCATTAAATTTGAAAGGTATTTAATTGGGCATTATCGATCGTTTCATTTTATTTCAATATAAATTCATTTTTAAATTTAAACTCAACTCAAATACAACTCAAGTTTTTTACTAGATACATGTTCCATGGTAAAAACTTATAGTTTTACTAATATAAATGTAAAAAGTAACTATCATTTATTGGGAGATAGAGGATAAATCAACTTAAAAATTATTTGAAAAATTAATTTGTTAAAAAAACAAACAAAAACAAAAACTAAAGTGATTATCATACCTTGTCCATAGTCTTGATAGTGTCAAGGAGGAGCGTCAATGGCAATGACTCTGCAACAGTCAGAAGAAGGACGTCGATGGTCATGGACGAGCTAGCAATGATGGAGCTTTGGGTTTGGAGGACACCAAGGGAGGTTTCTACGAGAGATTCGAGTTCAAAGGCTCTGTTACCTTTCATGACGTCAACGTTGATTTCATAGAATTTCACACACGTATTAAAACCCGAATAAAACCAAAAAAGAAAAAAAAAAAGTTTCTGCAAAAATCGACTAACACAAGTAGATGAGGAGATCCAATTGTTAGGAATAGTATTCTAAGAATGAGATACATTAATGCATTTATCATATTTTGATTCAATAAATGATGTTTCATTCTCATATGTCGTATTATATGTAATATACATATATAACACGAAAACTCAAACACCAAACTAAAATGATCAACAATGCTCTTCTTGAATTATAATGTACAAATAATGTGTAAAACACGTTCAAACTTTTATGAATTTGAGCAAAAAGGACTGAATTACCAAAAATTATAAATTTAGGGGACTGATTCGTCAAGAAAAAAGTTTAGGGATTAAATTATCAAATTTGAAAGGTTCACGGATAATATGTTCGAGTAAGTCATAAATTAATTCACCTTGATATGTTGATACCCAATAAATGTATAAGGCCCAAAGACGAAGACGTGAACCGACTTACCCTTCCAAAAACACAAAAAGGTATGACATATAGGCCAATCCCACAAGTGGTGAATTTTAGTGGGATGTGATTTTGTGGACTATAAGAGCATAAATGAGTTTGCTCATTCTTGGTTCAAATAGTTCTTGATTCCGCTTGGAGTGTGAGTTGCATAAATGGAGGAAAACGAATGGTTTTCTAGATAGTAGCCTTATGGGTTTCTTTAGTTCCACTAGCCCAACAAGTCGACCTAATGGTCTTTTACACTATCTCATCAGAGATATATCCTAAATATATAAAGAGTGGATAGAATTCTACGGTTCATTTTGGTCGTCAAATCCGCACCGTTTTGGTGCTCTCTTCCTTTTTTTTTTTTTAAGGTTGTCCTTCCTTACTGCATTTGGTAGTTGCTCACGTCATACTTTTTCTCTCAAGTATTTTGGGTTTGTGGTTAAAAGAAGACCAAAATTTTAATCCATATTACAGAATTGCCATTATATAATTTTTAACTTTTTTTAGTGTAAATTATTTTTTTTTTTCAATTTCAAGTAATATGCGTTGAAAATTTTAATTGAAAAATGAATCCATATTCATTATTTTATTTTATTTTTTTTCATATGAGGATGGGAGATTTAAATTTTATACCTTATAATGTAATCAAATAGGAAATTACCGTTAGACTACGATTATAAGTATTATCCTTACTTGTCTTTTTTTAAACATCAATTGATTTCAGATTCTCAAATTAAAATGAATTTTCTAATTTTAAAATGATGTACAAAACAACTAAAGATTAAAAAAACTGTAGTGAAGTAGAAGCTTTTTTCCCCCTTGTTGAAGAGGAAGAAGGTAAATTTTATTCATTTATTTTATCTCATCATTCACACACCGTTTTGATACTTTTTTTTTCTCTCTAAAAACCATTGTTTGTTGAAAATCCATTTTGATATGTAGTATTTCCATTTTATTTATTTTACTTTACTTTACTTTACTTTTAGTTGGTTGTCAACTTTTCTTTCTTCTAACCCCTTTCTATGTTTCTTTTTTTTTTTTAATTTGCTATATTTATTTTTTAGTTTTATTTTTTTATAGCTTGTACTTTTACCCGTAATTTTTTTTCCTTTCATTTTCTCTTTACTAAATGCTCAACATTTTGAAATTTTAATTTTAATTTTTGACCAAAAACTCTAATCTCCTTAATCATGATCATGTATAATTGCGGCTAAGGTTTTTTTTTTTTTTTCTTTTTTTTTTTCTTTCCTTCGCTCATTATTAAATTTTTGTGTCTTTCTTGGATTTTCTTGATAGCTTAAAAAGTGATTGTAAGGATTCTCTCCAAATTCTTTTTGAGGTTTTTTTTTTTTTTTCTCAAAAAGAAGACTATTATGTTTATTGTTATTAATTTGAATGATTTATGTGTAATAATTTTAATTCTTTTGCCATGAAAGTTGTTGGATCATTTCCTTATAATACATTTCTTTCTTTGTATTTGACATAAGTGTAATTAATTTAAATTCAAAAAGTTCTACTTAAGTAATCTAATTATCAAATGATGCAACTCTTGTTATTGTTTTACTCATTTTTTCCACATAATTGCAATAATTCTTTAGAATGTTTTATAAAGTAGATAAATTATCAACATGATTTTATGATAAAATATAACTTCTCAACTCAGATTACTATTTTTAAGAAAAATTTTCTTTTACTAACTTATATTGGAAAAATGTTTTTCATGCTTCACATTATAAAAAATTTCATTGCTAATTCAATATGTGCAATGCACGTATTTTAACTAGTATATATATACATGTATGCATATATATATATATATATATATATTTTGTGAATAAAAATAAAGAGATCAATGGTACATTGACCCCCCGGCCCAATATGTTTTTGAGGGTAAGCAACATTAGAACCACTGATGGGATGATAAAGAATTTTGTCCTTAAGCTTTCAACAACTAAATAAGCTAGGGGCTCCTAGAGTCCATCAACAATTGATCGTCAAAATAACAACCTTGCATGATGTATGACTCGAACCCTTGACCTGTTAGAAACGAATCCTCTAAGTAGAACTTCCTTTGTCACCATGTTACTACTACTGCTGTTTTGGCACCCTATTTTTAACCGGACACAAATGGTCCTCTCTCTCTCTTTCTCCCTTTCTCTTCCTCTCTCTCCTCTCCTTTCTTCTCCTCTCTCCTCTCTCCTCTTCTCTTCTCTTCTTTTCTCCTCCTTTCTCTCTCTCTTTGATTTCGTTGGAAATCATGGTGAGAGCGGCGAGGGTTGAGGGTGAGAGCTATTCGGCTCTCTCTCTCTCTCTCTCTCTTGCTTTGATTTCGTTGGAAATTATGGTGAGAGTGGCGATCTCTTGATTTTGTTGGAAATCATGGTGAGAGTGGCGAGGGTTTGAGACTCTCGTGTATCAATTACAATTTTATTTTGGTGGCGGTAATCGTGCTAAAGCAAAAAAGTTTCTTCACCTAATCACCAGCTTTTAAAATGTGAAACTCATAAAAGATGTAAAATCTTGTCACGTCACCCAATCTCATTTATTCAATAATTTACACAAGTCATAACTCTCACAATTCTTTTTTACACGATCTTTTAATTTTTTTTTTAATTTTTTTTTGTGGTATTATCCTTTTCACTTTTGTCGTCTTCTTTCATAAAAATCCATGTATAAAAGCATAGAATTTCTTTGACGACACCAATAATATGTGATTTTTTTTTTTTTTTTTTGAAAGGGACAATAATATGTGATTGTTGTTTTAAGCTGCGATCTAGACTATCTAAGTTTTTAGTGAAAATAATTTAAGATATCAATTTTAATCTTTTTCTAATATAACTCACGTGTTATTTTTTTTTAGTAAACCAATTAATTGATATGACAATATTTTAATCACTTATTAATAAAAAAAAATGACAACTCATATACACATAGATTGATGTTCAAAAATTGATATTAGAATTGTTATTCCAAATATTATATATATTTTGGGGAAATAGAAATATAAAGAAGGCTATAAGTCCTATAAATTTTCCTTAGCCGTGATCATAAAAACTTTACACAGGTCAAGAAATTTTTACCTTAAATCACAACTAGAAGACAAACGCTCTACCTTAACTGTATCAAACTCAATCTAATGAACATTGAACCCAATCTCAAGTGCTTCTCGTGAGACTTGAGCATGAGACTACGATCATGCTACCAAACCACTTGAGAGTGCCTCATGTCAATTGCCAATTTTACTTTATTTATCTTTATAATCTTTTAAGTTTATCAGATAATTCGTCTAGTTTGACTTGGACATACTATGGAGTTTGTTTCAAACACCTCTTAATTTTAGGGTCCGTTTGGTGAAACGGTTTGAGTTGAAATTTTTAAGTTTGAGTTGGTTGTTTTTTCAAAAACTAATTATAATTTTGTTGACTTTTCAGAAAAAGACAAAAACTGATAATGAAAAAAAGAATTTAATTTGATTAAACCGTTTCACATCATTCCAACACAAACAACAAGCCATAGTCTTTGATTTTAAAAAAATCTAATCACCAAATTTGTCACATCTAATCATTAGAGGAAAGCGGTTTTGAATTATTAACAATTATCGCTAAACCCTCGTTCTTAGCAACAAATTAGGGAGGATGTGAACAACTTTTCCTTCTTAAGCTTACTGCCCTGTCAGAATACATTGATGAATGACCAATAAGAAAAGGCCACATACGATTCTAAAATAACAGAGCTACAAGTGGCACAATGTGGTTGGCATTTCATGGTCATGAACAATTAGTCAAAGGAAAATTTTCGAGAAAGGGATTTTCCTACTTTGTTAGTTAATGACACCCACTAGCCTTGACAACAACATCAATTAAAACCCATCATGTCCATACCCCATGTCTTCACATGTAAATATACTCAAATACCTTCCAAAAATATATACAAAAATCCATGTAATTTAAGTATGTCCTTTAATATTCTTGCATCATTATTTTTATTTATTCAAAACATGACTTTTTCTCCCTTTCTCATATCCCATTATAACTCGTCACAAAGTTCAACATTAATTCTCTTCCTTGGCTAAACTTCCCTTCTTCTCTCCATGGCCAAGATAACACACACCTAAACTCTGTTCTTTTGCGTTTAGAAATAGAATCGAGAGAGAGAGAGAGAGAGAGAGAGATTTTGATGGAAGATTCATTTGATGAAGATTGTGATTACCTTTTTAAGGCAGTTCTTATTGGAGACTCGGCAGTAGGGAAATCAAATCTTCTCTCAAGGTTTGCCAAAAATGAATTCCGTCTTGATTCCAAGCCAACCATCGGAGTGGAATTCGCTTACAGAAACATCAAAGTTGGTGATAAGCTTGTCAAGGCACAAATTTGGGATACTGCTGGACAAGAAAGGTAAAGCCCTTATTATTTTATTTTGTATTTATGTATATACCTTTTCTTAATTTTGATCTATATTGACATTACCAAATTCCACAAAAGTTTTCAGTTTTGATCTTGAGGTTACGGATTTATGAGTTAAATTATGGCAGAGTAATTGCATATGATTGAAATCACGATCGAATACTTTGATATCATGTTAAACGGCGGATTTTTGTGAAAATAGATGTTAAAATTTATCGGCTAATATGAACTTCATATGATATAATTTCATTTTTTTGAACTCTACCCATTTTGATCATTTCATTTAATGAGAATATGATGGTCCAAAAAAGCTGAAAAGCTACTTTTAAATTGGGTTTTGGGCAAGCTTTGGTCATCTCCTATTATCCGTACTATATACTAGGTTTTACTATTTACCGAACTTGTTAGCATCGACATTCCTAATATTATTTATTTTTTTATACATTTAGAAAAATGAAGAATATTCAGTAATTACACACATATCTAATGATAATTCTTATTTTATTATGAGATGTAGAGTTCGATTCTTCCTCCCTGTCTCAAAATTTTTTTTCTTTTTAAAGGAAGAATATGATAATTAAAGCTATGAACTGCTGTAGCTTCTCCGTGATAGTCTCTTTTCTCTACCTGAATTTGATTAAGTCAAGAGTTGTAAGCATAAAGCAGAAAACATAATCACTTTTGTGGGACCCATTTACCTAAACAAAGGAAAAGAGCACTAGAACGAACGAAATAAAATAAAAAATTTTCGTTTTGTATTTGGTTACTGGTGCTTTGCTTTCGGTTTGTTGTTATTGGAGTATTTGGCCGTATCCCTAAATTAAGAGTTCACGAAAAAGACTACTACTGCACAAATGGAGCTCATGTGACTTGTTGTCTCTCTTTTTTATTTATTTTTATTTTATTATTATTATTTTTTTGTAAATTATTTGTTTTATCTTTTTTGAAATTACGATTTGATACTCAATCTTTGATTTTTAAGATTAAAGATCTTTAAATTCTTTAAAAAGGATGTAATTTGATCATTTTACTAATAAAAGTTAAAAATTATATAGATATATCACGTGTATGATACTTAAATTAAATCATGATTTTTCTTTTTCTTAATTACCTTTAGATGGTAAATTATGTATGATTAAAGTGATATCTTCTATCAAATTTTTAACATATTCAACAAAAAGAACCATTTTGCAAATTTCTAAAGAATTTTGGGATCTGTTAGACACAAGAAAAAAATTAAAAATCAAATTACAACTTCATGTAAATATTGGAGATCAAACAAGTAATTTATCATTTTGCTTTTAATTATTTCAAGAGGGGGAAAAAAAATAACAAAAACTTTTTGACGTGCCAACACTTGTGTGAGCTTTTGTAGACATGAAAAATGAGTAAGTATGGGCTAATTCGCCCCAACTTTTAACAACTTTTAAGACACAATATTAAATTGCCTTAAAGCAATTCCATTCATCTTTTAATTATACTTGATCATAACACTTAAGCATGCCAATGGTATTTTAATGAAACACTTATTTTTTGACTAATAATTCTAAGTAACATCATTAATTTTTAAACAATTAAATATTTATATGCGAACCTTTTTTTTTTGATGTGTGAACTTGAATTTGACATGTAAATTTTTCATTCGTTAAAAACTATAATTTATCATCACCATGAGATTTAGTATTATTTTTTTTGTAATTTTCATGATGTAACAATGCTAGCACTCTAAGGTTACAATAAAATTTTATGCACCTAGCCAAAAAAATAAATAAAATAAAATTAAATTAAATTAAATTTATGCTTCTCTCTCTCTCTCTCTCTCTCTCTCTCTTTTTTTTTTTTTTTTTTTTTTTTTTTTTTTTTTCTGTTGACAATCAAATTTTATGCTAACAAATGGAACGGCACTTGTCATAATTGAGGACGTACAAAAGAATATGCTGAATCATTTCAATAAAAAACTTAGAAGGTAAGTTAGACTGCGACTAGTCATGAAGACGCCAACCCTACAAGACATCATGTAAATACAGACATCGTCTGCATATTTTCATTTTTTTTTTAATTTTCTTTTAGAAATTGCCAACACACACACACCACACGTATATATATATATATAAATATATATATGCGCATTCATGTGGGTATGCTTTTATCGATAGTAATTTTGTTAAGGAAGTCCTCTTGAAATTCTAGCGTCTTGTACGTGTAGTATTGTTGAGACTGAAATATGCTAAATTTTATCAATAACACATACACACATGTGGGAGTCAACACTAATTCATCATATGCTAAGAACCTTCACAAAATCGATATGCATCCTAGGAAATTTATAACTATGGTTTTTATAAGATTTGGATAGAGAGAGAGGGATGACAAATAAAAAAGAGATCATATTGTTCCTTTGGTCTCCAACTATTTTTTTTTTTTATATCTAAAAGCTTCCTAAACTTTTTAAAATGATATAAAATGATCTTTTATGTTAACAAATATTTAAAAATTTAACAGAAAATATCGTATAAATCACACATGATTATTAATTAAAGACAATAAATAAAAAATTTTACATGAGATTCAACTCACATTTGCCATATATGTGACTTGTTCCATCAAATTTTAAACTGTTATTAGAAAAATGACTATTCAATATAATTTTATAAAAACAAATAATTGACCCCAAAAAAAAAAAGGGAAAACACGAATTAAAGAAGTAGAATAACAAGTACTCCCCACGAACTTTCCTTTAGCTCATCAGTTTGAAATATCTCCTTGTAATTATATAGTCTCTATTATTTTGCTACTTGTTTTACCCCTGCATTAAGAAAC
Source organism: Ficus carica (assembly GCA_009761775.1). Classification (NCBI taxonomy): domain Eukaryota; kingdom Viridiplantae; phylum Streptophyta; class Magnoliopsida; order Rosales; family Moraceae; genus Ficus; species Ficus carica. The sequence goes on along the minus strand of CM019744.1, from coordinate 14,864,907 downwards.
AATATAGAAGTTTGAGCTTTCACTTCTGTAGTGTTGCTTTGTACATGGAAGAACATTAAACAAATTTCAGAAAGTACTCTCCAATACATCATTAAGTAATTTCATGCATTCTAATTACCTTTAAAACTATCATATATATATATTAGTGATTTTAGTGGCCCAATCCTAGAGAGGAAAAAAACAAGAACAAGAAGAAACAGGGAAATGATTAGTATTTGACATTACATAAAGATAGTATCCGAAAAATGTGTAGACTTTTTTAATTTTTTTCGTTATGATGCACATGACTAATAGGTAGCTATATTTGTTACAAACGTTAAATTATGAAACCTAATTAATATTCACACAGAGAGCATTCATAGTTTTTTTTTTATTTTTAAATTAAGGATGGTTTCAAGATTTTATACTTTACAATTTCCAGTTATTCATAGTTTTTCTTTGTAAAGAGGGGTATCGGCATTAGGGTTAGTATTGTTGTAGGAGAAATTAGAGAAAGAAACGCACAGAGCTTGAGAGTATGTGAGTTTCTATTGTAAATATGCGAGTTTCTCTTGTAAATTTCTTAACATCATAGTGAATTAGTACAACGGGTGAAACATGACATAATATAATATTTATAAATATGTGATTTTATTGTTTCGGTACTTAAAATTGGGGTTGTTAATTCTTAACAGTATGTAACTTTTACAGGTTTAGGGCAATAACGAGTTCATACTACCGCGGGGCGCTCGGTGCGTTGCTAGTGTATGACATAACCCGGCACAACACATTCGAAAATGTGAAGAAATGGTTGGCGGAGCTGAGGGACTTCGGCAAGCAAGATATGGTGGTCGTTCTTGTCGGGAACAAATGTGATTTGGGTTCATCCAGAGAAGTTAGCGAAGAAGAAGGAAGAAATTTGGCAGAAAAAGAAGGACTATGTTTCATGGAAACTTCAGCCATGGAGAATCTCAACGTTGAGGAAGCTTTTTTGCATATGATTACCAAAATCCATGAGATCACTACCCAAAAAAGCTTACAATTTAAAATGGCTAATGATCACAAAACTTCCACAAATCTCCAAGCTGCCAAACAGATTAATATTCATATTGATCATGAAGTTACTGCCACCAAAAAATCGAGTTATTGTTGTTCAACTTGAATTATTTTTCTGAGTGTATAGCGGAATTTTCGTGATCAATACATATACCAAGAGTGGTACTAATTTTTTTTTTTTTTTTAAATTTGGAGCATGGAAATTCATATCTATGTCTTAATATATTAAAGATAGATCAGGTATGGATTTATCGTCACGTTAAATCTGCGACTTTTGGCTTGAATTTTCCCATGAGAATTAATGAAATTAAGCACTAATTGGTTACATGATGAAATCCTCATGTTCTCTCATGTATTATGTCAATTTATATGACAATATTTTATTTTTCTTTTTTATATGAAATGTCCGGACTTGAATTAGTGTCTTTTTTCTCTTCTTTCATTAATAAAATCAAATGAATAAATAAACGTTTGATCATAAATGATGATGGATATTATTAATTTTGAACACGCTGTTTGTTTTGCGCAAGTGACACTTGATTTGAAAGATTCTAAAAGGCTGATATCTTTTTCCCACAACAAGTTGTCACGTCATCCGATATGATAATGGATTACAACACACACACACACACAAATATACATATATATATATATATATATAATTGTATGTATATATTTTTGCTAGAAAATGAGTTGGGGAATTATTTAGTACTCCTCTGATTTATTAAGGCATCCCATAATTAATCCAAAAGGACTGAAAAAGACTACTAGATAGAACTTACGAAAATAACAAGGGAAACTTCTTTAATCTCTATACATCCCCTCTTTGGCATCCTCTTGTCCCTTTCACTCTCACTTCTTTTTCTTCAATTCAAAGTTCTAATTTCGGCATGACATTTTTATGTCATCCTTCTCATTCAACTAATGCCAATGATTATGGCAATTATTACATCAGAATAGATTTTAAATTTTTTTAATCTAAATTGTACAATCTAATAATATTTGTTGCACAAAATAGTTAATAAGAAATATTAATTACGTGTGGATTAATCAATAATCTATAGAGACCTTTGTTCTTTCTCATAACAAATAATCCTTATACCTTGATAGTCCTTTTTTTATTTCTGTCTCATCTCTAACTGCACACGTGTTAACACACAGGTCAAGAAGATCAAGGAAGAGAGTCAAATCAACATGACAGTCAATTTGCGAGGCCAATCGACTCCCTGAGTCAAGTCGACTCAGGGACTATTTCGAGAATATGGAGCATATTCAGATCAAAAATTTTCAAATCCAGTCATCCACGAAAATCATGAAAAGTGATATCATGTAAATCAAGGCAAGAGACATGAAATTAGATAAACAAATATCAATATATTTTTTATTTAACGAAAAGGGAAAATACTTAAAATACCTTAGAGTGTTTTGTTAAAACGTCATTTTTGACTTTTATATCATAGAAATATGTCTAAAGTATCTTTCTACTTGTAAAAACGGAACAAAATAAGGCTTAGCTAATTACACATAATGAAAGACCAAGGTTAGCCTGATTAAAATGTATTAAATATTATTTTGAACACCTCTATAAGTCACTTAAAAAAAAACTAGAGATTTTTTTTTTTTTTTTATTTTTTTTTTTAAATAAAGATCTTCTGGAGGAGATCTAGGAGGGTGGTGGGGATCTCACCAAAGTGGAGGGTGATGAAGGAGATTGCTCACAAGAGGGTAATGAGGAACTTAACAAATGGGAGGGGCAAAGGAGATCACACAGGGAGAGAGGAGATTACACATGCTTTCTAGGGGGCTACTCCGACGCGCGACGTGGGACGGGAGGCTAAGTCTGGGCATTTTTAAAAATTTGACAAGCCAAATGTCCCTTCCGTTTTGGGGCAATCATTTGCTAACATTTGGACCATTCTATTTGAATGGTGTATTTGGTTGGCACAATTGAAAATGTAACATCTAAATGTCATTTGAGTTTTTGTTCTTAAATGATAAAAAGTCTCCCACTCAATAAAAAAATATGGTGGTCCCTGGTGAGCTCAAGATCTGTCTTCTTCGGTGAATTGGTGTCTCCAGCAAAGGTAGATCTCCGTCCAAGGCAGTGGCTTAATTTGCGAAGATAGAAGCCAAGACAATCCAACGAAGCTCCGTCCACTTCAAGCTTCAGATCTGTATTCTCCGGCGAAAGTAATATATTTACTAAGTGGATTTTTAGTAATTATGTGGATTTTCTAGTAAATTCTTGAATTTTAAAGTTAAAAAAAAAAAAAAAATTTATAAGTTAATAATAATCAGCCTATTTTTCTCACATTGACGACTTCTCCAAAGACAACGACCTTCATGGACAAGTTGGCGAGTGCCATGACAAAAATCGTTAGGCCAACCCTTGCCTTTGCGAACAAAACCCAAGTGTGAGGTCTGACAACAGGACGGTGTGCAAGCTCCGGCAACGGGATGCATATGAGGTCGGCACAGGACGACTGTGCACAATTTCAAGTTAGATAAAGAAAGAAAGAGAAAGAGAGAGAAGGAGATGAAAGAGGAGGGGTATTTTTGATATTATACGTGATCATGAATCTATTATGTTATTTATTATTATATTTAAAATTTTATATTATAATTAGGGATAAATAGGGAAATAGCATAAATGAGACCTAGTCTAGAAAATAATAGCATAATTTTAAAAAATGATAAATTATAGCATAATATTATTGAGATGTTAAAATGTCTAAATTACCCTTATACTCAAAGGCTATCTTCTCTCTCTCCTCAGATCCCTCTCTCTCTCAGAGGCTTTTCTTCTCTCTCTCCTATCTCTTTTCTCTCTCCTGTCCGTCATCGCCGTCGTGAGCGACAACGATGAACGTTACGAGGCACACAGGCTTCGGGAGTGCGAGAACTGCGGCGAACACTGGATCTTCGGCTTCCGTTGTTGGATGTCGGGAACCGTCGGTGACAAGGCTGCGTGAGCACTGGATCTCCGCCCTCGCGGTCTTTTTCTCTGGGATTTGTTGGATTTTTTTGCAGGTGAGCAGTCGTGGTTTGGCACCGGCAACATTCGAGATCCGGCGGAGGTTGCAAAGAAGGCGGCTTCGTCAAGGTTATTGTTAATGGCAGATTGTTGTCGGCTTTTGTTTTCTGCAGGGACTGTGTTGAGGTCGGCCACTGCACCTTCCGTCGGTGGCCAGTCTGATAGTGCGACGGTGGCCGGTGGGATTTGGAGCTGTTTTTGATTTGGGATGTAGGGTTAGGGTTTGAGTGAAATTAGGGCTTTATTTTAAGAAAACTTTGGGGTATATTTTGTAATTTAAGAAGGTTTGTAAAATAAGTAAAAATTGTTAAATAAATTACTGATAAATACCGTATTTTAGAGGAAAATACCAATTTACTTAATTAAAGAGTTATTATGAAGTAATTAACTAACTTACTAATAATGTATTTCCAACTAAATCCGTTTTTTCGAGTAAATCTAATATTTTTGAATTTTTCAATATTTAATTAAAATGCAGTATTTTTTTTTTAATAAATGTGATAGTTTCAAAATATTTTTACTTAATTATATTTTATTAAAATTTTAGTTTCAAGTAGATTCAATATTTTAAAAACTACGATATTTCATTTAAATATGATATTTCTAAGTAAATTCAATATTTTAAATTTTTTTTTGAATTTTCATTAAAATAGGGTAGTTCCAAGAAAATTTGATATCTACAAATATTTTCATTTATTATGTTTCATTTAAATACGGTATTTTCAGGCAGATCCGATATTTTTTTTTTTTTTTTGTTTTTTATATATTTCAATAAAATACAGTATTTTTAAGTAAATATGATATTTTCAAGTAATACATTATTTTCAAATAAAAAGCTTTTGGATATTTCTTTAACATACGGTATTTTAAAAATATTTCCAGTTAATTATATTCATTAAAATACGGTAAGTAAATTTAATATTTTCAAAATATTTCAACTAATTATATTTCATTATATTTCATTAAAATACAATATTTTCAATAGATTCAATATTATTTTGTTTTTTTGATATTTCATTAAAATACGATATTTCAAGATAAATATGGTATTTTCAAGTAAATATAATATTTCAAATAATAATCTTTTGGATATTTCATTATAATATAGGATTTCCAAACCGTATTTAAATAGATCCGATATTTTTGAGTTTTTTTTTATATTTAATTAAATTACGGTATTTTCTTTTTTTTTTCTTTTTTTTTTTTTTTTGAAAAGAATCACTTTATTAAGCGATAGCATCAATAGAAACAACATTAGAGACTACTGTGGGAGTCTCACTTATCCATACATAGTACAATTAGAATTGAAACCAAATCTAGCTAGAAGATGAGCAACAAGATTAGCACTCCGACAAACATGATGGATACCAGTTCCCCGCAGTTGGGCAAGCAACTGTTTAAATCCTCCAGAATTGGATCTTCCATAGAAAGTTCTTGATTCTCCACAACAGCTGATACGACATTAATTGCATCAGTTTCCATCTCAAGATTAACACACTTGATTTCCTTTGCAAGTATTTTCAGATAAATATAAATTTTCAAATAAATCCAATATTTTCAAGAATCTTTGGATATTTCATTACAATACAATATTTCTAAATAAACTTGATTTTCTAAATATTTCAATTAATTATATTTCTTTATAGTTTTCTTTGAAGTTTTTAAAAATTAGCACTCAAATTTAGTAAAAATCTTAAAAACTACCACACATTAAATAATACAGTTACCCCCAAATTGTAAAAATAGCCCTAAAAAGCTTTTAATCATGGTCTCACTGCGCTGCTGGAGAAGAGTAGTCACCAGAGACCATACAGATGCAACCAGAGAAGACGACACCACAAATTCACTCAGAGGCAAGTTAGATGGAGGTCGTCGGAATCTGGACGCGAAAAAGATTCGTGACGTCCCTCTCACAGATGCCCATCGTCGTCGTTGTTGCTGGGGAGAACGCAACGCCTTTGCCACAGAGAAAGCGAATCGTGAGGGGCCGTCGGAAATCCAGCTGTCGTCGAATCTCTAGAAGATCACGATGATATCTACACCGTCGTCATCACAATTTGGTCTCTTTGTTGCCGTCGCCGTTATGATCTGATTTGGCCGTTGCCATCTCGATCTGATCTCGCTGTCGCCGTCGTAATCTGCTCTTGCCGTCGCCATCGTAATATGCTATTGCCGCCACCGTTGTGATGTTCTCCAGGCAACACCATTGGTTACAAGGGGAGAGAGAGTGTGTGTGTGTGAGTGAAAGTTCGGGAGAGAGAAAGCTAGAAGAGATGAGGGTATAATTGGAAAGACGACATCTTTTTAAGAAAAGAATAAAAATATGCTATAATTTTCTATATTTTAAAAAATCTACTATGAATTTCATTAGCACCAATAAAATATGTTATATCATACTACTTCCCTATAATTTACTATTATTCAAAAATACTATTCGGCTTTTTTCGACTTTTCTCTCTCTCTCTCTCTTTTTTTGTTAATTTCATTAATAACACCCATAAAAATTTTATTATTAAAAATAGTATTACTTTTTTTTCCCTTCATTACTAACACTTAATATGGGGCCCAGCAGCATTTAATGTATATCAAATTACAGGTTTACCTTCATCTCCTACCAGCTCAAATATCCCTCTCCCTCGCATGGCCCAAAATTTTTTTTCAAACCAACATCTACAGTGTTTTAGAGAGAGAAAAACTGAAATCTAGAGAGAGAAAGAGTTACCACCCACCGGAATCTTTTTTTTTTTTTTCACTTTTTCGCCTACCCCCCACCCATTTGAAACCCAAATCTTCATATAATAGAGAGAAACTTCTATAAAAGAGAAACTTCCACTGAAAGTTTTTTTTTTTTTTTTAAATCTAACATTTTTGGTCTTTTTTGAGTAAAGGTCATTCGTTATGACCATCCGGTCATAATAGTTATGACCGATGTTAAAATTTTTTTTTTAAAAAAATCTAACATTTTTGACCATTTTTTAGTACAGGTCATAACTGTTATGACTAGGTAGTCATAACAGTGGGTCATAACGGTTATGACCGGGTGGTCATAACTGTTATGACCGGGTGGTCATAACAGTGTGGTTATAACGGTTATGACCGAGTAGTCATAATAGTTATGACCGGGTGGTCATAACGGTTATGACCGGATAGTCATAACAGTGGTCATAACGGTTATGACCGCTGGTGTAACACAGAGGTCATAACGGTTATGACCGCCTGGTCAATATCGTTGTGACCAAAATTATGTGAAAATTTAACAGTTACAGGGGGTCACAACGAAAATTACCAGGCGGTCATTATGAAAATGACCGATCCTCTAAGATGACCAACTGTTAAACAAATTCATTTTCATAATGAAAATTTTTTCCCCTTTGCAAACAAAGCGTTAAACGAAAACTTTTTAAACATTGAAACGAAAAAGTAATTTTTTTAACTTTGGATTTCTTTGATTCCTTAACTTTGATTTCCCCTCAATCCTTCATCGGCCACCATTCTCTCGATCTATGACGCCGGTTTTTTAAACTATTCTAAGCTGTTTATAGATACCTTTCGTGGTGGTTTCGGACAGTTTCCGAGCGGTTCCGGCTGATTGCAACTATTTCTTCTCTAGATTTCATTTTCTCTCTCTAAAATACTGTAGATGCTGGTTTTCTAGGGCATGCGAGGGAATGAGGATAAACCTGTAATTTGACATGTATTTAATGCAGTTGGGCCCCACATATCATGGGTTTTGATGACGTGGCGGTGCCAAAAGTGAAGGGATGAAAAAGTGGTGCTGATTTTAATATTATTTTCCCAACAGGTGCTAAAAGTAAATTAACCCTTCTTTTTTTTACCAAAGCAAAAATGAGATCCCACATACTATAGCGGCACATGACTTTTGTTGGTGGTCCTTGTGGCGCACATCACGAACGAGTACTCTTTTTTTTGGAATTTGAGAGTAAAGATATTCAAACTCTATATCATTAGACTATAGATATTACCGTTATATATAATATTACTGTTAGGCTATTGATAACTTTATAAAATAGAGTTAATTATCATAGTTCTTGGTTTAACAATTGTTGAAATCTCGAGGTAAAATACCTAAATTTTTAGAAATATACTCAATATTAATCTCTAGCTTTGGAAAATTTTGTCTTTATCTTTTAACTAAAAATATAAATATAAATAAATAAATATCATATATAATATATATATATTTGTGTGTGTGTGCGTGTATTAACTATGTGCTGTGCCATTCAGGAGGCCCAAATATAACGGATGAGAGTGAATTGGAAAAGGAATCGGACAGCTGGAGTACTTTGATTGCTACAGGAATGCTATAGCAATGTCACAGTAATGTTGCAGCAGTGAAGAATTAACTTAAAAGCACAGACCCAAGTTTTGCTTTACAGCTGGCAGTGGTTCACTTGCTCATTTTGTCTAAACACTATAGCTGTAAGGTGGCCACCAACATTAGCTATTAAAAGGGCAGGTGCAACTAGAGCACCTCTTTTAGTACTGGTATAAAAGGGAAAGTTAACCATTGAGCTGGGGAGAGCCGGTTTTGGGAAGAAAGAAAAGCCGAAAACCACACCATTTGTGGAAAGGAAGCTGTGAGAGAAACAGGGGGGAAAATAAGAGAAAGAGGTGCACAGAGAGATATCTGAAGAATTTCAGAGGCAGCCGTGGTCTATTGGTTGGACTGAAGGATATATCACTTCACGCATGCTCATCTCTTTGATTTTCCAATTTAGTTGTCTGAATGCTTTTGGGATTGTCTTGTTTTTCTCTCTGTGAATCATGATCTTCCTTGTTGATTTTGTTGCTTTTGAATTCGTTGAAAGAAGTATGAACTAAATCCTTTAGCTAGGATTGTTGATGGAACCAAGGTTGCAATGAAGGTTTAGATTGTTGATTTAATTGTTTGGTGATTTTTATCCGGGTTATTCAGGTATTTTGCATTGTTTAATCTCTGTTGATTGACTGGCCATCAGTTGGTAGAGTATTAAAACAAGAATTAATTCTGGGAAGGTTAATTTTAGTTGGATCTAGCTTGGATAATATAAGCGTATGATATAGGAATATATCGTTATCTTGTGCAACCCTTTAAAATTGGTGCTTAATTTAAGTTTGGAAAACTAAGATGCATGGGAATATGTTGATTTTGGTTTAAAGAACTGAGGGCATAAATCTTTCGGAAGAGGATTATGCAGAATTTTAAGTTGACCGAAAAACTTTGCTATAGCATTTCTACACATTCGTAGTCAGAGTTTGCAACTGAGGGTAAATCAATAATTCTAGCTTACACCCACCATCGATTCACAGCTTATAGTTTAGATCTTGCTGTTTTCTGTCTTTTGTTTCCATTTAAGTCATACCCATTTATTTACATTATTTTCTACAATTTTAGTACTTAATTCATTCTCAAATTTATTTTTTAGAACAATTGGTTTCCGTAATTAGTTTTTGGTAATTCAATCCTTGTGAAGACGATACTTTATTCACTACTGTATTACTTGTTCGATTACGTATATTTGCGTAGCATATTCGCATACATATTTTGATGAACAGCTATACATATATTATACTCGTTGATCAATCTCTCAATCAAAACTAGGCCTAGCAATTCGTGTCGCGGGCCGTGTTCGGGCCGGCCCGATTACGCACGACACGATTAGCATAAACACGAACACGACACGATTAATAAACGGGTCAGGAACCTAAACACGAACACGAACCGTTTAATAAACGGGCAGCACGACAACGGACACGCGAAACACGATTATTAAACGGGCCAGAACGGGTTGGTACGAAAACGAACACGTTTATGACTCATTTAACACGAAAAAACCCGTTTACGACACGAACACGAATACGAACCACGAACATGAAAATGAACACAAAATCTTCTTATTTATTTCAAAGATTCTTCTGAGCTAATTCTCATTGAAATTCCTAACAATAAGTTGAGTCTTTTCTTTTCTTCTTCTTATTCTTTTTTTTTTTTTGTTAATGTAGTTTTTGTATTTTCTCTTTTTCTTCTTCTTTTTTGTTGGTGGGCAAGAGTCAATGTCTGATATATTTTACGCGTCCACAAAAGATTGTGTCATATGTTGAAGAATATATGTATTAGATTTGGAGTTCAGGAGAGATTTGTGGCTGCAAATCATCCTTGGGAAAAATTTTGTCTTTTCTAGTACTACTTCCACTTTATATCCCCTGATTTCCTCGTAATATTTGAAACACAAAGAACAACAGTATCTTGAAATCAAAGCAGAGTATCACCAAAACGTTTCAAACACGATAACCACAAATTAAAAGGAAAAGATAGTGAAAGGAAAGTGAAATTACCAGGAAGAGAGAAAGAAAAAGAAGAAAACCGAATCAAGCCTTGGTTGACCCAGAAAGTAGTAGTTGTTGTTGGCCGTCCGAATTGAAATATCCACTGCCAAGACGAAGGCTTATCTGCGACATTCGTTTTCTTCTCCAACCATGAAAACGCAGAGAGAGAGAGTAGTTGAGAGCTAAAGAGGAAACCCTAGAGAGAATAAACTGTGGAGAGAGAGAGAGAGAGAGAGAGGAGAGGCTTCTGAAAAGGAAGGGAAAGAACTAAGAAGAATAGTGCTGATTTTGGATTTTGAATTTTGGAAAAGAGATTCCTCTCACGCCTTAATACGCACCGTTTACAAACTTTTCAAATTTCAGTCAATTTTCTTTCTAAAAGCTAGATTATTTTCTTTTAAAGTAACAGCTAAATTAGGAGTGATAAGTCATAAACAGCTAAATTATTTTTCTTTTAAAATAATTACTAAAAAGTTTAACCATTTTTTTTTATGGTGCAAAAAGCATATGGAGAATACATTGTAATTGAAGTTATGAAAATGATTTATTGAAAATGAGTCGATGTTTAGAGTTGAAATTATGTGTTTTTATAAAATAAATTATAATATTTTAAAAAATATATAAAAATTTAAATATATTAAGAAAAATATAGTAATATGAATCTTAGATTATTATTTTTGTATATGATAACAATAACTTTTCTGTAACAAAAAAGAAAGGAAAATTTTTTTTTGTTTAGAATCTATCTAGAACCTTCTATGAAAATAGAAAAGATTGGGTTCTATTTTGTAGGAATTTTACATGTCATTAACTTTATGGATTATGCATAGGGCCGGCAATTACAGAGAAAATGCATAGGTTTTATTTTTGAAAAGACATAGATAAAGCTCATTTTTCTAGGAATCCAAATGCATAAAGAAATGCAAAGAATTTCCGCATATAAAAAATTCACCTTTGGTGAGCAAAGACTTGTCGAGCTCGAGAAAGAAGCGATGGCGCGTCAGAGGCGATGGTGTGAGAAAGAAGCGAGTCGCCCTCGGAACGATCAAGCTCTAGGGAGAGAGAGAGGATCAAATTAAGAGGGAGAGAGAGAAAGCTGAGCCGCTAAGGGAGAAGGGGGAGAAACGAGAGAGTCTCTGGCTCTCTGCTTTCTTTTTCTGCTTTCCTTTTCATAAAACTAAAGGGCCGGCTAGAAATGGGAATGGAATGGATGACTCTATTTCTATTCTCTATGTATGTGACAAAGTGAGTCAGTGACAGTAGTAGTGAGTACAGGAAGAAAAAAAAATTTGTAGTTTCAAAATGATGAGTAATGTAATGTCAATTTTTTTTCATGGTCAATAAAAATTTGGAAAGTTGAAGTTCAAATTTGAAAAATGTAGTTTCAAATTGATGAGTAAGTTTTATTATTTTACATCCTAATTAATTTATATTTTTGTTAACTATAAAATTACCCTAATACCCTAATCCAATACATATACATAATTAGGTTTACTATTTTATATTATTAACTAGTTAAATATAACTATAATTCATTTACTATTTTATATTATTAACTAGTTAATTATAAGATTATTATTTTATATCAGAAGCAATATCTCCATAACTTCCGATTTATGTTGTCTCAGTAGTGAAAATTATTCAACAATTGTTTTCTGATCTTGTATCAAACACACAAATAGGCCTATACTTGTTATAAAAGAGCTTTAGAATAGTTTGAAAATTCTAACATAAACGTGTTAAATGTGTTAACCGTGTTAGCCCATTTCCGGCCCATTTATTTTCGTGTTAAACGTGTCGACCCAATTTCGGCCCAATTATTAAACGTGCGGTCCAAACCCATTTATTACGTGTCGTTCTCGTGTCGTGTCACCGTGTCGTGTTCGAAATTGCCAGCCCTAATCAAAACTTCCCCAACCTAGTGGGCCCTGCACAATTCCATCAACTTCGCGTCACTCAAAATCATACGGCCACGAACGGAAGCCACGTGCTCCTTCAAAAATCTGTCTCGACAAAATCGTCTTACGTAAAACGCTGCGTTCCGCTAAAATACGGCTCCTGCAACCACACTCCTCGTCCTCGACCTTCAAAACGGTGCGTTGCACTAAAATGCGCCTTCTGTGACAAATTTTCTCATCTTCACTCATTTTGGGGACCAAAAAAAAAAAAAAAAAAAAAAGTTTACAGAGAACGAGCTTTGAAGAAGAAGAAGAAGCTTCTCATGGCGAATTGGATCTCTTCCAAACTCAAAGCCGCAGAAAGTATTCTTCAGCAGGCAATTTCTCTCTTCCTTTTTTCTAATTTTTTTCATTTACTTATTCTTTAATTTCACTTTTCTTCTCGTGTTTGGTTCCTGAGAAAACACTGGAAAATGAGAGAAACTACTGAATTTTGACTTTTCCGTTTGGGAGAAACGCTTAGTCGAGTTAGTTCGGTCCAATAACAGTGGATCTGCAATGTGTTTTTTATTTTATTTTAAAGAAAAGAGAAATATTTTCTTAGAAATCTTGATGATAATAATTTGATATTTGTAATTTGTAATGCGGGGCTCAGATCGATCAGCAAGCGGCGGAGTCGCTTCGGAAGAGCGAGAAATCTTCGGTGGAGGGCTTGAATTTGGATAGCCCGACGAAAACCGGAGGCGCTGTGTCTCTGAAGGACCAATTGACAAAGAAAACTCAGGAAAACAATGACTCTAATGGGAAATTGCGTAGTGATCCAATTCTCAACGTTGTTACTAGTAATAATAAAAAGAATGAGAGTTCGAATTTGCCGAAAGAGGTTGTTGGCACTCCGATATCGTCTCCAAACCTAGAACAACGCTTACTGATAGTGATTGGACTGAACTCCTTGGTACCCCGAGTCAGCCGGCAGCTTCTGCTGCCACCCCAGGTCGCAGTAATGCGGCGGCTGCAGTTCGTGGTTTGAGAAAAAATGGGAGGCGGCAGGGTAGTGTGGCTTCCGCTTCATCGGTATTGGAGGTTAAGAGGAATCAGAAGAGTAGCAACGGTGTTTCAAAGTCGGTGGGGAAGACTGGTAATGTGGAAAGGAACAAGGTGAATGGAAAGGCGTTAGCCAGCAATGGGGATGAGTCTGGATTTTCGGATTCTTCTAGTAGATCTTCTAGCGTTAAGCTGCAGAGAGACGGGAAGTACTCGAAAGGGTGGGAATTGGGTAATGAGGAGGTAGGAGGAAGGCCCGTTACGAAAACTAAGGATAAGGGAAATGACGAAAAAGGTGGAGCTTTTGGTTCTGAAAATCTTGCTTTGAAAGCTTCTTTGCAGTCTGTGAATGATAGTTCTACCCCAGAAATGGCGTCGGTCTCAGGGAAAGTGGATGTAGCCTTTGAGACGAAGATGAAAATGGCCAATGGCAGTGATCGCTTAGGAAGTGCAGTGACAGGGAAGCGTGAGTTTAGTAATGTAGCTTCTAGAAGTTCTACCTCTGATGATTTAAAGAGAGGTTCTTCGATGAGCGGTGGGAGCTCTGATTCAGATTCGGATGCTGGTTCAAGTTCTGACTCTGAAATTGAACGGGAGAGGGAGGAAAGGAGACGGAAAGAGAAAAGATCCTGGCTGAAAAGGCTGCAGCTAAAGCTTTGGAGGCCATCAAGGAGAGGGAGAATATGGTTGCTAGATTGGAAGGTGAGAAGCAAAGCTTAGAGAAAATACTTGAAGAGGAGACCAAACAACAAGCACAAGAGGTAAAGAGCAGGTTTTATTGCCAAAATATTCTTAATTTCTTCTGTTGATGATCTTCGTTTGAATAATTTTACAAGAATAGAATAGGAATATCCAACTGTTATCACAACTATGAATCGTGAAATGTGAAATTAATTATTATTATATTTCAGTACTTTATCTTTGTTTCTATTACAGAAAACTGTGTTAGACACTTTGTGCATTCAACTCAAATTTTTAGCTGGCCTTATGAGGTTTGATGAGTTTAGAATTCTCATCTATCTCAAGGTTTCTTGAGTTTTTAAGGACCTATATTTTTTAGAATTCTTTCCACGAAGGCATTAAATTTTCGAGCCAATAACATTTTAGTTATGGAATCCATTCCTTAAAGCTAAATTTAGCAATATCTATTGATCAGAGTTTATTATTGTAGCTAATTGTTATAATAGCTAAAGTGTGGGGAATATAATGCTTGAATTAGAACTTATCCTAATCTCTGGGTAGTAAAATTTTATTGGCACATTTAATAAAAACACCTTATGATAGCGATAAGGAAGGGTCTATATTTGAGAAGTAAAGGATAAAAGTTGAATGACATTATAGTGTTTATCTTTGGCAACTCGAAATTCCTCCTAGAATATGTCCTGTAAAGCCTTTTCATGTCCTTGTGAGGTTTATTTTTATCAATTTGGTTACATACTTCTCCTATTCTCCTTTTTAATCATCATCAAAAACACTTTGAAGCAGTAATATAACTTTAAAAAATCCTTGCATATTGGAATCTTACTGCCGCATTTGGTTGTGTGAAAGTCAGTGTTTCTTAAAGAACAAAGTAGAATGGGTACATATTGGTTTCAATGCATGTGAAAATTTTAACTTTAATTGTCACGGAGTTGTTTTTGCGGAGATAATAGCGTTCTCCATTGGTCTCTGCTAAGTTTGTTCAAAGCTATTTAAACTCTTGGATTTACTGTATATGTCAATGTATCTTCTGTTCTTTAGGCTTCTAAGCTGCAAATAACTACGATGGAAACAATGGAAGCTGTTGAATTAGAGAAGCAAAAACATAATAACACAAGGATGGAAGTCCTAGCACGATTGGCTAAACTGGAGGTATTGGTACTTAATTTACTTTGCTGCTATGATTACTAAACATTGTAATCTTCTCTCTTCCCCTTCGTATTTTTTTGAATTTTTTTTTATTTGCTATATTTGGCAGTTGATACTTCACTTATGTTCTCGCATTACAGATGTTTTAGTTATTTTTATTTTGCTGTTGCTATAGGTGAAAAGTGGTGGCTGTTGATATGTCGCTGATGTTTAGACATAACATATCTTTTTTGTCCTCTTTTATTTATTAGTTTTCATATTTTTGCTCTGTAGCATCACAGATATTTGGTTAACTTTGTTATACTCTACTAATGTTTAGGCATCAGACATATTTTGGTTAACTTTGTTGTTAGTTGTTACTAAAGGTGAAAACTGGTTGCAGACCGCCAATGCTGATCTTGCAAGATCCCTTGCCACTGTGCAGTGGAATCTAGAACTAGAGGTATGATTAGATGCTTAATTAGATTGCTGTTCAGTCAAACGTGCCATATCCTGCTTGCAATTTTTATTGGGACAATTTTATTCATGTTGTTTGGTTACTTTTAATGTTCAACTTTATTGTATTATGTGGTAAAAAAATGTTGAAGGTGTCAAGTTGTTGAGTTGGTAAATCTCTTACCAGTGACTCCAAGTACTTGGGATCGGATCCCTCCTTCACCGAGGTTGGGGAGAATTTATTGCAACGAGAAATAAAGGATTACTCTCATGTTGTATATTCCACTGAAAAGAAATTGAGTAAAAAAATTGTTTCTTTGTATATAGATATATATTGCCTAACCTTCCAACCAAATTTTATTGCTAAATTATGTTAAAGCAGCTTCTCTTTTCATCACTCTACTAAATTGTTCTCTTGTTTAATGCTTTATATAAGTTTAAGGTGAAGAAACAGGATTTTTTTTTTTGGTCTATTGAACTCATCAAGCTTTTAGCATCCTGTCAAATTCTCGTAGAACATTTGGGTTTTATGGTTGCTT
The DNA here is from genome assembly GCA_009761775.1 of Ficus carica. Classification (NCBI taxonomy): domain Eukaryota; kingdom Viridiplantae; phylum Streptophyta; class Magnoliopsida; order Rosales; family Moraceae; genus Ficus; species Ficus carica. Next base: position 14,848,747 of record CM019744.1, on the reverse strand, counting down.
CAATTTCACATGTCCACCTTTACTCCAAGACAAGTGCACGTGAAAGGTTTTTACTTATATATCACAAAGATGTATAAGTTCTAGTGGTTGGATAACAAATGTAAATGACGATTCTGGATTCTCTATTTCTTTCTTGGTTCTTATTATAACTAATTGCTATTTCATAATAATAAGTAAAGACGCCGAATCTATAAATTTTTGCAAAAACGACCCCCTAAATTGAAAATATTTCACTAGGTCAACCGAGTGGCAGAACTGCGACGGCAAATTGAGTTGAAGGAAGTGAAACATGAAGGTACTCTCTTAAATAACAAAATGATGTAGATCCATAAGCAAGGTTTTTTTATTTTTTTTATTTATTTTATTTTAGTTTAATATATTGGAAAGTTGTTGAAATGATGAGTATCATGACAATTTGCTAGCATTTTCTCCTAATTTGAAATAGAGAAGAAGCAGGGAAATGGTGGGAATATGGGTTTTGGAGCAGAAGTTGTAGATTTTGAAGTTGCTCAGAACTCTTTTTTGTGTTACTTGTTTTGGTTCAATTTGTTGTTGTGCGTACTATGTTCCATGTGTTTGTAAATTGTTTCGTGATTTTGCACCCTATATGTATATATATAGTATATATAGTTCATTTATTCCTTCTGCAAAACGATATCCTTGTATTCTGAATTTTTTTCCGCTTATTTATGTCTAATTGGAAACTAAGTACGAGCACAGATAAATTTACAAATATATTTTAGTTTCTTTCCACGCATAACATGTTCAATGGAAGGTTTATTGTTATTAATTGTTTCCTCGAACTGTGCTGTTGAAACTTTCATATGGTTTGACAAATTCTTATCTCCTTGTAGAACTCCGAAGGAGAATTTCTAATATTCATCAGACTGGAACATCTATTAAAAAAGTAAGTCATATTATGCTTGTGAAAACTAAGGTTGAAAGCGTGCCTACTTGAAACTGCAAGTGTTTTTTTTTTTTTTTTTTTTTTGTTTTTTTTTTTTTTTTGTTTTTTCATTGTCAATCTTTTTGTGCTGACTTGTTTCTAATCATTTACTGATACCCTGAAGTTTGCAAATGTTGCAGTTAACAGCTTTAAAAGGAGTGGAAATTGAAAGAGAGATACTCGAGGCAGAGTACTCTCTTGTAACTGATAAGATTGAAAAATTGCAAGAAAAGGTTAGTGTTTCTATTTTAAGGGCTTTGTTTGATTGCATTTTGTTATATGTAATTTCAATTTTAAGCTACGATTTTCGTATTTTGCAAAAACTATGGTTCTTTTTGGTGCTGAAACATTATGATGCTGTGTCAAATGCTTACCTCCTTATCTGTCATTGTCTGGGAACACTCTTTCCCCAGTTCTCTGTGTGAGTTTATGTTTGTCTGCTTTTGTATCTAGTTTGATAGACTTTACATTGCACGTTCTTGATACAGGAGATGTAAGGTACAAACATTTGGGACAGCATGTTCAAAATTCCTACTACTAAGGTGTTTGTAATGGCCTGTTTTGTTCTTGATGCTTAGCTGCATTTTTCCCCTCACAGCCACAACCGAGTGCCTATTTCATGTCCAGTAAAAGAGTCTTATTTAAGTCAAATTGGTGTTTCATAGATATATAGATTTTGATTAGGTGCTGCCTTATATGTACCCTCTAAGAATTGTATGATCTAGGCTAGTCTCAGATACAGCCTACGTTTGACTATTTGGTGACTTGTGGTTTAGCAAAGTAGAGCTTAGGGCTTCAAAGAACGAACTCCAAAGCTCTAAATTCTTGGTGTCATTTAAGTGAAAGTCGATGAGAAGTGAGCAATATGATGTATTAGTTGCAGCATTTTTCTGCACAAGCTCCTTTTGATGGTTTTAGGCTCACGCAAGCTTGCCTTTACTATTAGTGGTCTAGGAGAGAAGTGGTTGTTTATGGATATGTACTCTTAGCCTTTCTATTTATAGTTCTTATTGAAATATCTATGTGATATATTTCTTTTATGCTACTATTTTAGCTAATCTTTATGGCTAAGTTTCATTATTCGATGTGGAATTGTGTGGTTAGCGTTTTTGTTCTATGAAAGAATTAAATTAGCTTCCTTATGGGCATCTAAGTATGAAGCTTGTAGAGACTTTTTCTCCCGTCTTTGATTGTTCTCCGGTAGATGGATCTATGGGTCATTAACTTGTATGGTTCTCTGCTTGTATGTATCATATTTGAGGATATCTAATTGTCAGAATTCTAATGTATTGGTTTCTTCAATAAAAGCTCTCTAAGAAAAATAAAATAAATAAATAACTTTAATTATTTAAAGAAGCATTTTCAAAGAATTGTTCTGTTTCAGGCAAAGAAGCTGGAAGAAAGCGTTGAAATGACTAGGAAAGGAATGGAGGAACCTACAGAAGTAGAGGTTGAGCTAAAGCGCAGGCTTGACCAAATGACTGACCATTTAATTCAGAAACAAGCCCAGGTTTGTCACTTAAATAATCTTTTCTTAGTTCAATTCATGCATATGCGTATTAGGTTCGTTTCAATGGACGCAACCATATGATATATCTGTTTCACTGTTTTATTTTATATCTACTGGAAAGAGAAGAAAAATTACAATGATACTTAAATGTTGACAGAGACACTAGCTGAATCACAAGGAACCATCTTTTTTTCTCTTAAAGAATTTTTTTTTTTAACTAGAGTAAGCATATGCGAACTTTTTACAGTTAAGATGCTGTTATTTTTTGGAGATAAAACACACAAGTAGGTTGGAGATAAAACACATAAGTAGGTTGGGGATAGCCTTGTTACCTACTATTTTGAAGTCATGTGTACGTATGCAACCCAATTTATACCCGGCAAAAAAAACTCTCATAGATTTGCATCTTTTAGCTTTAGCATCTACAAGATTATTTTTCTGCTACTTGAAGTTTGGTGTTTGTAGCTCTGTTAGCTTTTGGATTAAATTCTTGATGCGTTTAATTTTATGCGAACCTATTGTGCAAGTCTTTTCTATGCTTTTGTAGTGTTAGAAACTGATTTTAGTCACAAAGTCGTTGCATGTTAAGACCCGACGCTTTAGTAATTTATTTTACACTACACAGTTTATCATTTGGAGATTGTTTAGGAATATAATGAATAATACTTTCTCTCAAGTCTTGACCCTGTTATGCAGCTATCATTAATTTTGTGTTGTCACTATTTGTAAAATATTTGCTTGCATTTTGGCAACCAGGTCGAGGCTCTCTCCTCAGAGAAGGCAACTATTCTGTTCAGTATCGAGGTATATTTTGCACTTGTCTTATCATAAATCTAATGACAATTAAAAGAAACTTAAGTGTAGAATGATTTGCGCTGACACATTCATGCATATCCTGCAGGCAGTTTCAAAGATGCTCGATGAAAACAGATCGATGGCAGAATTATCCGGCACATCATCTTGGGACTTGGAATCAGGAGCATGGGAGCTCTCCGATTCAAAGTTGAAGCCTCTAATTGAAGAGAAAATCCGTTCAAGCAGGAAGCATCTGTACTCACTGCTTCAACAGTTTGATGCCGTATTCTTGGCTGGGGCGGTGTTTCTGAGGAGGAATCCGACAGCAAAACTATGGTCTTTGGTTTACCTTGTGTGCCTTCACTTTTGGGTTATCTATATTCTCATGTCACACTCTCAACCATCAAATGAGTCCATATCTGGTGCCGTTTTTTCACTGGATAATATCAACAATACTTCAGGTGTATAACGTGGGACTTTTATTTTTTTTATTGCCCCCCACCCTACCATAATGTTTATTTCATTTGCCTGGGCTTTTGGGAGGTCTTGATTGCCTGGCGTGTTATTTGTGCAGTTTATTTTTCATGCACAATGCCAATAGAGGGATGTACATGTACTTGAAATGTGTATCAATGAAAAATATGTATACATAAAACTAGCATCATTAGTCACGACTCAAAATTTTACGAGATCTATAAATGTGAAATTACTTTTTAGAAACCTCGCATCAAACATTTTTTTGGAGGTATTTATTTTTGAAATTTACATGACACATTTGTCGGAAAAATAAAAGCCACGTGTCATTTCCTTAAATTTTTAGTTCAATCTTGATTTCTTGTATTGACAGTTTGACACATGATAATTCCGATAACGAAACTGACAGAAGGGTAAAATTTGCTAATGTTTGATTGTTCGGGGGCATTTTGTGACAATGTCAAACATTTATGGGGCAAAAGATTTGTCCTCAAATTTTCTTTCACCACATTAACAGATGGGAAAATTTTGCTAACATTTCAATACTTAGGGAATGGATGTTACAAATTAAAGTCCAGACGAATTTTGTGATAAGGTCTAAAGTTGGAGAAGCACATGTGAAATTTGTCCTTTTGACTTTGGTGCTTTTAATTATCATTATACTGGCTTTTTCTTGCACTGGCACTTCCAAAACTGACACTTTGCTAAGAATCTTGATTGGGAACGTAAAGAAGAATCCAAAATCGACTCGACTTAACTCAATGAATCAATTATATGAAATCCAATGTTCATAATCTCATTCAACTATACTTTGATGAAGAAAAACAGAAAACCAATTTAAAAGAGAAGAGAACAACCGGTAATACCAAATGCCAAGTCTAAACAATGAACCGTTATGATACACTAATTCGTCTTCGATCTGTCGCCTTCTCCGGGGCTGCTTCTATACCTTGCACAAATGATAAATTTCCTTAAATGGAAGGTAAATTATTGTAACAAAAACAACTAAAAGAAACACACACAAATGCCACATCTTTTATGATGTTAGCTGATGCATGGATAGCTTTGAACCTAGATAGGATATTTCTATGTGGTTCCAAATATTCATTTCCGATTTTTAAACCAGACTTGACAGGACATTTAACTAATGCAACAAAATTCCGAAACCACACATTCGGATTAGAATATCGGGTTTTACCTTTGCTTCCACTGTTTCTTTCGGGTTATGTGGGAGGAAAGTAGATCAGATGAAACAGGGTAATTTGATGAAAAGAAAGCAGATGAAAGAAAACATGTGACTATTTAGGAAGCATTTGAAGTTTATTCCATGCCACCAACAATGAACAGAGGACCTTTTATGTGTTTTAGTTTTAACATAATTCTCAATTTTCTTTTCCGATTACTAATTGCTAGTAAAAAAAATGATTTTTCTTTTTGTCTTGCCAAGAAATCCAGTAAACCAAAGTATGAGCCTGAAATCCATGGAGACAGTGAAGAGAAAGGTAAAATAAAAAAGTGCTAAATGTATGTAAACTTCTTCGCGTAAAAGTGAAAGAGTCAGCATCAAAAGTTGCAAGCATAGCTAGAGTCTGCAACGAATTAATAATTTTAAGAGACTTGTAAACTCACCAGTATGGCCCTTCTTCAGGAAAACTGCGACTGTAAAGAGGAAGCTCAAAGAGGAAAAATTTTTTGAACCACAAAGGCAAGTTCCCATACACTATTGGGGGCAACGGAATTAGAGGGCTGAAAAAAAAAAAAAATATATATATATATATATATGTTAGATTCTGTTTCGTTCCTTCACATTTAAAAAGAAAACGCATTACATAGGAAAAGGTAAACTTAACCTTGTAGTTCTCTTATACAGCCTGTATTCAGCCACATTTCCGTATTTCTTATCTGTGGATTCCTGTTTCCATGTTTGCAGTATTGAGCACAACACATGAATAACAAGCTGATTTATTAAACTAAAATCGCTTTATCTATCAAGACCAATAAGTACAAAAAATTACTCTAGAGAAGAGAAAATATAACTTGATCAAAATTTATCGGACTGGTCACTTGAGCACAATCACTTCTCACACGCACACTACACTAAATTATTTGCCTTCTTTGGCTTGATGCAAACTGATGGAGGAGAAGGCTACTTATAACCTAGCATGTGCTTGCTCACCAAGTTTCGATAGGACACGGTCTCATCCAAAATGCTGCCTAACACTTGCTCTTCAACGGGTGTGTTAGAAGATGTTATATGCTAGGATCCTAAGGGAACATTCTGCACGTGAGAGGGAAGCATAATTTTTGTGACATTTTATTTGCGCCTTATTCTTTTTCTTGGGTCGGTGTCGATTTCAATTTTTAACACTCACCCAACACCGGCTTCTATTTTTTTCTGACACAACATGTTGAGCCGGCTTTGAAACTTCTCGATCTTGCAGGTGCTCAAACACCAATGGTCGGTGTTGAATTCATCACCAACCCGAGAATAAGGCCCAAAACAAACTAGGCTCAAAGATATACTCTCACGTATTTAGAATATCCTCTGGATGCTAGCCTCTTTCAACCTATACGTAATACCTGATTGAGTGCAAGTGTCATCTACCTCTTTGGATGGAAGCGTGTTCAGAGCAAACTTGGTGGCCTATAAACAGAACCATCCCACGTCTTTTACATCAAGCCGAGAGAAGCAAGAAGAAAAATGTAAAGTATGTGCAGTGCGAGTTCTAAAGCAATTCTAAGGAATTGGAAAGTGTGTTTTTCTTTTGCCTTGTGGTCAGGATTGCTTTGATAGTTTTAATTTTCCTAGTGTGCTCGGAGCTAGTTTTTTTAACTAGTTCTTTTTACATTCTCTTACAGAGAATCTTGTCTCTTGTAATACTGGTTTTGTGTAAAGGCGATGTATCAAGTAGAAGTTGTTTTCTTTTGTCCAAGTGTTTTGTTCAACATGCAGCAAATGATGAGTGAGATTCATAGTAAAGTAAAGTTCACAACAAAATCAGAAGGAGAAGCAAACCTCCAGCAACGGCATGCCACTGATGAAAAGAAGCAACAATGTGAGAAAGACAGGACCAAAAATCACAAGCCATTCCGCACCATCCAGTACAGGCGTTGAAGCCACAAAAATCCCCCACCAAAGGAAAATCTAAGCAGAAACATTTAAATAGATTTCAATTATCATGAGAGACATAAATAGAAGATAATTGCTATAGAAGTTGGGTGTCTAAATGATGGGGATTTGAATATTATAATTAAATTATATTCAATTAGGATTTATGCTATTTTGGTAAATGGATAATGAATGGATATTGAGGTTTCAGATGTCTTACTTCTCACCTTTCAAAAAAAAAAAAAGATTTCTCCCTGCTCGAGTTCTTGTTCTCTTTCTAGAATCCTCTCTTACCTATCATTATGTCTATCTAAGATATATGATTCTATTTCTCTGTGCTGATTCTCTATATAATTGTGATGTTCACTAAGAAAAAGTCGACTACTTGATACGACGCATAGTGGCAATCACCACTATGCTAGAGATAAAGGCACCTTTTTCCAATATAACTTCAACCTTGAACTTAACCAAAAACAAGTAACCATTAAGAACCAAATCATAAATCACAAATGCAAAAATATCTTTGTCCCAATGGTAATTCACCAAGTTTTATTAGACTATTCCCAAATAACAATCGAAGCAACTATAATTAAGGACTACTAACCTCGCCAAAATAATTTGGATGACGAGTGTACTTCCACAATCCTACATTGCACCACTTCCCTCTATTTTCTGGAGAGTTTTTGAATGACAATTTTTGCTGGTCTGCAATAGCCTCGATTGAAAAACCAATTGCCCAAATGATCCACCCAATTACGTCTGCAGCACTTAAGGATGGATTCCTGTCGCTAGCATTAACCACCGTCACAGGTAAACTCACAGTCCACACCCAGACGGCCTGTAAACAGCCAGATGGGTTAGTCCCCTATTAATTTACAATGATTATATTCAATCAGAAATAAAAAACAGAGGAAGCTGGAAACCTGAAATATCCAGAAAACTGCCAATCTCGCCAAGTTGCCACGCATTTCATCGAAACGTCTATCCTCCCCCCACTGTAAAATCCTGGTAAAAGCATTGAAAATAATGCAATCATCAATGACCGGTTCTCTTTTTTTTTTTTTTTTTTTCAATCATGATATTGTTAATTTCCGAAAGAGTAAAAGTTGTATCACGAAATGGACAACCACATAACGGATAGAAAAGCCACATCATAGGTGTGCATCATCAAGGCATCAACAGATTTGTTGTTATATGGAACATCTCAAGTTTGGTAGATGGAATACTATAGATAACTTAGGACTTCAATGAGTGATAAGACCTGAGGCTTCATACGACAAAGCTATACTAAGTGCAAAGGTTATGAGACATAAAAGGGTAAAAGCATACATTTTGTATATAACAGACTTCTTCTGAACAATCGAAACCTAATAGTACATAAAAAAATGCTGTGGAGTTGTTCGGATAAAAAGCTGTTTTTCAACATCAGTGATTCCTTTTAAAAACAAATTCAATTCAATCAGACAGTTTCAATAGAAAAGGTAAACGAAAAAAGAGAGAAATAAGTGTATCCACTTTACCTTCGCAATAGAAACAGTCCAAGGCGAAGTCCCCATGTTACAACCAGCGAACTTAAAACAACCTGAATGAAAGAGTCGAGAATTAGTAAGTAGGAAGGGATAGGTTCAAAATCAAACCATTCCAATCGATTGCACAAAAGCTAAAAGTCATTTTGTAAGTCCTCAGGTTGGAAAACTCGGGTTGGCTTGGTCATCCATTATAGTCCAATTATCACAAGGAAAACAGTAGCACTAAAATTTAAAAGATTATATTTAATTTAGCAATATCTGCTCAGAAAAATATTTAAACATAGAAGACTACGCATAGTACTAGCAGGTGCATCGAAGATGCAGTATCGATTAGCCCAAGAGGCCACAATTCTGTGATCAAACATATTAATGACGAGAAATGCATTTCGGCCTCGGTTTCTTAGTGCTAATGCAAAATTGAACAATAAGGAATTTAAGGAGACTTGGTAAGATCACTAATTGGCAATATCCCAATAATTCCTTCAAAGGTAAAGGAGAAACATATATATATATATGTATGTATGTATGAACTTGATATTTAAAATATTTCTCATAAATAGACCAAAAAAAAAAAAAAAAACTTGCTTGCTCAATAATAAGAGATATCAATACCTGTCTAAAATGCCATGAACCCTTCACTACCAATGTCAAATGGCAAGAATAACAAAGTTGGTGCTTCCTAGGAAGAAGAAGATAAACAACAAAAATAACTACATCATAATAATGAAAAAAAAAAATCAAATTCTAGAATATCTAACCAATTTCTGAGCAAAAAAAACATTCCACTTAAGAAGTTCTTTCCTCATCTTCCCACCCCCCACCCCCCACACACACACACCTCATTTTGGGTTCTTTTCAGTTGTTACCCTTGTTCACAACAAATTATCCTAACGAATTTCTTCCTTTTACACTTCTTCTGTTACCCATAGTTTGATTCAAGGGGAAAAAAAACAAAAAAAAAATCCAAATGAAAGTCTGAGAAGAAGAGGAAAGAAGAATACCGGCGAAGTCAGTGACTTTGTCGATCTTCAGAAGAGCAGTGATTATGAAGAACAATAACTGATATCCCACCTTCAAACACAAAAAACAAACACAACCCAAATCACAAAATTACCCAACAAACATATTATACACACACACACACACACACACACACACACACACACACACACACATATAGAGAGAGAGAGTTAAAAGAGAGAAAGTACTGTGACAATGGCGGTAAGGCCCAAGAAATGTGAGTCGATAACAGTCCCCATGAGGAGGCTGAAATTCTCTTCAGCTAATTAACAGGAAGTTCTGTTCATTGGGTTGATTTGTCTATACATAAAGATTTGTATAGATAACAGAACAAGTTTTTGTTAATTTATTTTTTATTAAAAAGAGTGTGTGGTTAGAATTACAGCACACCATGCAATATGTATTCTCACTCACGTCTCTCCTGACTTTTTCGTTGCAATTGCCCTTTTTCTTTTTCTTTTTTTTTTCCCCCACATTCTTCTTCGGTGTAGATAACATCGACTTCCTTCTTGTTTGGACCACTTTGTCGTGTCGTGTATCGATTTGTTAACAACCCTTTTTTTTTTTTTGGTTAACTTTCAATTTTTGTGCACTATTTTTTAAAAAAACATTTCTCTCACTTTTTAATTTTTTTTCTTTTCACTCTTCTTTCTGTGCTCTGGATTTTGATTTGCCAATTAGTTTTCTTCAAATTAGCTTCAATTTTTATTGTCTCCTTAACTGCCGCCGGCTCAATCTAATACATGGCTTTAGGTAGAATGAAGGTTTTTTCTTTTTTTTAATTAACCTTTTTTTTTTTTTTTTTTTGGATTTTCATTTTTATGTAGTTGAAATATTTTTATTAAGGAAGTATAATATTATTAAAGAAACATACGGAGGACGTGAATTAAGGGTGTTCATCAAATGGGATACGTCTTATTTTATTCATATAATATTCGATCCAACTTCTCTTTAATTCAATTCGTTAATTGTATAACATTCAATCAATACAATTTACTTAAGATCGATTTGCAAAGGATTAGATTAAACAGTTGCACTTTGGCCTTTCTATTGGACTTTGTGTTTTTTTCTTCCTTTTTTTTTTTTTTTTTTTTTCTTATTTTCTTGTTTGGCCTATCTGTAATAGATAATTTATTAGGTTTTTTTTTTTAACATACATCACATATTAGTTAAACTCTAAATTTTAAACAAAACAAGCAAGAAATATAATACATGCAAGCTGTAGGGAATTAGAAAATGAGAAAAAGTGTTTTTTTTTTTTTGTATTGTATTGTATTGTTAATGTCATAATATGTATGCTTTTAAGTTTTTATTGTGAAGATGTATGAAAAAAAAAACTAAATTTTAGACCAACTATATAAATCATACATATTATTTATAAATTTTTTTACATATAATATATGTAAAGGTTGGATTTGATTAGTTGGGTGTTTTAATGATAAAAAGTACATCATGGATTTGATTAGTTGGGTGTTTTAATGATAAAAAGTACATCCAATCCAACTTAGGTTAGTTTTAAAGAATTAATATTCAATCTTATCTAATAAAGGTCGGTCATCTGTATAAAAAAAAAAGATTGGATTTGATTGAATTGAATTGATTAGTTTGATCGATTGATTGGATTCGATAACCACGTCGACTTGAGGAATATATAAATTGCATATGTGCATTTGGGTTTTATCGCATGAGACAAGTAGGATCATTTTATGCTTTCCAAACAAAGAAAGAAATATGTTTTTTTTTTTTTTTTTAACGATATAAATCGTCTATGAGATTTTACCAAATACTCTTTTAAAATAAATATATGAATATCAAATGATGATTAAACAATTTTATAATTTTTAATTATAATAGCATCTTGACTAGATCGACACTCTTGTATTAACCTCGTCATTTCTCATCTCATATAATATCATTACTAGAAAAAAAAAAAAAAATACAATGATGTCTGCGAAAGAAAAAGAGGGAAAAAAGAGATGGTGACCAGTCCAGAGATATTCATGAGGCACTCGTGTAATTTAACCTAATAATATAGATGGTTAAAACTTGGCAGAGTTGCGTACTGTTTGGTTTCCTTAATGACGTCGTATTCAAAATTGCACATTACATATAACTATGTCTTGCATAGGAATATCACTTGGACTAAATGCTGTTTGGTTTGTTTGTTTGTTTTTTTTTTTTTTTTTTTGGCCCTTTTTCTTATCCTAATTTAAAAAAGTAAAGTGCTTTTCACATGATTCTCCAATGCATTATTTGATGCAACATGAAAAAAAAAAAAAATAGCAGTTTACTTTTCCCTTTTCTGATATGCAACCATGATTTCCATGGCAAAAAAAGACAAAAATTAACAAAACACTTATTTATTTTTGAGGTAAAATTTGGAAAAAACTAGTGAAGAATCAAGCTGGTGCAATGGAGACTTTATCAACCTCCAAAATGTACTCAAGGGTGGCAAGAGGAGGAATTTGAAGTCCAGAACCTAAATCAGCACCGTTCTGTCCAAATCCCAAGTTTGGAGGGACTATTACTCTCCTTTTACCCCCAGCCTTCATGGACTTGAGAATGTACTCTATCCCTTCACAAACTCCCTTGCTGTAAGGCCTTGACCCCATTACCAGTGCCAATGGCTTCTTTTCCTCCTCAAATGTGTCCACAAACACTTCCCCACTGCCTTCCACTTTTCCCTTCAGATCAATCACCACCAAGTCTCCTGGCCTCGGAGTAGCCCCGCCTCCCACTCTTAACTCGTAGTATCTGAATCATTCAAAACTTCACTTTTAAAACATTGAAATTGAGAAATGTTGTAGACCTCTAACCCTGATGGTCATGTGTGCCGAAAGGGAATTATGGACAGGTCGGGCTAGCCCACGTATTTATTTGGAAACTTACTATTTTTGTATGGAACTTTCAGACAATTAGATAAAAAAAAAAAGTGTCTATTGGACCTAACCATGGGCCTAGAACCTCGGTCTGGTCCAGCCCGACCCGGATGTCTATATGGGTCCATCGGCTAGTTTTGATCATATTTATAGCTCTAATTGAACCAAGAGAGTGAACAAGCTGGGATAAAGCAAGCAATGATAAGCTGTGCAATACTATAAATCACCCAAGGAATGCTACAAGTGATGCTCCATAAGTATGACAAAATGGGATAATGCAAGTAAGGGTAAGTCATACAATTCTATGTAACGCCACCCGAGGAATGCTATAAGTGATAGTTCATAAGTAATGACACCATCTCTCATGGTATAAGTAAAAATCAAGAGCAAAAGTGCGCGGGCTTAGGCCTAAAGTGAATATTGTCACACCATGTTGAGGTGTGGGTCATTTACATATGATACCAAAACTATAGTCCAGCCAGAAATATGGCCAACAAAGACATGGAACATGAAAAAGGGATGATTGTGACAATCACATTCCCTTGAGCCAAACCCATCTCAACCAAGAGAGTGACAAAGATGGGGTAATGCAAGAAAAGATAAGTTGTACAATCCCACGTCACCGTAAGTGTGTAAAATTTAACACTTTTGGGAGTAGACAAAACAGAAAAAGGGGAAAAGGATTAAAGTAAAAATTCAAAAAAATATTTATTTTTGACAGAACATATCCAATGGTTCATTTTTACATGCAAAACAAAAGGCTAAGATTGATTCTTAAAAGAAAGAAAAATAATAGGGACACTAACTCTAATTTCAATTTTTAGTGTCAATCTATGTGTCATATGAGTTGTCATTTTTTTTTTTGGTAAATTTTTAAGATGAAAAGATGACAACTAACTACCACATGATATTTAGAAATATTTTATGTGTCATATGAGTTGTCATTTTTTTATTGATAAATTTTTAAGTTAAAATATTTTACGAAAAGATAACAACTAACTATCACATGATATTTGGGAGCATTCTATTGGTCAAGAAGGCAAGCCATGAATTATGTATTCTTAAGAGAGATTTAATAGCTGATATGAAAGGATGAGATTCGTTAGAGATGAATAGCTGATATTGATTTGCGCTTCTTGATTCATGGTTGAGTGAGCTTCATTTAGAGAAAATAGATAAAAGACAAATTTTATTACTCCTCGGATTTTAACTCTGGACTCAATACATTAAACACTTAAAGCTAGCAAAATTTAGGTAATATTTCTTCTCTAGTTCTCCATTTCCTGCCCTTCTTTCCTTGAAATCTTTCACCCATCATCAAAGGTAACCTTGACGATTTGATAAACGAAATATGAGAAAGAAGGGAAGAGAACTAGAGATAAAAGGGTGTGTTGGAGAATGTCAGTGAGTTACGAGAGAATTGTGTGATTTTCTCTTTATTTTTTAATCTATATACATTCCTCTAAATTAATCTTGACCGTTGGATCGAGAAGCACAAGTTGTGAACTCTTAATATTTAATAACTCTCATCCATTCATATTATTAATTACATATAATTTTGAGTCATTAGATCTCTTAAAGAAGACCATTATCAGTAGCTTCTATTTTAACTAATACAATGCTTCTAAATAGTATGACATCATTTTTACTAAAAATCAATTTTAGCCTTCCATTTCCCATATAAATATAAATTATTTGTATGTTTTATCAAAAGCAACAGGTTTTCAACATTCCACTTTAATCATCCTTCATATATTTTTCTTTTGTATACTACTAAAAGTTCTAAAACTTTGAATATTTGCCCTTTTCTGAACACTTTTAAAATGACCATTAAGGTCAAACTTTCATAACATAAAAAAAAAAAAAAGAAAAAAAAAATCATATTTCCTTATTCTGTTCAAACAATATTACGATTTTCATTCCACAATCCTAATCAAATCTTCTATCCTAACTTGTTTTAAATCATTCAATGTAATGACACGAAAACTATACAAGTTTTTAAATTATTTTTGTGCATCATCATTCTTCTTTGAAGATATCAATTTATCTTTCTTACACTTTATTAAGCAATGTAAGAAAATTATGCTTAAATAAACACATGATTAAAAGTAGATATAAATTCTATTATGCAGCTAATTACAAAACAAATCTTATAACTACAGATTAGTTTGTGGCCAATGAAGACGTCAGGGCCGTAAAGGGAGTGATTTTTGACGGTCCTTAATTAGTCTTCGAGCTATATCTACTCGAACCATGACAAGATGAGACAAGACAAAAAGATAATATATGTTTAGTCTTACATCGTTTGAGAAAGATTAAAAGTAATTTTTCATAAGTAAGAACGCTATCTTACGATGATACGAGACCTTTAGGAAAAGTCTAAGGGCAAATTCATGTGGAGCTAGACTCAAAGCAGACAATATCAAATTAAACGGAGTTTGTGTTGCCACTTAATTGAACAGCACTAGTTATTAAAACCGTCATAATATATATTTTGGTACTTCTAGAGAATCAAGTTTTGAGCAGGTATGTGAAATGTACCTTATGCCATTAGGCAACATGACCTCTTCTTCCTTCTCAACATTTCTGTCAAACACAATATCTGATAATTAGGAGTATTATAAGACTGATATGCCAAAGCTTATATCAAGAAAAACAATATTATTTCAAGCATCAAATTAAGCCCAAATAAAAGAATAAATTAAATAAATAAAATAAAAGCAAAAATACCCATATTGCATATTGTTTTTAAAAGGCATTTAGTTACCCGACTAGTTAATTAGACAATAAAAATAGAAACCCAAGAAAACATCTGTGTTCAAAGACTAAAACCTTGTGTTAGCTTCTTGTTGAGAAACTTCAAAACGAGTCTTTATCTGTTCAGATATCACACCAAATGCAAGAAAACCAACCCAAGCAAGGCCAGCTCCGAGCCCGAACCGCCTGGTTAAGGTTGTGGCTATCCAATCTGTAGACTCAACTTTAGTGGCCGAACTTGCAGGCTTGAGAGAAACAGGCTTTTGTTGTTGCACTTTAGCTGAAACTGGTGTTGGCTGTTCGGAGGAAGTTGCACTTAGAGGCTGCACTGGCGGCGGAGTTTGCGGTTGCAAAGGCGGGTTCTGCGGAGGAGGAGGAGGTGGTGTTTGTGATGAGGAAGATAAGTGGTGAGTTCTAGTCAAGGGGTGTGAGAGAAATGGTGGAGAACCAAAGAAAGAAGCCATGTTTGATGTTGGGATAGAGATAATAGAGCTTGGTTAAGAAAGTATCAAAAGAAAAAGAGAAAATAAAGTGCACTTTCTTAAGTGTGGATTGGTCCTACCTTATCCTAGCATGAGATTGGGAGTTTGAAATGTTGGGTTGTCCTTTCTTCAGATTTTTCTCACTTCCTTCTTAGAACTCGTAGCAATTGAAATTGGAGCTCTCTTTCCCACACTACGTCCAACAATCATTGATTTTGCTGTGCTAATGGAACGTTTACATGAATTTGAGTGGTACTAACGAATCAATTTAATATTAATGTTTGAGTACTAACTCACATGACGGTGAATTATCAACATTTCACTGCTAGAGATCATGTTTTATTTTTAGGATTATTTTATCTATGCTCCAAAAGAACTTCAAGGTCACACTTACTTTGTCCCTTGAACTTTTTACTTCACTTTACCTCTTTTATTAGAATTTTAGTTAAAAAAAGAAAAATAGGAGAATTATTCTTAATAAGCCTATTTTGTTAGAATTTCTTCAAAAACAAACAAAAAATGACTATATGACTACATTTTAACTCTTTTTTTTTTGTCCATTTTAGAAATTCTAATAAAATTAAAGTGAGATTAAATTCAAATTTAAGCAACAAGTGAGAGTTTTTAAAATCCAAGAGGCAAAATGGGAATGACCATAAAATTCAAAGGACATAGATGAAAATAATCCTTAATTTTAAGACTTATAATTAAAAGAAAGACAACTCACATGCTGCGAAAGTTAGTACTGTGACTAGTATTTTTTTTGTTAAAACCTTGCTGCGTGCCCCCTTATGGGGTTTGTCCCCTGTTAGTGCCTACAAGTGAACCATTTTCTTAAGTGCTTCATGTAAAGGCCGTATAGGGCAGTAAAATGTTGGGTCAAATTTAGCAATGAGATCCTTACAACAATAGGATCCAATATTCTCAAAGCTTTTTATGATAAGACATCTTCGTAAATAGTTTGTAATCACTTCAAAATGAAGGAACAAAAACAAAAACAAAAACTAAACGAAAATGATAAAAATCCAACCGTTTAAAACCCCATCGGCCAATCCTCGGTTCTTCCTACGAGCAATTTCCGGGCAGAAAAATGTTTATTAAATTATTGTGTCCTCTTTGTCATTCATTCCGAGAACTTGGCAACACTACATGGACAGAAAAAAATTCTAACATTGATAACAACAATTTCAATTGATTTTTTTTTTTTTTTTGGTTCTTTTTTCCCTTCATTTTTCTTTATGTTTACAAAACCAAGCACAACCTTGAGAATGGCTGCCCTGCTAAAAAAAAAAAGGAGAGAAAAAAAAAAAAAAAAAAAAAAAAAAAGGAAATCAAGAAAAAAGAATCACAACCTCAGATTTGAGTATGTGTCATCTCATGATCTTCAATCGTTGTCTTTCTCATACTTGTTCTGAACAATCTACAAATTGACTACATGGTTTGGCTGGAACGAAACCACATTCAGTCGGATTGAAAAATGTTGCTCTTCTAGTCTGCAGCTTCTTCTGCAACTCTTGATCGCTGAACTCTCTCACGGCCACTGCTGGGTCTCGGAACTTGGGAGTTACTTATCGGCCTCTGTAACGGCTTCAGAGCAGCCATGATCTCGGCAAATGTCGGTCTCAGTTTTGGATCTCTACAATGTAAATTAGATCAACTGTAAGGTGCTCTGCCTATTCAATTAACAAAAAAATGCATATACGAGTATGATTGACATGGTGGAATATCCATAAGAAACACAAAAATGCAAATTCTTTATTTTAATAAGCAAAAAAGAAGGGGGTGAAAAAAAGGGGAAGCCCTTAAAAATATATATTATAGAAGATCTGAAATGAAGAAAATAAAAGCAACCCAACAAAACTAAACAAAACAACAAAAAATCAAATGAAAAGGAACCGCAAAAAGGAGCGGACATTAAGAAAACAAGATTAGCTTCTCAATTTATAAGAATTTTTCTTAGGATATTTATTCAATTTTTACTCTAAATTTCTAGTTCTGCCACTTTGTCCCGAGAACCTGAACCTACAATATCCATCTCAATTCGTTCACAAGATCAACCATGAGTTTGAATATGATTCCAAGCTATCTAACTAATACAATTTCGGACATTTGGAATAGATTGAACCAAGCTCATAACATACAGGGCATTAAATGAAGATCGGGCGCGGGCAACAAAATAAGCACAGCGAAAAATTGTGGCTCACTGATAGAAACTCACGACACAACGAAGAAACTAGCTGACGGATTCAAACTTTCAACCAAGCGTGCGTAAGCTTAACTTGTAGCAAGAGTTTTTTTTTTTTTTTTTTTTTTTTTTAAGCACCAAAAATCATTTTTCAAGGATAGCACTGATTTTGATTATTTTCTTTTGTATCATTGTCACATCACGTTATTCTAGTAATTATGGTAACTACCGATTAGTACATTCTAGTTATTCTAGTAATCATAGTGACTTCCGATTAGTACATCCTATGATAACTCGTAGTAACTATAACAATTACACACAGCAATTGCTGACGTGGTGTCACAAAAGAAAAGAATCAAAACCAGTGCTATCTATGAAATACTCGTCTTTAGTCCTATAGAATTGATTAACCCTTGTACTTTGTAGCAACATACACAAGATCTTAGAGTTTAACAACTTACTTAAAAAAGATTTTAAGTAATTTGTTGAAAAGAAAAAAAAAATTCTTATTCCAAAGAAAATAGACATTCTGCCATCTTGTTAACAACTTCATTGCGTAAAATTTTCAAAGTGGGTGTGGATGTAAGGACAATATATTTGGCAGTAATATCTGCAGCACTTTGAAAATAAAACGAGATCAGAAAGTCAGACATCCTAGAAATGTAAGACTCTTTGAAGCGAATATCAAATTGTTGGAGATGAAAAATAAATCAAAAGTTTGGACTTCAACGAAACAATCAAGACTCAAGAACCAATTCCCAAATCTCATGTGCTGCAGCCATTTTTGATTAAGAAAAATATATAAAAAAGAACAAGGAATTAATAGTTTCAACCATAATAATTTTGAAATCTGGATGTAAAAACATTTAACCGGGAGTATACTCACGTCTGCCAGCATCTTCTGATGATATCGGCAATTGTAGGATCCATGTCATCGGGAATGTCAAGACGGCGATGTTGAAATCCAACCGCACCAACAACTTGCATCGGGTTCATTCCACTCCACGGTTGTTGCATTGTAGACAGTTCCCACAATATGACCCCAAAGCTAAAAACATCACACCTACATATTCAAAAATAGTTTATGTAATCACATCCTATACGTGACCGGAATACTTGACAAAGAAAAGATGCAGGCATACTTCTCATCGGAAGGTTCATTTCTTAGCACTTCCGGAGCCATCCATTCAGCCTGAAGGAGAATATGACTAGTTGAAGTCAATTAAACAGCTAGCTTAAGAGTTGTCTTCAACAGCATATATAAAAGTGGTTATGATCGGGGATGATATGCATTATAAGAAACTAATAGAAACCCTTAAAAGGCCGTATGGGAGATGATAGAAACATGAATGACTTTTTTAAGATCATTTAACAATAAAATTTTTTCCCCATCCATAACTTTGTTGTTGACCAGGCAGCTTTAAAAAAGTTGAAATCATATTCTAGCTTACCGTCCCAGCAGTGGACCTTGAAGAGAGAAATGTGCTATGCTTCATTTTAGATAGTCCAAAATCGCAGACCTAATGGAAGGCGCAAAAATAAAGTCACACCAAGTTGGTATTGAGAATACATAACTTTATTAAATAATCTGATAGAGAGATGAGAAATCACCTTGACTACCCAATTTTTATCAACAAGAAGATTTGGGGACTTCAAATCACGGTGTACAATCACTGGTGTGCTATTATGCAAATAGTTCATTCCCCGGGCCTGGAAAATTTGAATACATAGCAGACAAATATTGCACTTTAAGTTTTCAGTATAAACTAAAAAAAAAAATATATATATATATATATATATTTTTTAAACTGAAATTCGGAATAAAAGAAAAGAAAGAAAAAACCTTACAGCATCAAGAGCCATCCTCAAACGCCTCCTTTCATCTAATTGGTTGTTAGGCCGATGAAGTAACCTATACAAACTACCTCTGCAACATACAATTATGTTTCAGTATTCCCGTCCTAGATCACTTACACACTCAAAGGTAATCAATTAAACAGAAACGCAAAGAAATTGTCAGCCATTCAGTATGTGAAACTATTACCAGTGGAGAAAACACAATAATAAATTCAGATCTCAATGATGGATTCTTAAACTTGAAACCATAAATTTTAACATCTCATTCTATTAATGTCTGGAACAGAACTACGCTATGACCAGTCTTTTCTTGGTCATACCATGCAAGCAATTATTATGCAATGATGGACAAATCAATCTGGGCCATTGAAATTAGAGCTCATTTTATCAGGTGGAACCCGACAACAAAATTTCAACAGCCAGATCCCATTGGATCATCATCCAATGCCTGAAAAAAGCGCCGCAGAGTACAACTAGTTTTGACTGGTTTTACTGTTGCGGGAATCCAATCATTAAGATTGTCTTTAATGCCAAGTCATTGGGGCCAAAGGTAATATAGAGCAGCATAAGATTTAGCTTATTGGCTTTCTTCACCCCCCCCCCCCCCCCCCCCCCCCCCCCCCCCCCCCCGGTAACATCGTTAATGCAAGATTTAGTAAATGCAAGAAAAGAAACATAAATATTTTTCCATAAAAATTATTTAAAAAAGAGAGAGAGAGAGAGACAAGAAACAAATATCATTTGACAACAAGAATCAAGAACCATTTATGCAAAAATGGAATTAAGATAATACAGACTATAATGTAGACTACCACCAAACCTTGGAAGGAATTCTGTAACAATAGAAAGATTGGGAGCACGAGTTACAGCTCCCATGAACAGGACAACATTGGGATGCCTGAGTCTTTTCATTAGCCGAACCTTGCAATTTAAACAAGAAAAAAATAAATAAATAATCATCTAATATGTAATCTTATATTTTAAAGTCACAACTATAGCACAACATATTCATATCCAAAACATTAGGTGGTTTCCGCATGCAAAAATTCGTGGAAGATGTTATGAAAGCAGACACAGAAAAGCAAGCAACCTCTTCAACTCAACCATTAGAGATACGAGAGATATGACCAATTCAAAAACAAGATCAGATTTTTAATTTTAAAGATCTACATATAATCGAGACGAATGAAGGCAACAGCTTCTACCTCTTTCATGAATTCTGCCAGTGATTCCCCCGAAATGTCTTGGTCCAGAAACCTCTTCACCGCAACTTCCTATGAAACAGTATAGGAAAAACCCAATGACATGACCCGATGTTATTACATTAGTGCAACAAGAAGGCTACTTTCAGGTTGAGGCATGAGAAAACTTACAGTTCCATGCCACTCTCCACGGTAGACCTCCCCATAAGATCCTACAACACAAAGGATGTACCAAATGTGTGGATTAAAATTAGGGGATTAGGTTTACCAATGAAACGAACTACAAGACAAGATAGAATAATGCATGGTTCAGTACCAAGTCCAATACGTTCACCCAAACTGATATCCTCCCATGGAATTTCACAGTCCGCAACATCCTCAATTGAATCAGATTTCGTGCTCTCATTTCCTGCTGACTTATCCGAGATTCTCTCACCTTCTGAATTTGCTGCCATACCATCTTGCTCACGGTCGCCACTACCTTGCGGTTCATAACCACCACTATCTGTGTCTCCATCACTTCGCATGCCCTGCTCATACTGCTTACTGACAGCTGCAGTCACCACAGCTGCAGCAGTAGCAGTGGCAGCAGCTGCTACAGGAAGTTCGAGATTCTGGTCAGCACTTGACTTTGCTGCAGCAACAACCATTGAAGATGCAACAACAGCTGCTGCAGCTGCTGCGGCAGCAGCAACTGGGACATTTTTTGCATATTTCACCGGAGCCATTTCAGACTGTGATGAGATAATGTGTCCTGTTATATCCTGACTATCACTTGAGAGGTTGACCCCTCCTAAACCTTCCACAACTTTTAGAGGCTCTGGTTGACTAGGACCTGCTTTAGAATGTGCCTTGTGAGGCAAAGGAGGCAGAAAGCAAGCTGAAGCAATCTCGTCTTTGCCTTTATTTTCTTGTGTTCCAACACCTTCCTTATTTTCACCCCGATCTTCTTTTTGGGAACTAGACTCAACTGTCGATACATCTAATTGCTCTGGATAAGCTTCGGTAAATAGGTTCGGAGGAGCAACAACACCACTTTCGAGCAGCACATCATGGAGTTTCTGGGCTAATCGTGGATTTTCTTTGGCAGCGTCAATCATGTATTTCGAAACATCCTTCACTTTCTTTTTACGACTTGCAGGGGAGCTAACGCCTTCGGTCCAAGAAGGAGATCTTGCATGCGCATAAGGGTAACTAGTCCTACCTGGAATTTCCCGCACGAACCCCTTATCGACATTAGATGGTTTTTTCAATTCATCTGAGAGCATCTTCGTTTCTCCCTCGAGTTCGGTTGGCCCAGCTGGTTTTGTTGGAGCAATTGATTCTTCTTTGTCATCAGATTCCCTTCCTGCGGACGCATGGTTTCTGAACCTAGATCTCTTTTCAAATGTCCCGAAGTCTGAATGATCTTCGGACGAGCTTCCAACCCCACTACTGGAAGACGCTGCACGAGATGAATCAACGTCTCTGAACAAAGGACTAGCAGAGAATACAGATTCATCATACTCTATATGTGATCCAGCTGCATCAGATGGAATAAGTGTACCAGGATCTGCCATTAGATCTACTATGTACTCCCTGAAATTGAGATTGGACGCATCTTAAAAAAATCAAGTTAAGGTTCTGCCACTCCATATAAGAAATAATTGCTACGTCACTGATTCTGAAATCTTTTCAGTTCTTTAAGCAAACACTTCAAAATGAATATTGGAGCACAATTATACACAACCTATTGAAGATTTCTTATCCATTATGATTTATTGTCAGTAAATACAATATATGTTGTTGTTGTTGGGGTTTTTTGTTTCTTTTTTTTACATCCTAGAAGACCCCTAAACTCACCTATCACGCTCAAGTTGGAACTAAATTTAGCCCCTCCAAACATTAAAATCTCTAAGAAACATGAAACTCATGGTTATCCACCAGGTAAGTGTCCAGGAATCAAACCACAGGCCATGTTGGAGCAATCCACAGGTACCAGACCAAAAGCCTCATTATGGTTTTATTCATCTAAAAATGTAAACGAAAAGCATAATCTAACTTAAAAACCGTGTGACAAAAGTAGACTAAGATAAGAATTACCTTCCATCATTGATCTTTACAAAGTTCATAGCGACATCACTGGAACCAGTATATTGCTGTCCCTTCACTAGCCGGCAGGGGATGCTCACACTATCAGCCAAAACCTATGAAACCAAATAAGTTGAAATGTTTTTCATATTGGTTGAGGAACCCCAGAACAACACTGGAACTAGGCATGCATAAATAGATCACAACTATTTTTCGAAGTCACGTGGGCTAGACAATGGGCAATTGTAGTTAATACCAACAGTTATTAACTTCTTGTTACAGAATCTGATTTCCAACTCGAAGTAGTAAACAATAACATTTCAAGAATTATAACTAAAACAACAGTGTTAAAATTCAAGTTAAGAAAAGCGAATAAACTTTTTATTGTGCAATGAAATTGATAGAGAATCATTTAATAAGTAACTGTCAATGACCTGAGCGTACCTCTAGGTTTGATTTTAAACATCAACATATGAAGCGAATATAACAAAAACACTCACACATGCTTAATTCAAGCGCAGATGTGGTATGAAATAAAACAAAGGTTGGTATTTTGAAGTAAGGAAAGCTCATCGTAAAAAATTAAAGACGCAATGAGAAGATATATTATGCTAAATCTCCAAAAGTGGATACAACATTCCTGATCAGGTGTAAACCATAACAGAAATGCCAAGAAGTACCTTGAACAATAACGCACGATGCCGAGCCAATCCAATTTTCAAAGAACCAAGTGGCAGAACCATGCTACCAATGGTTGCTTTCAATTTATAAGTGACACTTTGCCATTCTCGCAACATGCTTTCAGGATCCCCAACTGGCCCACCCATAGAGTTAGCAACTAAAATTGCAAGATTTCGCACCAAATCGCTATTTACATAAACCAAAGAATCCGACCTTGACTTCACAGCCATATTAAGTGCCATCTGCTCAAGCTTCAACAAATTTGAATCAGCGGCCCTATTGACCAAGACCGCTTCCCACGTAACATTTTCTGATACAGGCGTTCCTTGCAGATCAACAAGGGAAGGCATTCTTTCTGAGTTGCATTCAGTCAAGATTCCGTACAGGTCATAGAAGCCATCCAAGATCTTGTCATCGTAGCTAAGAGAATTATAATTCTGTGAAGCATTAATAAATCTACGATATGAGATAGGTTAGAACAGAATAGATAAGTTCAAACTGAGAAAAGAAGTTAGGCATAAGACTAAATCTCTCCCAAATTTGAATTATCTCCAACAGAAAAAATCTGAAACCCCATACAAGATCTGTCTGAAGTTTAGAATATCTAAAGAAATTAATGGAAATTTTATAATGCTTTGCTATGCCCCAATATGTTGTGCTAAATGTGACATGGTAAAACGATATAAGCAAATACAATTTTTGGATCAGTTTCCCAGTTGAGAATAACAAGTAGCATAAATTCTAGCTAGTTGACCTGTAGAAGCAATGAAAACCTATTTTCTTCTAATCAGTTTGATCATCGACAATTAAAACGATTCCTGGGAATTTTCAAAATTTTATATTCAATTGCTAGCTCAAACACACAATGATTTCTAAATCAAAAGTACCACACTACCAATGCAAGAAAATAAATGCAGATGATTATTTCCCCACCCCAACATAACGAAAATGAGAGGCTAAACGACATGAAAACTGATACTAAAGGAAATAAATCAGACACGTTCTATACCTCAGACTTACGAAACTTCTAACCGCACAATGGATAACATAATAGTACCCAACCAAGATAACAATACACAGATCCATAACCCAGATAACCCCCAGATAAACACAACAACAAACCCAAAGCATCACCTAATTTCCTCCCCACTGATGCCAGAATGTACATTTTACTCTACAACAAGTATGATGAAGAAATAGTTAATGTCTGCATGCCAGTAAGACTAGAACATCCGGCAGTTCTGATAGTGACTCTCAACAAATTTTTTTACACTTTAAGCATTGTACTGATTTTCGTGGTCCAATTTCCCAATCTTTCATCACAGGAAACAGAAAGGGAAGGTAACGGACAGGACTCACAAGAGCCATGGGGAGTGACACTGACATCTTCCTCAAAATTTTTTTTTTTTTTTTTTTTTTTCCATAACCCTCGAGACTATAGTTTAATGCTTAGTTTAGCAGCATAATAGTGAACTTAATCATAACCATGTACGCTTTGGCAACCATATGATTGACATACCAACGAAGTTATGGAGATAATTTAACACTATAGAGAGACCGAATTGAAGAGTTTTAGACCAAAAAAAAAAAAAAAAGCACTTAGTGGTAGAGTATTTCAATAGCTATAACTGTTAAGAGAAAGCTCCACAGATTTCTTTTGCAGTTCAAAATGAAAATTACTCCGCTATTTGCTTATTCCCTCTGTAATTTTGATTCAAGTATTAAGCAAGTCGACGAAAAGTAGGGCTTTTAATCTAGCTAGATTAATAAGTTCATAAATGACCAGCTAACTTTTTATAGTTTTGGTAACCAGGCAAGCAAAGCTAAATCATTTCGGGCAGATGAAGAATGAAACACTAACCCAATATCTATAGGCAACAACTTCAGCCGGAGTATTATCGGTGGCACAAGAGCCCAAACTAATCTGCTTGACAGCCTCAATCTGAACTGCCTCCGGATCCTCCCTGGCACTCAATTCCAAAGCCAATTGTATCTGATACTCTTCCTCTACATCAGGATCCCTCGAGTTATTCGACCCCGAATCGGGCCTCGACGGCTCCAGACCGATGACATCCAAATCGGTACTAGTAACCGTCACTGCATCAACTGGCCGCTCACTCCTCTCACCTCTTGTCACATTGGAAGAAGAAGATGATGATGAGATCGTAGAACTATGTCTATGAGCAACAGAATTCAACCAACCCGAAAGACCCGAAAACGGTTTGTTGTGATCGGGGTTATGGTGGAACCTGGAGTGCAAAATCCTATCAGGGGAAGGCTCTTCAATGGACTTCTGACTAGCCCTTGATGAAGTTGACCCTTCTCTACCATCTTCTGATTGATTGTTGGACATGATATGGAGCTTCTTAAGAAGGTTCTTCATTTGTCACTTCACTAAGCTAAAGTTTTGAATGCTAAAGGAATAGAAATCTGGCCATAAACACCTCCATTGTCTTGGACCAAGCATCAAATCCCAATACAGAAAAAAATAATAATAAATAAATAAATAAAGAAGCAAATTTCAAACTAATACAAAAAGAACCCTTTCAAAAGCCACAAAAGGAAACGATTTCGACTAGTAGCAGTAAAGCCTTGGCGATATCAACAAGACCCGGATGCTTTAACTGAAAGCTACAGACTTCCCTTTTCGAAGAACCGAAAAAGATTCAATCTTAAAGATAAAACACAACAAACAAGCAAACACTCAAATAGATAGAATACCCAATAGAAAGAAATATCTCAATATCACAACTTGTGATCAGAAAATAGTTTTTTTTTTTTTTTTTTCCTTCAAATTGAGAGAAATGGATCTCAGTTTCTGTACAAGGAGATGAAGAATAGCATTGAAAAGAGAGGTTGTTTACTGGGTAAGTATTAAAAAAAACATTTAAGGAAGAAGAGAGAGAAAGAGAGAGAAGGGCAGGTAAGACAGAGAGAAAAAGCAAATTAAAAAAAAAAAAAAAAAAAAAAAAGCTCAGCAAGTGGAATTGTTGGACCTCAAAAAATGACCCACTTGAGCTAGAGAGAGAGAGAGAGAGAGAGAGAGAGGCATAGGAGGATTTTCACGGTCCGAGAAATAGGTTGGGGATGGTGGGAAAC
Organism: Ficus carica; assembly: GCA_009761775.1. Taxonomy (NCBI): domain Eukaryota; kingdom Viridiplantae; phylum Streptophyta; class Magnoliopsida; order Rosales; family Moraceae; genus Ficus; species Ficus carica. The sequence goes on along the minus strand of CM019744.1, from coordinate 14,822,152 downwards.
ACAAACCAGTTGGCTGTCTCTCTAAAACTTCATGGTTCTCTCTCTAAAGTGTAAAAACTCACTTGGGTTTGCAGTTCCCCAAAAAAAAAAAAAAAAAAAAAAAAAAAGAAAAGAAAAGGACCAATAGAAGTGGCAAAATGAGTTGGAAATTCGTGGGAAAAGTTTAATGTATGCAGGAAAATCAGAAATGGAATATTGAATGGCCAAGTTGGAAAAGTAATATATATTCAAAGGCTGAAAGTTTTTTGCTATTTCTTGCAAAAAATGACATATAGTCATACTCTAAATAAATTCGGTTTCTTTTGTAACTAAACGACAAAGCTCTTTTTTGGAGGAAAAAAAAAAAAAAAAAAGGATGTGGTTGGCTAATGGTTATTTATTCACCATTCCAATAATCCAATCAAAACTAATAATAAAACGTCCTTCTCAGCTCTTCAACGGTAGCCGGCTTTTTATGCTGCATTTATTTATTCCTCCTTCCCATGTGATGGTCCTGCTTTATTTCATTTTTCATACCGTACATTTTCAAATTTTGTATTTTTCTACCATCATTTTATTATTACGTGCGGTAAGATGCATGAATTTATGTCTTTTTTTATTAATGCTAAACTTCAACCTAAAATTACTCATTCATTTAATAAATTAATTGAAGATAAAATTTTTAAATTAGAGTTGATTAATTTTTTTAAAAATTAATTATAAATTTAATTGATTTTTATAAAAATTAAAATGAAAAAATATATTTTAATTAGAGTTAAACTAACTTATTAAACAGAATATCAAAATACCTTTAAATTGTTATTTATCTTATCCTTTTATATTCTGAATTTTGTTTTTATTCAAAAAGTGTACCGTATTTTTTAAAGTTATGTATTTTTATATTCTTCTATTATTTTTAATACCTAAAATCTATACTCTTTTTTTTTCTCGATTAACACTTAATTTTAATCTAAAGGGTTTTGAAAACCCTTAAAATTAAAATTAAAAATAGTTGAAGAAATTCAAATCTAAAGGTATTTTGGGTATTATAAGGTCAAAATCAAACATTAACCGAGGAAATATATAAATTTATGCATTAAATGTAAGAGAATGATGTTAAAATGCATGACTTTAAAATATAGCACAAGAACAAAAATATAATATATAGTTTTTGAATAAGAACAAAATGCATAGCATAAAAGGTGAATATTCCAAAATTTTTGCTGTTCTTTTTAAGGATATTTTGGGTATTTCAAGGTCAAGTTTAATTGTTGACCAAAATATATATGGATTTTTTTGTTGGTACAAAAGTATAACATGCAAATTCACTGACAGTTCGACCACAAAGAGTCTTCAGGAAGAGAAATTAAGTGGACTCATAAGTGAACCCTACTAAGTTATAATTTTTAGATAATTGCTGACTAAAAGATAACCCATTGACTCTTATAAGCCATTATATCTCCTCACTCTCTGCTGATGTGGGACTCACCAAGTGATTATCATTTTTTTTTTAAACAGAAAAGTAAGTCTTTAATAAATATAGTTAACATTTTGACTCAAAAAATTGGGGATGTTATTTCAAAAAAGAAAAATTGGGGATGTTTTTTTGTAAAGAACTCTTTTTTTTTTTTTTCTTTTTTTCTTTTTTTTACCTATAGAAGACCCTGTCTGTGTCATTTTAAATATGGTTTATAAATTTTTCTCAAGAAAATCATTTCTTAGAAGATTTTGAAGTAGTACTTGGTAAAACAAAAATATAAATGAAAACAAAAAAATTGTAAAAATGACTTTTGTTAAGAAAATGGAAAACAATAGAAATTAATTATATTTGGATATATTCCTAAAAAGGGAATATAAAATAAATATCAAATCTCATATAAGTATATGGTAAATTTATGAAACTGTTGATTAATTTATTATGAAAATTACTATTTTACTCTTAAAAGAAAATAAATTTATTCGTAAATATGCTACTTATTTTAATAATTTCGTAAGTATGTTATTTAATCCAATACAATGTTATTTACTTTTATTTTCTCATTTCTTAACAAAATATGAAATGAATTTTTTGTTTTCGTTTTTATTTTCTGACCTATAGTACAAGACAAATGTTATTTTGGAATTCGTTTCTTATAATAACTTTATCGAAAAACGTAAAAAAAACAAATAAACAAACAAAACAAACAAACAAACGTTTTCAAAATGATGTCAAATACGATGATGGATTTCTATTTTCCGTTTTTATTTTCTAGGACTTGGTGTATATTTCATAAATATACCAAAACACAAAAAATCATTCTCTATAAAAATAGAAGAAATACAATTTCAAAATGATCATAATATGATATCAACAAAATTGTTGTCTTTATTTATGAGGAAAATAAAATTAAAGATTATTTTAATTTTGTCTATTAGACTTTATTGTCACTTGTTCTTATTTTTGGAAAATGAGCTATGATTAATTTTTAGTAAACCAAAAGTCAGACTTGTTCGGCTTTAATTAATATGTCCTTTTTTATTAAATCCCTAAAATTTAGTTGAACAGAATTGGATTTTAAATTATATTTTCAATCGTGAAGTACGGTGGCAGGGTAAATTGACGAACTTTCATATATTCTAGAATATCTCAAGAATCAAACCCATACTTATGTACTGCAGACTATAAATCATTTATCAAAATCCAGTTAGGAATGTTATCTCTTATAATTTCTTAAGTGGTAGAGGTTAGAATTGAAAGAATAGAGAGAGAGAGTGTAGTGGAAGTTAGAATTAAAAGAATATATACAACGAGAGAGAGAGAGAGTATGAAAGAATTACATTTTGAGTATAATTGAAGGCTAAAAAAAAAAAAACACTTAGGAGTGTCCCTGTAAATATAAGAAAAAATTGGGTGCGTAGATTGTTTTTAAACTGTTATTTAAATAATAATCGAATTTATTAATTTAGAAATATAGTTGTTAAACAATGATTAATCATAATCAATTATTCTTAATTAATCAATTATTGACCATAACCAATTAACTAAAAATATATATTAACATTGGTCAATCACTAATTAAATTTATTTAATTAATAAATCACCGATTAACCATCAATTAAAAAAAAATCATTTTGTTAATAGAAAACTTCGACTTAAAAAAAACAAAAACAAAAAAAAAGTCATTTATCAACATATCTTCTATACGTGAAACCATCCACTATAATAGTTGATATATATATATATATATATTTTTTTTTTTTTTTTTTTTTTTTTTTTTGAAAAGGATATGGCTTTTATTACACAAGACAAAAGGTCCGTCTTTACAAAGGTACCAATGAACTTAGGAACCGAATCAAGCCATACAAAGTTATCAGACTGAGAAACAGCAAAGGTTGCCAAACAATGGACTACGACATTCTCCTTACGAGAAGTGCAACAAACAACTCCACCAGTAACAATATAAATGACATCTCTAATGTCGTCTACGATAACTGCCTCCATAGCATGAGGGACAGGAGAGAGGATCGCTTTAACAGCGTTAATAGCATCCGATTCAAGGATCCAATAGTTGATATATTGATAAGGGAAACATGTAATCTTTTTGTTAACATCACGTGTAATCTTAAATAAAAAGAGACCTTACTAAATGAGGACATGCGAATTTAGACGAAGTCTCAACTTATGTCAAGGCTTTTCATTTTTAGAAATATCCTTAGGATTCCCTGTGAGGATAATATTGCAGCTCACTCCCTGATTTTACAAGTTTTGTGTTTGATCTTTGAAAGAGTAGTTGGTATCGTTGTTCCCTAAATTATTTAATAGGTGATAACTTAGTTTTTTTTTATTTATTATATTATCAATATATTTTCAATTAAACCATGTCCATCAAAGTTTTAAGAGAATTAATGAATCAAGTTCAGAGCGTGATCTATTATGGAAGTAGATTTTCTAGTAAAAAAAAAAAAAAAAGAAGTAATATATAATTTAATAAAAATCAAAATTAGAAAATTCTAAATAGAAAACTACGTACATAGTAAAACACTAGAATCAGAGAGAGGGATAAAAGAGTTGGCAAGGTGGAAGAGGGAGATCTACGTAGTGCAGACGACGGAGGGACCTCAACAACAGATCTAGATGTGTGGGCTCGATGAAGAGATCTTAATAGGCTAGATGATCATGTGATATCAGGGGCAGGGCTCACAACCGTGCAATGAATGGGCAAAAGGTCCGACGAATAGATCTTGGAGACTTGCGACAATCTTGCGGCGATTGGAGTGAAGATTTGATAAAGCGTTTTTCTATTAAAATTATTCTCATCTATGCTATTTAAATTTTAGGACCATTCTCACTTTTATTTTATAAATTTGAAAAACTTACAGTCTGCCTCCTAAATTTTGAATGCCTTAAAGATCGACGGCCACTCAACCACATCCAAAGTTCCCAATCCCATAACCAATCTTCTTCGCATTTGCCACGAACCCCCTTCTTAAACCAGCATTAGACAACTCACCTCCTCTCGCACCCCCAAAGGACACGCTATGATGATAACCGATACGCCTAAAAACGCCTTAAGATCGACATCCACTCAGCCCCCATCTATTGTTCTGAAATTTAGTAACCCTTTTTCTTCGCAAATGGCATAAATCCCTTATTTAACTTAATATCTGACAGTAAATATATAAATCAAAATTTATGACAACAAGTCTGATAGTGTATCGAAACTCCAGGTAAAAACACTCTTCTCTATCTCTCACATTCAATCTCTCTTTCTCAAGACTGGCTCTCTACAACCTTATTTCCTGAATATAAAGAAAATAATTGATAAAATTGTGGAAATATATTTCCTTGAATGGAACATACTTATGATTGGTTCTTTTGGCCAAGGAAAATTCAAGAAGAATGAGAGTAGAGTACTACTAGTGGATATAAAGTCTAATTCACCCAAAAAAAGAAAAAAAAGAAAAAAAAAAAAAAAGAAAGAAAAGAAAAAAGAAAAAACAGATATAATTAATCCAAACTTGGTTTTTGATTAGTGGTCCTATTGGATGCTGCGGCAAATTATGACAACGACTTAAAAATTGGTTTAATTTTTAATCCCCTTTTATTCTTCTTTCAAATGAAAGTGACGTAACCAATTACCTTTCCCAAAGGGTTATTTATTTCTTATGGTTCACTTAAAATGATTACTTTGAGCATATTTTTCTTTTGTACGTCCCTTCAAACAAATATTCTTGAATATGGAGAAAAATTAAATTGCTCAAAAGGTTTGTACATATCTTTCTTTCTTATCCAAATTAAGATGATAAAAGATCAGAAAAGTTGTTGACCAGGATAAAGCCATTACAAGTATGCATTATATATACTTTTCCTTTTTGTCCTCTTATGTATGGTGCCCTTATTGTCAGGGATCATACGCTGCTTCACAACCTCTTTTATATATATATATATATATATATATATATATAAAACATATAAATAGATATACATAAATATGAATTTTTTGTGGATATGTTTCTCCAACCATCACAACTTTTAATAACAAATAATATTCGAATAGGGAAAAAGGTCAAGTATATTAAATTTTTGAAATTTTCGGAGAAATTGACCAGATCAAACGCCTCTTTGTTTGAATAATTTTGTATGTATTTCTAGTTTTGGAATCTGAGAAATAAAACTTGAGATGGTGAGATGATTAGTTTAGTTTTGTTTTTGTTTTTGTTTTTTTTTTTTTTTGGGGTTAATTTCATAAATCCCTATCCACACTTTTTTTTTTTTTTTTCATTTTGCGGGCCCCCAATTTTGTAAAACCGTTCAAAATATCCCCAAAAAATACAAAATAGTTGAAATTGTCCGTTTCATCCGACTCTATCTATCACATTGGTGGAATTGCTGACATTAAATGATATTAAAGGTTAATCAATAATATTTTAAACCCATACCACTATTATTGAACAAAATATTAACAAAAACATAATTAATATAAAATCAACTCATATAAAGAAAAGAAATCAATCTTTCTCTCTCAAATTAAATGGGATTTTTTTTTTTTTTGAATTTTGGGATTGGGGGTATTCGAATTCTACACCTTAATTTAGGTGAAGTCAGGTGTGATATTATCGTTAGACTATGTCTACAACCACTTAATTAGGACTATTTTTTTAATATGAGAGTCGGTGAAAGTTTAAAAGTCTTGTCTTAATGTTTGGGAATTTTTAGAAGTCCCAAAGTTTGTATTTATTTGAGAGTTTTAAGTAGATAAGTATTTGTTATAGGGCAAATCTTAAAGTTTAGATTTATTTTTGAATTTAAAATGTTTTTTATTTTAATGTTATGTCATGAATATTAGTGCCTTTGTAGTACCTATAAAGAGTCTTGTAATCTATAGATAAACTGATTATGAATTGTGTTTTCTAAAATAGAGATTTTTTTTTTATTCCATTATTCTTGGCATTCTTGAGAGAATAAACAAGATTTTGATGCATATTCTCCTGATATTCGTGAGCGAATCAACATGTTTTTAGATGTCTTATTTTCTGATATTTTGATAAATCAACGGACTTTAAGAAGAATTTCTTTTATTTGGAATAAAAACCCGAAAGCTCTTTTCTTTATTGTGGTTATAATGCCAAAATATCAAGTCGGCTCGTGTTATGGAAGAAGGAGAAGAAGGAACTGAGAAGAAGTATCAGCAACAACCGGTTTTATTACAGGACAGCTTATAATATTCATATCGATCTATTATGCACCTTTGCATCTAGCGTTGGTAGACCTCATACAATAACTGTCCAAGCTCTACCGTATCTTTTGTTTCATATCTTTTTCTATTCATTCACGCTTCCTTGCTGCATCAGTAACTCCAAAACTCTACCCTCTTTCTCATCTCCGACCCCAAAGATCTATCTTTGATCCCCCTCTCTCTCACCTCCTGATCACCAACACCAAACCTTTCTCAACTTCTTCATCACTTTCCTCTTCCTCCACAGACCGAAACCTGCCGTCAACATACCTCTCATGCACTAGCTTCCATGGCCATTCACCCCATTTCCTCCTCCAATCTGTGCACGCCCTTTTTCTTTTTGGTACTTTTATGAGAGAAGAGAATATGTCACAAGAGTTTTAGGTGGAGCAACATAAAAATGTTCCGACCTTTTTCTTTTTCTTTTTTATCAATATTAAGATCAATATGCATGATTCTGTCTTGCTTTCTTATTTTCCCATCAGCATGTTAAGATGATGGGCAGAAATATATTTTAAGGTATGGTTACAGTTACAGTCTAATAGTAATATCTCAAATTTAAAAATATTTTAAGATAAGAAAATTTCTGAGAAATTATAGAAAAATGTCAATGAATAATGGAAAAATGTCTATAGATGTGAGACTATGTGCGGATTTTACCAAAATTGAAAAAATGAAACAAAAATATTTTAAAACTTTGGATAAAAAAATGGCCGTTGAAGTCTTTTTTTTTTTTTTTTAATTATTATTTGTCAATACATAATTAACAAGGGTTTTTCTACCGTCCCCAAGTTAATATTTAAGAAATTGATCCGATAATAAATCTGTACTATCGAAAACACATCAAATGATTAATATTAATTTGAGTGTAATCAAGGATATCAAAGGGACAATTTAATATACATCCATCTGATACCGATCAAGTAAGTTAACTTAATTAAGCAAAAAAAAAAAAAAAAAAATCTAAAATTTGTCCTTCAACGCCATGTCTTCAAACTGGGAATACTCTTAAGGTATTATGGGCCGAATTCGAGAGCTCCACGATGGTGACCTCCGGCTTCACCTCGAACACTGTCACCGTCACCGCCAAATTCAAGAGCACCCCGACAGCGACCTCTAGCTACACATTAAACACCGCCGCCAACACCGCCGAATTCGAAATCTCTACGATGATGACCTCCAGCTACACCTCAAACATCGCCCCCATTAGGCAAGGTTGAGCCGTCCAAATTGACGCAAATTGAAGAGGCTGTTATTGGAAGCAAATGCCCCTTTCGACCATAGTTACTGAGATCAAGCTTCACCACTTGTCCTGTTTCTTCAATGTAGAACTCCACGACGGTGACCTCCGACTTCACTTCGAACACCGCCGCCGTCACGGCCAATTCAAGAGCTAAACGACAGCAACCTCCGACTACACCTTGAACACCGCCACCATCACCGCCGAATTTGAGAGCTCCGCGATGGCAACCTCCGACTACACCTTAAACACCGCCATCAGTCACAGCCGAATTCGAGAGCACGACGGCGACCTCCGGCTACACTTTGAACTCCACCGCCGTCACTACCGAATATGAGAGCTCCACGATAGCAACCTCATTTAGTCCATAACAGTTTAAATTATTAAAACGGACCCCATGTATTATTTAAATCACCTACACACATTGGTTACTTTGCTTCTCTTGATCATTACAATTGACATACTATCACAATATTTTGTACCAAATAATGAAACACTTTTTTATTATAAATTATCCTCGTTAGATTTACAATCATACCCTTTATGTTAGTTTGTTTTATTTATTAAAAGACGAAACTACCCTTATTATCATCTTAAATTATGTCTTGATTTGCATAAAATGCAAAAACACCAACCTTCTACAACTGGTTAAAAGTAATAAAATATACCTCACTTATGTACCGCATGATTTTCTCTGTCTTAAGGTATTGGTTCCGTAAAAAATTAGTTCTAGGACCATAAAAATGGTCAATTAACAATAGTAGATTATTTACATTAATTATTGTTTGGAGTAGAAAAAATTGAAACCATATTAATATTAATTATTTTTTTTAACAAAAAAGTTTTAATATAATATATTGCTTGTATAAGACTTCATTTTAATTTTTGATTTTTTCTAATAGGGATGAGGAGATTTGCACTCTACACATTACGATAGAGTTAGATATGAAATTATCGCTAAATCATGCTTACCACCCTTTTGATATTGAGATTTCTAACTTCTATGTAAACTTGCTTTTTAAATATATATATATATATATATATATATTCATCAGACTATAGAATATCAAAAGAAAGATATTATGCTTTTCCATATTTCTACTAATATTGCTATTTCTTCAAATTTTCTTTAAATATAAATATATGTATACACACACACACACACACACACACACATACATACATACTCGATATTTTCTTCTTTCATTTAAGATATAACTGGAAAACTTGTGTTAGCATGCAAGTCAATATATCTGCTCTTCTTTTTGTTGAAATATCACCTTCCACTTCTTGTTGACTTTATGATTTTGTTTTATATATACAAATACTTTTGAAATGTGACTTTATGTTACCAGTACTATTTTTTTAAAATAAATAAATAAATAAATGTAGCCATCTTTTTCCAATTGAGAAGTGTTCAATTTATTGGCCCATATTTTGTAACGTAATCAAATCCTTCAAAGTGGGAAAGATCAGTGCTTAGTTGCACACTACGCACATAATTATTAAAACCCTTCCTCCTTTTTGTACGTAAGTTTACTTGATTACATTCCTTCAAAGAGAAGGAAGTGACTTTATTATTATTATCTTTTTAATGTTTTAATATTGCAGTGCCAAAAGTTAAAATAGAAACATCCTTGCTTTCAAAATATGTGAGAATTATGGTCCACCACCGAATTAATAAGTAACATAAAGCCTACGTTTAAAGGCTAATTCTAAAATGAGAACATTCTACTTTTTCCCATCAATGGGAAAAAAAAGTTTTGATTGTTAAATTTCATTTTAACGGTTCAGATATTGTGAGTACACAAAATTATTATGAACTCAACCACATATGATTTAAGGACAAAAATAAAAAACTAATACGATTCTTCTTCCCAATCTCACCAGCCGGCAAATATGGAATCGTCGGAGGTTGCAATTTACCTTCTCCACTTCTCGGCACTCTTTTTGCAGGTTACACCATGACAGCGATGAAGCCATAGATGATTGCCGCCCAGAGGTCCACAACGGAGCACCCAACGGTGATGGCGGCGAAGCCTCCGAGCAGGCCGTTGTAGACGCCATTCGCTGTAGACGTCGGGACCATATGGGGTTGCTATTGTCCAGTGTTAGATGATATAGTTTTGTATTTATTTTATTGCTTATTTCCTATTATTATTAGGTTTCCTTTTTTTCAACAGTTAATGGTAGATTAGTCTTTTTATATTCTCTAGTTAGCCTATATAAACCTCTTTTGATATACTATTTTGATTCATTGATTGGAATAAGAAACATTTCTCTTATTTCCAAATTGGTTTTTGGTTTTCTACATGGTATCAGAGATGTTGTCCAAACAATCGCCGCCGTCTGTACAATCACTCACTTCCACATGTCTTCATTGTTTATTAGTTTGATTTCGCATTGCAGTATTGCTCTCTCTTATTTGGTGATTATTGGTTTGTTTTATTTATTTTCTTATCATGACTAGACATAAAAATGATTCTCTTCAGTCGATCAGTGTGCAATTGGATATGAAAAATTATTCGCATTGGAGCTATGTTGTGAAGAATTTTTTGCAGGGCAAATCTCTGTGGGGTTATGCTATGGGCACAAGAATTAAACCTACAGACAAGAAAGCTACTGATTATGTAGAATCGTTCGATGCTTGGGAAGCCGATAATTCGAAGATTATCACTGGGATCAATAATTCTGTTAAGCATTCGATAGGTGCTCCGTTGGCAAAGTTTGAGACTGCCAAGGAGGTTTGGGATCATCTGGTGAGGCTATACATGCAGTCTAACTTTGCAAGACAATATCAGTTGGAGATAGATATATACGCCCTTCAGCAGAGGGATTTGAGCATTCAAGACTTTTATTTTGCCATGTCAAATTTAAGGGAATCAATTGGCACTTACATAACCAGCAGAATTGCAAGAACTTGCGCTCTACTTCGCCTGTAGAGAGAAGCAACATCTGGTACAATTTCTAATTTCCCTCTGTGATGATTTTGAGGGATTGCGTGGAACTATTCTGCATCGTAGTCCACTACCTTTTGTTGATTCAATAGTCAATGAACTTTTGGCTGAAGAGATATGTCTCAAGACTCAAGCACACAAGGGGATAATCCCAATACCTACTCCATCTGTTTTTGCAACCTCTCATAGACCCCCAGCTAGTAATTAGAATAGATCGAACTCGAAGGTTTCTTTTGATTAGTGTGCTTTCTGTAAGCAAAATGGTCACTGGAAGGCTCAGTGTCCATTGTTGTTGCACAAAGGTAAGCAACAACAATCCCATCAATAGCAATAGCGATGCTAGCAACAACAACGATCTCAGCGGCAGCAGTCACCACAGTGGACATACAGACCACCTCAACTAAATAATGCAATGGCTGCACCATCATTAGATCCATTTATGTTCGAGCAGTTTCAGAAGGTCCTTGCTACAAAGTCAAAAGCTATGTCTGCCTCCTCTCATATAGGTTTGTCATCCTGTAGTCCTTCAGATATATCTTCTTCCTTATGGGTCTTAGATTCTGGAGCTTCTCATCGTATGTCACTTGATCTATCATCATTTGTTTCTAATCTTCTAATTCCTCTATGTCAGTTATGACTGATGATGGTAATCCTATGCCATTAGTAGGTGTTGGTTCGATTATCACACATTCTTTGTCTCTTTCGGATATTTATCACATTCCTAGCCTTATTTTAAATCTTGTTTCTGTTAGTCAATTGTGTAAGTCAGTATACTTAGTCTCTTTTTCTCCTTCCACTTGTTATGTGTAGGACCTACAATCTCAAAAGCTAATTGCACTAGTACAAAAAGAGGATACCACGACCATCTTTAACCGTTGTGGTATCTTTTTCACGACGGTTTTCTAACCGTCGTGGTATTCAGGGTCGTGGAATCTATTTGGATTCCACGATGATTTTTTAACCGTCGTGAAATAGAGAAAACTGACGTCAAATGATGGGTAAATAGTAACTTTTCACGATGATTTTTTCAAAAAAAAAACGGTCGTGGAAAGTTATCCTACCACAACGGTTTTCTAAAAAAACCGTCGTGGTAGGTCATTCCATGAAAAAAAAAAATTTACCCAATTCATGCGATTTCCCACGGGTAGCAAATACCGTGTGTAATCCATTGTACAGTCCATATTAAAATAATAGCTAATCTTCAATTGATTTTGTGTCACAATGTACAACAATTATTACAAAACCATACACTACATTACAAAACCTAATCCTCACTCAAACAATTTAAATCAATCTAAAACTCAAAGCGAACCCAAACACATAAAAAATCACACAATCTAATCAAACGGACATTTTATCGAACATGTAATATGCAAAAATATCACGAACACATTCAAAACTTTTTTCAAGAAAACAATCACCAAAAATCACGAACACAGTCAACAATAATCCAAAATCACGTTTACAATCAACTAAATGAACTTCCAATATATGTGTGGTGCAAGAGAGAGCAAGAGAGAGAGAAACTTACCAAGTACACAGCCGTGGGTGTGGTCAGCTTCTTAGCGGGGTAGTCGGTGGAGGATGGGTTTCGAAGAAGAGATTGGAGGGAGGAGTTGCGGCGACGAGTAGAGGCAAGAGGGAAAGGGAGAGGCGCGAGAGAGAAATAGTGGTGGAGTCGCGGCCCGTGGAGATGAGAGGCAATAGAGAAAGGGAGAGGCCTGAAAGAGAATGGAGGCGAGGTAGGAGAGAAAATGGAAGGAAGGGTCACGGTAGAGGAGATGGGTTTCGAAGGAGAGTTTGGAGAGACGAGAGTGAAAGAGGCGCGAGAGTGAAAATGTGGAGGGAATGAGGGTTTTATTTATTTATTTATAAGTGGCGGATTCAAGCTACATTTAGACAAAAAAATATATTTTAAAATGCACCACATACCACGACGGTTTTTGTCAAAAACTGTCGTGGTATGTTGTAGTTTTTTTTATTAATTTTTTTTAAAAAAAAAGTGGCGGATTCACGCGAAATTTTGAAAAAACAAATTTTTTTAAAATGCAAGACATACCACGACGGTTTTTCAGAAACGGTCGTGGAAGCGCTTGGCAACCACGATGGTTTACGGAAACTCTATTCTGCGCAGTGTTTTTGACGTATTTTCCACGACCGTTTTTTAAAAATGGTTGTAAAAACTCCGTCGTGGAATCTGCATTTTGTAGTAGTGTTGGGATAGGTTGTAGGTAAGGGGGACTTTATGTTTTGGATCAGCTCAAAGTACCAAAAGTTGCAGCTTCTAGTGTGGATCTATTGTCTTTTCGTTTGAGTCATTCGTCTTCTGATTTTTATTTATGGCATTCTCATCTTTGTCATGTTTCAGCATCTCGTTTACAGTATTTAACTTCTACGGGAGCATTAGAAAATTTAAAACCTCATGATATTTTTGTTTGTAACCTAAAAAGTTAAAACCTAAAATTAATACTAGGAATTAAAACGAGCTATAAATGAAAATTAAATGAAAATTAACAAAAGCAATAGCAATAAAAAAAAATGAAAAACTATCAAACTGATAAAACAGAAACTTAGAGATTAATAATAATAATAATAATAATAATAAAATAAATGGGCGCAACTACTATGTAAAGAAAACGGAAGAAAACAAAAAGAAACGAACAAAACAGATGTTATATATATATATATATATATATATATAAAACCTAAGAAACTGACAAAACTAATAAAAAAAAACGAAATGAAATTAATGAAAATACTAAAAAAAATGAAAACTAATGAAAATACTAACAGTTAAAAAAAAAAAAAAAACTAGCAAACGAGAACAAAACAAGAAATAAATAAAAGGAAGACTTCTACTCTAACAAAACAAAATAAAGCAAAAGATAAGACCAACAGAAAACAAAAATAGAAACAAACCGGAAAAGACAAACGAAAATAAGACACTAATTACAAAACAAATAAGACAAAGGGTTAATTTCAGTTTTAGCACTTGTGGAATAAATTATATTAAAATCAGCACATTTTTTGTCCCCTTCACTTTTGACACCGCCACGTCACCATCCACTCTGATAAGTGGGGCCCAACAGTATTAAATGTATGCCATGTTCCATCTTTACCCTCATCTGACACCGACCCAAATATTCCCCTCCCTAGCACGGCTTATAAAATTTTCAAGAAGAAGCAACAGTTCTTTAGAGAGAGAAACCGAAATCTAGAGAGAGAAAAAGTTGTAACCGACCGGAAAAACTCGGAAACTGTCCAAAACCACCACGAAAGCCCTCTAGAAACCGATTCGGGATATAGAAGGCTACCTATCTGGTTAAAGTAAAAAAAAAAAAAAAAAACATGTTCCAAAGTTCGAGAGAATGGTGGCCGATGAAGGGTTAAGGAATCAAAAAGGAAATGAATTTACCTAAAATCCAATCCTTCCACTGGATAGGTCATCTTCATGATGACCACATGGTCATTATCGTTGTGACCAAGCTAAATGGTTAATTTTTGCATTTAATCTAGGTCACAATGATATTGATCAGGCGGTCATTGTGAAAATGACCGTATTTGGACTAATACCAACAGTCATTGATTTAATGACCCTGCCTTCAATTAATGTCAAATCCTCAATTTGTCTGTAAGAAGTAAAAAAAATAAAGATAACAATTAATTTACAAAAATTTTGATAAATCTACATGAGCGGTCATTTTTATAATGACCACCTGGTCATTTTCGTTGTGATCCCTACCAGCGTTTGATAAAACTTGTGAACAACAAACTATGTGTGTGTATGGAAAAAATAAATAAATGATAAAAAAAATAAATAAATAAGAAAAGAAATAAAAATAGCTTAAATTTGGTCCTTCAACCGGATAGGTCATCTTCATAATGACCACGTGGTCATTACCATTGTGACCAATCTCAATGGTGATTTTTTGCATTTTAATCTTGGTCACAACGATATTTACCAGGCGGTCATTGTGAAAATGACTGCATTTGGACGAATAGCAACAGTCATTGATTTGAATGGTCCTGCCTTCAATTAATATCAAATTCTCGATTTGTGTGTAAGAAGTAAAAAAAAATGATAACAATTAATTTACAAAACTGATTTTACAGCTACATGAGCGGTCATTTTCATAATGACCACCTCGTTGTGACCCCTGTCAATGTTTTGATAAAACTTGTGAACAACACACTATGTGTGTGTATGGGGAAAAAAAAAAGATATGATAAAAAATAAATAAATAAGAAAAGAGCTAGACTTACCTTAAATTTGATCCTTCAACTGGATAGGTCATCTCCATAATGACCACGTGGTCATTACCGTTATGACCAAGCTCAATGGTGATTTTTTGTATTTCAATCTTGGTCACAACGATATTTACCAGGCGGTCATTATGAAAATGACCGCATTTGGACGAATACCAACAGCTATTGATTTGATGGCCCTGCCTTCAATTAATGCCAAATCCTTGATTTGTGTGTAAGAAGTTAAAAAAAAATAATTATTATTTTTTGGCAAAACTTTTGATACATTTACATTAGCGGTCATTTTCATAATGACCACCTGGTCATTATCGTTGTGACCAAGCTCAATGGTGATTTTTTGCATTTTAATCTTGGTCATAACGATATTGACCAGGAGGTCATTGTGAAAATGACCGCATTTGGACGAATACCAACAGTCATTGATTTGATGGCCCTGCCTTCAATTAATGCCAACTCCTCGATTTGTGTTTAAGAAGTAAAAAAAAGATAACAATTAATTTACAAAACTTATTTTACATCTACATGAGCGGTCATTTTCATAATGACCATCTGGTCATTATCGTTGTGACCCCTGCCAACGTTTTGATAAAACTTGTGAACAACACACTATGTGTGTGTATGGGAAAAAAAAAAAAAAAAAGAAATGACAAAAAATTAATAAATAAGAAAAGAGCTAGACTTATCTTAAATTTGATCCTTCAACCGGATAGGTCATCTTCATAATGACCACGTGGTCATTACCGTTGTGACCAAGCTCAATGGTGATTTTTTGCATTTTAATGACCAGGCGGTCATTGTGAAAATGACCGCATTTGGACGAATACTAACAGTCATTGATTTGAATGGCCCTACCTTCAATTAATGCCAAATTCTCGATTTGTGTGTAAGAAGTTAAAAAAATGATAACAATTAATTTGCAAAACTGATTTTACAGTTACATGAGCGGTCATTTTCATAATGACCACCTGGTCTTTATCATTGTGGCATTTTGATAAAACTTGTGAACAATACACTATGTGTGTGTATGGGAAAAAAAACATATGATTAAAAATAAATAAATAAGAAAAGAGCTAGACTTACCTTAAATTTAGTCCTTCAACCGGATAGGTCATCTTCATAATGACCACGTGGTCATTACCGTTGTGACCAAGCTCAATGGTGATTTTTTGCATTTCAATCTTGGTCACAACGATATTTACCAGGCGGTCATTGTGAAAATGACCGCATTTGAACGAATACCAACAGTCATTGATTTGATGGCTCTGTCTTCAATTAATGTCAAATCCTCGATTTGTGTGTAAGAAGTAAAAAAAAAAAAAAAGATAACTATTAATTTGCAAAACTTATTTTACATCTACATGAACGGTCATTTTTATAATGATCACCTGGTCATTATCGTTGTGACCAAGCTAAATGTTGAATTTTTACATTTAATCTTGGTCACAACGATATTGACCAGGCGGTCATTGTGATAATGACCGTATTTGTACGAAGACGAAAAGTCACTACTTGTTTGTCCCAAATGCCAAATCCCTGATTTGCCCTCCTCTCCCACCCTCCTAAACCTCACTTTACTCTTCCTCGGGTGGCCTAAAATTTCAAACCAAAGTCTACAAAGTTTTAGAGAGAGAAACTTCGGTTATAGAGAGAGAAAGTGTTTGAAACAACAAGTTAGTGACCCATAACCGCTCGAGAACCGTCCTAAACCACCTACGAAATCCTTCTATAAACTGTTTGAACTTCTATTAACATCTTCTACTCTTGAAAAAATTACCCATGCCGATGGTAAAATCTGCAGAGGTACAACTGGTATGTGATTGTGCTTTTATGTTTAAAAGTTTACAGTTTTAATATTTTTCATATTTATGTGTTATTATGCCAGGTATTTTGTATGTTTACTTCACGGTCATAAATTTAATAACACTTTTATGTTACCATTTACACAGGGTCAATATACTCGACTCATAGCAGACAGTGAAATTACGAGGGCGAAAATTAATACTTTCGTTAACATAACGGAGACATGAAAAAAATTGAGTCAATGGTTGTCTCCGCGACAGTACGAGGCCGTCAAATATCAGCCCTGCATTCAACAGTTTAAGTATTTAGGTAGTCTTGGTTGGGCTGGGCAGGTATTCCACAACATTGTGATGCGCCTGACGGATCACTCAGAGATGGGTGATGCTCTATGGTTTGAGCTAGGTGACGACTTGGGCAGATTTTCCATCCACGAGTTCTGCCTAATAACCGGCCTGAAATGTGTAAGGTCTACTCATCTCCCTGTCGTCGAAAGCCGATTAATTTCAAGATATTTTTCGACGTTGAGGGGTGTGTCAAGAGAAAATTAGGAGCTGCAGATGTCGAATGCTAAGTTTGATAACGACGACAACGCGGTCAAGCTTAGCCTTCTATACATTATGTTTTCCATCCCCCTATCAAATGCCAGCGCCGTGAAGATTGACCCAAAGTTTTTTGCTCTGGCTGATGACTTGGATGCTTTTAATTATTTTCCTTGGGGCATACTCTCATTGGAGGCAACCCGGGCTACAATCTGCCATGTAGTGGACAACAGGATATCTTCGAAGAGAAGACAACAACAACAAAAAAACTGACAAAGTCCATTACAGTATTCCAGGGTTCCCCCATGCCTTACTCGTTTGGGCATTTGAGACCCTCCCTTCGATAGCATCCAAATTCACCATCAAGTAAGAGCAGGCCATTCTGCGCATGAGGTCGTGGACGACCGCGGAAAATGTCAAGTTCGATGATGTTGTGGCTGCCTTTGCCACGGATGGCGAATCCCAGGTAAATTTTTCCCTTTGATTGTGTATATCAAGTGGTGGTCATCAACCAAAATGACCGGGTGGGTCATAACTGTTATGACATTATTATGGTCATAACGGTGTTGACCACAACCGGTCATAATTTTGGTTATGATCGACCACGGTCATAACCTTTATGACCACCCGGTCATAAATGTTTTGACCGAAATCGATCATAACGGTGTTGACCACCTGGTCATAACTGTTTTAACCAATTGCATTCATTACTTTTGTGATCGATTTGGTGGTTATGTTAGTTACTAAGTGACAATATTACATGATGATAATTGTATCTCTCATCCATTAACATATTTACCACATTTGTGCAGCTTAAGGGATTCGTCTTAATGCCTACCAAAGAGGAGTTGAGGAACCCATGGGTAGCGTGCCTCTTTCTGAAGAATCAGCCTGCCATGCCCCAATTACCTCCTCCCAAGTCTTCTGTCCCCCGACAAAGCACAGATACAAACTCCGAGTGGCGGAAGTTTCAAACCGAGATACGAAGACAGGTGGCCTCACTTAATAAAAAATTAGAGGGCCTGAAAAGGGAACAGAAGCAATCCAACAAACTATTGCGGAGGGTTCTCCAAATGTTGTCCGCCAACATTGTTGAGAAGGGGGAAGGTAAAGCAGAAAAGTCACCGCCTGACAGAGCACAACGTGAGATTAATGATGAGATGGCTAAATTCGACGCCATGAAGACAACCTCCCCTGACATTGGTTCAGTGGCGGATATTGGTGTTCAGGCAGCCATGAAGTTCCTAACTGCCGATAAGGTGGTCGTTTCAACTGCAGATGCCGAAATTGGTATGAAGCAGGTAAAACTTTATGTTATGTTCAAAATGAGTATGCCAGTTATGTAGATACTCGTCTTCATTTTGTATAGGCAAATAACCACATGTTTCATTATGGCATTTTGACAAACCTCATAGGAAGAGTTTGTTCCTGCAAAGGAGGTTGCTGAGGGAGGAATGATTCCGGAGGAGGAGGGGATTGGTGACCCCGTCATTCAAACCCAAGATGAGAAGGTTGAGGTCGAAATAATTCAATAACAAGACTTCAAAAAGGTTGCGGAGTTAGGCAACGATGAGAGCGGTGAAACGGTTGTTACGAATACCCTTTCTTGCAACATATTCATAATTGTTATCGTTTTGTTCAAACTCATCTCAAACATGTAATTTATAGATACCGAAGAAGAAGAGAGCTAGACTCTTAAGGCTAGGCCAACGACCCGCCAAACGTGTGACCGATGTCGGGTCTTCTTTTACCTCTTTGACTCAGCAACCTAATGCCTTCCTACCGGGTCTCGCAGATGAACCTCCCGAAGAGACGCTCGAGGAATTTAGAGAGTGGTTAAGGAAAGGATTGTTGAAGAGACCACCCCCAGGGTAATGTGTTTCTTACCAATACATGTAAATTGTAGTTTAAACTAATATAATTTATTCCTTACCAGTGTCATCATTTATCAAAAGTTTTGTATTTTTTAGTAAACGGCCACCCCGATACGGTACCAAATATGAGACGTTCGACAAACCCCATGACCTCGAATTCATGATGGTGGATAATAAAACTTGGTACTAAGAATTTGCAACCTCGCCGATTTGGCTATGGGATGAGGTCAGTACTCTCTAGTGTTCTTCTACAAGACAAGATGAATACTTTTTGTATATCCAAACGTTTACAAGGTGTTTTTGGTTGATGAGTTGTTTATTTATTTCCCTTGTCACAACACATCCCTAATGTATTTTATTGTATGCAGCAAATGGACGTAGCCTTCTACTATTTGAGGAAGAAGATCAGGCAGAACCCAGATCTCGAAAAGTGGAAGGTGACAACGGTGGACACTTTTTTCAATGCGAAGGTCCGTGGACTTTGGAGTGTTTACCAGAGTGATCCTAAAAATTCGAATGGGACTCATGTGATTCTCTACTCAGGCTCATGCTTGGCGTTCGAGTTCAAAGTGGCTCGTCTTGGTTTGAAGTTAACACGTTGCTAATGCCAATACACTTTTCTGATTTGAAGCATTGGGCATTAGTGAAGCTCGAACTCACAGACTGGACAATTGAGGTGTATGACTCGATGCACCATGAAGGTCCTCACTATTCAAAGGTCTGAGCTGGAATGGAAGCTTTATCAAATTTCATTCCATTGCTGGCAGAACGACTAAGTTTGTTCGAGTTCAAACCAAGAGACCCACCTGGAACTTACACAATACCGGTCACCATTATGAATGATATCCCTCGTCAAGGTAATGGGTAAGTTAAAGTAATAATAAGGTTCATTCAATTTTGTTGGTTATGTGTTTGTTTAAACTTAATTTTATTTCGTGGCACAGGGGCGACTGTGGGATATATACTATCAAGAATGTTGAGTGCTTGATCGAAGGACGGGATGTCCGATATTGGGTCGTCCAAGAACGCATGCAAATGTTCAGGGAGTGGATGGCTTGTTACCTATGGATCCATGCTCGACGTAAGCTAGAAGGCCATTACAAAAGCGACGAGGATGTCGACATGGACTTCTAATTAATTGATATTTTTTCACCTCTAAATTTTTTTGAAAAATTTGTCCCCTGTAATTACGCCATTCTGTTCAAAATTTTCCCATTTTTTTAATGTGACCATAATTTGTAAATTTTTTTCCACATACTTCTGAATAATAGCATATGTTCATAATCTTTTTTACTGCCCAATGTGTTGGTCATTAGTGTGTGCTAAAATCTCATGTGATGAGGGTAAAAAAAAAACCACGTATTTCACAACACAAACAGCACGGTCATAACGGTGATGACCATCAGGTCATAACTGTTATGACCGGGTGACCAGTGTGCTTTAAAAAAAAATAAAACAAGTGTTTCACAACACAAACACCACGGTCATAACGATTATGACTGGGCGGTCATAACTGTTATGACCGGGTGGCCAGTGTGCTTTAAAAAAAATCACGTATTTCACAACACAAACAGCACGGTCATAACGGTGATGACCATCAGGTCATAACTGTTATGACCGAGTGCCCAGTATTTTAAAATCAATTTTTTTGTGCTAAGATCTGACTTGATGAGGGTAACCATAAATTTATAACTAGTATGAAACTAATATTCATCATGAAAGAGAACAGAAAAAAAAAAAGTTTAGGAAAAAAATCATGTGTTTCACACCACAAATACCACGGTCATAACGGTGATGACCATCATGTCATAACTGTTATGACCGGGTGCCCAGTATTTTAAAATCAATTTTTTTGTGCTAAGATCTGACTTGATGATGATAACCATAAATTTGTAACTAGTATGAAACTAATATTCATCATGAAAGAGAACAGAAAAAAAATAAAAAAATAAAAAGTTTGGGAAAAAAAACCACGTGTTTCACACCACAAACACCACGGTCATAATGGTGATGACCATCCAGTCATAACTGTTATAACCAGGTGCCCAGTATACATGTAAATTTGTAACTAATATTCATCCTGCAAGACAACAAAATAAATGTCATTTAAAAAAGACTGGTATATTGTTTATTGTCAATTGTGCAACATTTGCTATAAACAACATAATTATGAACTGGGAGTGCTGAACAATGGCTTCGACCTTGATGGATGTATTCTCAATGGTACTGAATTGGTATAGGTTTGTCAGTTGTGTCCATAACCATTACATCTCCCACACCGAACAGATCATGTTCTTCTCCTTGTGACAAAATCCTTCGAACCCGTGGCCTTCCGGGCCCACACTTTGTTTTGGGAGGATTGACAATTTGCGACCTAACTTCTTCAGGAACATCCCAGCCATCTGCGCTGCCAATAGGATGGACTACAGACGAATAACAACCATAAAGATAATCTTTCGTGTAGTAATTCGAACAATAATTGTATGGATATATTTGTCAGTGGTTACAAATGGCCATGGCATGAGGGCAAGGAATTTGATCGACCTGAAACCGCCTGCACGTACATGTCATTTCGCTTATATCGACTATCCAAATTTGGCTAGCATTGTTGGTGACTGCGTACTCAAACTGATCGGCTGGATGTGGCAGTAAGAAGTAAAATTTTAACACTTTTAGCTAATTTAGTTTAAGTTTCAAATATGGCATATACCATATATACGTTGGATGTGGTCGTGATCACGTACCGTTACTATTATGCCTATTGAGAAGTTGGTGCGAATTAATTTCTCAGCCTTTGGCGCCAGTTTCTATGTCAATTTGAGGGCCTCCTTACATCTCTGGAAAAACCATCTTTGTTGTAGTTCTCTCAACCATTCCACTAAGAATCCAACTGGCATTAACCTGGCTTTCCGATCCACATTGTTCAATGACTCCGCAATGTTGGTTGTCATGATTGCGTACCTCCGACCGTTGAAATATGCTCGCGACCACTTCGTAGGATCGGCCTGCACGAGGTATCGGTGCATGTCAGGGTTACGATTACGGATGAATTCCATATGACGATGGTGCTCACTTAAAAGATACGATCTCGATGCACCATCAAAATAGGTCTTCAAAGGTCCTTTGAAATCCTTGTACTTGGTTTTCAGGTTTGCTGCCAAGTATTGGACGCATATCCCGAAGGCAGCGTCCGGATACACTAGGTTGGCTGCATACTCGATACCCTATGCCTATCAGCCACAATAACAAGAGACTCTCGGAGGCCGATTGAATCCCTTAGCTTATCAAAGAACCATATCCATGATTCGTTGCTTTCGGACTGAACGATACCAAATGCAAGTGGAAATATGCAGCCATTTACGTCGTGACCACATGCTGCAAGAAGCATTCCCCCAAACTTGGCCTTTAAGGCGGATCTATCAACCACAATTACTGGACGACAATAAGGCCAAACTTGCTTCGAAGCAGCTAGGCACATGTAGAAGCATTGTAAGTAATTTGCTGAGTTTGTCTCAATATCAATGTCGAATCTAGGATTTTTCCTCTTAACCATTTCAGCCCACGCAGGCAGAACTGTAATTTAATTCAGTTATAAAAGTTATATAGCACTTGTCGTGAATGCGAAAAGTTTTAAAATGTCGGTAATGAATATATTATAAGCTAAAGTAAAATACCATTGTATGACTCTGTATCATTGCCCCGCAAGCTGGTTAGTGCTGCTTCCTTCCCTCACCATGCCCTGAGATAATTGAAAGACACTCTAAATTCGGTCTGCATGTCTCTCATGATTTCTCGAGGTCTATATGAGGTGTTAGTCAGGTCCAAGTATTTTGCCTTGACACACTCCTCAATCATCCAACTATTGGCTTGACGATGATGCCCTTGAACGATTTCGATTGCACAAGTATGAACGTCGTCGTACCGCTTCACGATAAACAGTTTTCACTACCTCTCATCCTAGTCACACCCAATTGCCATGGACATCTTTCCATATCTATACATATCAAGTGTAACAGAGTAGAGTTTGACCTCTTCACCTTGAATTGATAGTGTTTACTCATGGCATCGTCATGAAAATGGTATTGCAACAACTTTTTATTTTGAAAAATACAGTTCCTTCGCATTGTGACAGGTGTATAATCAGCAACAACTACTGAGCCGGATAAACTGTCACTGCTTGGTATATTATCGGATTGAGATGTAGTCTTATTGGCAAATGAATGTGCTCAAATGTTTGCTGCGATACTATTCTCGTTTGATTGACGAGCATCACCCGCAAACTTCAAATTGTCTACATGAGGAGGAAGATGAGGGTTATAAGGGGTAGGAGAAGGGATGATCAGATTCGGGCGGCCATCTACATGTTGCATGACTTCATCATTCTGTACACCCTCTCTAGAAAGTTGAACGTCTATGTAATTGCTTTCCCCTAGCTCCGGTGGTATCGCTTCTGCCGCAGACTCATCTAATACGTCGATGGTAATAGGAAATTTAATAAGCACATGAACATCCTTCTTCTTCAAATGTATATAGAATTTAATGTCGGCATCACACTGTATCCTGACAAGAGGCAACCCAGGTTTAACACTGTATCGCATGACTATAGTATTGGTTGGACCCCTAATACTTCTGACCAACTCAATAAGACCAACGTATGTGGCGGTCTCGGGCACCAATATTCCCTTCATTTCGCCACTAACATATCTCAATGTGCCGTCCCATTGACCATTATACTTGACGTAAACACAAACGTCCTCCATTTCCTGTGAAACAGCAACAAATTATTATATAAATAAATTTTTTGGCTTTACAAAAAGAGCGAAAATAGTGTTGCATATAGGGGAGAGTTAGCTTATATCTGAGATCTGGTCACAATGATGATGACCAGATGGTCAATAAGAAAAAGACCGGTTTATGAAAATGATGGTCACAATGATGATGACCGGATGGTCAACATGAAAATGACCGATTTATTTTTACTGGTCACAATGATGATAACCGGATGGTCAATAATATGATCAGTTCATGACCATCTGGTCATAATGATGATGACCAGATGGTAATTATGAAACTGACCGGCTTATTTCCAACTGGTCACAATGATGATGACCGGATGGTCAACATGAAAATAACCGGTTTATTTCATACTGGTCACAATGACGATGACCAGATGGTCAATATGAAAATGACCGGTTAATGACCATCTGGTCACAATGATGATGACCAGATGGTCATTATCAAACTGACCGGCTTATTTCAAACTGGTCACAATGATGATGATCGGATGGGCAATATGGGCAATATGAAAATGACCGGTTCATAACCGGTTAATTTCAAACTGGTCATCATCATGATGACCATATGGTCAATATCAAAATGACCGGTTTGTCATGAAAGTGATCTTTTTGTTTCAGATGACCATCTTAACACACACTCACTGAGTAAAACATGTATTAACAAATAAAACCAACTAAAAACCACCATTACCTTAGATTGGTTTATTAGAAATAGGAAGATATCCACTCAAATGGCAGCTTCAGGCAGTTTTAACATAGTGAAAAAAGATGTGGTGAGATTTTTTATGCTTAGAGTTAGTTTCGATCAATGGGTAATGGTGCAGGGAGGATTCGTGAGGATTGGCTGAGAGAAAATCAAGAAAACAAAGGAAGAAAAATTTTTGATTTTTTGGTACAGTTGGTTATATACTGTCATTATGGATGTGGAAGGAATGGGGTGAGGGGGGCGGGATGGTAGGGAAATTTTTCAGCTTAGGGTTGGCTGAGGGCATATATGCCTTTATACATCAACCAAAAAAGTGGGTGGTGACGTGGCGGTGCCAAAAGTGAAGGGGACAAAAAGTGGTGCTGGTTTTAATATAATTTATTTCACAAGTGCTAAAACTGAAATTAACCCATAAGACAAAACTAAGACTAAATAAGCCCAAAAGAACCGTATGCAGAATGTACAAAATGATAAACAAATGGTATAACACAAGACAACGATTACTAAAAATAAAACCTTTTTTTTTTGGGGGGGGTGGGGGGGTATCTACTGATCAATCTTGCTTCTTGGCACCTCCCCGGCAACGGCGTCAAAATTTGATTACGTTTAAATTGTGTTGAAATAAAGTGGTCAATTGTAGCACGGATTAGACGGTCGTATTTATGAAGAGGTGATAGAAACAAACAAGAAAAAATTAGCGGAACAAAAACGTTAGAGAAATAAACAATCGAATAAAGAAAAGAAAGAAGTATTTTTGTGATTTTGAAACAAATTAAAAGACAACGCAATTTAAATGAAGAAAAATTCAATAATCAAAAGTGGTAAGACATCGATAATCCCTTATATGTTTCGTTTACCTATTTGGATTTTGATTCATAAAATGACTTAATTGAAAGTTTCACATTCAAAACAATCAATCAGAAAATAAAGATTTAAAAACTTACGAATTAAAATGTATTTGAGTAAATAAAATTCTCACGTTAAGAACTAGCAAAAATTATCTTATAAGAAATCCAAAAGCAACAATATACCATAGACAATATTGTAGGAAAATACTACTTATAAAATAATGCTATCAATATATCATATTATGCAACAATCACATAAAAAGAGCTTGACTAAATTTATATAAAAGTTAGCAACAAAGTATATTAATATGAGAAAGAAATGAGATAAAAGAAAATTATTTATTCAAATGTATAAACCATACAAACCATTGGAGAATCAAAACCCAAACAAATTCACTACACATTTAGGATTATCTTTAGTCTCACCAAAGAAAATCTAGCCACTCATATTCAACATTCTCACAAAACTCTCAAAGAAAATATGAGAAAATATGACTATACTTAGACTAAAATTCAACAACAAAACACACTTGGCCAAACCTCTATTTATAGAGCTTTAGAGGATTGCCATCAGCTAAAAAAATTAAAATAAAAATAAAATAAATAAAAATAAAACATTTCTAAATTAATTGGAATTTACAATGTAATTATGTGGTGGAATGAAAACTGATATTGAATGGAGGTTTTCAACAGTTAGAAACGGTGGTCTTCAACAAAGAATCCCAAGAATTTGGGACACTTGTCGCGTAGAGATGGGCTGGAGAGGAAATAAATGCCGGTAACTGGGACCTAATTGACATGTGGCACGCGATGAGGGGAGAATTGCTGCACGGTGGGGTCCACGTGGAGAGTGAAAGGAAATGGCTAACGTGCGCGTGTAAGGAACTCGCCCAGGGGGAAGGCTGTGCGCGTCAAGCGTACGTGTGCGTGGGGACAGCTGGGGCCCCCATGGTGTCCTGATGAGTCCGAAAATGACACGTGGCGGCGTGCCTCAGCTCGGCTGACGGCTTGGGTTGATAAATTGGATCTCTTTCTTCAATTTTTATTTAAATTGTTCCCAAAGTGTAATTTTCCTACAAATTAAATTAAATATAAATATTTCCATACAAAAATATTTTAAATTAAATTCATAAGAAATATTTAATTAAAACTTAATTTATTTGACAATTATGTACAATAAAAGTGCATTTTTATACACTTATCATGTCCTAATATTGAGCATAGTAAATTTTCATTACGGTCCCTTATGTTTGTCTTTCTGGGTTAAGGTGCAGATCAAAAAAATATCGTTGTTTTGATCCAGTTAGTTAAAAATGATATGTCTCTCATCATGTTGTGTTTCTTGAACATATCTCATTATTTTCTATTAATGCTACTTCTTATAATTTGACCAAGTCTGATCTCATACATATCGATCATTTCACTATTGATACTGACATAGTCTCACCATCTGTTTGATAAGCACCTGCTCTAGTTTCAGATAATGTTTCTTGCAAAGTTTCCACTGATAGCTCAGCAAATTCTGGTACTCTGGTCCTGATACTATCATTGCTCCCTCTCCTCCTACGGCTACCCAATCACCTCCTGAGACAGTGGCTCTTCCTTCTTTTCCCCTTCGTCACTCTACGCATTCTTGTAAGTCTACTAAGCTACTAGATTTTGCTTACTCTTGTTGTTCTAGCTCTTTCATTTCCTTTTTAGCTTTTATTCATCGTCTTTCTAAGCCATTTTTCTATGGAAAGACAGTTTGTGATCCACATTGACAGGATGTTATAGCTGAGGAACTTACTGCTTTGCATCAGATACATACGTGGGACTTGGTACCTTTGCCACCAAGTAAATGATCAATTGGATCTTGTTGAGTCTATAAAATCAAAACCAAGTCTGATGGCTCTATTAAAATATACAAAGCTCGACTTGTTGCTAAAGGTTACTCTCAGGAGTATGGTATGGATTATGAGGAGACTTTTGCCCCAGTTACAAAAATGACTACTGTTCGCACTCTTATTGCAGTTGCCTTCGTCAATGGCACAAATCTCATATGGATGTTAAAAATGCCTTTCTAAATGGTGATCTTCATGAAGAAGTTTACATGGTTCCTCCTCTTTGTGTTTCTCATTAACCTGGTGAAGTTTGTCGGCTCTAGAAAAGCCCTTTATGGTCTCAAACAAGCACCACGAGCCTGGTTTGAGAAGTTTTCTATGGTGATTACTTTACTTGGCTTTCGCTCTAGGCATCATGATTCAGCTTTGTTTGTCAGATATACTGGTGCGGGTCGTATTCTACTGTCTTTATATGTTGATGATATGATTATTACTGGTGATGATGTTGACATGATTGCAGCACTGAAGATTGAGTTAGTTTGTTATTTTTCCATGAAAGATCTGGGCTCACTATGTTATTTTCTAGGCATTGAGGTCGCCTCTTCTCCGAAAGGTTATCTTCTCACCCAATCGTGCACTTCTTACTGATAATAAGATTGTTGATATACCTCTTGAGACTAATGCTTGATATATTCCTTCTGATGGTCCTTCTTTTCAGGATCCTAGTTTATATTGCACTATTGTCGGCAGCTTGGTTTATCTCGTCACAACTCGGCCAGACATTACACATGTGGTTTATATAGTTAGTCAGTTTGTCACTGCACCTACTACAATTCATTGGGATGCTATTCTTTGTATTTTGAGGTATTTTTGGGACACTCAGTTTCAGAGTCTCTTACTTCTACTTCGTCCTCAGAGTTGCGTGCTTAATCTGATGCTGATTGGGCTAGTAATCTGATGGATCGCAAGTCCACCACTGGCTTCTTTATCTTTCTGGGTGACTCTCTTATTTCTTGGAAGAATAAAAAGCAAGATGTTATTTCTCAATCCTCCACCGAAGCAGAATATCATGCTATGACTTCTACTACTTGTGAGATAGTCTGGTTACGTTGGTTGCTTACGTATATGGGTGTTTTTCTTAATCGATCTGCTCCCTTATATTGTGATTTTAAGAATGCTTTTCAGATTGCCCGCAATTCAGTGTTCCATGAATGGACCAAACATATTGAGATTGATTGTCATGTCATTCGACATCACTATCAACTTGGCACCATCACATAGCATTTTGTTTCTTCTTCCATATATATTGCTGACATGTTTACCAAGACACTTTCCACTTTGCGTTTTCATTTCTTATTTGGCAAACTCTTAATGCTGCTTGTAGCAGTATCGTGCGTTTGAGGGGGGGTGTTAGATGATATAGTTTAATATTTATTTTATGCTTGCTTCCTATTATTATTATGTTTCTTTATTTTCAACAGTTAAGGGTATATTAGTATTTTTATATTTTCTAGTTTGCCTATATAAATCACTTTTGATGTATTATTTTGATTTATTAATTAGAATGAGAAACATTAACTTTCTCTTGTTCCCAAATTGGTTTTTAGTTTTCTACATCTAGATCTGGCGAAGATCCGTCACCCTCGCGATGGATCTCATGCTTCTCCATCATGCCTTTTAGAGCGAGCGTGAGCCGCCCACATCGCCAGCCCTGCCGCTGTCACCCACATTGTGAGCTCGGAGATCCGTCATGGATCTTACTCTTCTCCGTCAACGGCTTCCAGAGCGAGTCACCCACATCGCCTTCATGAACTTGAAGATCACCGTTGCCGTTCATCACCCATCTTTCCGTCGCCACCCGTCCCACCCTCCGTCGTGAACCCATTGCACACAGGAGCCCTTTTCGCCTTCACGAGCCATCGCTGGGAGCCACCATAGTTGTTGGTCTCTTGGGACGATGGATGGGTAATTTTTTTTTTTTCAAAATTATCACATGTAATAGGTTTCATAATAAGTTTGATGTAATTTTTGGAACTCAACCGTTAAAAAATGATCTAAAGATTGACATTTTTAACTCCATCAATGGGACAAAATTGCTTTACCCCATTGTAGAAGTCCCCACGTTTAAATTGTGATTTATCAATCCACATATTTTAGCTTCATTGTATTTGCACAGAGCTTTTTTATAGTAGAATATTTGCATGGACGATGTATGCTTTTTAATAGGGGTGTTCATGGATTGGATTAGATGGATAATTAGGGTTTAATTTCTAGTCTAATATATGACCTTCATATTGGAAAAATCTCAATCTATTACCAATCAGTGAAAGTCTCAATACAGTCCATAAGCATCAGATTGTGCGAATTGGATTCACAGATTCAATCTGTAAACTTTAAAAACTAAAATAAACATATTAAAGAACATGAAATAGTTTAGTAAAATAGTAACAATTTTACTTTAGAAACTAAAATAAAACTACTAAAGCATATCAAACTTCAAGCTATATATACTTTTTTTATTAAGAATATTTAGGAAATAGATGTATACATACATATACAATTATAGGAAAGGTCTTGCATACAGAAGCCGGACGTCTGCCCGAGAGAGAGAGAGAAAGAGAGACCATTTTCTCAATCTGCTACGAAGACCTCAATCCCGTCATCGAAGATCTCCAAGCCATCTCCATCTACAACCATGTCTTCCATGAGCTCTGGTAACTGCATTCTCTCTTTATCTCTCGGTGGGCTTGGCCAAAAGGCCATTTTGGAGGCTCTCAAGGATTGCACCGGAACTCATGGCGAAGAGCAGTAGAGGACACGACAACGGCTCTTCAACGATGTCGGACACGACAGAAGGCAAGGACGAGATGGCTAAAATTGACTCTGATTTGATGGACAATCTGATTCCATGTAGACCTCGCTGGAACAATACGCAATTGATGGCTTCTGACTCTGGAAACGGTATGCAGCCATCATCACTCAAACACCTTTCTTTCTCTCCGGCAACAATCATCACTCAAACACCTTCCCTATTACAACATGCTCCGGTGAAGAATGAGACTCGAGGATGGAAGTCGAACCTCAAGGACGAGCAGCAGTGCGTGGGGGTCTTTCTGATAACTCTCTTTGGCGACACTCTTTCCCACTCTTGGATTGATCCCAGCTCTTCCTCTCCCTCTCATCTTGCCCTTTAATTTTCATCCAACGGCCACGGATTCTTGCCGGACATACGACAATACTATATATGCGATGCTCCTAAATTTATATTTAAAAAAGGTTCGAATTCGTAGATTTTGTGAATTCGGAAATCTTTTATTCGTATCTAATTCGTAATGTTCAAACTGGAAAAATCTCAATTCGTTGCCAATTGGTTAATCTTTCCATCTAATTCAATCCGTCAAATTGGACAAGATTATGCGGATTCACAGATCTAGTGAACATCTCTATTTTTTGAGATTATATTTATTCAAAATCACATAAAAATTACAAAGTAACAAAATCTTTTATAAATTTAACAGTCTCAAAATAAAGCTCTACTGATATTTACACATATAGTGTTTTTTTTTTCCCTTGAATATTTACATATATGCCTACTCCTATAAAGAAACTTAAATATATACCTGTTAGAAAAATGGTTTTTAAACCATTTTGAGGAACCATTTTGAGGTCCAAATTTGAGTATGACCCACTTAATAGAATTAACGGATCTTGGTGGATTTGCATTCTCCGTCGTGAGGAGATTGAAATCATATATTCATACGCTCAAAATGGTATTCGGGTGAATGGGAAATTGATGCTCAAAGTGTGCCAAATGGAATACAATTTTGTTGGAAAGTTACTTATATATGTGGAGTCCCACATTGCTTAGGCATGAAAGCTTGATGGATTTTATAAGGATTTGCACTTTTGGACTTGGGTAAGATTGTGAACCCAAGATGCTCTCTCACGCGCAGGGAGGGGTGCAAATCACAGCCCCGGTGGGTTAGTGGCCCAATGTGTGCGCCCGCATGACGTGGGCGACGCAAATGTTGGTTCGTCAAGCTTGCCCTCGCGCGGGCTTTGTTTTGGAGTTTTTTTTTTTTTTTTTTTCCTTTTCTTTCAACACAATTCCAGATTTAATTTTTTCAGCATATGAACACTCTTCATCTGTTCATATTTCAAAAAATTGTTCATATTCCAAGAGTTAATGGACAGCACTAATGTATTGAATTAATCCGAATTTAAAACCTCATGAATTCGGTTTTGTAACACCCCATCCTTGAGCCTATAAAAGGAGGCCTCCACAAGCATGAAATACACACTTGATACACACAAAATCCTAGAGCACAAGTTTTCTTTTTGTTGTTTTCTTGTTCTAAGTTTTTCTCTTGTAGTGGTCGGATTTTTGAAGTTTTGGTGATAGAGGAAAGGCTTTGGTTTCAAGTTCGCCGGAAGCGGTTTTTGATCGTGCTAGACTACCATTGTTCGTCGTTGTATCCTGGGAGACAGACGTCCATTGAAGCCTCGTGCACTTACCGGAGGGGACAACTCTGTTTTAAGGAAAATATGTCTCACGTGCCTCGACGTTCTTATTTGTGTTGTTTCCTTCAAGTTAAGGTTGAGTTTCAGTGTGATCAATTTTCGTTAATATTATATTTGAATTCACTTGTTCGTTATTTATGCTCTATATATATTTTCTAACAATACCTTGATAATAAGCCCTATACGAGGGGAAGAAAATGTGTATATGCGTAGTGTACTCCTAAATTTTAATCAGCACTTTGATTCATGAATTAGAAAAATAAATTTGAAAAATTAAAGCCATATTTAAATTCAGAAGTATGGTTCTTAGCAACGGGGAGAGAGAGAGAGAGAGAGAGAGAGATGGTTCTTAGCAACGGGGAGAGAGAGAGAGAGAGAGTTGTAGCAATTAATTAAGGATAATAATAATTTTTTCTAGATAATAAAAAAAATTTGATGGAGCAATTAATTAAGGATAATAATAATTTTTTCTAGATAATAAAAAAAATTTGATGGAAAAAGGGTTTGAAAAATCCTTGTCGAATATCATTTTTTAGGCATAATTTTGAGGGACATCCACGACAAATTGGTAATGGATCAAGATGAATATGTATTCTACTCCGTGAGGGTGCGAAGTGGTTTATTCATATGCTAAAAATGATGTATGGATTAACAAGAAATTGACTGTAAAAAAGTACACCGTTAAAGTTGAAAAAATTGAGACATAACAATTGAGAAAACACTAGTCACACATGAAAAAAGTGATGAAAGCCACACGTGATTTAAAAGAATTGCCCATTTGCTTAATCCATAATAATAGAATCTATGTGGCTTTCTCTTCCAGGCGTAAGGGGTGCAAATCCCCAATTGACAAACTAAAGAACTTGTGTATGAGCGCGGGTTCATAGGGCATGAATGTCGTAGAAAATTACTTGAGCTTGGTTTTGCTACTCGCTCGGTTTTTCATATTTCCAACTTAATGATGGAATTTAATTCTATTTTGTATAATAGCAACAGGAGTTACAACATAGTCTCATAAACAGGGGGATAAATGGATAATTGATCCTGTAATAGCTGCATTAATAGAGCTTTAGTCCAGTAACCAAGAAATATTCAGAGGAAAATATAGTGTGTTTCTGACACGAAAAACACACAGAAATATTCATCTTCCTATGCTTTAGAGCGCCTTTAGGTTTCTCAAGAATTATAGAGTTTAGACATAGTTTTAGTGCTATTAAACTTTCT
Source organism: Ficus carica (assembly GCA_009761775.1). NCBI lineage: Eukaryota > Viridiplantae > Streptophyta > Magnoliopsida > Rosales > Moraceae > Ficus > Ficus carica. The sequence goes on along the minus strand of CM019744.1, from coordinate 14,788,863 downwards.
ATCCTAGGAAAAAATGCCGATTGATCCTCAAACACCGATGGTGTGAAGGAGTGAATATATTTAAAAAAAACCGTGTGATATAATGGTCTCAATTTCTCATCCACATTTTGTTTTCAGTTTTTTTTCGGTTGCCAATGATATTCTGTTTTCGTTGCTAATTATATTCTCTTTAAATTTATGTTTATTTCAATATTTGTTCATTGTCATATTATATATTTTGCCAACAAAAATCTCAAAATTTTCTTTAAAAAAAAATCTTGAAATCAAACACACAAATATATGATTACTGATCACTATAAACTCTAAGCATGCATTTAGATGCATAATCCAAACTATACAATTACAATATAGTTTTTCTCCTTTTTCTTCAGCTTCATTATTCACATAGTTTTGTAACTTAAACTTTAAAAGTCCATAACTTTAGACAAGTTCAAATGAGATGATTTTTTTTTTATATATAAATTACAAAAATTTCGAGACGAACGAAACAAGTTCTATATTGATATTTTTTTTCCGAATACATTTCAAGTTTTTACAGTTTTTAACTCCAGTAATTCAAACGCCTCGATAAATGCACAATCAAATTCTGCAATCCAAATCTTAGTACCAAATACATGCTAAGACTTGAGTGTGCATGTAGTTATCAATTATATTTACAAGCGCCATGCATAATTATTCTAAATTGAAAGGCTTTGTAGAACACTAACTTGTTTTTAATTTGCAAATCAAATCTTCTATATCCAAATATAATCTTCTATATAAAAATCTCTTTATATATGTATATATATCTATATATATATATATATCTATTTATCTTCTCTTCTTCTTCTATATCTTCTATATCTATGATATAAAAGTGTCAAAAAACCAAATCATCCCATGTCTCACATTTGGTTCCCTTTTTTTTTTTATTAATATTTTGATTTTTTTCCTTTTAATGCATTTTCCCCTCACTTTTTATTTACTACCATATTCTTATCCCTTATTACACTATAATAGGAGCCACATGGCGGGCTTAATACCTGTCACGTGACAAAAAAATTTTATTTTAATTTTATTTTAATTTTAATTTTAATTTAATGTTTTTTTTTTCATTGTTTGTCTATCTCGCATGTGAAGTGCGTTATCCAACTAATATCAGTAAAAAGTTATTTTTGGTGAATATGAGTAATAAATTATTGTACCATGCATATATGTACCAAAAAATTTAAAAGAAGGAAAATAGTATATATATTCCAAAAGAAGAAAAATAATAATTTTATATTAACATATATAAAAGAGCCAATAATACTATTTATTTCTTTTGCCATGTATCAACCCATTGTTTTTTTTTTTTTTTTTTTTTTACTTCTCTTTTATGTTTTTATCTTTCATTTATTTCTTTTATCTTTTTCATCTCTCATTACATATCTTTAACATATATGAAAGATATATATGTATGCATCAACCCATTGTTTTTCTTTTCACTTCTCTTTTATGCTTTATTATTTTTTTTCTTCTTTATCTCTTTTTTCTTTTAACACTTTTTCTTTAATTTCTTTTTTCTTTTTCGTTTCTCATTACATATATACACACATATACATAATCCTCTATGTATCTATTCAATAACAAATTTTGTCTATCATCAATAATAAAAGTGAGAATATATATTTTAGAGTTTGTTTCTTTGAAGTTTCGTGAAGACATTTCGATGTGATTTTTTAATCTAGTTAAAAATACTTTCATATTTCTTTTTCTTCTTATGTCGTTATGTGACTTTTTTTAAAAAAAAAATTATTTCCTTCTTAATTTATGGAGTTTTTTTTTAAGTTTCTGTAAGATTTTTGAATTTAATTAAAAAAAGGTTTCGTCTAATTTTTTTTGGAGTTTTCGTACGAAGTTTCGGTTTTTTTTTTTTAATTTTTTTTATTGTTTTGTCATTCTAAACTTTTTATTTTCTCATTAAATTCTTATATATATATATTTAATTATTTTGGTGTTAAAAGGATTTTGTCCTCTTTTTTTTTTAATTTTGTTATATCTTTTTCTTAGTTTATTGTTCAATACTTTTTCTTTTCTTTTCTTTTTTTTTTGTTTGTATTTTCTCTTTAAATTCTTATATTTTTAAATAATATATTAATTATACGCGCCGTGCATTAAACTAATAAAGTGAAAAGAAACGAAGCAAAACCATGTGATGTCCCACGAGTGATGCTCTATAATACTTATCTCTATTATATATCGCAACATTAAACTTGAAAAGTGACTCTTCTCTACGGTCAGCTAATCCCGAATTAATTTTTGTTTCCTCAGGCAATGTAATTGAACAGTCCACTCTCTTTTAAAGCAACGGACCCAAATCCACATATTTAAAATTAGAATTATCAATTATGAGGAGCTCTGAATTTATTTATTTATTTATTATTATTATTATTATTATTATTTTGAAAGGAGGAGCTCTTAATATTTGCACCTTTTATCAAAATATTTTTCAATTTTACGAGCGAAGATCTTGGTTTGGGATAAAGTATTTTATAAGCACCTTATATCAATAATGCTTCTTGCTATGTATAAATTAATCATCACGTGTGTAATAGTCCAAAATTATCAAAATTTTGATAATCTAGTCATAAACATGAACTTCGGCGGATGCATTTAACCCCATATTATGGGTCCCAACACGTGGGGCTCAGAGTTGGAGCTCACTTTCTGCGAGAGAAACTAACTCAGCAGGGTTGAAAAAAATAAAAATAAAAATTCCCCATTTCCTAGATAGGGTTGAAATATGAGCACTCTTTAGTCGGTAATGTCATTTTATTATTTAATATCTTTTTTTTCGCACATTTTTATTATTTAATAACGAGAGAAGAGTTAAACAACATATTTAAAAATAATAATAATAAATTATAGAGTAAAAATTTTAACGTAGTAATTAGATTTATGATCACACAATATCAATTAAAAAAAAAAATATCATCTTCCTTCATCTTCTCTCTTTCTCTATTCTCTTTTTCCCTTTAATTTGAAACTGTATACGTAAATCTATTATTAAAAATTAACTGCAATTACTAAAAAATCTAAGTATTTACTTTTATCTATTATAAACCTACTATAAATTATAAATTACCTATAAAATATATTATATACTACAATTTTCCTTTAATAAACTAGAGTCTAGATGCATCTATGCTGTCCAAGAGACAGTTTGCCTCCAAGAAAAGAACTTTTACAATCTTCTATTTTGCTCCTTTGAAATTTTCTAGCTGCTAAAACATTTGCATTAGAGAAATAACAAAGGGCTATTTAAAACACCAATTTATATTTGGCGGATAATACTCCAGCTGAAGTTGTTGCCTATAGATATTGGGTTAGTGTTTCATTCTTCATCTGCCAGAATGATTTAGCTCTAATGCTTGAATCAAAATTACAGAGATAATCAGTAAACAGGCGAGTAATTTATTTTTTTCATTTGAACTACTAAGTGTTTTTTTTTTTTTTTTTTGGGTCTAAAACTCTTCAATTTGGTCTCTATATAGTGTTAAATTATCTCCATAATTTTGTTGGTATGTCAATCATATTGAGTTGCTAATACACACACACACGCACACATACATACATATATATATGTCCGTTGTGATTTGGGGAGTATATTATAATATATGCATGTATGGCATTTGAGTGTGCATATCTAGTGCATCCGTCAACAGGGGCAAAGTCAGAAAACTATTTCAGTAGGGTTGTATACCAAATTTTTTTTTTTTAAGATAAAATAAATTTAAAGGGGATTATGTGAGAATTTTAAATTTTAGAGGGTTTATATGAGAATTTTAATTTTTTTTATTTTATAAAATTAAGTTTAGTACTGATTATGTGATAATTTTTATTTTGTGAAGATAAAATAAGATATATGAAATTTTTTAATTTCAGTATGAGTAAATTATAAAAATAATAAAACTTTTGGAGTGAAAATTAAATAAAATAAAATTTCAGTGGGCACCCCCTTGTATCCGCCACTATCCGTCATGCATGACTTTCTTAATTAAAAAAGAAATAGTTGTACCCTGAGAATTAATAGATTATTTACCTTTGTGCAGCTGTTGAGATTGCTGTGGTTTCGGATTGGTCCGATGAGAATGTTTGGGACTTGGATTTGTCTTGTCGAAGAGGCTGCTGGGCAGCAATTGGATTGTTTCTTGGTACAATTATGAGATCATAGTGTACACAATTATGTGTTGTATGATTTGCTTTTATGAGAAGTTGAGTATGAATACGATAGAGATTTTGTAAGTACAAATTGCATCATATCGTTATATAAGTTACACGTATGATTTCTGCTGACTGAGCTACTCTCGTAATTCTTGTGATATACGTAAATGGCATTTTTGGCTTGACGACAATGCTAAGGGTTGACTATTGGTCCCATTACTAATATTCAAAATACTTGGAGAAGATATTTATGGATTTCAAAAAATTCTATATTTTATTTATTTATTTTAGATTGTTGCATAAACTATACAGCTGATTCCCAAATTTCTTACTAGTTAAAATGAAAATTTAAAGTCTTTCCTTGGTCAAGTTTGAGCAAGTTCAGAAAAATATCACTTATTAAGCAAGCTAGTAACGAATAATGAATTTTGTTGGGCCTTACAATGCATCTCACTCCCTTTCTCTTAGTCATTTTCGGGGAATTATCGTCATCAAGGTAAAGAACATTGGTCATCACCACGGATGATCTTGAAATAAAGGGAAGATCAAGATACAGATCAAAGCCCTTTGAGAGTACACATCTTCCTCTCTCAGTGGTGAAGATCAAAACCTAGTACTCTATCGATCGCTTGTTTCTTTTTGCTCCGCCTTGTTTTTTGTGCTGTTTAACTGACAACTTAAATGACCGACCGAAAAGGAAAAAAAAAAAAAAATTAGTTATCATAGACTACTGTTATAGTCGTCTAACTGTTGACTTTCAAAGTGTGTAACACTGAGGAATTTAGTGATCTCACTATTGTTATACCCTTCCAACATAAGTATTACGTTGAATAAATGTCAAATTACATTCTCACTTCAATATATTAAATCACTTAGTGTGTGACATCGAGTCACCTATTCGGTGACTGCTGTTTGTTATCACCAGTTGCTGACAATTTGATTCATTCATTTGGGGAGGACTAACACTCGAGCTAGCTAGGGTGAGGGAAAAAGCATAAAGTATCGACCTCTAATATTCTCTCTCTCTTTCATATTTATTTGAAAATATCTTTTTGAAACATGATGATAGTTGTTCAACTAATTCCAAATGAATGAAACACATAAGTTACGTTTTGAAAAAGAAAAATACATGCATACTAGTTGATTAGGTCAACTTTCTTATTTATTTATTTATTTATGTATTTTGGGCCCTATTTTCTGTTTTTGGGCCCTACTCTCTTGCTGTATATGAAAGTTTTGTGGATGTCAAGAAATCAAACAAACAGTAGAGAAGGGGTGGGCAAGCAAAGGAGGAAAAAAAAAAAAAAAAAGTTGTGTTTATCTCAACTTTTTTTATCATTCTCTTATTTAGAAAAAAAGAAACTATCTAATTTTTAAATTAATTTTATATAGTACCATTTTAGAAAAAATAAAATGAATTTTATTGAAATCTTCTCACAATACACCATTCTCAACATTATTTTATTTTTTTCATTCCAACAAAAAGAAATTTTTTTACATATTGAAATACTATATTATTCTTAAAAGAAAAGATTTTCTTATTTAAAATAAAAAAAATTTTCTTTTTAAAAATAGAAACGTAATCCAAATGGAGGTAATTTTTTCCACTTGCCCAGAACTACACAAAGAAGAAGACAAGGCCCACTTGCTAAGCCTTTTTTTTTTTTTTTTTTTAAACGGGCTTTTCACTTTTTAAATTTCTCAAATTTCATTAATAATAACATTTGGGTTAAATGGTCATTCCATATTGTACTTTATCTTATATGTTGACTCGTGTCGTTTTCTGTTAAAAAAAAAAAAAAAAAAAATCCTAACAGAAGGGGTGAATTTGAAACATTGTCATAATTTAGGGAAAATGGATATTACAAATAAAAATTAATAAGGCATTTTATTATAAGATTTAAAGTTCAGAGAGAAAATATAAAATTTATCTTATTTCTCTCTCTCTTGATGAAAAAGAATTCATTGAATCTTACATTACGTTTCGTTCTCTTTAGTTTTTTAATCATTTTGTAAAGTTATTTTTTATTAACTAGAAACTGATGACCATTATCGAACTTTTGAGTTTCTTTCTCCTCTTTTGTTTTTGCTTGATTTCTATTTCAAGCTTTTTTTTTTTTTTTTTTTTTTTTTTTTTTTTTTCTTTTCTTGATGTAAAATATAGATAGTTGCATTAAAATAGTATTTGATTATTTTAAAATAGGTAAGGAGAGATACTTTAAACGAAAGTTAGAGTCCTCATTTTATGATCAAGGAAAAATCGATAAAAAATGCAAAATTGACTAGTGTTTAGTGAGGAATACAATAGCAGAGACTTTCCGACAAACCCCGGTCTAAGAATTCTACTCATGGAATACAATCCCAATGTCGGAGATGAGATTTCCCGTGCTTAAATTCTAAATGGTCCATGTCAATCTAAAGATCATAATTGTCCTTAAAGAAAAAAAAAAAAAAAAAAAATCATAGTCGTTAAGGATTAAAAGGAGAAAACCGATAAAATGCTAATAAATAATTGGTATCCACACACTGGTTGTTCTAAATAGAGGAGAATAGCGTAGAAGGTCGAATGTTGAGAAATCTCAGTAAGACTATTGTATTACGAGGATTGTTTGTTTAAAATAAAGAACTATGAACATAGTTTAATCCTAGTGCCTTGTTTCCAAGCTGTCAGAGGCGGGCTTGATGTTGTTTGTGCAGATGATTTCTTTTGACGGATTCCCGCCAGCTATCCCAATAGGACATGAGTAGTGCCACTAGGTGGATTTGATTGATCTTCCATTTTTTAATCAACAAATAAATAAACAAATCATGAAGTATCTTAACCTTTTTTTTTTTTTTTTTTTTTTTTTTTTTTTTTAATTTTTAGAATTAAGCTTTTATTTTGGACCATTAATTTTAAAAAATAAATTCAAACAACAAATTTAAAATTTTATAAGATAAAATAAGGCCTCGGTTAGGGTTTCAACTTAAACTGTATTTTTTCATCTCAGTTTTTATCTTTTTCTGAAATTTTTTTTGTCTTTTCTGAAAAGTCAACAAAAATTTTCAACTCAAACTGTATTTTTTCAACTGCAAACTCATTCACCAAACGGATCCTAATATAAAAAACTTTTTAAATAATATGAAAAAATATTCTCAGATATAATTATCTTATGTTTATAACCCAATCCTTGTTTTTTATACATGTTCTTTTCTTGCTAATTAAAAAAAATTATTATTGGTATTTTTACGTTCCTAAACTAGCGTCATTATGAGAGTCTATTAATACTACAGATTAAAAATAAAAAAAAATCGATCCATGTTTTCTTGAGTAACATCCAGAAAGTCTAAAATTACGAGGACTTAATCCAATTTAACAGGTTATTAAAGATACTTTAATACACCTTCACAATGAATAATATCTGATTTTTAAATATTATTTAAGAGAATCATAAAAGATAATTCTCCCGCTGTGTCACTATCACCGTGGTTTTTAATACATGTTTATGACCATCTTTTTTAACACGAGAATATAAATTTAGAAAAGTAAGCGGCAAAAGCGACCCAAAACAAAAGTTGACAAAAAAAGGACAAAATATCTACATGCCACATATGGGCAAAGATTACAAGCCTTGCATTTTTACATTAATAAATTGTCAAAGATACTCCTTCCACCTCCTTTGCATTTCCAAATCAATAATCAGCCTCCAAACTTTAACAAAATCAAAACCTCTCTTCCACTTCTCTTCTCTCTCTACCCTCTCTACTCTCTCTCTCCTCCACAATATCTGCAATCTGTCCCCGCATCTCTCGGGTCCAAACCCAGGGCCAGATTAATTTTCTTGAGAGAGAAACAGAAACAGAAAGAGACACACACACACATATATATATATAGCCAGCGAAGAAATAGAGAGAGAAAGAGGAGAGAGAGAGAGAGAGCGGGAAATGCTGGGATCGGGTGGCTGGGAATCGAAAGGCTAAATAAAAGAGGAAAAAAAAAAAGAGAGGTGGGTTTGTGTGTATATGGGGAGTGGAGCTACTTTGGTGGACGGTGTTCGTCGCTGGTTTCAACGTCTCTCTTCTTCTTCTTCTTCTTCTTCTACTTCTTCCGACAATAATTATTCCGAAAAATCAGATAATAATAATTATAAAATTAATTATGAAAATGGTGGCCACGTTCTGGGTGTGACCAAATTTCCCCAAAAAAAGCCAAAGAACGACAAGAACAATCATCGTCGGAGCTTACGATTGTTGAGGAAGATTTCAACGTCTTCGGATTAGAGCTCATCAAAGTTCCCCAACGGATTCATCTCAAACCTGGCTTTATAACTATGCATTCTCAAAAGAAGGTTATTTTTCCCCCTTTTTTTTCTTCCTTGATTCAGATTAGTTTTTGATCTGATCCACTTTTGTTTCTTTGTTCGTTTGTCTGTTTTTATTTATTTATTTATTAATTATTAAAATTATTATTATTTTTAATTCGTGCTTTGTTCTTTAGTTTCGAATGTTTGTTAAAATCAAAGCGTTAAATAATGAGAGTGAGATTCGGATTTGATGAAAAGATTGAAAATTTTGAAACTTGATGATTATTTGGAGTGCGGACACAAATATTTGAGATAAATTAAGTTTTACTGTAACGATCTTTATAGCTGTTCATTGATTGATTATATTGATATTTTTTTTTCTTTGGAAGAACATGTTGTTTGATGGATAAATCCGAAAAAATCCGGGTATTTCGGTGCTAAAACTGGATAGTAGTCCGTAATTGTATGGTCATGGTATATGATTTTAGAACATTGAAGCAATTCATAATATGGATCTGAATGAGATGGACAATTCTGTCCGTGCACCATGTGTGTGAAATTTTTGCATTTCGAGTATCAGATGAATTGCAGTAATTTCTGGGTATAAGCTTCGCAGATACACGGCGTTTATAGATGTCCGCTGCTGTTCAATTCCTTGGCAGAACTATTATTTGAGAAGAAAATGTATTGGCTTTCCATGATTGTTGAACGGAAGCAAGAAAACGGCGATTTCATTGCAATAATCTCTTGTATTATGTTTTGCTTTTATGTCTTGAGTAACTTTTCTTGGTATCTTTGTTGACAACTAATTGTTACTGATCTTTTAGGGTGGAGCGGAAACCGAATTCTTCACTGAATATGGAGAGGGAAGCCAATACCAAATTCAGGAAGTCGTTGGAAAAGGAAGCTATGGTATTGTTGGCTCTGCAATTGACAACCACACTGGAGAAAGGGTTGCAATCAAGAAAATCAATGATGTATTTGAGCATGTATCTGATGCCACACGGATTCTGAGAGAAATCAAGCTCCTACGGTTGCTTCGTCATCCGGATATTGTTGAAATTAAACATATTATGCTCCCTCCTTCACGACGAGAGTTCAGAGATATCTATGTCGTTTTTGAGTTGATGGAATCCGATCTTCACCAAGTAATTAAGGCAAATGATGATCTTACCCCTGAGCACTATCAGTTTTTCTTGTACCAGCTTCTTCGTGGTCTTAAGTATATTCATTCAGGTTTGTAGTTTCCACCAACTCTTTAGTCATTACTCATTTCGGTCTTTGATGAATATTGATCGATTTCTTCTGCATTTCTTACAGCAAATGTATTTCATCGAGATTTGAAGCCAAAAAACATCCTTGCTAATGCTGACTGCAAGCTAAAGATTTGTGATTTTGGGCTTGCTCGAGTATCTTTCAATGATGCCCCGTCAGCTATCTTTTGGACTGTAAGTTACTCGTTTTATGAAAATCTTGTCATTGTACTTCATATACTAAAAGCTTTACTTTCCTTCTAGTGACTACTAAAGTATACATAAAGCCGCCTTGAGCAGGCCTCTAGACTGCAATACTTATCAATAATTTTATTTTTGTGCAGGACTATGTTGCAACTCGATGGTACCGTGCCCCTGAGCTCTGCGGGTCCTTTTTTTCAAAAGTGAGTTGACGTTTATCTTTTAAATCCCGCTTAATAATTATTTTTTCTCATTCTAACTTGTGCAATAATCTGATAACATATTTGTTGCATTCTTTTGTTGATTTCTGGTTATTTTCCAAAAATGTTCTTTGCTTTTCTTGAACTTCTGCAATATTTCATACCCCAATCTACTACAACATATGTGTCTCAAGTTAGATGAGTTGTCTGTAAGCCATGCCAATAGAATATTGTTCTGCACTACAAATTAAACGTGATTAGAGCCTATATAATATTTACAATCTCTTCAATCTTCAAAATGGTCAGTTTTAGTCCTTGATGAGATTGTCTTTAATATACATTTTTCTACTTCATCATACCAGAAATTGCTTGTGGTTTCTAGAGAGGTAGCTATTTTATACTCACCCACTTGTTGATTGTTTGTTAGCTTAGTTGTAGCATTTTGTTCCTTAACGGTCCCTAGAAAGCAGAAAAATAGAAGTTTGAATGTTTGAATCTATTTAACACAACTAGAAAACAGAAAAGTTTGAATGTTTGTCTCTACTCTGGGTAATTTGGATGGGAAGAAACTCTTTAGTACTTGAAGAAAACGAGATGGAGATGCTAGATTTGTTTGAGAAGGCCAAATTCCTGGCATCTCTTTGGGCTTCAACTGATAGAGCATTCATGGAAACACCCTTCGCGTTAATAGTTTTGAATTGGATGGATGTAATCGGAAGATAGTTATATGTATTATTTTGTATTTTAATTTTTCCCATAGGATATTGCATCCTCTTTCCTTGTAGTTGATTTTATGATCAATAACAATGGTTATTCTTATATTAAAAAAAAAAAAAAAAAAAATTCTTCTCTCCAAAGAATCCATGTTTAGGAAACACCTTGCAAATTTTAATTTCATTAACATAGTTTGTCAATCTGGGCTGCAGAGTTATGTTTTTTCCTTTTCTTCTTTTGGTGGGAACTTTACTTCGGCACTGAATCAGTCAGGATCTATGGCTTCATTTTACTTGATCTTCTTGACTTTAGATCTCTGGTTTTTCCCAGTAGGATTTCAGAATAGTAATGATTCTTTAGTTATTTTCCCCTCCATGCGTTGAAATATCTACAAATTTCAAAGAACTGATTAAATTCTTAGTTTATCTATAATCCTGAATCTCCTCATACCGTTTAAGTGGTCCGTTCTTATGTTTAATTTCTGTTAAGGTCCAGGATCTGGTAAAACGTTAGAAAACATTGGAACCAATCGGCGATTAGATATGACATCGGCATTATTGGTGATTGAATTTTTGCAGTACTTTCTGACTATTTCCTGAGAGCTTGTGAGCAGATTGTTGCTCACTTTTGGAATTCATGCTTCTCTCGTAATCTTTCTATAACATTTGCAGTATAATAATTGATTATCTTTCATTTTTCAGTACACTCCTGCAATAGATATTTGGAGCATAGGATGCATATTTGCTGAAATGCTTACAGGAAAACCACTGCTTCCCGGCAAAAATGTGGTACACCAATTGGATCTCATGACGGATTTGCTTGGCACCCCCTCTCCTGAGTCCATTGCAAGGGTTAGTTAGCTCATTCCAATTGGTGTATTTAGCACACCCTCCATATTTATTATTCTTAAAATCTTGCTTCAGCTTTCAGGTTCCATTTTATGGTTTTCTTTTTGCCTCACTTCATGGTATAACTGGCAGATTCGTAATGAAAAAGCACGGAGGTATCTTGGTAACATGCGGAAGAAACAAGCAATTCCACTCTCGCACAAGTTCCCTAATGTAGATCCATTAGCTCTTCGCTTGTTGGAACGACTTCTTGCATTTGACCCCAAAGATCGTCCATCTGCCTGAAGAGGTATAGTAACCCCAACTTTTACCACCTAAAAATCTGTATCAAAATGGAAATTAGGATAATTGTTAGGAGACCAATAATTTGGCACATAATTTTTCTATTGATGTGGATGCTCATGTTTCCAGGCGCTATCTGATCCTTACTTTAATGGTTTGGCAAATGTGGATCGTGAACCAATTACTCAACCCATTTCAAAACTTGAGTTTGAGTTTGAGCGGAGGAAATTGACAAAAGACGATGTTAGAGAGTTAATCTATCGGGAGGTGTGCCCTCATAACTTTAAACAGGCTGATTTTCTAGAGCAATGGTTTCTTCCCCTCCCCCTCTTATGTTGCTGTAATAAATTTGTGTACGTTAAAAACAGATTTTGGAGTACCATCCTCAGATGCTGCAGGAGTATCTTCGAGGTGGAGATCAAACCAGCTTTATGTACCCGAGGTTAGCCTACTCTTTGAAATTGTTTTGTTGCTATATGATATCATCAAAGTTTTATCTGTCCCCTACTCCGACAATATTGTGTTTTTACTTAACTCTTAGGTCATCATGCATTGCATGTTAAACTTTTTGTTGTATACACCGTATGGACTTGGACTTGGATATTCTCATTAATCACTATTACCTATTGTACTAAAACCTTTCCCCATTCAGTAATTTCATTTCGAGTCTACCTAGTGTATACTAGCATTTCTGAAATGAGTGAGATACATTTCATTTCCGTATGTTGATGGTTACTTCTCTGACTCTTGTTGGGTTTCTTTTGGGTTTTATTGGGAAAAGAGCATTTTTAATTGCAAGCACTCTTTCTGTTCCTTGGAAGATATTTTTCTTTTAGCTCAAGTTACTGATAAAATAAGACTAGGGAGTTAGCTCAATCGGTACATAATTTGTGGAATGGATCTTCCCATTTAAGCGTACTGGCACATTTAGAAATTGGATTTTCAATTGGTGCAGCCACATGCTTATTAGTTTGTCTTATTTAAGCATGCAGCAACCAACATTCTGGTCTGGTTGCCCCAACTCAATTGTTTCATTTGACACACGCTTGTGAGTGTTTTATTGCTTAGAGAAACAGCCCAGCTATTTACTTTTACATTTTTAAGGCAACTCATGTAGCAAAACAGTTCTGGTTGTTTTGTTTTTTAATATCATTATCTTCTTATTCCCATTGATTTAGCTTTAGTTAGTCTGCTGAAATTTGAATCAGTTGAGGGCTTTCGACTAAAAACTATTTTATGGATGAACAATTAGCTTCATGTTGAATGCAAGACACTTCGTTCATTCAGTTTTAGTATCAAATTAAATCAGTAACTTTTTGTTCTTTCTCCTTTAGTGGTGTTGATCGATTCAAAAGACAATTTGCGCATCTTGAGGAGCATTATGGTAAAGGTGAAAGGAGCGGCAAAGGAAGCACTCCACTACAAAGGCAGCATGCATCCTTACCCAGGTATGTATCAGATAAAAATCTGGCAATCCTATAAAATTTTAAGATTAAAAATAGGAAAATTAAGTGGTGGCCTGTTTTTTGGCCGCTCCTTTGAAAACATAGCCAAACATTTGGTTTTTTAGGTAAACAGCCGCTTTTTGTTTTGTTTTTTTCACTAGATATTTAGATTGTCCATTAGCGATGCACTAGTGGTCCATCATTGATTACCAATAGTCCATCACTGATTTACCAATAGACCGGTATAGTGTTGTTTCATATTGTTTGATCACCCAAGTCCATCAGTGATGGACCATCCAGTAGTCCATCATCGATGGACCATTAAAAACAACGGTCATTTCCGGATACTAAAACTTAGGGCATTTATTAAGAAATGAAATAAAGAAAGATCATTTTCCTATAAACCCTTGCACATTATGCCTGAAGTCACAAAATGACAGCAAAAATAAGGGAGTTCTACATGAAAACGTCTCTTTCATATTTGGGCTGTACATTACTTCTTAACCATTTCATCCATGTTAATTACAATAAACTGCCTAGATATTAGACATTTAAACTTACGTCTGGTCAACAAGGTATTGTTAAGTTGATTATTCACCACCTGGTTTGTATATTTTCGCCTCTTCCAGAGAACGGGTTTGTGCACCCAAGGAGGCAACTCAGGACGAAAACAACGATAATGAAAGGAGAACTGCAGCTTCTGTTGCCTCGACTCTTGAGAGTCCAAGGTTACATCAGACTGATGATTCAGAGGAGGAGAACAAAGATTCAGAAAATGGCCCCAACAAGCCAAACCAGACTGCTCGTAGTCTCTTAAAGAGTGCTAGCATTAGTGCTTCTAAGTGTATAGGTGTAAAAGCAAAAACAGATTTGGAGGTAATTTAACATCACGTACATTATATATATTCTTTATCTGGCTTGAGCCTTATGCTCGCGTTTATTATGAATTTCGGTGTTATTTAGTTATTCACGTGCTTAATTCATATAACCAAGTGTCCTGTAATGTCATGCCTTCTATCGAAACATTTGAGTGGCCCTTTATATTTAAAATGATATTTATTTTAATCCAAACATCCTAGGCATTTGAGTTAAAATTTTAGTCCCGAAATTAAGAACCAATCATGGTTTACTCCGTGATATTCCCTTGGGAGTTCTTGACTATTCGGGTTTATGGTATCCGAGAACATTAGTACTCGCAGAATTTTTCTTTAATTTGAGGTTAATGCTGTTGTGCCATTTTCTTTGGTAGTTTTTTTTTTTTTTTTTTTTCAATAAATGAAATTTTCTTTAGTTAATCGAAATATTTGTTTTATCACATTTTAAGACAGTTTCTCTATCATTAAAATAACAAAGGCACAGAAATACTTCTCTATGTATTGAAACAGAAATAATGAATAGCATTGAGTCATGTCGATCATTTTGGAAATTTATACATCTCTTGAAGCTGAAGTGATGTGTTTAATTTTGATGTTTTGTGCAACTTTACCTCTCGTGCAGGACGAAACTATTCCCGAAGCCATGGACGAGGCAGTTGATGGGTTGTCCCAAGACGTTGCAGCTCTCCATGCCTGAATCTTTTCTATGATATACCATAGAAAAAAGTCGAAGGTTAACAACTTGCCCTCTCTTTGCTTCATACTGTGGAGAAGGGTTGCTCGGCAACAGTCTGTATTGAAGATCTTTATTGTTTCAGGTAGGGACTAAGCTAACAGTAGAATTCCATTGAAATATTACTTCATTTGTGTTACTAGAATCGCAAGAGAAGAGACTTTATCTGTAATTTACACTTTATTATTTGAAGAAATATGAGATGTATCTTTTTTCCATTTATAGTGTGGTACCATAGAAAGAAAAAGTTTTGGCTCAAAGAAAATGAAATATTGCCATGTCGTTTCAATTTGACAACCAGGTTTAGCACTTTGTTATTATCTTCTTATTATTATTAAGAACATAAAAGCGTTATTATTATTTTTTCATTTTTTTGCGGAAACAAGCGCTGGGATTGGTTTCTAAGCCTCCACTTGTTTTATTGACTTTCTAACATCACTTTGGGAATGTCGAAAGGATTTGGTCCCCCCAATAATGAATCTTATGGTACGATTGGAAAATGTCTTCATTGTATATTATATCTCAATATAATATAATGTGTATTTGAGTATCTCCTAGATTAAGATTCTCCTATTCCTTTTTGTTTTCCTCATCTACATTATATGAATTTTTAGAATTCTGTTAGTTCTAAAAATATTGAAACGCACAGCGTATGTGATTCTTTGAATATTTTGGATGTGACGATCAATTGAAAATTATCTTGACTAACTGCAGAATAGGGTGGAGCCAATTTAGTATTGTCAAAGCTTTGAAATAATTTTTGTTAACTGTAATTTGTAATATGAAGTAGTTGGTTTTTCTTTATTTATTTTTATTTATTTATTTTATTTTTGGCTCTAAAAGCAGTTGGGTGTTTGGTTAGCTACATTTTGTAAAAGTATTGTAATCTTCAAAAATAAAAATGTAGAGATTGAAACTTTTTTTTTTCTTTTTTAATTATATAATAAAATCCTCGTAAAATGATTTATTTTTTAGACTTTGCTATACAAATAAAATGAATGTTTGATTTGGTTTTCTAGATGAAGTAAATAAATAAATAAAAGAACAATCAATTGTAAACACTTTTAGCTCTTTCCATTTGTGTGCTTAGTTGTATTCAAAAATCAAAATTACATCTATCAGTACCCTAAAAAATAATTACAACTATCAGTATATTCCCCCCACAAAAAAGAAAAAAAGAAAAAGAAAAAAAAGCAAGAACAAAACAAAACCAAAAACCATGGATTTGACAAAAAGACACGCAATTTTAAGCATTCATTAGACTTGTTCCAAGGTAATCTAGTAAATTGCCCATTTCTTGTGATCTTGAGACATGAATCATGGAATTGATTGATCTTCGATTTCCAGATTGCAGTTCTCAAATCCATTATGCAGACTAACTACTTGGGTCATCTATGATTTTTTTTTCCCCTTCTATTTCTAAATGATGAATGTATCATACTCTAATTATTATTAGTTCATCCGAATATCCACTACTTTCAACTATAGTGACATTATCATCACATCTTTTCTATGTGATTTCTTGATCTAAGATAAGAGCTCATATTTACTGCCACAATTTTTCGATTTTATTGTCTTTTCCCTTCAATACTATTATGACAACCTATTTAAGTGCTCAAGTATTTTCAGCGTTTAATATTTATTATGTCGTTAGATTCTTAAATTTAGACGATATGGTAAAATGATAATGGGGGAATAGACAATGAGACAAGAAAAACGAGAACAATTTATAATGAGATCAACAAACCATGCAAACCCGATAGTAGGGAAGCAAAACATACACATAATTAACCTACTCCTTTCTAACCATTGACTCAAAAGGGTAGTCTTGAAAGGAAAAGAACGAAGAATAAACCAACTAAATTGTAATAGACAGAAACGTCTAGCCAATATATATCATATAACTCTACAAATTGTTACTTATCCCTATTGGCATATAATATTCTCCGACATTGAAAAAATAAAAAATACTAGGTGAGCATATAAGATTTTCTGCACTGGCCTTCAGGTGCAGATAGATTTTTAATGGTTCATATGTAAATAAAATGAGGTTGGATATACATAAAACAGTAGATTTATTATCAAGGCTATGGTAGAGAAAAATTTGTTGCTTTCATTTGACCCTCAACAAGTACTTTAAAAAAAAAAAAAGGAATAAATAAAATGAAAGACCCTGCTGTTTGTCTTTTGGTTTTTGTGATCTGACCTCCAAGAAACAATTCATCGATTTGCTTCGACTAATCCGCTGGCCCTTTTCTGCTCATCATCTTTAACATTTTTCTAAATTCACATTCTAACAATCTGTATACTGGCAGAATAAAGCACCCGTTTGGTATTATTTATGATCATATTTACCCGTTTGTGCCATATGTGAAGAGAACTTCATATTGACATTGACTTCGGCGAGTACAGTCTTAGTTTTCCAACAGTAAACTCGATCAGTCTCACCAGTAATCTCCACAAGAACATGAACCCCCACTGAAGTGGTGAAAGCGATAGGAATCCCTTAGTATTATTAACCTTCCTACAATTTTGGATATGATTTTTAAGGCGTTGTGACAATCTTCACAGACTCGCAAATTCTTCATCACGCGGATAGGTCTTCCAGCTGGGGTTGATAAAATTGCAAATGCCACAGCCAATTTCTCGCTGTGATGTTTGAGCATGTTTTCTTTCTCCTCCTCTTCCACATCATGCAAAACCAACTTCGTCGAAGAAACATATCCTTCCCGCTTCATTTTCAAATCCAACTCTTCTAAAAAGGCGTAGATCCTATCCTTCTCTGGGTGTACAGAGTCCCCAACAGAAAATGTATGAACCTTGTTCTGCACTTCAACCCAACTATATCCCGGTACTTTCTTCACTCCTGTATCTCTCATCTTCAATCTCATCTTGCGAACATCACTCCATCTACCTGAAGCTGCATATAAATTTGATAGAAGGACGTACATGCCAGCATTTTCAGGCTCTAACTCAAATATTATCTTAGCAGCTTTTTCACCTAATTCCGTATTTCCATGGATCCTGCTAGCGCCAAGAATAGCTCCCCAGGTTGCAGCATCGGGCTCAAAAGGCATATTTCTCATTAAATCCTGGGCCTCATTTAGGCGCCCAGCTCGACCTAAGAGATCAATCATGCAAGTATAGTGCTTTGAATTTGGGGTGATTCCATAATCCTGATTCATGGAGTAAAAATATCGTCTGCCTCTCTCTACCAAGCCGGTATGACTACAAGCCGATAATACACCAACCTGAAACACAATAAGAAGGAACTACCAATTTTAGGGGGGAAAAAAGATGATAACGAAAAATAGATAAGTTAAGCCGTGAATGTGTTGGATTAATCAAAATGCACTTATATTCAAAATAAGATAGCGTGATATAAAAAATATACTAGCTGAAATGTGCAGATATTAAAACTTGATCTCAGTAATTACCATTGTAACGTCATCTGGTATGATTCCCATGGCCTTCATTGACTCAAAAACTGTAAGAGCCTCTTTGCCAAATCCATGTCTTGCATAACCTGCAATCATTGTATTCCACGAGACAATATCCTTTTCTTCTATCTCTTTAAACACATTATATGCTTCCTCTATGCTTCCACATTTCGAATACATTACAAGGAGCGCATTCCCTACATAGCATCCAGTTTCAAATCCTGCTTTCACCAATCGTCCGTGCAATTGCTTCCCCAACTCGAGAGCAGCAATCTCAGCACATGTGCTCAAAGCACAGGTATAGGAAGACCTAGTCAATCTTTCGCCCTCTCTTTTCATCTCCACAAATAGCTGCAAAGCATCCTCGCCATAACCATTCTGAGCATAACCAGCAATCATAGCTGCCCAAGAGATGGAATCACGCTGAGGCATCCTATCAAAGATAAATCTTGCTTGGGCAATGCCACCGCTCTGAGCATATCCGGTGAGCATTGTATTCCAAGAACTGACACTCCTACATGGCATTGCCTCAAACAATTCCCTGGCTACATCCATTCTCTTACACCGAACATATCCAGCAATAATAGCATTCCATGAAACCGGATTCTTTACTGGCATTTCATCGAAAGTTCTTCTTGCTTCATCCAACATATCATGCTGCACATAACCCGACACCATCGCTGTCCATGCAAACACGTCCCTAATTGGAGACTCCTCAAACAATCGCCTTGCTTCTTCCAATTCGCCATTTTGGGCATAACCCGTTATCATGGTATTCCATGAAACTGCATCCCTCATGGGAATTTGATCAAAAAGCCGTCTAGCATCGACTAACCTCTTCTTCCTCACATACCCACCCATCAAACAGTTCCAAGAAACCACTTCCCAATCCACTTTGGAATCAAACAACCTACGAGCATCCTCTATCCTTCCATTCTGCACATACGCAGAAAGCAAACCATTCCATGAAATTTTATTCTTGTCCGGCATCACGTCAAAAATCTTCCTTGCTTCATCAACATAACCATACTGAGCATAACCAGACAACATCGAATTCCATGACACAATATCCCTCTCAGGCATTTCATCAAACAACGCCCGCGCACAACCGAGCTTCCTATTCCTCACATATCCACTAAGCATAACATTCCACGACACCAAATCTCTCTCCGGCATTTTCTCAAACATATCTCGTGCATGATCAAACCTCTCATTTGTCAAGAGCCCCGATATCATGGCGTTGTAGGAGACGACGCTTCGCCGGGGCATGCCGTTGAAGACGCAAAGAGCAGCCTCGCAGTGGCCGCTGCGCATGTGGGAGGAGATTGCCATGTTCCATTGAACGATGTCGGAGTCCGAAGTGTTGGACTTCTTATTGTTCTTAGGATTGTGCTTTTCAGTTAATGTCTTCTTTGAAGGAATTGGGTTCGG
This sequence comes from Ficus carica, assembly GCA_009761775.1. NCBI lineage: Eukaryota > Viridiplantae > Streptophyta > Magnoliopsida > Rosales > Moraceae > Ficus > Ficus carica. The sequence continues at coordinate 14,768,973 of CM019744.1, read as the reverse complement.
AAGTTTGTCGTTGGTTGGTTGTGTCTGCAGTGAACGAAAGCAGCTGCTGTGAAACTGTCTGAATACGCGACTCCCGCGCATTGCTTGAGAATCAAAGTTAGGTTCTACTCGGCATTAGTTCTTCACAAGGCTTCCAAATTCTAATTGTTACATATATTGTGTTTTGGGATTTATTTCATTCCCACCCATTGGAGAAATTGTAGTAAAAAAAAAAAAAAAAAAATTAAATGGTGTCAGGCACCATTTAAAAAAGGAAACCAGTGTAGTATAGGAGACTTTGTTCAATCCCTGTGTTTTAGGGATTAGATTAACTGTATGGTTAACTGTATATTTCAATTAGGGTAATTTCCTGATTTGTGGGCTACTAGCAGTGCATTATAAGCTTACTGTACATGTAATATTTTCAAATGAATAAATTTCAATTTTTTACCATTTTTGACCTGGTATCAGAGCTCTAGGTTCGTTTATGGAAAATCATCATAGTTCCTCAAAAAAATTTATCCTTTATCATCAAATTTCCCCATCCCTTTATTTCTCCCTTCTCAATCGCAATTCGTCCCATCGATCATGTTGGAAACCACATAAACCAGCCCTGCCTCACACATGCCTTCAACCGAGAGTTCTGCAGCAGTTTCAACTGGTGAATTACAGAATATTCAGGTGGCATATTGACTCAACAGAAGGAATTATCTGAAGTGGTCACAGTTGGTTCGCACCTTTTTGAAGGGAAGAGGAAAACTGAGCCATTTGCTTGGCATAGGACCTAAGAAAGGGGATCCTAAGTTTGAGACTTGGGATGAACAAGACTCATTAGTGATGTCTTGGTTTTGGATTTAGATGCTCCTAGAAATCAGCGATACTTGTATGTTTCTTGGAACAGCCAAGGAAATATGGGATACTGTCAAACAAAAGGATTCCAAAGTCTGCGATGCTGCACAAATCTACGAGATCAAGACAAAAATCTATGCGACCAAGGAAGGAACCCGTACGGTCATAGAGTATTCTAATCTCTTGTAGGGATTATGGCAAGAAATAGGCCACTATCAGTGTATTGAGATGCAGTGCAACGAGGATGCAACGATTCTTAAGAGGTTTGTTGAAAAGGATCGCATCTATGACTTTTTTGCCGAACTCAATATCAAGTTTGATGTTGTGAGGGTACAGATCTCAGGAAAAGAGGATCTATTATCATTAAATGAGACAATTGTGATGATTTGTGTTGAAGAGGGACGAAAAAGTGTTATGCTTAAGACATAGATTGCAGACAGTTCAGTTTTGGTGACAAAGTTTGCTGGAAGTAAAGATTTGGTGCCTTCACAATCCACTGACCGATTCAACAAGCAAGCCGACATAATGAAGCCCTTCAACAAGTAATCAAAAGACTCTATGTGGTGTAGCTACTGTAAGAGACATCGCTACACGAAGGAAAGCAACTAGAAACTTAATGGCAGAACACTGAACATGAATCCTAATTTTTTTGATAGAATTGCAAATGAGTGGGGACAAGCACATGTGGCCAACACTCATTCAAACAGCGAAAGGAGTTCACAGAGTTCAATTTTCGAATTGAACAGAGAGGAAATTGAGAAGTTGAAGAATTTGTTGGGATCGCTTTGAAACCCTCCTAGGCAGGTTCATGTTCATTTGCGTTTTCAGGTGTATCTTCCTCTTCTTGTGTTGCTAATATTTCGGATATGGTTTCTTCAAACACTTGGGTAATTGATTCCAGAGCCACTGACCATATGACTTGTTCTTCCAAATTTTTTTTTCCCTATATGCCTTGTTCTAGCCATAGGAAAATAACCATTGTCGATGGATCCGCCACCATAGTTGCAGGACATGGAGATGTTTTTATTAACAACTCTCTAATACTAAAAAATGTCCTTCATATTCCTAAGCTATACACAAGCCTTGTTTCAATCGAAAAGCTCACCAAGGATTCTAATTGTTGTGTTACCTTTTTTCCTTCTCATTGTGTATTTCAGGAATAGGACACGAGGAGGATGATTGGACGTGCTAGTGAAAGAGATGAGCTTTACTTTTTGGAAAAACAAAGTGGAAATGCTAGGGTTGAAAATTCACTTTCCTTATCATTCTTATCCGAGTCAGTTATCTCCAATAAAGACAAATTTTGGTTTTATCATCGTCATTTTGGTCATCCGTCATTTAGGGTTCTTAAGATTATGTTTCCTTTGTTGTTCAAAGGATCCATTGTTGAAAGTTTTAACTGTAGTGATTGTGAGTTTGCTAAACATAAGCATTCTTCTTTTCCAATAAGTAATACAAAAACATTTGTTCCTTTTTCTCTCATTCACAATGATATTTGGAGACCATCTACGGTTCTTAATATTTCTGGTGCCAAATGGTTTGTGTCATTCATTGATGATTGTACTTGTGTTACGTGGATATATCTTATGAAAAAAAATCTAATGTCATCACGATTTTTCCCAACTTTTAGAACATAATCAAGACCCAATTTGATGTGCCAATTAAGAGGTTTTGATCTGATAATGCAAGGGACTATTTTAATCAAATTCTCTCTCTATTTTTCAAAGACAGGGAATCATTCATGAGTCCTCTTGTGTTAGCACACCTTAGCAAAATGGAGTGGCCGAACAAAAAAATGGTCATCTCCTTGATTTCAGAAGAGCATCCTTGTTTCACAAGCATGTTCCAAAACAATATTGGGGATAAGCCATCCTAATTGCTGCCCTCCTCATAAATAGATTGCCAATTAGGATTCTTGATTTCATAAGTTCGATGGAAACTCTCACAAAATTCTTCCCGAGTTTCAGTGTCTCAAATAATCTTACTCCACCGATTTTTGGTTGTCTTGCATTTGTTCATGTCCACTCTCAAAATAGAGGAAAAATTGATCCACGTGCTCTCAAATGTATCTTTGTCAGCTATTCCTCCACTCAAAAAGGGTACAAATGTTTCCATCCTCCAACACGAAAGTTCTTTGTTTCTGCTAATGTTACATTTGTTGAGAAAAAGTCATATTTTCAAAAATCCTATATTCAGGGGGAGACTTTGAGTGAAGATAGGGAAAATGACTTGTTCCAGCTTGAGTTTCCTAATCAGATTTTGTCTTCTAGTTAGCCTATTTCTGCTACCGAGTCGCTTGTGGTCACTTTGTCACCTAATCCATCAAATGTTAGTTTGCCTGAGTCTGGTACACCAAAGTCACCAGGAATGACCAAGGATCCATGAAGCAAATTCCAATCACTAGATCCGAGCGTATCCAATCACCGATTCGAGTTGTTCAAACACCTGAGGTAACACCTAGACCTACTAAGACAACCATACAACCATTCACTTTAAAACCAACCATTGAAACTGTTGAGCCTAATGACTATGACATACCAATTGCACTTAGAAAAGTAAGTAGAGCCTGCACAAAACATCCATTATACTTGTTCATGTCCTACATAAACTTATCCGAGAGGCATAGAGCCTTCCTTAGCAACCTACATTCAATTCCCATTCCTAGTAACTTTTCCGAATATTAGGAAATGAGAAGTGAGATAATGCTATGAAAGTGGAGATGGAAGCTTTAGAACATAATAGAACATGGGACTTAGTCAAGATGCCGAAAGGAAAGAAACTAGTCGGGTGCAAGTGGGTTTTCACGGTAAAATACAAGTCAGATGGTTCGTTGGAGAGATACAAGGCAAGATTGGTTGCAAAAAGCTATACTCAGACTTATGGCACATACTACCTTGAGACATTTGCTCTGGTCGCAAAAATGAATACGGTACGGGTGCTTTTATCATTAGCCACCAATTTTGGATGGAATTTACAACAGTTCGATGTTAAAAATACCTTTTTGCATGGAGACCTCGAAGAGGAGATTTACATGGAAGTTCCTACCAGGTTTGAATCCAAAGAAGGGTTGGTATGCAAATTGAAGAAGGCTCTATATGGACTCAAGCAGTCACTGAGAACTTAGTTCGGAAGATTTGCAAAAGTGATGATCACATTGGGTTATAGGCAAAGTCATCAGGACCTATACTCTATTTGTTAAGCACACGAAGCCAAGGGAGTGACATCATTACTGGTATATGTTGATGATATTATCATGACAAGTAATGATGCTGAAGGGATGCGAAACTTGAAGCAATGTTTGGAGAGAAAGTTTGACATCAAAGAACTTGGTGTAAGAAAAATGGGCAATTTACGCAGCGGAATTTAAAAAAAAAATTTCTTAAGAACATACTAACTCATTTTGCTATATACTATAAATTATTCTACAATCTACGTAACTTGAGAGAAGACAACAAAAATACCGGAGGATGTGATCAAAGAGAGCTTCAACCAATTAGCCTTCTTTACTATTCTCCAATTCCCGAATGATAGACTATGTGGACACTCGGTCTCTCGATTGGTATTTGTGCACGGCTTTCTCCTTCCAACCATCCAGAACTCTTGCAATTTATTATTACTATAATTGGAGAATAATAATAAACTTGCTCACCTTAGGTCTAAATAATATAGAGCCCCTAGTGTCTTATTTATAATGAATGGACTTGGTCGAATTTGAATTCGAATAGGATTAGGAGATTCAAAATTTGATTCAAATTTTATAACTCAAATTATCTTATGATTCTATCTCCATGGATAATGTTCCATAACTTCAATTTAAATTCAAAATAAAATCATGGCAACTTTATTTAAATTAAATAATTATGTAATAATTATCCAAATAAAATCAATAATGAGAATATTTTCCTTCCCTTATCCTAAAAAAAAAAAAAAAAGGCCTACACAAGGTAGACTAGGATAAGATTTTGTTTCAATTTCAAATCCAAATAGGATAATTACCATATTTAATTTAAAATATTTATTTAAATAAGATTATCTAGATATTTAAATTAATCATTCAAATAATAAATTTATCCATATCTCTTAATTTAAATTAATCTCATATTTATCACAAAAGATAACTATAATTATTTTAAATTTCAAATCTTATCTTCAAATAAATATGTATCCAATTAATTAAATGAAACAAAATTTTCATTCTACCCTTAGCTGAAAAAACGCTTACACCTTGTGGGAGGTGTTCCGGATTTTTCTTTTCACTAAGTCCAAAAATTAAAGCCATAATAGATATCCCAATTGATTACCATTAAGGAATTATATTGAGCTAGTAAAATGACTAATTTGACATATATAATATGGGCTCCGATAATTTATGTAATTAATTATTCTATACGAAATAAATTAATTATATAATTATTAGTTTCAAGTCACACCACTATAAATCTGAAACTGCACTCCCAATTATGTACCGTATTACATAAGCCAGTGTGTAGCTGCAGTCCAATGACCTTGTCATTTATGCAACACCCTCATATGATATCCATGATCAATTTAAAGTCAAAGTCCGTTTAAATTTTTGATCACGCTATCTTAAAGATCTATTATACATCAAATAGAAAAATAATTGTCTGCTTTTCCAATCACGTATGTCACCTTTATTTTCATCCAATTTTCAAGCCTTTTCAGTCCTACTTTCCTGACTTTATTTTCTGCCCTTGTTCGTAAAAATCTTCATCTAGAGAGTTAGCTATCATAATTCATTAAGTTTGCATACACTTAACCGAGTTGCAAGTGCCTAATTGTAAATGGCTACTAACACGAACTTTAAAGAATCATAGGATGAAACTTATTCTTTTGAGTTGAAATTCAAAACTTTTACAATGTTTAATTTTTCTTTGAACTATATACTATATATGCAATCTTTGTGGTAAGCTGTGAAATCAAATCAAATGATTACTCTTTTTAGGATCTTTGCACTTCTCTCTCTCTCTCTCTCAAGGACTATCAAAATGAAGTGTGGGGGCCCAAACCGCTTGGGTGCCGGCAGCCTTCTCTACTAAAGGAAAACCCTAAGAGCATTGTTTCTTCAAAATGGGTCGGGCCTCTAGATTCATTAGACCAACCCATCTAAACATCGAGGTTTTAAGCATATATTTAGGGAGAAAATATTTTTTTTCGCATAAATATTTAAAATAAATAGATCTTTAAACATATTTGGAGTAAGCAGTCAATAAAAGAAAAAATGTGAGACAAGCACCAATATTTACATTTTAAAAATCAGGGGCAATTGTGGATGCTGGCATCTACAATCAAAGAAATTCATAATTAAATTAGCTAATTGACGTAATTCATAAAAATAAGGCCCTTGGTCATCATTAGTGAGATTCAAACTATTGAATACACAAGCATAAATCAAAGCATAAAATTAAAGCAACAAGTAGAAATAAACAACAAGAAAAATTATAGAGGTTTGCCGAAATGGGCTATGTCTTCGATGCCTGCAGTTTCGTCATTATGAATTTGATGAAACAATGCTGAATACAGGAGAGATTTTGGGGTAATTTTGACAGAGTTTATGCTAAATTCATGTCCTTTTCTGGTGAGTTTCCCTCTAATTATACAGGTAGAGTAGTGGTTCAATTCTAGGGGGTAGTGGGTTTTACCACACTCCCTAGAATTAAGGGAACGTGTGTGCCGACGTGGGCATGTCTTGGAAGGGTGGTCCATATTTGTAGGATTTAGTCTAGTCTCTCTTGTACTCGACATTTAGAGCTCGATCACACCGTTATTGAGTGTCGAACTCAAATAGGTTTGGATCTGGTCGAATCGTATCCCTCGAGCTGATCATTTTGCGTTTATGCTGATCAGCTGATGATGGCTTGATCCTCAATACTGGCGGCTCAAAGATCGATGCTAAGCCTCACATTCTGACATGCGGGATCACAAAGTCAAACTCCAACAAACATCACACGTGTCACATATCGGAATAGAGTTATTCAAATTAATCCATAAATTAAAAAGCATATATAAGCTGTATATATTAAAGTTTCCATGTAATCTCGTTTTGTTATAATCTGCCTCTCTTTATCAAAGGTTTGTTAATGTTTATCTAAAGATACAAAAAAATTTGTGGTGTACATTCAATAATCTTCTATATGCAAAGATGGAAGATCCTACTTTAGTTTGTCCAACTTCCTCTTGACTAAAAAAAAAAAAAACCCTATCAACCCACTTACAATTTTTGAGACCCCATAATGCCTCCAAAGTAATTATGTTCCAAGTTTGAGCATAAAAACGTAACAAACAATGAGATAAAATTTTTTTTTTTTTTATTAGCAAGTTTGTGCATGTTAAAGAAGAAAAATACCAACCCACTAAACTAAATCCCATAATATATATATATATATATATATATATTCATACAAAGTCTTAAATCTGGTATATGATGGCATTCGGTAATGTGAACTTCAGTTACTAAAAATGTAAATTAATACAGGATGAAATGTAATTAAAGTGAATGTGAATTCCATCTTATTTTATATTTTTTTGCATAAATTCATATTTTTAGTAACTGAAATTCACATTGCGAGATACCATCACCTATCCAATTTAAGATTATTCTTATACATACATATATATATATATATATACACACACATATATAATCATAATCGGATGATGGCTCTAATTAATTAGCCGGCCTGCTTTGGAATCGTAGAAGTTTGTCGGTATCTATTCATGAATAGATACCTTTAGACGCCACATTTATATGTTTTATATTACTATACATTAAAGTAAACTTGAAGAATGAAATTATTTTTTCCTTTTTTCTTTTTCGCAGAATCCAAAATAAAATAATATTCTGGTAACAATTTTGGTAATTGTTTGAGAGACAATGTTATATGTACCATATATATATATATATATATCTATATATATAATGAAAAAGAAAGAGAAACTGTTTAACAAATCTCTACATAATTACTCCTAGCAAAAAAAAAAAAAAAAAAAAAAAAACACACACACACACACGCAGGAAGAAAATAAAAGAAGTCTCTACTTAATTCTAATAGTCTTGTTGGATTCTATGTTAATAGAAATTGATTGATTGGCCCTTTTAATTCTTGAATTGATCCAAGTGCTAATAAATTATCGGGATGGGGATTAATCTATTTGTTTAATTAGTTATTAATTATGTGTTAGATCAAATTAAACAGACTTAAAAGTGATATATGCATGCAAGTTATACATTTTGAGCTCATAGTTATGGATTAATAGGCGCTAATATATATATATATATATTACTTTCCTTTGGTAGAAAAAAATAATTATACATTATATAGACGGTTTGTACATGTACACACAATCACACACAAATATATAAATATATACACGCACATGACATATGCATACGCATGTGTATAGGCATATATAGCAACCGAGATTTCAAACAAATTTCTGTCTTTGGGTTTGTCATGTTCACTGTCTGTTTTCCACCACACCTACCCATTTAAGTCACCAAATTCTGTTATTTACAGAGAGTTGTTCTATACACCAAGAGCTGGCATTGGCACATGTGGTGATCAACTATTGGCAACGAGCTTCCATCTATGGTGCCTTCATCATCTACCCTCTCATGCCCTATTCCTTCTCTCTCCCAATTCAAGCCGAAATTCCCATTATTTTTGGTAATTTTTCTTACTTAAATAATGATCATGTACTTATAATTCTCATCCCTTATACCATAGTTTCGTATCCATAACTATGTAATCAAGAGACCCCCATAGTTGGAAAGAATATATCGTCGTGTAATATCCAAGAGCAAAGCTACACAAATATTTTAGTGGGGACATACATTAATTTTTTTTTTTTTTTTGTAAGAACAAATAAATTATAACATCAAAGTATAAAAATTAAAGGCTAAAACTTTAATAATGGGGCTATGTAAGAATTTTTAATTTTTAAAAAAGCAAAGTAGAAAAATCATAATTTTTTTTTTTAGAATTTATTTTTAGTAGAGTTATGTGAGAATTTTTAATTTTTAATGGTGACAATGTCGAAAAATTATGAAATTTCTAGGGCAGAATTTAAAGAAAAAAATTTCAGTGAAGGCGAGACCTTGCTAAATCCACCAAGTGATGATATCCTATTTTCTATCATAAGATGTTTAATACTAATAATATCCTCAAGCATTTTTCTTTCTGTAAATCCCGAGTCGATATAAGAAAAGATGTAGATCAACAACATGTGGTGCTACCTCCCTTCTCACTTGATAACTTAAAAAGTTCGATTTTTTAGTTTTTTATTTTTTATTTTTTCATTTTTCTTATTTTTAATTTTATTTTTTAACTTATGGAATTTTTTGGTGTTCACATATGCATATGTGTGTGTGTATTATATATATATATATATATATCTATATATATATGGAATATAAAACTGTTGTCTTGAAGTGCAGGAGAGGGGTGGAATGCAGATGTGGGTGCAGTGGAATATGAGATGAAAATGTATGGAAGTGGGCCTAATAGTTGTGATGCTTATACCATAAATGGTTTCCCTCGACCTCTCTCTCCTTGCTCAACCAAAGGTATGATCAACAGATTTAATTCTTCCAAGTAGAGTATATGATATATATTTATATGTATACATATAAATATATTTTTTCTATAGTACTATCTCACTTATTTCAAAAAAGAAATATAAGCACTTTCAAATTTTGAATCTGAGAGTTCCTATCTAAATCCCTTTTTATTTCACCTGTTGAGTTAGCACTAGTAAGCCATATATAACATTTTTTAAACACATAAAAATCACAAGTAATGGAAGCCAAATAGCACAGCAAATCTCAGAAGATTTTAATTACAAATGGTTTTACTTGTTTTGTGGGTGTACACAGATACTTTCATCCAAACAGTGGAACAAGGCAAGACCTATTTACTCAGAATCATCAACGCAGCTCTAAACGACGAGCTCTTCTTTGCCGTATCATTGTCATTACTAGAGAGCTACTACATCAATAAATTAGGCAAGACCAGCCCCGACGGCCGGTTAATGACCGGTTTCCCGGAGAAGCCTAGGAGGCCGTTCGATTACACCGGGGCCGATCCGTTGGCGGGGAATCTCAACACCGAATTTGGGACCAAGATTTTGGTGTTTCCTTATGGGACAAACGTGGAGATTGTGATGCAAGGGACGAGTCATCTTAACAAAGAGAATCATTCCATTCATGTGCATGGGCACAAATTTTTTGGGGTGGGAATGGGGTTTGGAAATTTTGATAGTGCCAAGGATCCTGGGAAGTATAATCTGGGTTCCGACCGGCAGTTGGGCCGCGATCCGGTTCAAGGTGGATAACCCGGGTGTTTGGTTCGTGCATTGTCACTTGGAAGAGCATACTTCTTGGGGCCTGGCCACGGCCTTTATCGTCGAACATGGGCCCGGCCCAAATCAGTCTTTGCTTCCTCCACCCGCAGCATGACTGGTCTCGTCTGTAGTATAAGGGTGTTTGGTCGGATGTATTCCAATGTAATCAGATATTTGGAAATCTTTTTAAAGTAATTAGATATTTGAGATTATTAGATTATAATGTTTGGTGGTATATAGAATATATGTATTTATATAGTAAGATTTTTAGGAATGTTAGATTATTTTGTTTGGATTGCTATGCTAGAGTGAAAAGTATATAAAAGTAGAAGAAAAGGGGTGAGATTCCAATGCTGAAGTGAGGGGGGGGGGGGGGGGGGGGGGGGGGGGACAACCACAAATGGAGTTCCCAATGTCATTGTGTTTTGGAGTGGAGTATTTTAGTAAGCTGAAGTGAGGGGGGGGGGGGGGGGGGGGGGGGGACAACCACAAATGGAGTTCCCAATGTCATTGTGTTTGGAGTGGAGTATTTTAGTAATAAATTATTGTAATACTTATTATTATAGTCAAATGTAATATGCATTAGCTGCTCAACTGAATGTAATTAAAATTTTAATTCCAAATTTTTAATTTTTTAAAGTTCTTATCATATTATTTTCTATATTTACACTATTTAAAAGAAACTTTTAATAAAAATTATCGAAACACTAATTTAAAATTTATAATTCAAAATCTACATTTTGAATATACACATTTCAGTTTAAATAAACATTTAAATGCACTTTAAGATCAGGCGATAAGAGAGAGAATGTGTTGTCTTTTTTTATTTTTTTAATGATAGGTAGGAAGTGTATCAACTAGTGAAAAATGAAATAATAATAATAATAAAAAATAATAATAATGGACAAAATGGGGGAAATCAGCTGTATCTTCGAATTGTGGACTCTGTTCTTTAGTAAGATTTTTTAGCTCTTGTGAGCCAGCTTAATGTGCTTATCCAATGAGATATCTCCTTCGGCTTTTTGTGAAAAATTATATGAAAAATATCAATTGATGAGTTTATATCTGTTTGACTTTGACAATGTCTTCTTCTTATGTTGCTTTCTAATAATTTTGAGTAGGGAGCTTCACCTTAGGAAAAAAAAGAAAAGAAAAGTGGGGAGCTTCACTAATGACAAATAAATCAGGGATGTAAAAATTTTGTTGGCATGTCCTGAAATTTTTTTGATGTTACCCACTCTTCAACTATATAAAAAAACAAATTGGCCATAATTTTTTGATGCTATAATGTTCAGTTTTGAGCTATTTTGTAGTTTATTTTCCGGGAAAAAAAATTGTCAATATATATGTATATCTGTTCTTACGGAGTAGACATGTACCTTCATTTATCAAAACGAAATGAAAAAGTTCCCAAATATTGAATTTGAGGTCTCTTACATATTCTCTTCCTTCCAATCCACTAAACTAGCTTTGAAATTATTTTGTAGTTAATATCTTGTAAGGAATAAGTGATTGTTAAATTCACCAAAAAAAATATTAAAACACATGATGTAATAACTAATGGATAAACCAGTCGGATTAGGAATTTATATGAGACTAATTAAAACGTATGATCATGAATTCATGATACGTAGCATTTTGAATAGAAAATTTTAAAAAAGTTTTCAAATAAAATTAAGTCAGGAATTTTAAACATGTAGGAATAAATCTTTAATTTAGATTCCATTTCAATGAAAAGAACATCTAGCCTCCATTTAGAATACGAATTTGAGATGACATTTTAGGTTGAAAGTTAGTTGACTTTTCAAAAACTAGTTATAATTTTTATTGACTTTTTAGGGAAAAAAAAAAAAAAAACTAAAATGAAAAATTTAGGTTCACACCTATAATTCAAACTTAGCTTTGCCTTGCACAGCTACCCCCAGGGCAACGGTCAAGCCGAGGCGACAAACAAAGTTATCTTTGAAAACATTATGAAGAAATTGAAGGACAAGAAAGGCAAATGGCTCGAAGAACTACCAAAAGTCTTGTGGGCGTATCGCACAACGAAGAGGAAATTTACGAGAGAGTCACCTTTTTCCATGGCATATGGTATCGAGGCAGTTATCCTTACAAAGGTTGGACCCCCAAAACTCAAATCCAAGATTGCGGAGAACGAGGAAGAAAACAACAGACAGTTGGCTTATAACCTCGATTCGCTTGATGAGGTTTGAGAGGTGGAACAAATTCGCTTGGCAACCCACCAACAACTAGTGAAAACCTATTACTCCAAAAAGGTCAACGTTCATCGCTTTAACCTCGGAGCTTGGGTCCTACGGCGCGTCACAGACAATACAAGGGAACGCAATGTTGGGAAGCTGGCTGAGAATTGGGAAAGGCCATAAGAGGTCGACGAAGCCCTAGGAAAAGGGTCATATACATTATAGAATATCAGTAATGGGAAGAGGGTGCCTAGGACTTGGAACGCCTTGTATTTGAAAAAATACTATGCTTAATGTGTTCGAGTATCACTATAGCCGATGTACTCATGATTTATACTTTCAATCAAAAGACAGGCTGATATTATCCTAGATCCGATTCCTACATCTCATCTAGTTTTTATCATATATGTGATTGCTTATATGCATGATTATCCAGATCGTGATACCACCTTTAATTTTCAAATCACTCACGATTCACACCACACACATGCAATATACATGTTTACGCATTTACCACGACAACATTACTTGGACATGTATTACATAAATACATGGCTTCATACGCCACGACATGACCGCGAGACCGAATGACCAAATGAATAATTTGCTTTAAAAAAACAATAAGGTGCACAAAAGACCGAACGACGAGCCTCGAACATGAGGCATACTCGAGCAGTTATTGTTAAGACTGTTCAAGCTTACAATTGTCCTCGATGTGTGACTTCGGGCCCCAAACTTGCATTTCTAATGGGTGTTGCCCCACTAGACCGATCACATCTATTACCGCAAAATTGACCAAGGATCCCGAAGAGCCATGACCACTCTAAGCATACATGGTATCCGATAAACTAACAAATTGCATCACAATCAAGGCACACAAACCAAAATGAGAACGAATACCAAATATCAAGTAAGTTGTCAAATTTACAAAATATATGTAACGCCATGATAACATTAAGCATACATTTACATTCTTATATTCAAAATAAAGCTTAGTCACAATCTTGCGAATTTATATAAAACCTAGAGACAAGCTTCTAAGCCCTCATTCAAAGATCATACTCTCTAGGAGTAACCACCTCGACCCCTACAAACTCTTCGTCGTTCGACGACGAACTCGTGCTCGAAGACTCAATGAACTCCTCGAATGACGATGATGAAGAAGCCCCACTTGAAATCTCAGCAGGATCGATAAAATCCACAAGGCCCACAAAACTCGAAGGGGTCATCACTAGGCACCACCACTACCAATGGAGCCGGCAAAAAAGGAGCTGGGGGGACCGTTGCTGCAAGAAGAACATAATCGAATTCATGCAACACCTCGTCGACATGCAAGTCCCCCTCCACGCCTATGGACCCTGGGGGGAACGAGTCACGTGGCGATGGCAATCTGTCAATAAACTCAAAGTTGTGAGGTACCACATTATTTGGGGCCTCCCTAACAACTTGTTCCCCCAAGTTATCAATCTGAAGAAACGGAAAATTATCTTCCATGCCGACTTGAGGTGGATCCTCCTCATTCGCTGTCGGGATCACTAGGCGAGCCTCGTCCTCAACTGCAAATCTGGCCTTCAACTGTTGAGCATAATACTTTATGTCGTAATTTTTATCAACGACACCCATCTCTTCATCGATAGCATCAGGCCCATTATAAGTACGTTGCTCAAAAGGCCGGGTCATATTATTGAATCACATCCGATAAACCTCGGCCCCAAACACTTCTACCTCTTTCCGATACAACATCTTGGTGCGCTTCAACTTCTCTTCGTTGCCACCAATAATGCTTGACAACTTTGCCACTTCAGTATGAGCTACATTCAGGTCATTAGTCAAGCTAGTACTCTTTAAGCAATCTCACTGTTAACTTGATCTTGGAGGTGTATTATCTCTACAGCACCTGCATCACACACCACCTCGAGCTCTAGTACCTTTGATCAAAGGTCGTTCCTCTAGCGTATTAAGAGATCACAATCCGCTTGCTTATCTTCAAGCCGCTTGCGAGCCTCCTCCAACTCTCTCTCAAGTCGCTCGTGCCTCTCCTCAAGATCACCTTTTGGCTAAAAAATAAAATGTTGACCTACAAAAACAAAATTATGGTCAATACATAGAAAATTTGGCATCCCACCAATAAGAGCATGTAACGAAAAACTTACCATGCATAGATTACGAGCTAACTCATCTAGTACCACCTCGAGATCCAACCCCTGAACCTAATCAACCATGGCCAGTATCACCATAGATTGCAAAAAACACCAACAAGAGAGTCAAATTATTGGACCCCATCCGAGGACAAATGCATTTCATAGCCAAAATTTCATCCGAAGGTCTCTTTGCTTGAGTCTGATCTCTACTGATGTCTTCAATGGCTTCGGCCACCAAATCGACAATGTGGGGGGAAGGATCAAGTAGACTCAAGCCCGAAGTATGTCTCACCTTTTCTTGAAACGAATCGTCACGTCTTGAAGGATCTGGGATCACCTGCCTCAAAAGATTGTCAATCACCTGATTGTGTGTAGTCAGGGACATGGAGGCAAAAGAGGAAGCATCAGCGAAATTGCATTTTTTACAAGCAAAACGAGCCCCAATAATAATAGGAAGGGTGTCAACAAGCTTGTCAAGTTACGACTCCTTAGGCTCTCCATGACTTGCTAGAGTTGGCCGAGGCCTTGATAGTGACTATGGGTCAGACATTTGCGGAGCTTGACCCACAAAACTATCTCGCCTCACTAGCACGGGCGGAGGTCTTAATGATGAAGGGGTTGACACATGTGAAGGTAGGCACGTTGAACTATCTTAGGGAGCCACGAGTTGAACATGAATACTCGAACGAGGTTGAACCTCGAGATCCTCAAGCCAAACACCATCAACTAAATCGGAAGGTACTTCAACCACATCTGCGGAAAGGTCAGTCAAAGTTTTGGCCAAATTGGCGAGCGCTTGAGAATTGAACAGGTCTGTCATAGCCCGAGTCGCCGACTTGATCAAGGCAACAAAATCACCTTGAAGCTAGGAAGCTCGCTCAGCAGACACACCTAAATTGGTCTGCCCAACAACTGTGGTTGGCATAAGAAAAAAACAAAAACAAAACACCAAGTCAGAAAAAACATAGGGAGACAAAGGAAAACATTAAATTCAAAAGCTTGCATACGAAAATACCTAAGTCTCCAAAGATCCTTGGCATTGCGAACCTAGGATCAATGTTAAGGTTAGCGCAAGGTCCTTTGAGAATAAATAGATCGGTGTGTGCCAATTCTGGTCATTGTTTATCCTCTCCAAGTAGGCAAACCATTTGGTATTTGATAACAAAAATAGGTATTGCTTGTGTCGTGACTCTGGCCATTAGGTTTTTTGTTATAACTCTAAAACAAGTCTTGAACCCCAAACCTTTTCCCTTGTTCATTGAAGTTCCTCACACAAGTGGCGGTGAGAATGTCGTTGGTATTAAGCTGCAATGGATGTAAGCCCACCGTTGTAAAGAAGTAGTGAAATAAAGGGTGGAAAGGCAAACGAAGGGTGGGTAGGTGCCGCTTTGAATCCACAATCTCATCCTCCTCGATACCTACACCCATCCACTAATCAACATCTGGAGGGCACTGTCGAATCGAGATAGAATATGGAATTTTCACTATCGAACGTAACTTTGCATAGATATCAAGTGTTAACACTTCACCCAATTCTTTATCCTCTTCCTCGGCGGCATCACAGTCTTGTGCACTACGCACAAGATTCTCCCCTTCAACCCTAACATTTTCACCATCTGGAAAATCACAAGGGACGTCATTCGCCATCTGCAAGAGAGGTAAAAACAAAAGTTAGAGGGTACTAAAAATAAAACAATTACACAAATCTCGGACCTATAGAACAACATCGGGACTTCGGCCTCGGAGATACCATGTTAGGACCTTCAGACTTGAGCCCGCAACAGAGGCCTCGGCATTGAGTCCCCCAGACGCGGGGCCTCCACCTCAAGGCCCGCCACGCAGAGCTTTGGCCTCGACGTTACCACACGGGGACTCCGGGTGAGGCCTCAGCCTCAACATCCCCACGCAGGGCCTTGGTCTCGAGGTCCCCCAAGGCCTCTGGGCGAGGCCTTGGCCTTGAGGTCCCCATGCGAGGCCTCAATCTCGAGACCCCCACAAGAGGTCTTGACCTCAAAGTCCCCCATAAGGGGCCCCGGCCCCGAGGCTCCGATCAGGGTTTCAGCCTCGAGGTCCTGAACAAGGCGCCTCGACCTGGAGGCACCCGGGCAATGCCTTGGCCTCAAAGCAAAATAGTTACTACACATGACTGCAAATTTTCTCTAAGACATTCTATCGAACATATGGCGTACGTAGTTGTAAAAATACAAAGCAAACCTATGTCCAAATTGAAAATCCTATTATCTAACACAAAATCGAGACATAAACAAGTTTTCTAGCCAAAACACATGTCTCAACGGATCAAACCACTCAGATAACTAAAAAATCAACTTTGGGTTTTGAAGAATGAAGAAGAACATTCGAAGGATAATTAAAAATTAATTGAAAATTTAAAGATTTTTGCTACTTATAGTATCTAACCTTGAAGGTTTTGGAGTTTGAAGATCGAATGTGTCATTGAGGGGACTCAAGGATGGAAGGAAAGTTAAAGAGAATTTGAGGGGGGTAGAGGCTTAAACTTTGAAAGGTGATTTTGAAGGTTTGGTATGGGTGTAAATCCCTATTTATAATACACAAAGAGGGATGTCGCGACCTCGAGGACACAAAGCAAGTTCGGCCTTTAAGGCCGTTGCATAAACTCTGCCTCAAGGCCACCGCGCGAGCTCAGCCTCGAGGCCATCATAATGTCCTTACTTCGAGTCACGGTCGTGTCTCGACATTGAAATTGCCCGCCAACTTAAATCCCGCAAATCATAATTAATTGCCCAACAAAGATAGATCACCATAGATTCCTAAAACAACGTTTGAAGTGACTCACACTGTTATGGGAATAGGGGCAAATATTTGATCACTTTCCTTCAGCTTATAATAGCATTACATGTGTCCATCACACTTTAATATCGATTGAACGTCGACATTCCGCAAAGGCTGCGCAACAACATCTACAATACATCGTGATCCCGTACTCGAGTTCGTAACCCTTGAGGTTCGAATTCAACATGCTTCAGCCCTCGTATTCCTTCTCTATGTTTGAGGTTGACGCACTTATGACTCATCCTATGGGTTCGAGCGTTCGTGTGCCCGTGACAAGTATCTCGAGGTTGATGCACGAGTATGTACGTAGAGAGGATATCGCTATAGTCCCATGCGCATACGCGTGATCTCAGGTATGATCCTGACAACCTACTACATCAGTGCATGAGACACAGGATGTTGGGGGACGACCACTTGGTGCCAAAAGGACGAACTGACACGTCCGAGGTACAAATCCCAAAGAGTCCCCACCGTAAGTCTAAGGTTTTGGAGTCCAAGCATATGCTCCAATATAAATAGGGAAGGAATCATAACCAAACATACGTTGTCCACTGTAGCATTCGACACCGGTGATCTAGAATCCAACGTACGACAAGGTAGAAAAGGAGGACCATCAGTAGAGGCGACAAGGTACGGATTGGTGTTAGGACTACCACTCCAACACGTTCTTTCTTTATACTTTTGTTTTGTCCTTCTCTCACAGGAGCTTTACTTGATTGATCCACCAGATGAAAGCCTATTCAGTGCTTCACGTCTCCTGAAGGAGGTCGCAGCCTGAAAGTGCGATGGGCGTCACTGTGACCTTTGTGATATGAATTTTCCGTGTGTGGATGAGCTGAAGCAACATCAGGGCAATGCACATCCTGAGGAGGGTCTAGTTTGTGAGATTTGTAGCTTGCGATTCCTCAACGAGACCAACCTTTTCATTCATGTTCATAGGTAGAGTTTATACTTCTGTTACTGTTGTAATGTTACATACTATTAGATTACCTCAAGTGTATTAGTATTATAGTTGTTGTTTCATATTTGGCTGTGCATTGTTCTCTTTTTGTTGGCGATTTTCAATTCGTTGTTCTTTTTCGTACATAGGACATTCACCTATGCACCTTTTCTCTATTTGTTTTTTTTTTTTATAATTTTAACTTACATCGTTGCACTTAGTAATCTAAATTTGGATTTGTAAGGTAAACGGAATAGAAGAGGTACGTACATATTTGACACATTAGTTCTCTCTAATAAGTACTGGAATTTTAGCACCCCCCCACCCCCGCCCGGATGATCTGGACGATGACGATCTACCCTAGGAGGAGTTCGACGTTGAGGATGCACCCCGGGAGGAGGTCAACTTTGATGATCCACCCCCACAGGATCAGGCTAAGGAGAACCCTTTTTGTGGATGCAATTTCTTTTTTTTTTTTTACTTCATATCTTTGAATGATGCTTTATGGTATTTTTTGATCCCCCACTATTTGAATTTCGTAGTTGGTAAACAATAATTTTAACATAAAAGTTTTCAGGCCTCATGTAGGTTGCGTTTTTAACATATTTTGACATGTTATTCATGTTGAGTAAAAATATTAATTTGGGAAATATTCTACTCGTTACATATTAAATAAAGTTCGACACATTTAAGAGTATTAAAATAACCTCTTAATTACAATAGCTTGTATAAGGAAAACCTTTTTTTATTAAAAAAAAAAAAAAAAAAGAAGAAATTTTGATTTCGATTATGATCATGTGAAAATCTTATGAGCACATTAATTAATGCCTTGTATTAGTAAGAATTAATAATTAGCATGACTCTGGTTAGGGTTGATCATCTCCATGTTGTCATTAAAAAGAAAGAACGAAAGAAAGAAATAAAAGAGGCAACAATTAACTTTTTAAACTGAATATATGTGTGTGTCTATATATATATATATATATATATGGATAAAACTGCAGTAAAAACCCTCTTTATATACTTTATCGATATAGCTCATTTTTAAACCGTTCAGATGTAATCAAATGGCTGAGATGTTGCTTGTGTACTGTAATTATCATATATTTTACCTTACAGTAATATTTAACTAAGAAATTAAAAAAATAAAAATAAAAGAAAATTTAAAAAATCCACCTTCACTGGTGGAAGGTTGGATGGGGGGGGGGGGGGGGAAGAATTTTTCTATCGATCGTCAGGGTCAGGAAGGAGGGAGGGACTGGGCTCATCAGTGTCGGGGGGAAGGGGGCTGGGCTCAACGGTGTCGGGGGGGGGGGGGGGGGGGAGGGATGATCTGGTCCTAGGGAGTGGGGGTCCATCGTGGGCGTCGGGAAAGGAAGGGGTTGGTCTTTTTTTAAATATTAGTTATTTTTTATTTGTTAATCAATACTAATATGAGGTAAGGTGTACGATAATTATTATATACAAGTAATATCTCAGCCGTTTGATTACATCTAACGTTTAAAAATTAACTCTATCAATAGAGTATATAAAATAGGCTTTATCACAACTTTACCCTATATATAGGTATGTAAACTTCTTTTTGATATTGAACTGTATGCGCTACCTTTCTCTTTACTAGTTTATAAACTAAGTTTGTTATTTTTATTTTTTATTTTGGCATGGAGAAAAAGAAAATTTAACTAAGAAAATTTTTTTTTTTTTGGTGTGTGGAAGAGGGGGGGGGGGGGGGGGGGGGGGGGGGGGGGGGGTGTTGGGGTGTCGCATTTTAACCGGTACAGATCGTAATGAAAAAGAATTTTCATTAGGCATAGTTTAAAATAGAAGTTTTTAAAGAGAAGAAGAAAAAACATAGTAGAAAAAATTAAAGTATAAAAGTGAAGATACATTTTTAAAAATTATTTTTATAGGGACATGTCGAAATGAAAAATAACAAAAACAACGAACAAATTACCAAAATAAATGGATGAAATTTTAAGGATATATTACTTGTTTAATTCCTAATTTTTAAGTTTTTGCAACTTTGGTCCTAGTTCTTTTTTTTTTTTTTTTTTTTGTTGCTTGAATGACTACTAAACTATTAAAATTTTGTTAAAATAATCATTTCTGTTAATTTTTTAATGGAATGAATTAGTAATTTGCTAAAAAAAATAAAAAAAGTTATCCTAATTAACAAATTATGTTAAAAAATTAACAAAAAAAAAAACTACTTTTGTTTTTTTTTTAATATTTTATGATCACTCCAGCTCGAAAAAAAAATAGAGATCAAATTTGCATAAACCTAAAAATTTATAGACCAACCTAGCAATTTACCCAAATTTTATATAGTAATCAAATGAAACTATTATAGATAAAATTAAGAGAAATGCATGTGAGAAATAAAATGGTTTTAAATAAGGGCACATTTATGATAAAATTCAATAGGACAATTTATTATTATTTTTTTAAAGTAGTTTAAAAGTCACATTCAACAAAATAGAACTTCAAAAGATGAAGAAAAAACATCCAAGTGAGGATACATTTAAATATATATATATATATATATATATATCACATAATAGGATAAAATAAAAGAAAAAGTATTTAGTGATACACATTTAAAATAAAAGGTAAAAAAATTTAAAGAAAAAGGTTTAAAAAAAATGTAAGAAGATATCTTATTTAAAAAGGAGAAAAAGGAGGGGCATCTCAGTAGCCAAAAAAAAAAAAAAAAAAAAAGTGAGAAGTATCTGATGAGAAGAAAAAAAAATATTAAAAAAAAAAAAAACACTAAACAACAACAACAAAAACAAACTTTTTTTTTATAAGAACAACAAAAACAAAACTACAAATGCGCGCACACATACACGCACACATATATATAGTGGTTAAGAAACGACAGAAATCTCAAAATGCAGTGGAATATGTACTAGTCTACTACACTTCTAGGGGTAAAAAAAAAAAGTTCACTAGATATGATTACGAAACTGTTTTTTTATTGAAATTACTAATGGAAAGAATTAAATAGGGTTTAATTCTTCAGATGATAGAATAAAAATGATTCTAAAATTGAGGGATTGTAGATGAGAATAAAGAGACTTCAACGAGATGATATTTGCTCTAGAATTTCAATACCAGAAAAAGTTTGGAAGGAAATGTCCTAGTTCAAGGTACACAATAAATATCAATCTCAACAAATCCATGTGTTTTTTTTTTTTTTTTTTTCGTGCTAAAAATAGGATTTGGTGGTGACCTCGTCTCGGTTGGTGAAATTCTTAAGGTTGCCTCTCGTATCAACTCATTCACCCCTATATAGGCAATAATTTTACCATGTGAAGATGTAGTACCTGCACATTGTCTCACAACTCATGGTTAAAAACAATCTTTGGTTGTACCCTTGCATGCGACAAACAATTTTAGGACTGTTTGGAGGACTTTTGGAGACGAAATTTAGAGATATTTTCTTTGGAGCGAGATGAGTTTTGGAAATGTGAGTTGGAGTAAACACTTTTGAAAAAAAGATATTTTGGATTTTTATGTTTAATGGAAGCATAATTGGAACAAAATAATGTTTTGGAGATATGTGTATTATTTATTTGATAATTTTTATTATAAAAATTACGAAATAGTAAATTTCTGAAAGAGCGGATATAAAAACCAAATCCACCCATCCAAGTACAGTGTTAGAAAAGAGACAGCAAAACACCATCTCCAATGGTGTCTACAAACGGACCCTTAGTAGGCGTGCACTTAAGGAAGTGCAACGCTAATAGTCGATAAATTCTGTTTGGTTTTGTGTTTTAAGAACTTGGATCAAGTTTTGTCTTAAGCAAGGTTAATTAATGTGGTCGACAGTGTTACTATGTTTTATTTTTATTTAATCTTTTTTACTTTTTTTTTTTTTTGTTGAGCTTGAGTATCCGCATTTAGTCATAACTACTTATAGACAAAGCTTTGAAAGTAGTTAAAATTGTGGGACTTGGACATGAGTGATTGTAGGAGTCTCCATATTATATTATGAAAAATGTTCGCCATTAAGTCATAACTATTTATATTGGAAAAACAAAGCTTTGATAACTAAAATTATGGGTGGTAGCAATAATCGTAGTTACTTTCCTTGGATGTGAGTGATCATAGGAGCCAGCACACAGTAATTAATATCTGAATTGAGCAACAACTACTTATAATGAAGACAAAGTACGTCACTTTAACTCTACCGAGGTTATTTAATAATGGGTTGGTATCTTGAAAATAATCTTCAGTGCTTTACACTGATCTCAAATTGGAGACCTCCAATCTACTAAATCACTTGAAAGTAAACCCAATGCCTCTAAGTTACTATCTTGGTGGCAGTCACATTTATTATAGTTGACACATATAGAAATGTTCCAACTTTGCTATAATTAAGATTGAGTATTAGATTCAGCAAAGAGCTCTAAATCAATATTTTGAGAAAAATTAAAATTTTTCATTAAGTTCCATTACACTGTTATAATTTTTCTAAATATGATGTGATCTAATAACTAAAAAACTATATTTTACTAAATAAGATTTTTTTTTTTTTAATACTCAATCATAGAATTCTTTAGTTTTTTGTTTTTGTTTTTTGTTTTTTAATTCATGCTCTATTTAAAGTTTCACTTTTGTGGGCTGTGGGCCGTCTCTCTCATGTGCATACAAGGATGGTGGAGCAGTACCATGTGTATTTACAAAGCGAACCCAACTTTACCAAACTGATCGTTTGATAATCTCAATACAAAAGCCATCTTGATTATATATGTCTTTGTAAAGTAACATGTAAAAGGAGAGGAAATACTATTATTACTAAATTCATTGCAAATATTTGACATTAAATTAACGATGAAAAAGGGTGGTAAAGAAAAAGTATTTTTGGCAAAGGTGCTATGAAGAAAGTGAGAGGAGAGAGGAGTTCAGCCTTTTGTTTTTTGGGAAGCAAGCAGCCAGCTTTGAAGAGGAAGGCGTGCAAGCCCACCATCAATCATACCCTTTAGAGCTCGAACTTCGGAGCATGTCTTTGCTTTTGCAAATGCTAATGTGTACGTGTAGAATAGATAAACAAAGCAAAATAACGTGTAAAAAATAAAGATGATAAGTGAAAGAATACATAAAATATCTACACATTGTAGTGATTGACCTATTACGTGATTGGTGACGAAGCTTTGTCACGTGTTAGTTTTATAGGAATGGCTAAAACTCACCGTTAAAAAGTCATTAACTCTTTATAAATAGTAATAGTTCTATAAGAATGTTTTGCATTTATGCCTTTATACAGGATGGAGTCACCCATAATCGAGTTGGGACTTTTGCCTTCCACAATTTTTTTTTTTATAAATTTTATCTTTCAAAATTTATGTTTCAATCGTTTTGCACATTGAAAATTGATTATCTCAATATAAGTTATGATAAAAGTTTTATCTTTAATGTACATTCCATCTGAAACAAAAGGTTGACTCCGCCTCCTACCTTTATGGGTAGCATTTTTCATTTTGTTTCTCTTTCATAAGAAACATGTTGGAAATTTAAGGAAAACTTGATGATTACTATTGACTGCTGGTCGAGCTCATGTTTCTCTACTGATCGTATGTATGCCCATCTATAATGTTATATGATTGGCTAATGATTAGATTGTTTAATTTTAAGTAGACATGGTAAGTAGAGTTCTCATTTCGTATTAATGTTGGTTTAGTTAGTAAAACAAAAATAAACATGATCTATATTAGATTGAATGATCAATTTAGTTAGTTTACTTTTTAACTAATGCATTTCAGACATTCCAACTAAAATGATATCATGTAAAAAAAAAAAGCCTCATTCAAAAATTCATTAAATAAAAAAAACAAATAGAAGTACCAAATATGAACGAAGGTCGCAACAGAAGACCATAAATTCAAACCAAGCAAACAAGTGAATTGTATGAGAAGCAAATTATTGTCACTTTGATTCCCTTCACTGTAAATGTACTGAAAACTTAAAGAGTCAATCTGGTTACTTTGAATGAAGTATCAACCACCAAACATGCTGAAAGTGAAAAAGATAATCAGTTTCAGCAGTAACACTTGGTACAATATGAAATTAGTCTATTATATATATAGAAAAAAGAAAAACTATAACATTAACCTGTTACCAATTAGTCCAATAAAATCTCAAGAATTATTGGTATGCTAGGCTAAGCTAGAAGAAATATAAATGGAAATGCGCAAATTCTACGGTGGAATGCTCTCATTTATAGATTCAAGGATTATTAATATGATGTATGGCATAATCAGACGATTTTATGAGATTAAAAACAATGCGAATTTTCTGGGCAACACTGTTATACATCTCGGTATATAAATATCATTTGACTTAAGATAGATAATTAATTCTGATGAATCGTTGTAAAAAGAAGAGCACCCATTGTTAAAAATCTCCTTTCAAAATAGACACACATATGATCGAATATTTGTTGCAAATTAAAAGAGGAATAGATTGGAGTAAGCCAAAGCCCAAACAAAAAGCTTTTTTTTTTCCCTCCCTTTAATAGAAAACTCAAATCTCTTAGAACGCCAAGCAAATAGAAAAGACGATCAAAGCCCGACAACAACAACAACAATGATAAAAGATAGATTCACCGGAAAAGTTCAAGTAGAAGAGAACAAGAGTCCTTTTGTCACTTTATGCAAGATGAAAATAATAATATTAATTTATATTTATAAAAAAAAGTAGTAATATTAATTTATAGATATATATATGTATATATATATATTGGAATATATTTGATGTAACTCATGCTTATTGAAGGCTTGCAAAAAGTGAAAGTCAAAAATTCCCTTGCATTTAAAAAAGTCAAAAGTAGGAATGAGTATATGTGAGGCATAAAATAAAATAGTCAGTGTCATAAAATTAATCAACATTTTAGTTCCCAGAAACTAATAATAAAATTGATAGTGGGAACCCAGCTGATCGAGAATAGAATCTCTTAAAGCAGAGAGGTGTGGAACTCTAGATGATGAAGGTATGAAATAAAAGCCTAAAATATTGAAACCAATTTAGCCTTGAGAGTTGAGATTTATGAATGAAGTAAACAAAACATGGATGTCCACTCTGACTGTTGAATTTCATGGGAATTTGGGTTTCTCTAGATTTGCCACCAAGCTACATATTCTACATCTTTTGCCCATAACTGGTTATTTATTTATTTATATATTTTTTTTAATTCTAAAATCATTACTTAAGATATTGTATGTTGCACTATTATTAAAAATTGTTATTTTAACTGATTGTTTAAAATTTTTAACGGATTGATCCACGATTAAAACAGTTTTATACGGCATGTTATAAATTTAAGATGGACAATAATAGATAAAACTATTTAAAAAATAATCTGATGATTTTAAAAAAATTTACAGATAGTGTATAATAAGAGATACTACTATTAAAATACTCTTAAATTTAGACAAATTACCAATATGGATTTAGTAAATTGGGGATTGTTTAAATTCAGAAAGAAATGTTGTTATGAACAAGATGTCACATGCTCTTTCATTATCTGAATTCTAATCTTCACCGTTTAATGAACACATATGTTGTATACAAAGGCAATTCCATCTAAATTTGAACCATGCTGATTAATTTGGAACATTTTGCAATAATTAAATTTGAGGAATAATCATTGAAAGGAAAGCTTAACTAGGCGAAAAAAGTTCAAAAGTGAAAGGCCCTAATTACTTTTTTTTTTTTTTTTAATAAACCCCTGCATACATTTTTTTAGTGTTTCACATCACTCTAGTTGTCTACCCAAGCCTTGCCCTGTGGTGGAGCCTTATCATAAGGAAGAAAAAGGAAAAATAAAAATATGAGACCTCCATTTTCTGTGCTGCTACAAAAGATGATAGGACAATGACATTGAAGTTTAAAACTTTAGTAATTGCTGTGAAGAATTGGCATTTTTCGTTATATATAAGTGCACATCAGAGATAAGCATTGCAACTAAAATTAGTAAAAAAATCAAAATCAGATGGAGCAAAAGGAAATATTATCCTGCGAAATTACCAAGCTTCATGACAGGCTAAGAGCCAAAGAAAAATACATTGGTCTATTTACCTTGCATGTGAGGGGTGTAGTGTTTTTTGTCCATCCATATGTCAAAGTCAAGTGTACTTCACTACAAAACACTCTTTCAAGTGAGTGTACATTTTTTTTTTTTTTTTTTTACATTTTAGATTGGATGAAAACAACACCAAAATACACAAAATAAATAGTTTATTTTTACATAAAATCGATGAAATGCATTTTTCTAGATCCTACCCTAAAAATTTCTACACAAAATGTAACTGTTTTTTAGATAGACGTCACTAGATTACTCAATGAAAAACGTTGTCCTTTAGAAAGTGTATTGCAATTTAGGAAGTTATAAGAGTCCATCCATTATGATATAGATGTCCCTAACATTACTCGGTTTGAAAATGGGGTCCTTCGGAAGTGGTATTGCAATTTTAGAACGTTATGAGAAGTCCTTCCATTTACACCACACACGCCACACAAATGCTATTAATTGTTTGCCTCTAATGTCGCACAATTACTCGTGATGTTACAAGTACAAGTAAAAATAGCACATACGTATACAATAGTCATTTAGTGGCTTACTGGCCATGTACCTCGTGAAGCAAACTTAACTGCCTTAGGGAATGAGTTGGTCATGATACGAGTTAATTTTTAAGATATAACCGAGCCAAAACTAGCAAAACATACAAACTATACTCAACCCCACTTGTCCCTTATACTGTCTTAACCTGGAAGTGCGGCTTTTTTCCCCTTGCTTCCATTTGCTCCAAAACCCCAATACACCACACCACCCACACCCCACCACCACCACCACCTTTTCCCTATCCCCATTTCTCCTTGTGCAGGTCACTCTAAACCATAACCATAACCATAACCAAAAACAAAAAATAACCAAATCTCACTCCAAACTCCCCACATTTTCCTTCACTTTCCTCTCCTTTCTCTTCCCCAATGTCCCCTCTCCAAACACCCCCTCTTACTCCTATCCTCTCCCTCCTCAGTTCCCTCCTGCCTTCCCGGCCCTACCCGACCCTGACCCGGCTGCAATCCAGCCACTCTTCACTAACCAATCTCCGCCGGCCACCATCCCCGCATTCCCGAGCAGTCCGACCTCGCGGGCTGCCAGCTGAACCTCCCGGAGCAGTTCTTCCACGCCATCAAGTCCGCCTGCGGAGGCACACCGACGGCGGTAAGCTCCGGCGAGGCCGGTGCTGCCCCGTCCTGGCGGCATGGCTCTACGCAGCCTACTCGAGCACGGCGCTGGGCCTGGCCGGGAGGGTCGGGCCCGGTGCGGCACACAACACGACGGCGTACGACATGCCGTTGCTGCCGGACGACTCGGAGACGTGCGTCGGAGATGTTGACAAGGCGCTGAGGGGAAGAGGAATTTTGCTTAAACGGCCGAACGAGACGTGCGACGTTGTTTACTGTTACTGCGGGATCAGACTGCATCCTCTCAGCTGCCCGGAAGCCTTCCCGGTGACCGAAGGCGGGAAACTTGTTAGGGGCAGAAGAGTTAAAAGACTCGAAAGAGATTGCTTTACTACCACCGGGAATGTCAATGGCTTTCCGTGTCTTGGTGGTTGTTCAAAATGCCTCAACAGTCTTCATCAGGTCAGTAGTTTTTTTTTTTTTTTTTTTTTTTTTTTTTTTAAGGGTTTCTTCCGTTCTTCCACATGTTTGGCGATTGGGAAAGTTTTTGTTCTTCATTTTCTTTTTCTTTCTTTATTGCCTTGCTTGGATTAACGCCTTAATGCATTACTCTCCATAAAGCGAGTGTGCTATAAACAATGATTTTTTTGTGTTGTGTTAATGGTCATAATTAAAGAATAGTACCAAACCTTTGCTTTCACGCGCCAAAAAACGGGTGGGATTACTATATTCATAAATACTATATATATATATGTGTGTGTGTGTCTGCGTATTGGTCCAAAGTGTGTCATGCCATGTGTGAGATACACATCAGTGTCTTTGTCTTTGCCCATTTGCCAATATTAATAATGGCTACAAAGATAAATGTGATCTCTGAATTTCCACAGTTACCATATATCCTAATCTTGTAAGGGCCATATTTTTTTTTTTTTTCCGTTGCCAACTTTCTTCGCAGTGAAATGTGACAAGAGACAAAACTATGTAAGAGTTAAAGATCTTCCAAATTATACCAAACTTCATGATTTGTAAGCTTTCACTTCAATAAACTTTAAATTTCTGTTACTTTTCTGGTGACTTGAGACATTGAAAGTGGCTATCAGCCGGATTTCGAATTGATGTTCCAACTGTTTCGTAATAGGCTTATTTAAACAATATATGCACCAACCTTGTGCTTGCGAAATAAGTTTAGTAAAGTGATGACCTTTGTCGTTTCGGGTTTATTTATGCAGCTCAACAACAACAACAACAACAACAAAGCTTTGAATACAAGCAAATCAGACGACAGGACCACAAAGATGCACGACAAGGACTGTGAACTCATGGGCCTAACATGGCTCCTTGCCAAGAATCGGACGGCTTACATGCACACGGTCTCCGCAGTCATAAGGGCGATAATGATGAGCCCTGACGGCTCTGATCGTCCCCGGTCCTGCGCTCTCTCCAGCGATGGAATGCCTCTGGCCGTTGATTCTGCCGAAATTTCAGATCAGTCCGCTTCCTCAGTCCTTGGAGCTGTGCATATATCTCTTTGCATAGCATTGTTTTCTTTGTTGTATGCATGGTCATTCCAGAGCTAGTAAGGTCACACCAATTAGAATATCATGACAATGGCATTGTGTAGATGTTTTCCTTTCTCCTCTATTTTTGTACTCTTGTACTTGTTCTTTTTGTTATGAGATTTCAATTTCCACTTTTCCATTGTTGTTAGATTTTCTTGTTCTCTTAGCTGAGTGTAGTGTAGGTTTTTAGTTCAAGTTGAGGGAATTATATATATATATATAGGTAATTTAGTCCCTAAATTTTTATATTGGTGTAACTTTAGTCCATTATTTTTATTTTTATTAAAATGATCATAAGCATATAAAAATGTTATTATAATAGTCATTTATGTTAATTTTTAGATAGAATCCATAAGTTATTTAATCAAAAAATGATATTAACTAACGAATTCCGGTCAATAAAAAAACTAATATTACAACGTTTTTAGTAATTTAACGTCGCTCTAACTATGAAAAAAGAACGTGGACTGAAGTTATATAAAGTTAAAATTTTGAAACCAACTTAACAATTTAGGAGGTGTTTGGTGTGTAAGTTTGAGTTGAAATATTTTAGTTTCAATAGTAAATTATTTTGAATTTTTAGAAAAGACAAAAAACTTTTGAGAAAAGACAAAAACTTTTTAAGAAAAAGATAAAAACTGAGTTGAAATATTTTAATTTAAATGATATCACCAAACAAGTCCTTAGTCTATATATATATATATGTATGAAAATATATGAAATAACAAACACACTCAGATTTTTCATATTTTGTTGTGGGGCTAGGCTATCATGTGCAAGAGGGACTAATGCTTTGTTATAGAGAGACAAGATTTCAGAAAAGGGTGACTTGTTTTAGTGGCATTATTTTTGTGACAGTTGTGCGTTTCACGAGAAGTTTATGAAATGTCAGCGTGCCCCACCACAAGCTACCCTCATCTTTTGTGGTCTCTACTGTGGAAATGAAAATGTCAAGGCTAGAAGCCAAAATATTTCTCTTCTCTGGGATGATGCAGATCCCTATGTGAAAATTTGATTTGATATCGGTTTCGGTTATAAATAAATATATTTTGCACAGGCAAAAAATAAATTAATAAATAAAAGATATGTAAGTAAATCATCTTTTTGTTACATTATAAAAAATATGACATTTTTTAAAAGTGATTCACTATTTAATATATGGTTAATTAATTATTCACCATAATTCTGACTTAGAAATGCCCATAATACCCTTATAAAGAAAAACTACAATTTGGATTATTTAACTTTTATACCCTGAATTTTGTTTTTATTCAAAAGGTATACCCTATTTTCAAAGTCATGCATTTTATGACATTCAATAAATAAATCAACATTTTTTTTTTTCTCGTTCGACATGTTATTTTAACCTAAAAAGGCCCAAAATACCCATAAAATAAAAGATTATAAAAGGAAAAATATTTAATTTCTCAACAAAAATTCATACTTCTCAACCTCAATTTCATACACCTAGCCCTTTTCCACCCCATCGCCATGCACCCCTTTAATTTCAAGGGTGGGTATTTTGGGTATTTTTATACTAAAATTAATTGTTGATCAATAAAATGTATAAATTAATGCACTAAATTGAATCTAGCAACATAAAAATGTAAAGCTATAAAATGTAAGGTATACTTTTTGAATAAAAACAAAATCCAAGGTATAAAAATGTAAATAATACTTAATACTTAATTTTAGTTTCTCTTTTTAAGACTAATATGCATATTTAAAGGTCAAAATTAAATATTGACCGAGAAAGGATATGAATTTGTATATTAAACATAATATGATGGTATAAAAAAGTAAAAGTTCAAAACGCATGATATACATTCTGAATAAAAGAAAATACATGGTACAAAAACGTAACAAAACTACTAATGTTTTTGGTATACACGAGGTAAGAAACATATGCAAACCCAATGGTAGATCGACCACAAGGGCTTCAGGTAGACGTATAAATAGACTCCACTAAGTTACAACTTCTAAACAATTATTCACTCGGAGAGAACCTATGGACAATAAACCACTCAAGGTCTTCACTCTCACCAATGTGAAACTAAACTACTAACAACTTACACTTACAGACCAATCTGCTAAAAGAAAATAAATAGAAAAAAAAAATATTATTGCAAAGTTAGCATTCGTTCGGAAATACAATACATAATGCATTACATCCGAATGTGAATTAATGTGTGTTTGAATACCTTATGTGTACTCAAATACATATATATTTTAACAGTAAACTCAAATATTATTACTATTCATCAATCCTCTTTTTCAATCTAATTTTATTAATCATATCACATATTTTCTCTCTCTCTATCTTTTTCTAATTTATTTTTACCAATCATATATATTCTGTATCTCATTAATAATTTAAACATATATTACATTTCAATACAATGTAAGAAAAAAAATATATCACAGCACATATTATATTATATTCTATTACCAATGAATATAATATAAAATGAATGGTATTTCTAAATTTTAATTTTTTTAACAAGTGTCAAAAAACCAATAAAGCAGTTTTGAAGGACACAAGTACCGTATGTAAACTCAACCTTTCAGAACACTAGCCAAATAATCTGACGTGTGTCAGAAGAACATTGAGGAAGTCATGATGGAATTAAAAAGGAGAAAGAAAAAAAAAAAAAAAAAGGGAAATGAAAGAAAAAAAAAAAAGTAGTGGACATATTATAAAATAGGATAAGACTGCGGTAGAGTCTGTTTTTAAATTATTAAATTATTGAGATATAATTAAACGGCTGATATGTTGTTTGTGTATAATAATTATAATATATCTTTTCTCATATTAGTATAAACTAAAAAATTTAAAAATAATATATAAAAAAATAAATTAAAAAGAAAACATAACCCGCAACGAGTTCAGTCCCCATCCCCACCCCGCCTCCTCCGGAAGCCAGATCTGGTAGACCTTTTGGGGGAGGGCGTCAGTGTTGGGGGAATGGGGGTCTCCTCGGCATCATCCCCCAATGTTAAGGGGCCTGCCAGTAGACAGTGGCAAGATCAATTTTTTTTATTTAATTTCTTATTATTTTATTTTTAGTATATAATATAATGGATTAAGGTACATTATAGTTATCATGTATAAGCAATATTTCAACCGTTTGATTATATCAGGACGGTTTAAAAATGAGCTCTACCGATATGATATATAAATGAAACTTTACCACAAGCTTACCCCATAAAATAATGTCATAAGGTTCATTTTTTTGGTGGACAAAAAAATAATAAGCTGATAGATTGACCTTTTTTTTTTTTTTTGTTGGTAAGGCTATGGTAGAGTCTAATTGAGAAATCCTACAAGTAGAGTTGATTTTATAGATCGTTCGATAAATTTTAACGACTTAGATGTTACTTGTATATAATAATTACAATGTACCTTAGTCCATAGTATTATAAACTAAAAATAAGAAACAAGAAACCAAATTAAATTAATTAATTAATTAAAAAAAAAACCAATGAGCCCCCCAAATGATGGCCACCGTGACCAGATTCCGGTGGCATGTGAC
This sequence comes from Ficus carica, assembly GCA_009761775.1. Taxonomy (NCBI): domain Eukaryota; kingdom Viridiplantae; phylum Streptophyta; class Magnoliopsida; order Rosales; family Moraceae; genus Ficus; species Ficus carica. Next base: position 14,736,405 of record CM019744.1, on the reverse strand, counting down.
CCCCAACGAAGTTGCCATCTATGGTGAGCCCCCCTCTAGCGAAGTCGCCCCCCCGCGGCCAAATCCCGCCGGCTTATGACCAAACCATCCCCCCACCCCGCGCTCGACCTCCAGTGAAGTCACCATATCCACGCGACCTTTGGCGAAATGGCCTTCCCCCCACCTACCTCAGCTGAGTCCCCCCCCCCCCCCCCCCCCCCCCCCCCGAGGCCGGTGAAGGTTGTTGTTTTTTTAAATTTCTTTTTTTAGTTTTTTTTTTTTAATTTCTTAATCTAGACTATATGAGGTAAGATTCATTATATTTATCCTACACAAACAACATGTCAGTCGTTTGATTGTATCTAAACAGTTTAAAAATGAGATCTACAAATAAGGCATAAGGGTTCTATCACATATTTCCCCCTTTTTTTAAATTCAAAACAGATAGAATGACTTTTGTTAAACGTAAAAAACTTCTTGTAGTATTGTTACGTTTAAAAATAAGAAGAATACTTGAAATCATCTTAAAAATAAAATAAAATAAAATAAAATAAAATAAAATAAAAAAGGAGAGAGAGATTTCATTATTTAGTAAGTTTCAAGTTTCCAAGAGCCAAATTGAAATATAAAAAATGTGTTAAAATATTTTGAGACTAGGAAATTTTTATAAATGTATTCTACATTTATGGTATAAATATATTTAACCTTCATTCAATTTTATTTTTTTTGGGTAAAACTTTATCTGATTACACAAAGAGCATGTATCATATTAGAGCACTCTATTGTGCTGTAAAATAACACAATATATCGGATAAGATAATTTTATTGTATGAATACATAATAAATTAATATAATCAATGCCGTATTATCGCATGTGACACAATTTTTAGTATATTATATGATATTATTTCACACAAGATTCAAGGTCTAGTCAGGGTTGAACCTCATTCTGGTGTTAGGATTCAACCCTGATTCTGGTGTTAGGATTTGATGCTTTTAAACCATTTATACATTTTAAGCATTTACCCTTTTTTGTATTATGACATTACTCAGAAATAAAGTTATGCAATTCGGTTTTATTCATATAAAATTATATCTATCCATCAAATATGATTGTAAGTAATACATTAGAAGCCTCCAATACTAAACAATTATCTCACCAATATGTAGGTGAATAGTTCGCAAATATAAAACACATAGTTAAGAGCTGATTATGAAACTATAATGGTGTCGGAAGAATCGATCAGAACTATGTAACGGAGCATAATATTATACATGAATATATATGTATATGTATATATATATATAATCTCAGAAAGCTAACTCATGTTTACTGCATACAATAAATTAATTGATCGCATGATTTACATATCTCTTAAAGAACAAAAACACATTTCGGACAAAGCTTTTCTTAGAAGTCACCAAGAAGATCATCAACTAATTGTCTTATTTGTTATTCTCTTTCCCAACACTAGAATTGCACCAGTAGACCAGACAGTGCCCACCAGTGGTAGGACAACACTTTCCAATAATTTCTAGATATTTAATTTGTACCTTAATACCTAGGAGGTAAATTATAATATAAAAATAAAAATTTCAAGTTATTTCATCCATTAAATTGTTAATTTCGATGCTATTCCACTAAAAAGCTCGTAGCTAAAGTCCTAAGTTACTATTTTCTGAATCCACACTAATCAGTTCTCAACCACATGAATTAGTTAGTTCGATATTTTGGAGCTCCCATGTTCACTCATCTATTGGGTTTAAATTTATGTTATGATTGTCGACCACTTTACTTGGTATATCTGATATATATATTGTTACCTAGATGGACATTGACGATATGATCAGATTCTTATAGCATCTGAAGATCATGAAAAGACGACATTTACTTGCCCCTGTGGGACTTTTGCATTTAGGATATTGTATCTAGTCTATGTAATGCATCTGTCACTTTTCATCATTGCATGATGGATCCTGGTTTGATAACTGTCTAACATGGCCTTAGTTTTGCAGCGATTTGAGGTTTCTGCTAATGGAATTGAAGTTAATCAGAAAAAAATGAAATAATAAAAAAATAAAAAGAAAGAAAAAGACATTGAGAAGTTTCAACCACCTACATCAATGAAACAGTTGATGCCGAAAATCTTCAGCACAATACCCGATGTGATTGACTGATGTGGCCGTCCTTGCACAGTCACTCTATACCTAGTCACCTGTGAAAAGGAAGTACCTCGAAGTGATATGAACACCAGTGGGGTGTCTGCTTATGGCACTTTGATGCTTAAGTCAGTAGTGGTACTGGTGAGCAAGCAGAGAGGCAGAGCTTTGGCAAGGAAAAATTATCCATACCTGAATAGGTGGGCTAACCCTCTATCTATAGGCGTTCCCCGCGGGCTCAGGTGTTCGGGTGACTCGGTCGGGTTGAACTCCGAGTGCTCCCGGCAAGTAGACATGCTTCAGGTGCATGAGCACCGTACGTCCAATAGGCTGGCGCCATATGTCCCTATGGTCTGGTGACGGGGGACACAAAGGCATGCTAGTGTTGGTAGAGGTGATGAGTACTGTGTCAGTCTGGCCAAGCAGCGGGAGCCGGCGACAGGACAGGCATAGCAGTAGGTGGTGTCAGGTGTCAGGCGGCGGATGCGGAGTGTCGTGTCGGGGTACTATTGTCAGCCTGTACGGGGTGGCATGACGCGGGCATTAAGGGACCCACAGAGCAAGTGTGCTCAACAGTTGTCGTGAAAATGCCGTCCTGGCCAATAACACGGGCCCCGACCTTGCTTCGCCCATAATAGGCAACGGAGACGGCGGTCATTCAATAAGGTTCCCAAGGAAGCGGCTGAGCCTGGTCAGTTATGCTCTGGTTGGATACGAACGATCACAGGTAATTTTTTACCCCTTAAAGACGGTGCTCGTCTTCTCGTGCAGCCCGATCGCTGTGAAATGGGATTTCGTTGTCGGATGAATTACACCATCAACAGGAGCCCCCCAAGCATTCCCGTGTTTTATCTAACTGGTGAAATGGGATTTCGGGGATGTTTTTTTTTACAGGTTTTGGACATTTTATAAACTCTATATTGCTGTTGATGTGCACTTTTCCCCTTTATTTGGCTATGATGTAAAAAGCCCATTAACGTAATTGTAATTTTATCTAACTGCTGAATCATGATTCTGATATATATTATCAGTTACCGGTATATGACCCCATTTTAGTTGTTAAAGGCTAACTTGTTGGTTCTAGTTGCCATGAACTTGTTTAACCCCTAAACCATGGTTTATATGCCGTCGTAGCTGCATTTGTATCGAGTCTTTGACATGCTTCAGATGAAATCTGTCAATCAATTTATACTGAGCCAAATTCTCCTCTTTATGTTACAATTATAAAGTCTATTTTTTATAGTTTGCTTTTTGATTTCTTAAGGAAATGCCTCGCAAATCATCGGGTGAGATGTACTTTTGGGAAAACGTTAAGGGAAAAAAATTCCTTCAAAAATTGGATGAATTTTTGTCTTATAGTGGCGGTAAACATCCCTCAATTCAAATTCTTGAACAATGGGCCTATCAATTTAATTCTGAACACGGTGGAGTACCCGCCTATGGATTAACATTATATCAAAAAAAAAAAGTGACGGTGAAGAAAAATGGAAGGCGTTGCAAGTACGGACCGGGCTTGGATATGATCCGTCGACCGATAGAGTCATTTGCTCGGATGATGCTTGGCAGAGCTTTATCCAAGTAATTGCATTGTCTAATTGTGACCAAATAATTTAATTTTTTAAGCACACAACTAGTAGACGAGGATATTGATATTATTGCATTTGAAGGTTCACAAGAAGTGCAACCATCTCCGCCACGAGGAACTTCGCAACAAGGAGTTGTATTACAACGTTTTCGAAAAAAATAATGCAGCAGGTGCCTCGGGATTTGGGTCCATTACTATGTGAGAGGCCAGTAATCCATATGGCGAGGCTGAAATATCTATGGACAACTCTGAAACCCAACCGGTTTTAGATGAGGAACCTACTCCGACTAACGATGGTTGGCAACGTGTCCACAGAAGAGCGGGCGACAAAGCTAGTCCATCACGGTCTAGGGGTAGTTCTGGTAAGAGAAAGCAAAGAGAGACAACAGAAAAGATGACTTACTCGGCTATGCATGAAATAATCAGTCATTTCCGTAGTTGCTCGCAATCGGGTACCAGTAACGAACAATCATGCTGACCGGATCACTTACTGATGTGCATGAATATGTTGACCGAGATGAGAATTCTGCTTAATAAGCAGACGATTATGTGGCACTATTTTGAGGCTCATCCACGGGTGCAACATACCTTCCATCAGCTTCCCGATGAAGATAGGCGAGACATTATTGCGTCTGTTGTGAAATCTCAGTCCCCATTTGACGATTGAGTTTTTCATGTATTTTTTTTATGCTAGTATTCATTTTTTTAAGACATAACATTGTTTCGGTTCCATTTTTATTGGATTATGTCTTTTTATTTATATCATCATGTTGGGTGCGATAGATTTTGGGTGTATTCGTTTCTAACCTTGCACTTCCTTGTGTTGTTGGTTATGTGATTTTATCAGTTGACTGATAAATATTTGTTTCGTTAATGATTAATTGGATCATTTATAAAAACAAAATTAGTTTATCATTTGTTCGAAACGATTATTTTGACATTTAGTTTAATTTTAACTGAATTAATTAAACATGGTGTGGAAACAATTGATCTAAAACAGGTCACAATTTTATTTGGTTTGTCAATCAATTCCCAATATGAATCAATTTAGCTCGGCATCCGAACATGAAGAAGATGATCGATCCTCAAAAAATGAGCCAAGGAATGATGATGATTATCTTGCTATGGTAGTCATTGCCATGGCTGCTAGTAGGCATAACAGATGAAGAGATTCACAACCAATGTATAATTCAAGACTAATTGACAGCATGCGTGTGGAAGAGATAATAAATGGCCATGAAGAAATTATTCAAGATTTAATAAGTATGAAAGCACATACATTCAAAGCACTAAGTCACGTACTAGGTAGTAGGGATTGAGGCCAACTTGTAACATGAATGTCGACGAGCAGTTGTTCATTTTTTTGTCCATTTGTTCCCAAGGTGCAACGAACAGGCACATTTCTTATTTGTTCCAACATTCTAGAGAAACTACATCTCATTGGTTCTTTAAAGTGTTGATAGCTATTTGTGCTTTGAAAGACGAGTTCATAAGACCGCCCGACTACAATGAGGTCCAACCTTTGATTGATGAGCATTCCTACAAATATAGGCCCTGGTTTGATGTAAGTCATCGATGTCTTCGCATCCAATGTTCATATTCGTAATTCAACGATTAGGCAAATAATTTTTTTTTATTTTACACATATTATTAATGCATTATTCACCAGAATCTACATTTTTCCTTCCTTATGCAGAATTGTATTGGCGCTATAGATGGAACACACGTACTATGTGTGCCACACGAGGATAACCCTGAGGCATGAATTAATCGAAAAGGTGTAAACTTGCAGAATGTCTTGGCCACCTGCTCATTCAATATGAAGTTTACTTATATGTTGGCCAGCTATGAGGGATCTTGTAATGATGCAAGAATGCTGGAAGAGGCAATAACATTTCATGGATTCCCAATACCGCCACCTGGTAAGATCCTCATAAACATTATATGACTGTTAAAAAATAATCAAGTAATTATAAAATAGTTTTGATAATGCGATGATGACTTTGTACGAAAATTTTACGTAGCCAATTCAGAATACGCAAATAAGAATTGTTTCCTTAGTCCATTTTGATGAGAGACCTATCATTTACCCGAATATTGGAAACATCAAGTCGAACTGGGCACCCAGAGGGAAGTATTTAACTACACGCACTCATCTCTGTGGAATTACATTAAGCAAACTTTTGGTGTATGGAATGCCAGATTTAAAATACTGAAAGGCATCAACAATTATCCCATGGAAAAACAAGTAATGATCCCAGTGACGTGTGCGATTGTTCATAATTTCGTAAGGATGGTTCAGGTTGGGGATCCTATTTTTGGAGAGTATGCGGCAGATGGTGTGCTTGTAGTTGGACATGTTGATGTTAACGCGGATGTCATGTTGGCCGACGGGATCGATGATGCAGGTCCAAGTACATGAAGGCAGCAAGATGCATTGAGGAGGGGCGCAATGAATCAGCTGAGAGAAGTTTTGGCCGATGATATGTGGGACAAATATCAACGATTTCCATGGTATAAATCCACCTGAAATTAAGGCCATTTTTATCTGTTTAACGTAGATTAGGGGAAATGGTTCATGTTTTTTTATTAGTACTTTTAGTTAGCAACTATGTAATTAAAATTGTTGTATTTTATGGTTATATAAAAAAGAATGTGATAATTTGATGTATGTTATTCAAGATTTTTTTTTTTTTTTTGGTAACAATTTTACCTTCACAACCTACAATAGCATGTTATTTGAGGGGGGCGAAATTATTAAATTGGGATAAAAATCTCGTAAATTGCGAGCCATTTAAAAATAACCCAACTCAAACAATATTTTGTTTAAGTACAGTAACAATTATTCTACACATTGGAACCATATTAAGATGTAAATAAATAATATATATATTTTCCAATACATAATACAATTATACTCAAGCAATTTTCCCAATGCAACTCAATTTTTACATCCAAACACTTAACTCAAGTTAAATTTTTTCAACTCTAACTTTTTACCAAATGCTCAACTCAAGCTCTCAACATAACTTATCTTCAACTCAACTTAAAAATCTCAACTCCAACCGTAACACCAAACGGAGGCTATATTTTACTAAAACCTTGAATTATATTAGTGTAGGAAAGCTAGCATCAGGCTACTACAAAAGAAGACCAAAAAAAAAAAAAAAAAAACAATTACAGAATTAAACTCACGTTGCTATATACGATCTTATTAATTCATGATCTACATACCTCTTGAAGATCGGGACCACATTTTTTTTATAAAGCTTTCCTTAAAATGACACCAAAAAGATCCACAATCAACTGGCTTTCTTCGTTATTTTCCTCCCACTAAATCAATGTGTACATGAAAGCACCTTCAATGTCTTTTCAATTAAACGAGTACTTGCCTTCTTCTCCAGACCATAATCATCCTAATAACATTATTTGCTATAGATGAGCAATCAAGTATTCTTTCAAGTCTAAAAAGTCTCAAGTTATGCCTCTTATGATATAGGTGAAAATAGAATTCTAAGGTGTCTATTTATTAAAGTGGTTGGAAGACGTAAAAGATAATATATTTAATTATCTCTTAATTCATATTTTGAATAATCTTATTAAAAATAAATAATGCTACTTATCTATTTAAAAAGGATTATTAAGTAGCTTTATAAGCACAAATCCTAATTTTGTTGCTGAAATTCAATAAGACGCCATCATTTTTGCTAGTTTGATAGTTGAGATTTGCGAGACTGCACTACATCACATTGAAAAAACGTGTCACAAATATTGTGAACTTAAAATTTTTTTTTCTTTTCTTTTTATTTTTTTTTTATTTTTTTTATTTATAAACTTATTGGTGACAAAAACTACAATTCTTGTATAAAAGCTATGTGCAAAACAACTTAAGCTAGAGATGTCCCACTTAGTAAAATTATCAAAAATAATTTTGCATTGTACTGACGATAATTGACATGAAACTTTTGATAACATTTGGCATTGCTAATGTTGTTGCTAAACATTTTTACAGAAACAATTGACACGAGAATTGCTGTCATCCAACGACAACAGTTGTCATTGCTTGAGCATACAACTATTTCTAGAGACAACATTTGCCCAACCACTTAACTAGAGGGAGTTCTCTGTAATATCTGGAAAATTTAAGATAGAAATTCTTGAATTTATCAAGAATTAAAACTTTGAATTTCCTAACGTACTCACATTTAGAATTATTCCTAAAATTTTGATGATAATCATGAATAATAGAATTTTGTGTCAATACATATTTTCAATTTTTGTTTTGATTCAGATTTCAAATTTAATAGTTAGTTGAAAATCCAACAAAATTCCCATAACACATAAATCACAATGTTAAACTGATTTAAGTGTTTACTTGATCATAAATCTAATTTGAAATTTAAGTCACAACTTTTAGTCATTGATTTTGCGGAAAGTGAATTTGGCTAGTATAAAAATTGTTTTAAGTTTGAAATTACATTTTGCATGTCATAAATTAATGAAAGTATAGGTTAAACTAGAAATATGGTCCCTAGATTTTGTTTAGTAGGAAACCTAGAAAAATATTAAATTGAGGACTAAAATGCATAGAATTTATGAAATACAGGTAAAACTATAAATATCTAATTTCCTAACTGTTTCAAAATTGTAATTGGGTTGTAATACAAAGTTAAGCTTGCGTTTGGTTTGCCGGTTGGAGATGAAATTTTTAAGTTGGAGTTGGTTGATTTTTCAAAAACTAGTTATAAATTTTGTTGACTTTTCAGAAGAAGACAAAAACTAAGATGAAAAAATACAGTTTAGTCAGAGTTAAACTTAAATGCTAAACAAAGCCTAAGATTCATATATAAGTTTTTCTTTTTCTTTTTCTTTTTGAACTTGGGGTGGAGGGATTCAAACTTTATACCTTATGATTGAATCAGATGTGAAATTATCACTAGACTATGTCAGCAACCACTTCCTATATAAGGTTTTGAAACCAAATAATTTAGGAAAGTTAGGATCTCACTAGAGACAAAATGATACTTTTCCAAAATCAATAGTATAAAGAGAGAAGAAAACCACTGTAATTAAGTTTATATAGACGTTTTCAAAGACCAGGTTTTAGGCGTGAATAACAAGAAAACAGTAAATGTATAACAGTAAATAAAATATTAAGCTTGCGCTTGTTTCACCGGTTAGAGATAAATTTTTAAGTTGGAGTTGTTAACTTTTCAAAAACTAGTCATAAATTTTATTGACTTTTCAGAAAAAGACAAAAACTGTAATAAAAAAATATAGTATAGTTAGAGTTGAACTTGAATGTTAAAGAAAGCACTAGTTAACAAAAACAAAGGGCAAAATGGTTATTTAGAATCCTAAACTGTATTATAACAGTTTGAAATTGTTCATAAGCAACAGGTAGAGTTAAAGCAATGATCGATAAATTGTTTCTGCACGAAAAATGAAAATGGAAAGTGGAAAAAATACCAGTTCAAACATAAATGTTGGACTAGCGGAGTGGATGAAGTGACAGTGGAGGCAGAGGTGCAATTAATTATGCAGCTTAAGAATTTTATTTTTGAAGGTAATATAGAAACTAAGTCTAAGTATCCTAAATAGTTAGATACTTATTTTTGTTTATGACTGTATGATACTTCGAATCGCTATATTATATAAACCAAGTATGGTCAAATTAGTAGTGTATTTTGAAAAGGAATATCTATCGATTAGATAAACACTTGAATGTTGTTAAAGATGACTTACATTTGTACACGGTGGTGGTGTAAATTCAGAAAGTTGGGTCATCATATTTTCATCTTACAGTGGTGGTTTAAATTCAATTTTTTGATGCTTCTCATTTTCTTTCAGCCGTTGAAGGTCTACTTCACCATTGTTTTTGTTAGCAGTTTTGCTTTACGGGGCGCTCTCTATTCAAACAGCTGATAATGACAGATAATGTTAAAATATTGAACGGTTTTATGCAATATTTTTTTCGTGATCTTCTGGAATATTGCTTTTGAATTTTACCGTAAACTACTTTTTATGAGACCACGTTTTATTTTGTTAAGTTGGTAGATCATAAATTCCACTTAACTCAAATATGTGCTTTCGTTTTTCTTTTAGGCGGTTATTTGTTTACCTTGTTCTCTTCACGTTTCACAATATCTTTTCTAGAAAGTTACTTATATAGTAAGCAATTCATTGATAGTAAGGATTCCATTGTTAGATTAATAATAATCAATAAAAAGTTAATTTACTAATAAAAAAGTTGGATTTCACGAACTGTCGTGTAAAGATACCACAATAATTAAAAAATCCACCATAGAATCCTCTGTCATGTCCTACATACAAGGATTCTATGACGGTTTTCTAACCGCTACTTAATGCACTCGTAAAATTTACACGTTGCACTGTGAAAGACGATATTAAGATTCTATGAATTTTTTTTTTTTAAGAATCGTTTTAGCCAAATAATTGACTAAAAAAGGCCAGTATATTTTTTCAACACACCACAAATATCAATTTCTAAATTACAAACCCTCCTCATCATATTCACCAATATAACTAACCGAAAATACTAAAATACAAGAAAAATTAGTAATTAAATCCAAACAAAGAAACCTAAATATGAAAAAATAACAAAAACCAAATCTAACTTGAATCATAATTAACTATAACAATAAAAAAAGGAGATAGGAATGTCATAGTGGGGCCTTGGTGGTCACAGTGGTCATGGTGCCAGCGACAAACATAAGGTCTTAGAGCCTTAGTGGTTACGAAGGGTACCGTCGTGGAAGTATTGGCGGCAACGACAACAATAGAAATGTCGATGATGATGGCGAGGGTAGCGAGTATTTGGGTGGATTAGGAATGAGGAAGAGATGGATAATGGAAGAAAGAGAGTGAGGAAGAGAGTGTGAAAATTTAGAAAGAGAGAGCATTTAGAGATGTAAAAGGGAGATAATATAGAAAAAAAAAAAAAAAAAACAGTGTTTTAGATGGAGAAAAGTTTTAGAAATTATAGATGGTGTTCAAAAATTTGAAAATTTTTGAGCGGGAGAAAGTCCACCTTTTTCTGAAAATTTTTAAACTTTCAGCGGTTTTTAACAAATTGTTGTGGAAAGGGTCGCGGAAAGTAGACTTTCCACGAAAAATTTTCAAAACCGTGGTGGAACATCTACTTTTCGTGACAGTTTTTGAAAACATCGTAGAAGTTTAGTACTTACAACAGTACTACTCAAAAACCATCATGAAACTCGCATCCTATTATAGTTTTAGAAAACCATGAAAACTCCATTTTCCATGCATGACAATTTTGAAAAGTAGTAATAATCAATTCGATAAACACGTTGTAAAGAATAATACATTTTAAAACAGTAAATGAGAGAAATAAGTTTTAATTTTAAAAAATTACCCTGAAATTTTAAGAAGTAAATGAACAAAGTTAAGCTAAAGTAAGTTCATGACAACTAGAGAAGTTGAGTCGTACACATTCTCATCTTAGAGTGGTGGTTTAATTTAAAGTTTTTATTATTATCATTTAATTCCACATACAGAGGAATGCTTCACCACTGCTTTTGTTGGTGTAAAAACTTTTAATAGATTATGCAATGTTTTCCTCGTGATCTTCTGGAATCTTCCTTTTGGATTTTACTGTAAAATGCTTTTCATGAGACCATTTTTTTATTATTTTGTAACGAGGGTAGATCATAAATTCCATTGAATTCAAATATGTGGTTTCGTTTTCCTTTTTTAGGCGGTTTTTTATTTAGCTCTCTCTCCTCCTGTTTCGCAAAGTTTTTTTTTTTTTTCCCCTAATGTTTTACTTTTTAATTTATTAGAGTGGAGAGCTTGAAACGAGGTTTCAAGTGAACATCAACTTCATTCGGATTGGTGATAAATTTTCCCTTATTAAAGAATAAATCCTATGTATAGGTGGAGTCCATATCATTTAAAATTTCAAGAACTAAGTAAAATGAATAAAGTTATATGACAACTTGAGAAGTTGAGTCGTCATACTCTCATCTGGCAATGGTGGTTTAAGTTCAATTTGTTATACTTCTCATTTTCATCCAGGTATGGAAGGTCTAACTCACCATTGTTTTTGTTAGCGATTTCGCTGCAACGGGGTGTAAACTCTCTGTTTAGATAACTGATAACGACAGTTATGTGAAAAAATTGAACAGCTTATGCAATATTTTCCCCTTGATCTTTTGGATTTCACTACAAAATGCTTTTCACGAGACCTCTTTTTATCTTTCGTAATAACGTTTTACTTTTTTTAATTTATTGGAGTGGCGAGCTTAAGATGGGGTTTCTATTAGAGAATCAAGATCTGATGTCTCGTATTTTCTATTTTATTAGCTGTCCCCCCAATAGTATCATGCCAAATCATCTAAATTTAAGAATTTAATTTAGCCACATAAAAATGTTAAATATTAAAAATTCTTGAACAAATTGATGACTTGTCAAAAACATATTGAAGGGTTAGCCTTTAAGACATGAGAAAGGGACAGCAGATCTGAACTCTCTATTAGACACCAATTTAATTGAGATGGGAGATAAATTTCCCCTTATTAAAGAACTTGTGGCATGTTTATTTACGTGTAATCGGAGTGGGCATGAATTGGAGTGGATAGGATTCGGAGTCAGGATTCGGAGTTAGAATATACTGTTTACTTGGGTTCCAGAAATTGGAGTCGGAATCACTTTCAATCTCATTCATGTGTTTACTTAAAACAGAAATCGGAATCAATTGTTGTAAATGTATTTATATACCCTTTCAGTTAATTTTGTGTTTTCAATTTAAACAAGTAGATTATATGCTAAAATGATTATTTTTTGTGCTACTAATTATAGAACTATTTTCTTGAAATATATGTTTATTTTTTAAAAACATAATGTTGAGTAAGTAATTTATATGCTAATAGTAATTATTATAGCTCACTTTTTTTAATTTTGCTAGAGCATTAAAAAATTTAAAAACAAATATAGGATATGATATAATCATCTTTTAAACAAAATAACTCTCAAATCATAAACATACCAAATAAGTTCCAAATTGGGGTAAAGTAGTAATTTAACTTTAATATCAGGAGTGGGAGTGCTAATCCGGTGGGGGGCTTGGGATTGACAATCTCCTTATTCAATCCTAAATTAGTGTGGACCCCACACAATTTTACTCCCATTCCAGGATTAAAATAAGTAAGTAAACATGGGATTGATTCTCATTCCCCATTCCGATTCCCTATTCCTGGAAAGTAAACAAGCCATGAATTCCTTATGGGTAGGTGGAGTCCATATCATTTAATTTTCATATACAAAATAAATACTGAAATTTAAAATTAAGAATTTATTTGTCTTTTTCCTAGGATTGAATTTATGATTTATATTTATAGTCATGTAACGTAAAACTTAACCATATTTATAATCATGTAATATTGACATACGGACACATAAAAGTGTGATACTTGAACAAATAAATTGAAATTATCACTCTATTTTATATGTTATAAACATAATCTAATAGTAATATTATACTTAATTAATACATAATCTAGAGTTCAAATCACCCCTCTTATTTTTTCTTTTTTCAAAAGAACATGAATTACACTCCTACATTTGAAAGCACTAAAAGCAAAGCCGTTTAGAGGGTGTGTGCATATATGTATTACAATATGGATCCGTCTCATTTATCACAATGTCGTTAATCGTAATGTAGTTTTTACAATTAAAAACGTTTAATTTATTATAAGTATTGATAATAATATGAATGAGAAAAATATCTTGCTTATTATGAAGATTTGTTTGTGCTCAATATGATTTGATAAAAAAAATAATGGAAAATAACTTTTAAAAAAAAAGTGTTGATAATACATGAATGCTTTATTTTCTAAATAGGGTAAATTGTTCGTTTAGTCTCTAAACTTTTAGGTTTATACAATTTTGATCACATTCTTTTTCTATAGCTAAAATCATCATAAAATATTAAAATTTTGCTACAATTGTTCTTTCTATTAATTTTTGGATAGACTCCATCAAAATTTTGGTCAAATGATTTTCACTAATGGATTTTCTTCTAAAAATTAATAGAAATGGCTACTGTAACAATGTTTTTTGATAATTTTAGGGTTATTCAATCTATGAAAAAAAAAAAAAGGAATCAAAGTTACATATAAATATAAAAGTTTAAAGATCATTATAGCAATTTATTCTTCTATATAACACTAATAATAATACCAGATTATGATATTACTATGATAGTTAATCCAATGGCGGTTTTTAACAATTTGTTGTGGGAGGTGTCGTGAAAGGTGGACTTTCTACGACTATTTTTCAAAATCGTTGTGAAAAGTCTACTTTTCATAATAGTTTTGAATACCATCGTATAAGGCGGTCAGTACTTACGACGACAGTTTTCAAAAATCATTGTGGAAAGTCGCTTTCTACTATAGTTTTTGAAAACCGTCGTGGAAACTCCATTTTCGATAACAGTTTTCAAAAGTAGTATTATCGATTTGATAAATACTTAATGTTGTAAACAATTATATACATTTTAACACAGCAAATGAGAGAAATAAGTTTTAATTTTAAAAAACTACACTGAAATTTTAAGAAGTAAATGAACAAAGTTAAGCTAAAGAAAGTTCATGACAACTAGAGAAGTTGAGTCGTACACATTCTCATCTCAGAGTGGTGGTTTAATTTCGAATTTTAATGATTATCATTTAATTCCACATATGGAGGTATGCCTCAACACTGCTTTTGTTAGCGGTTTTGCTTCAACAGGGCACAAACTCTCTATTCAGACAGCTGATAATTGCAGTTAGTATTAAAATTTTGAATGGATTATATAATGTTTTCCTCATGATTTTATGGAATTTTCCTTTCGGATTTTACTGTAAAATGCTTTTCATGAGACCTCCTTTTATTTTGTAAAGCGAGTAGATCTTAAATTCCTTTGAATTCAAATATGTGGTTTCATTTTTCTTTTTTAATCAGTTATTTGTTTAGCTTGCTTTCTTCCTGTTTCACATTGTTTTTTTTTTTTTTTTTCCCCACAAATTTTTTACCTTTTATTTTATTGGAGTGGAGAACTTGAGACGAGGTTTAAAGTGGACATCAACTTGATTGAGATGGGAGATAAGTTTTCCCTTATTAAAGAACTTAATTCCTCTGAATAGGTGTAGTCTTTATCATTTAAAATTTTAAGAACCAAGTAAAATGAACAATGTTAAATGACAACTTGTGAAGTTGGGTCCTCACATTCTCATCTTACAGTGGTTGTTTAAGTTCAATTTTTTATGCTTCTCTCTAACTCACTATTATTTTTGTTAGCGGTTTCGCTTTAATGGGGGCGCAAATTCTCTGTTCATACAACTGATAATGGCAATTATATGTATGAAATTGTTGAACGGCTTATGCAATATTTTCCTCATGATCTTTTGGAATCTTCCTTTTGAATTTTACTATGAAATGCTTTTCACAAGACCTCTTTTTATCTTGCAACGAGGGGTAGATATGAAATTCCACTGAATTCAAATATGCGGTTTTGTTTTCCTTTCTTAGGCAGTTATTTGTTTAGCTCACTCTCTATCTATTTCACAATGTCTTTTTTTTTTTTTTTTTATGTTTTACTTTTTATTAAATTTATTTGAGTGGAGAGCTTAAGACGAGGTTTCTAACAGATACCAACTTAATTTAGATGATAAATTTCCCCTTATTAAAGAACTAAGTACCGAAATCTAATTTTCAGTACAATTTAAAATTATAATTAATTTTCAAATACAAAATAAATACTGAAATTTAAAATTAAGAATTTATTTATATTGCCTGGGATTAATTTATGATTATAATTAACTTGCAATTCCATGTTTACATTGAATTATCAACGATTGCCTCTATTTAAAGTGTTCCGTTGAGGGACTAGTTCAATGTGTGGAAGCAAGGGGTTTTGATTGGAACTCTCAGGTTTGAAACTTGGGAATGTTTTCACTTTTTTTTTTTTTTAACAAATAGGAGGTATAGGTCCTATATTTACCAAAAAAGAATATATTTATAGTCATGTAAGGTAAAATTTAACCATTGTTTATATATAATCATGTAATATTAACATACCACTAGTAGAAATTGTAGATTACCGGTTTTTAACCGTTAAAACCGGTCGAAAGCTACCACAACGGTTAAAAAACTATCGTGGAATCCACAATCGTGGTATGTTAGGACAAACCACAACTGTTTTTTAACCGTCATGCTATATCTGACATATCACGATGGTTTATAACTGTCATCATAGGTCATAAGTGTCATGCTTTTCTTCTAGTTGTGTGACACTTTCCATGACAATTTTATGGCTAACTGTCATGAAATATTGTACCTTCCATGACGGTTTTTTAAAACCATCGTGGAATGTGGTTTCAGATTTTTTTTTTTTTTAGAATTTTAAACCGTTGTGGAATGTGGTTTCAGATTTTTTTTTTTTTTATTCTAAATTTTATAACCCATTTTCTGAATTACTACTCATAATGTGGACTTTCAGAGAATGGGAAAAGTATTACAACTATTTTATTTAGTATAAGAAAAAAGTAATTTTATAACAATCCAGTAATAATAATTTGCCCAATCGAAACATAATACAAACTTGGTCCAACTAAAACATATTACAAAACTTGTTAATTTAAAGTAACACAATCTCCAAATAGCACATAATTAAATATACCTCTTTCAAATATGAGAAAAGCTGCCACAAGAAAGGAATAGTAAGAATCTGAGATGAGAAACTCCATTGTGGAATAATATTTGAGCAAATACAAGGTTTTTGACTGGTGTGAAAAATCATGAAGACATGCACTCATTCCAATGAAGACTGTTTTCCGATGAGAGTAAAAGAGTTCATATTTTCCTGTAATGAAATCCAAAGAAAATCAATAAGGCCTACAATAGCATTGTAAATGGCAATTACTGCCCCTTTTTTGTACCTCGCAATTTTAATTAGAGCTATATATTCTACAATTCATGTACTTGAATGCAAAGTGTGGGTGGAAAGATCTCAAATTCACTTAGAAAGAAAGATTAACAATCATAAAGGATGAAGAAATGGAAAAAAAAAAAATGCAATGGACTTGAACAAAGCATAACAGATTAGAATAAGAACATAAATTATATAACAGAGAGTAAATTCCTTCATTTACAAAAGAAGAAAACAAAAGGTGCATTGCATACCTTTCCTGTTAGAATAATGTCTCTAAACAGGGTATAGGCCTTATTCTGCAATAGATAACCAGACTACCTTACAATCCCCATGGAAGTTTTAGACAGCCATACAAACATCTTGACTAGCAAATATTATCCTCATATAATTCAAACTTAAAGCCCCTTCCCTATATGAGATTTCATACGATCAATTAAAAGATTGTTCAACCATCAACCATCAATATAGGAATTGAAGAAAAAAATTGTTCTAGACATTTTGTCGAATAACTTGTGTGCTGAGAAACTGAATTCATTACTCAACCAAAGTAAATCCTTTCCTATTCAGTTGTTTTTGGTTCATTAACATACAAACAAATCCTAAAACTATTAGGAAAAAAATGTAACGACCTGCCTAGCACAGGCCGTTACCATACATACTTACTTAACTTTTCTCATAATTCTTACTTACTTAACGAAAACAGCGGAAATTTTTTTTTTTTTATATAGTGCGCACACACACGAATACGTAAGTATAAAATAACGTTGCTAAATAAAAGTGTTTGGGCGTAAAAGAAAACACATAAAATGAATACATAATATCAAAACGCGTAGCGGCATAATTTCCCACATTTCACAGTTCGCCCCGCCACGCTCCACCATCTTATATCATGTACTTCCCGTAGGTTGCTTACCTACAGCATAGACGTAAGACAATGAGCTTTCGCTCAGCAAGTACAACTACTATCTACCGCGACACAACATAACATAGCATACTTACTCATTCATCATAACAAATCATAACATAACTTAATCATAGCATAACATAACATACTTATGCATGAACCGTTTATGCTTCATTATGTTTTCTTATGCTTTCATAACTTATCTTGCTTATCTTACTTATGGGCCCCATAACATAAGTGTCCGTATCGAGCACGCAACTATGGAGTGGTTGGGGCGGTCAGTCCATTTCCAACTCAAACCATAGTCCAACCCGACCTAACGCGGGTCGATACGACACAGGCAACTTGCTTGTCATCATAACTTTCATTGTCTCATACTTGATCGTATTCTTATTAATTGGTGAACATGCTTCGTGATGTTTCACACAATTAAATCATAATCACTTCTTAACCATACCATAGCTTGTATCTTATCATAACATAATTCTAACATATATCATAGCTCATACTTCATAGCATATCATAGCACATAGCATGGCATACCTCATAGCATATCATAGCACATAGCATATAGCATTCATTAAACACATAGCATTAAACCTATAGCATACATCCTAACAAATAACATTTACTAAACCTATAGCATACATCATAACATTAAACATACTTGAGTAAATATTCACAACAAAGCCTATGCTGTAGGCGGAGTTGTACTTACCTTAATTGCTGTGTCCGATATCAAGCTTGATCCCGTCAGGACACTTATAGCATTCTACCTTCTGTCGTATCATAAAAGTAAGGGTTAGAAATGTTGGTGATATAACCATCATCCATTCATAACTTTAGTTATATGCCCCTTACTTAATCTCATGTTATCTTACTTGGTTATGTTAAGTAACCCTAGGGTTTAAACTTACCCTAATTGAATTAAATCTTAACTTTGGTTTAAAAAATCTATTTTTGCTTTCTTTTGGAAAAATCTTATATTTTGTGTATAAAAACCATTTGTTCAACTCTTAAAATTTGTAAATTAAAGATAGGATTTGTCAAAATTATTGACTGTTGAAAACTGCCTTTGGAACAGTTTCACATTGTCAATTTATCTGTGTTTGTGCAGAAATGTCATTTTCCTGCACTGTTTTCCAGAAATCCTGTACAAGAATTTCCTATTTCCTGTACAGTTTTTAAAATCCAATTTGATTTAAAAATCCAAACCGAATTTGAAAAAGTTTGCTCTACAAAAGTTTTAGTTTTCGAAAAACCCTACAACTTTCATGTTCTGAGGAAAATCCATTTCGGACGTTAACGTATTCATATTCCCTGTTGAACCCACCTGGCCGTGCATGAATCTTGGGCACGGTCAGGCTCGGATTTTCATAAAAACCAAGGCCGTTGGAGCCTTATTTTGAAAAACTGTTCATGTTTTACCCTAGTAAAAACTCTTTTCTACAACTTTCATGTTTTACATTTTTCCTAATTCGGCCTCTAAGGGCCTCAAAATCGGGTTTCCAGAAAACTAACCAGTTTCCACCCAAACTGGCAGTCACTACTACAAAAGTTGGCTTACACGACGGAAAATACACGACGGTTTTTGTGAAACCGTCGTCTTAAACAAGATTACACGACGGTTTGACAAAACAGTCGTGTAAACAAAGGATTACACGACGGTTTTGATGGACCGTCGTTTTTGTGAAAATACACGACGGTTTTTGTGAAACCGTCGTCTTAAACAAGATTACAGACGGTTTGACAAAACAGTCGTGTAAACAAAGGATTACACGACGGTTTTGATGAACCGTCGTGTAATCCGCCGGATTACATGATGGTTTTGTTGGAACCGTCGTGTAATCCGACAGCATTTGAAAAAAAAAAAAAAAAGAGGAAGGATTACACGACGGTTCATCAAAACTGTCGTGTAATAATTCTCCGAAAATTTTCAAATTTTCAAAATTTAAAATTTCAAAAAAAAAAAAAAAAAAAAAAAGAGAAAAGATTACACGACGGTTCTAAGAACCGTCGTGTAATCTCGGGAGAACCGTCGTGTAATCTTTTTTTTTTTTTTTTTTTTTTTTTTTGAAAATTTTAAATTTTGAAATTTTGAAAATTTTCGGAGGATTATTACACGACGGTTTTGAGCAAAACCGTCGTGTAATCCTCCGAAAATTTTCAAAATTTTCAAATTTTCAAATTTTCAAAAAAAAAAAAAAGGATTACACAACGGTTACAAAAACCGTTGTGTAATCTGAGGATTACACGACGGTTATAGAAAACCGTCGTGTAATCTTCCGAAAATTTTCAAAATTTTTAGATTTCATGCTTTAGAATTCGCACGAAAACCCATTACTTAATACACTTTCCTCTTCATTTATCATCATTTTCATCTTCAACCCTCTAGACAACTCAAACTTTTCTCCTCCCCACCTCCTTCGCCCGTCCCCCCCTAACTTAAAATCCGATCACGCCGCCGCCACTTGAAACTTTTCCCAAACCGCTGCCATAGTCCCGATTTTTTTCCGTCGCCGCCGTTGTCACCACCTCTCTCTCCTGGTGTTTCCATCAAGACGGTGACTATTTTTCTTTAAAGAAAAGCAAGGTAACTTTCATATTGCTCAATTTCTTGTTTTCTAACAAAACTACGAACACACAATGCTTTAATAATTTGCGTGGAGTGTAATTTGTAGTGTTGTTTGAATGTTTTTTTTTAATTGTTGTTCTTTGGAGATGAATGTTTTATGCACGGTTTTGGCACTCTACACACATTTTTTAACATGGTTTTTATCCGCTCACCACATGCTCGATGAAATGCCAAAATGGATTTTTGTTTTGAATAATCCACGACGGTTTTGCTCAAAACCGTCGTGTAATTGGGCTTAAGTTAAAAAAAATAGGCTTTTTTTTGTGATGGCACACATTACACGACGGTTTTGCTCCGAAACCGTCGTGTAATGTGTGCCATGCCAAAAAAAAGCCTATTTTTTTAAAAATTCAAGCCTAATTACACGACGGTTTTGAGCAAAACCGTCGTGTAATGGTACACATTACACGACGGTTTTTGAGGAAAACCGTCGTGTAAAGTTCTCAATTACGGCGTTTGCTACTATATTTCTTGATTCGACGACGGTGTAAACCGTCGTGTAATATTGAGATACCACGACGGTTTTAGAACCGTCGTGGTATCTTCCACGACGTTGGATTACACGACGGTTGTCTAACCGTCGTGTAAACTTTACACGTCGGTAAATAACCGTCGTGTAATCCACAATTTTTAGTAGTGAGTTTCTTCACTTAAGTTGATTTTACGTCCTAATTCACACACCCTACCTCAATCGGCAGCAGCCGAGAGCCTATGATCAAACAGGCAGCGTATTTCTAACGTCAAGTTTTGTCATCCAACAAACTTAGGGACATACAATCACATCAACATAAAGCATAAAAACTCTAAGCTCATGCAAGCATCAAAACCAACCACAAACCCTAGAAATCAAGCACAATACTTAAACATCTAATCTATGGCAGAAAATTAAATTGAGCTTATGCTCATACAAACCCACTTGAAATACATTTAAATTTCTCAATTGAAACTTGAATTGAGAAGTTTAGGGTGCTAGAAAAATTTTACCTCAATCAACCTTCAAGGTTGAGCTAAAAGTGGTGCACCCTTGATCCTCCTTTTTCACCAACTAAAACCGGCCTCCCCTTGGTGAATGGGTTCCAAAATTTTTCAGCCCCCTAGCTTGGCTTCACACCACAACCGGTCCTCTAGGAAGCTCTCCTTCCTCACTTTTCTTCTCCCTTCCGTTCTTCCTCCACAACCGGCCTCTTGGCCTAAAATGGGTACCAAAATTTTTTTGATCTCTTGGTTGGTGTTCCAATCAAAAGTCCGGCCACTAATCCTAGATTTCTTGAGTTTTATTTCTTTTCTTTTTGCTCTCACTTGCGTCTGGATTTGGTGAGGGGAAAATTGGGCATAACTTAGCTAGATTTTCCAAATTTTGTGAATAAAATCACCACCACCTCACACCTATTTATAGGTGTGGGAAAACTTCTTAATTTGCTAAAAAGTCCTTGAAGAAGCAAGAATTTGCACAAAAAGGGCCTTAGGTGGCCAGCCATGGAGTGGTCTAGAACCCAAAAATTTCTTTCCAAAATTTCCTTAATCCAATAATGATGTCATAATTAAAAAGGTAGATGATGTAAGCCTTTAGGGCTTGTTTGCTTCTTTTCCTTAATATACAGTCCAATTTTAAGCTAACACAGATAACTTTAATACTGGCTCACTCATGCATAGTATTGTTACACTGAACTACAGTCCAAAATTCATCTGTGTAAAAATAAACTGTATAAAAATTTTCTTATATCTTGAAGCCCTTTGGCCCTTGATACCTTAAATAATGTGCTTGATTTTTCTATGGAGGTTTTGAATCTTAATCATACTATTATGTCCGTAAAAATGGTTTTTCACAGTATAATTTCTATATTGTTAATTACATAACAATACTGACATATCTTTGACCTTTCTGGCCCACCATTGACTTTCTTGTCAACCATTGACTTTCTTGTCAAGGTTTGGTCAATAGTTGACTTTCTCGGTCAACAGTTGACTTTCTTGATCCAATTTTGACCAACATAAAATCATAACATTTTCTACCTCTTTTTACTTAAGAGGTCACATGCTTGGCTAAACAATCATTTTTTTTTAGTCTTATAAGATCATAAGAACTCACAAAATATAATAAAAACCCTTAACCGGGCTCTTTCATAAATACCCTCAGGGTACAAACAAATTTCTATAAAAAAAATCGTAATGCTAAAAAAAAACTAGTCATTACAAAAAAACCCAACAAAACATAAAATCGAAGGAAAAAAAAAAAAAAGCAAAAAACAAAAGCAAATAAAAGGAAAGATTTAACAAAGTACAAACCGATATGCCAAATCCAGCAAAAAAAAAAAATTTGTAGAAATTGAAGGAAAAGGAATAATGACTAAGAACCCAGAAGCAGAATCTACAAAAAAAATAAAAATAAACAAACTTGATCCAAAAAATTTCCCGGCTGTCAAAGAAATCTAGAGATAAACCTACAAAACCCACATGAGTAAAGAAAACACAAAGAAAGAATGGTTAAAAAGATTGAAGCAAATTCTAGGGTTTTAAGATCTAAGATTTCTCTGTAATTTAAGAGGGAATTAAGCTCGAACAAACCCAAATAAAAATAAAACCAAACACCAGATCTGGAAGATAAACTTGTTCATTACTTGTCTTGCGATCGAATCAGTCTAGGCGATGATGGAAATTGTGCAATCTGAATGGAAGGAGGCTGGGTGGAGCAACAACGATGGCGAAGCGAGGTGAAATTGTGTGAGATTCTCGGTTTTAGGCACAGCGTCACAAGAGAGAAATGTGGTCGGTAGCTTAAGGAGAGAGAGAAGATCATGGTTTGGGGTTAGAGAGAGAGAAGGTTAAGGTTTTAAGGATTGAGGGGGAGAGAGAGAGAGTGAGAAGTAGAGAGAGAAGGAGAAGGTTAAGGATTTTAGGGCCTGAGGAGCAGAGAGAGACCGAGTCGGGACTTGCGAGAGTTTATTTATTTTTTTAACATATTACATGACCGTTATTAGAAAATCGTCATGGCATCTTAACATAAGACGACGGTTGCCAATAAACAATGTCTAATTTGTGTCGTGTAATCTATTTTTTCTAGTAGTGTACGGACACATAAAAGTGTGATACTTGAACAAATAAATAATTGACATTATCACTCTTTTTTAGATGTTGTGAACATAATCTAATAGTAATTATATACTTAATTAATACATAATAAGAGTTCAAATCACCCCTCTCGTTTTATTCTTTTCTCAAAAGAACATAAATTACACTCTTTATACTTGAAAGCATTAAAAGCACAGCCGTTTAGAGGGTGTTTGTATATATGTATAACTACGGATCCGTCTCATTTACCATAATGTCGCTTATGGTAACGTAATTATCACAATAAATAATGTTTAATTTATTATGTACTATTGATAATAATAGTAATGAGAACAATATCTTGCTTATTACGAAGATTTGTTTGCGCTCAAGATGATTTGGCAAAATATATATATATATATATATATGGAAAAAATGTTTAAAACACAAATAATGATAATACATGAACACTTAAGTTTCTGTATATAATAAATTACTTGTTTAGTCTCTAAATTTTTAAGTTCGTATAATTTCAATCCCCGTTCTTTTTGTCATAGCTCAAATGATTCTAAATTATCAAAATGTTGCTAAAATAGTTTATTTTGTTAATTTCATATGGAATCCGTAAAATTTTGGTTAAATAATATTCACTAATGTATTTTTATCCAAAAATTAACAGAATTAACTATTAGAATAACGTTTTTAAAAATTTAGAATCATTTGAGTTAAAAAAAAAATCAAAGTAACGTAAGTTTAAAGATGAATATAGTAATTTATTCTTCTATATGACACTAATAACAATACCAGATTATAATATTACTGGGATATTTAATCCAACGGCGGTTTACATTTAATCGGACGGTTTTAATTGTTTTACGGCATGGTTACGTGTGTATGCTTCCAATTAATATATTAGTAAATAAAGAAAGGTCAGACGCAGTGATTTCCGGCTCAAATTCAAAATCTGTACAATCCCAAAACGAAACGCTCTGATCTCTTTTTTCCAATGGGCTCCACCACTCCTTGTCCTCCAGTGTGTTTGATTCATGCTTATCTCGAGGATGTTTACCACCATGCAAAAACTGATCTCTCTCCCAATCTCTCCCAAACCCCCCCCCCCCCTTCCCCCCCCCCCCCCCCCCCCCCCCCTCTCTCTCTCTCTCTCTCTCCTGCGTCTCTCTCTCTCTCTCTCCTTCTTCTCTCTCTTCTCCCTCTCTCTCCTCCTCCTTCTCTCTCTCCTCTCTCCCCCCCCCCCCCTCCCTCTCCTGCTTCTCTCTCTCTCCTCCCTCCTCCCTCTCTTTCTCTCTCACTCTCTGAGATACTGGCCCGTGCTCATGAACCAACGGCGAGGATTCAGCCATTTTGGAACCCGAGAATCATAGGCGATGGCTGTTTTACCTCTCGCCTCTCCTCAATACGTGTCTCTCTCTGCCTTACACTTCCTCTCCATCTTTTTCTACTTTTTCGCTCTCAATATTTTCTTTAATTTTCTCTCTCCTCCTTTTTTTTCTTATTTTACTTCTTCTTTTTTGCCTGCACTGAAACTACCCGCTTTTGCAACTCCTATATAAACCCTAACACCCTCTCTTCTCTCCCCACCAATGAATAAAATACAAAAACAAACAGAAGAAGAAACCTTTGCTTTGTTTCTTCTCTCTCTCCTCTTTTCTCTTCATGTGATCTCTCTCCTCATCGGCTTTCATGGCGGCCTCAGTTGATCCTCTCGTTGTCGGCCGAGTGATCGGCGATGTCGTCGACATGTTTATTCCGAGTCTGAGCGTCTCTGTCTACTTCGGCTCAAGGCACGTCACTAATGGCTGCGACATCAAACCCTCTCTCTCCATCAGCCCTCCCAAAGTCGCCATCTCTGGACATTCTGATGAGCTCTATACTCTCGTCTCTGCCTCTCTCTCTCTCTCTTTCTATATATATATATATATATATATGCACACACACATATATATGCTTGTGTATGTGTAGGTATATATCTTCGTGTGCGTTATTCATATGCATGCAAGACTCAAGAGCTGGCTCGTTTATGTTAATTTTCTTCTTTGAAGAGAAAATAATTATTCTCATTATTGTTATTGTTGTTATTAATATTATATGATTATTGTCATTGATGTTTATGGTGTTTGTATATGATTCATGCAGGTTATGATTGACCCAGATGCACCAAGTCCGAGCGAGCCTAGCATGCGAGAATGGGTTCACTGGTACTTTCTTTTCTTCTTTTTCTTTTTCTTTTTAACTCTAATTTTCAGTTTTTTTTTTTAATATTTTTTTTGTTTTGGAACCGTATATGCCATTTTTGGTTCATGTTTTTCCTTATAAATTTCAGGATTGTTGTCGATATCCCCGGAGGAACTAACCCAAACAGAGGTAAAAATGTTTTATGAGTTATATACATATATACACATGTAAATATATACACGCAGACGACAGCTTTGAATATCGTGAAACATGGGAAAAAAAAAGTTCATTTTAGCTTATTGATCTTCTATTTATCTGTTATTGCAGCCTTGCATGCATACAAAAACTGTTTATAAAATGGTCCTTCAGATGCATCATGCATGTATAGTTGTGTTAAATATGTTGTAATATATATTTTCTCTGTAAAATTTAGTGTATAAATATCGAATTTGAGCATAAGAATGATAATAAGGGACATGGCAGCTACTGACAACCACATTTGAATGGGACCACTAAAGAATCTCTCATTAATTTCCAGGCAAATTAACATGCATGTCTAGCTTTTTAGCCTGAAACTCTATAATGTTCAGAATATTTTCATTAAATTAAAACCCTTTTTTGTCACATCACATCACTTTATTTATTCTTGATAAATATATGCCTAGAATAATTAAAACGTAATTTTCGTCGAATCCTATGGTTTCTAAACATCTGTCTTGAGACTCTAGATTGGCTAGAAAGACTTTTGTGCCGCTTTTGTGCCATCCAAATTACATCACTGAGTGGCGAGATCAGAAGGAGTTTTTTTTTTTTTTTTTTTTTTTAACGTGGAAAGTAATATTCTTTTTCCTTTTTTTTCTTCCTCTTTTTCTTTTTGAAAAACGTTATCCGTTTTAATCTCTTATCAGAAATAAATTATAATATCCTTATCCAATTTTTTTTTTCCCCTTTTTGTTTAAGAATTTCAAGTGTTGTTTCCTTTTGAGTTTTGAACTTTTGGAATTTCCCATGCATTTACTCTGTTTCTGCCACCTGCCAACAACCTAGATCAGGACACGTCACTGCCACTTGTCACTTTGCTTGTCTCCATGACATACCCTCCCTTCCCATTTTCCTCTTGCATCTGTCACATTATTCTGCTTGGCACGTGTCAAACATGTAGAGCAACTAGGATTCCAAATAGGGGATTAAAACGGACTCGTTTGGTTCGCGAGTTCAAATTTAAAATTTTTATCACAGTTTTTATCTTTTTCTGAAAAAGTTTTTGTCTTTTCTGAAAAGTCAACAAAAATTACTATTAAAACTTAAAATTTTTAACTTAAACTCATTCACCAAACGAACCCTAATAATCTAATAATAAAAAGAAGTAGAAGAAGAGAGTTTATACGTTATTACTAAGGTGAGATGAGCTGGGCAGGTAAAACCAATGGGACCGGTTATCTTATAAATAGTGGATCTCATAAGTGAACGGTAGGACCCCTATGGACCCCACCTGTATGTGAGTATCGCGTTTCATCTCTATCTGAAGATGGTTCAATAGAGCAATGGGATTCATTCACATAGGGATGAATATCGGTTATCTCATAAACGATGGGTCCTAAAAATGGGTGATGGGACCCCTATTAGTCTCACCTATATGTGAGTTCCGCTTTTATCTCTTTGAAGACGGTCCTGTAGACCAATCAGATTCATCCTTTGTGGAGATGAATATCGGTTACCTTATAAATGATGGGTCCTACAAGTGGGTGAAGAGGCCGCTACGTGTCCCACCTGTATGTGAGTATCGGGTTTCATCTCCTCGGGTTGAATCCCATATTTTTGATTCAATAAAGATAATAGGAATACTATTAGTGACAATAATTTTTATCTTAATTTTTAAATATCAATGTGAATTATTATTATGTTTTATTAATAAGTGTTTGAAAGACTATTAAATCAATTAAAATTAAAAAATTTGTATAAATTAAAAGATAACAACTCACTTGTTCATATGATAATGTCGCTGTATTTCTAAAAAAGGAAAAGAGATTCTGCCCTACGTGGGTCCACGACCTCCGGTGGGCATCCATCGCTACATTCTGGTGATGTTCCGCCAGAAGGGGCCTTTGGGGCTGGTCGACCAGCCACTGTCGCGGGCCAACTTTAACACCCGCTTCTTCGCCAGGCACCTCGACCTCGGCCTGCCCGTCGCCACCGTCTACTTCAACGCCCAGAAGGAGCCGGCCGCCAAGCGTCGTTCATGAGCAGCAGCAATATTTGCCATGCATGCAACGTTTACGTTGCTGCTGTATGGTCTTAAGGAGATGTGACAGAGGATGTTTTCATTATATGTGGGTTGTGTATTAAGAATAAATTATCTATCAAAACATATATATTTATAGTGGTGTTAGGTTTTATTTTATGTCGGAAGTGTAGGCATGGGTCTTTCAACATAGGGCTTTAGTGGTACTATCGTGCAAGACATCATGTTATTTACCTTCTAAATGTTGGTGTTTCCTTGTCTTATAAACTTAATAATTATAATAAAGTGTGTCTTTCTAAAATATTCTGTTTTTCTCTTGTATGTATCTCTATATGTGTGTGTGTGTGTGTGTGTGTGTAACAGAGCAGATTAGTAATACTGATAAAAGCAAATTTATAGATTAGTAACATAATGTGAAATCAGATGTATGGAATATATGACAAAGGTGGAGTGTTAGAGTATTTCTATTGATTGGTCATGTCATATAGGCCCGAGTCGGACATCCAATTGCTTCGATTTGATTTATCCGGAGGATGCCTTAATATTTATATATATATTATATCAAAAAGATGGACAATCAAACCTATTTCTCGATTTAATAGAAGCCCAAAGAGGCGAATAGGGTCCCAAATAACGAGAGGTATGTAAAAAGCAGGTCGGATTACGCCTATTCCTAATCCTAAATGGAATGTAACGACGTAGGGATCCATATGTAAACATAGTATCTATTTAGATGCGCTCGAATGACCCCTTCTTATAATTAGAACATAATTATAATGTATATAACCCTATTCCGGTCTGGTCCGGTATGGAATGAACTTATAATCATGGAATCGACTCGATCATCAGATTATCGATTATAAGTTCATAACCCTAGCCCATTCCCATTTTGGGCGAAACAGATGTACTAATTCTTTCATTCCAGTTAGTAAGAGGGATCTTGAACTAAGAAACATGTTCTAGAAGCTAAAAAAGGGTATCCTGAGCAATTTCAATAATCGGGTTCATTGATATTCCTGGTATAGTAGATGCTATCACACATACAATCATACTCAATTCGATGGAATTGTTTGATGGGGATCTTCTATAATTTTGCACGTGAGGGGTTATTTCTTGGTTTCGTCCAGTCATTAATAACTTGATTATTTTTAGATAATAGTAGATAGAAACAACGCTCGTAAGGAGTCCTATTGAAACCAAGAAATATAGGCATGTCTGCCATCCACACCAGAATAAATGAAGTTTTCCGAACAAGTAAATTTTACACTTATCAAACTGGTTTTTTTTTATTTTTTTTTTTTATAAAGTTGTCATGCTTTGAAATCATTTAATAATATCTTATTTATAAAAATTAAATTACCAAATTAATTATCATTTATCAATTGATTAATTTCTATTCAATTTTAATCGAATGTTCTGCCTTAAAATAATTGGAAAAACAATATTTTATATCATTGAAACTAACAAAACAACCCACTATATCTAATAAACAAAAATAAAATAACAACAAAAATAAAAGTACAACAAAGTTAACGTAATCATATTATTAATAACATAATATTAAAATTCAAATAAAAGCTTCTCCACCAACAATAAGCATGTTTCTACACCGCACCCATTTGTGGCCACCAAGTTGAGCTTTCTCCGATCGATAGAATATGAGATGACAAAACATACAAAAATATATATAAACGAAGAAGCATTGAACAAAATTTTATTTTTTTCTTGCCTTTTGGGAAGCAAAAGAATTAATTAGATCTTATCCAACAAATCATTTTCAATAAACAACATAGCTAGTAAACTTAATCATTCCTGCGACAGTTAATCTTAAATACAACGTTATTAACTTCATTTTTTGAAAAACTCCTCTCTGCAGAAGCAACACTCACTGGTATTGTTAACAATATTATTCTGTAGACAGTATATTCATTTGGAAACGAATCTACCATTTTAATGTAAGCAATTGTTTCTATTGGGCTATTATATATCTTTTGCAAAACTTCTGTCAATACTTTCAATTCTGAAAACATAGCTAGACCATAAATCTCACAAAAATCCAGCATATTTTAGAACATCTTCAAGATTCCAAGCTTACCTTTTCAAGACATCTTCATCCAATGACTAATTATGTCTTAAAATTGAATAAAACCCAATATATATATATATATATATATAGACACACACTTGCAAGATGGACGGAGGGACGTGTACACTACTGACAAAGCAAAAGAATAAATTTTTTTATGTAATTTTTTATTAGGTTGGCTTCTTTGACTAGTTTGTGCCTCTACTAACAATCTCTTATCTTGTTTGGACTTTCGAAAAGTTTTAATGGGCTTGATTTATTTAACTTTGAGTCAAACTTTTCTTTTTTAAGTAGGCCTCCTTGTTTGTAATTTAGTTTAATGAGACTTTCCCAAACTAATTAGCCGTTAAATTGAAACCGTTTTCACAGATTTTATATATATTTTTTCGTTTTTATATGTTAATTGTCTGTAGTTTTGGTTTGCGTATGCCATATTATCCATTCTTTTTTTATTATTATTTGTTGACTTTCTTCTCTGCAACTCTCATTTAAAAAACATTTCTTAAAAAAAAAAAAAAAGTCTTTTTTTATTTAAGTACTCTTACTATCAAAGACATTTCCATACAATTGGTAGTGAATAAAGTTTTTAAAAAAATTGACATCTCGCCATGAAAAAATTGTTATAAATTTTTTTTGATTTTTATTTAAATAAGGAAGAAAGAGCAAAATGACATTTTTTAAGAAAGTAATAGTAAATTATGGTTTAAAAATTTTAAACATAATAATAAAAAGCATAAACAAATTATGATCACATCATACTTAAAAAAACCCTCCTCCTTTTTCTTCTCTCTCTAACATGAAACTATACACATAAATTTATTGTTATAAATAAACCGAAAATCCAAAATTTTTTAAAAAATCCAAGGAAATATAAGGATTTTACTAGAAACATATGCTATAATTTATTATATTTTAAAAACATGCTATAAACTTCAAAAGTATCTATAAAATATGTATGTTGCTACAATTTCTCTTTAAAAATATTCAAAAATTTGTTCCTAATTGTACCCCTACTGAGTTGAAAGTCTGACTTCATCCCTTGCAACTGCTCAAATCTAATTCTAATGAAGAAATAACTTGGTCAACAATGTAAAGAAAACAACCAATTCGAAATGACTCTTCAATAATTCTACTTTTCACAATAAAACATTTAAATCAAATTGTTTTTTTCCTATAAATCACACGTTTTTTTTTTTCATGAAATTTGGATTCTATATCTATATCACTTGCAATCTCTTTCATGAAAAGAGTAGAGAGATTAATGGCATGTTTACTTATCAGAGTAAGGAATGTGAGTCAATCCCTTGTTTACTTATTCATTTTTTTCCTGGAATGGGAGTGAGAATGGTGGGTCCCACACCAATTTGGGATTGAGGAATGACATTGGCAATCTCATGCCCCCTCCGGATTGTGACTTTCATTCCTACTATTAACGCTAAATTACAATTTTATCCTTAGTTTATTTGCAAAAAAAATTGTATTAAAAAATAATAACAACCTATATTAATTATTTTTATTAACTAAATATAATATATTTTTATTAACTTAATATTATATAACTATCTTAATTACTATTAACGTTAACGTTATTAGAGTAAATAAAAAAATTATCATAATATAATATTATGTTTCTATTTTTATATTTTTGTACTTTACTTATTTTAATTCTTTTTTTTTTCTCTTTTTAATTTTTTTAAACAAAAAATTACACAATTTAATTTTATTGCCTTAATATCATAATGATTATTTTACTTTTGATTTATAGTATAATAATAAATAAATAAAAATTTAATCAGTTTTTTTAATTATTGAAAACACAATAAATAAAGGGGTATACAAGTAAATTTACAACAATTCATTTTGATTCTGGATTCAAGTAAACACGTGAATGGGATTCGTCGTAACTCCGATTCCGAATCCTAAAACAAAGTAAACAACTTATTTGGATTTCGAATCCTCACTCCGAATCATGTCCACTCTGAATCCTACTCACTCTAATTCATGCTCATTTTGATTACATGTAAGTAAACACACCCTAAATGCAATTACTGAGATGAGATAAACTGGTCCAATAGAGCAATGGGATTCATCCACACGAGGATGAATACAGGTTACCTCATAGATTATGGGTCCCATAAGTAGGTAGTGGGACCCTTGCGAATATGACTTGTATGTGAAGATCGTGTTTCATCTCTCTGGATATGGTCCTATAGACCAATTTGATTCATCCCAATATCGATTATCTCATAAATAACGGGTCCACCCTACATAAGGAATTAAGTTCTTTAATAGGGGAAATTTATCTCTCATCTCAATTGAGTTGTTATCCGCTTGAAACTTCAGCTCAAGTTCTCCACTCTAATAAATTAAAAAGTAAAACATTAAAAATAAAAAATAAAAAATAATAAGACACTGTTAAATAGAGGGAGAGCAAGCTAAACAAATAATTGCCTAAAAAGGGAAAACAAAACCACATATTTGATTCAGTGGAACTTAAGATCTACCCTATTTACAAATTTAAAAGAGGGCTCATGGAAAGAATTTTGCAATAAAATTATAAAGGAAGATTCGAAAAGATCACAAGAAAAACATTGCATAACCGCTAACAAAAATAGTGGTGAGTTAGACCTTCCATATGTGGAAGAAAATGATAACCATAAAAAATTGGCATTATATCAGCACTGTAAGATGAGAATATGACGTACGACTCAGCATCTCGAGTTGTCATGAACTTGCTTTAATTAATTTTGTTCATTTAAGCCTGAAATCACTGCATCTCACCCTTCTTTGGTTAGTAATGTATTTATTGGAGGGATACATGGTAACCACTCCGTAAAATAATTAAGGCCGTCCGATTAAATGTAAAACCGCCGTTGGGTTAAATATGACAATAATATCATAATCTGGTGTTGCTACCCTTTTTTTATGGAAAATCTGGAATTGTTATTAGTATAATTTAGATGAATAAATTGTTATATTGATCTTCACTTAAATCTATGTAACTAATTTGATCACTGTTTTTTTTTTTTTTTCCGTAACTTCAATAATCCTAAATTATCAAAAATATTATTATAATAGTTCTTTTCGTTAATTTTTGGATGAAAATCCATTAAGTAACATCATTTGGCCAAACTTTTGATGAATTTCATCCAAAATTAACAAAAAGAACTACTATAGCAATATTTTGATATTTTAAAATAATTTGAGCTACAATAAAAGAATGTGGTTCAAAATTTTACGAACTTAAAATTTTAAAGACTAAACGAGCCATTTACCATTTATAGAAAAAGTGTTCATGTATTCTCAATACTAATTGTGTTTTAATTTTTTTTTTCCCATTATTTTTTTATCAAATCATATTAAGCACAAACAAATCTGTGCAATACGCAAGATATTGTTTTCATTCATGTTAGTATCAATAATACATAATAAATTAAACGTTATTTATGGTGATAACTACGTTACCATAAACGACATTGTGGTAAATGAAACAGATCCTTATAGTTAACACATATACACACACCCTCTAAACGGCTAAGCTTTTAGTGCTTTCAAATATAAGGAGTGTAATGTAATAACCGAAATTTTTACGGACTCATGATTTCCTTATATGTAAAGAAATTTAAGTCAGTGCTATGTGTTTATGTGATGTTTTATGAAAATTATGAATATCAATGTGAAATTCATAATTTTATCAGTATATGTTTCAGTTCTCGTTTAATTAATTATGAGACTCAATAATAAGTTTATTAGGTCAAAAACAAGGCCTTTTAAGGAAAAAGGTAGAATAAGAATTTATGATTTTATTCCAGTCAAAGTTTGACCAGAATAATTCAAGGCATGATTATGACGATACTGCAGTATAGCAAGCAGTATAGAAATTATACTGCGAAAAACCTTCATCACAGATGAAATAGTAAGAATAAGGACCAGAACCACTCTAGAAAAATCAAGCACATTATTTTGGACAATAAGGGCTAAGTAGTTTTAAGTCATAAGAAAAACCATTACGCAGTCCAATAATACGCAGATGAATTATGGACTGTAGTCCAGTATAACAGCACTTTATTAGTTGAAAACAGTATTTGTAATATCTGCATTAGTATGAAAATAGACTGCATATTAAGAGGAAAGCCAAACAAGTCCCTAATGGGAGAACATCTCATCTAGGATAAATATGTGAATTTTGGGATTTTGAAAAATTGGAAGAAATGGGTGGTAGCTTTTGATTGGTTAATTGAATGGATGAACATGAAAAATTACTTGGCCTCCAAGGACCCATAATGGCCGGCCACCTCAAGGGGTATATGGGCAAATATTTTATTTTTGGGGTTAAATATGTAATTTTAGGAACAAAAATAAATCCAAAAAGAAATTTTTTTTATTTGATTCCACCCCAATTTAGGTGATGATGGGCCGGGGGGGGGGGGGGGTGTGGTTTGGATCATTTTATTTGATTCCACCCCAAAACTCTGGCTCATTTTTAACTCAACTCTTTCCCTCTCACCCTAGGAGCCGAAGCCAAAGAGAGAAAAAAATGGTTAGTGGCCGGTTGTGTGTAGGTTAGGTGAGGAAAAAATTTCTCCACCAAAGGGGTAGATCGATTCTCTTGGATCTTGAGGTAATCCTCTTTACCCTCTAGTTCCTTAATTTAGTTTGATTCAAGATTTAAGTGTATTTCCATGTTGGTTATGTAAGAGCATAAGCTCACTTTTATTTTCATGCAATAGCTTAGATTTGTGCTTAATTAAGGTTAGTGGATTTGATTTATGGTTTGATGCATGTTTATGATAATATGTATTAGAGATTATGTGGTATGTATGAATGCCTAGTGTGTGTTTAGTATGTCCCCACACACTCAAGAATGATGTTGCATTAATGAAAAATTGAATTGGTAATGTATGTTGCATGTAGGGTTCAAGAAAACCCTAAAAACCCTAGTTGGTGAAGATTCACCATATGGGTTTGCATGAAGGATTGTATGAATGGAAATGAATGCATGACAATAAAAACATTACGTAACACACTGCATGCTTGATGTAGGCTCACTGTTTTAACCGTTTGAGGTAGTGTGTGCGTAATTTTACATAAGAACCAATTAAAAAGGAAACTGCCAGTTTCAGATCAAGACTGGGCAGCAATCTGGAAACAGGATTTTGAGGCCTTTAGAGGCCGAATTTGAGAAAATTCAAAACTAAAAAGTTGTAGAAAATGAAAAATCCTAGGGGTTTCCAGGGACAGTTTTTAAAAATAAGGCTCAAAAGGCCTCTGTTTTTACAAAAACCCGAGCCTATTCTGCACAGACCCTATGCACGGCTAGGCAGGTTCAACAAAGAAAAAGAATAGGTTAAAGGCAGAACTGAGTTTGAGTAAAGAATGAAAGTTGTAGGGTTCTTTAAGATCTAAAACTTTAGTGAAGAAAAATTTTCCAAAATCCAAACAGATTCTTAGATACAACTGGATTCTAAAAACTGTGCAGAGAAAACAGAAAATTCTGCACAGGATTTTCAAAAGCAGTGCAGGAACAGATAATTCCTGCATATACACTGATAAATGGCATTATGAAACTCTTTTCAAATATAGTTTTCAAAACTTAACAATTTCATTACACTACTCAGAAAAAATTACAGTTTTGTAAAAAGATTGAAAGTTCACACAAGAATTTTTATACAAGAAAATTTGGACAATAAATACTAGGTTTTATCAAGAAAAGAGAAAAATAAATAAATGGGCCAAAATCTATTTTAAAAACACGGTAACAGTATGACGACCAACGGTAACTGGGTAGGATACCCAAGTTACTGGGCTGGGCCTAAAGCCAATGTTTACCAATAGTAACCTAATATGATATAACTTTTAAAAATTGGGCCTTAGTAACCCAATAGGGTTTTGATCCAAAATGACTTGGACTTATACCTAGAGTTACTAATAGTAACCTAATAAGATACTAGGTATGATTAGGCCTTGAACCCAAAAGTTCATTAACATAACAAACAAGATACTGTTTAGGTGACCAAATAAGCTATCATGGTAGTGTGTGCGGGGACATATAACTAGGGTTATTGGTAAATGTTGGTTAAAGATACCATCATTTGAATGAAATGATTTATGGTAAGACAGGATAATCCTTATCTTATGTCCTCTTTGGAAACATGAAAGTAACCTGTTGTTGCAACCTGCTGAAGCAACAAATCCATGACGTAGCATAACTTGTGAGTACAAACCTCACCTACAGTATGAAAAATAGTAAACTATTTCAAGCATGACTTGTTTACATATATATCATGATGATGCCATGTTTATGTACATGTCATGTTTTATGAGGATGCCGTGTTTATATACATGTCATGCTTTAAGATAATGCCACGTTATATGATAAAGTCATGCTTTATTAATATGCCACAAGTCATTATATGTTAGTGATCTTTATGTCATACCATATCTATGCATCATATGCATCATGACTGATAAGATCACAAGTAAGGAATCTTAGTATTGGAAAAAAAAATAACAAGACTAAGACTAAACCAAGACAAGTAAAGTGTTGTACCAACCTCATGTTGATGCGTGGGGGATTATGTATGTTTAAGAAAATTCTCAGATCTTCTATTGATGCGGAAGGGTTATGTTTCAAGATTCCCAGAATTGTTAAGGACTTTGCAAACCCTAACTTTCTGCGAATTGCGCGCATTTTGGTACGTACACCAAGGGCCCATAAGTTAAGCAAGATAATAAGTTCATTTCATAATGAAGCATAAAATATTCATAAATGATCATAATTGGTTCATACATAAGTTGCACGATATTTGTTATATTTTGTGAAATTATGTTTGTACTTGCTGGGCGAAAGCTCATCAGTATATTTGATACTGTAGGTAAAAAGCCTGTAGCTTAATTGGTGGGCCATACGGACGATGCGACAAGTGAAGGGCGGTGTGGGATACCGCTACGCAAATTTTTCCACAAGTTCTTTTGACCAAGTATATATATATATATATATATATAAGTGAGTTGTGTTATACTATATATATATATATCATGTTTGAAGACTCGAGTTAATATATAAGATTATGTATGACTTCTTATTTTGATAAACAAGTAATGTGTATGCATGGAAAGCTTATTTATATGGACTAGTCTATTTATATATGTTTTTTTAAAAAAAATTATTCTCAAATTTTCAAGTAAGTTTAAGTTATTAAAACTGAAATGTAGTTAAGTAAGTATGGTAACGGCCCTGCGTAGGTCGGGGCGTTACATGTAATTCATGCTCTTTTGACCAAAAAAAAATGTGTAAAATTAACTCTACATTATGTATTAATTAAGTGTAAAATTACTATTAGATTATGTTTACAACATATTAAAAAGAGTGATAAAGTCAATTTATTTGTTCAAGTATCACATTTTTAAGTGTCTGTATGTCAATATTACATGATCATTTATAAACAATGGTTAAGTTTTACATTACATGAATATAAATATATATATATATATATATATATTGGTATATATCCTATAAACCTCCTGTTTGTTTAAAAAAGGTGAAAACACTCGCATGTTTCAAATTTGAAAATTAAATTATATGGACTCTACCTATATATAAGGAATTAAGTTCTTTAATAAGAGAAAATTTATCTCCCATCTCAATCAAGTTGGTGTCTGTTAGAAACCTTGTCTTAAGCTCTCAACTCCAACAAATTTAAAAGCAAAACATTAAAAAATATTAATAATAATAATAATAAAATAGAAGACATTGTGAAACAAATAAGAGCGAGTAAACAAACAACCACCTAAGAAAGGAAAACAAAACCAAATATTTGAATTCAGTGGAATTTCACTCTCTTTACAAAATAAAAAAAGGTCTCGTGAAAACCATTTTATAATAAAATCCAAAATGATGATTCCAAAAGATCACGAGGAAAATATTGCATAAGCCGTTCAACTTTTTCACATAACCTACTGTCATTATCAGTTGTCCGAACAGAGAGTTTGCGCCCTATTAAAGTGAAACCGCTAACAAAAACCGTGGTGAGTTAGACCTTCCATACCAGGAAGAAACTGAAAAGAATAAAAAATGAACTTAAACCATCACTGTAAGATGAGACTGTGACAACCTTACTTCTCAAGTTGTCATATGAATCAAGTTCTTTAACAAGGGAAAATTTATCTCCCATCTCAATCAAGTTGATGTCCACTTGAAACCTCGTCTCAAGCTCTCCACTCCAATAAATTAAAAAGAAAAATGTTCGGAAAAAAAAAAAAAAAAAAAAAAAAAAAAAACAACAACAACATTGTTAAACATGATGAGAGCAAGCTAAACAAATACTACCTAAAAAAGGAAAACAAAACCACATATTTAAATTTCAATGAAATTTAGGGCCTGTTTGGTGCACAAGTTCAAGTTGAAATTTTTAAGTTTAGTTTGAGTTAAGTTAAGTTTAGTTTAAAAGTTGAGTGTTTGGTAAAAAGTTTGAGATAAAAAGTTTAGTTTGAGTTGATTGTTTGGTGAAAAAGTTTGAGTTTAAAAATTTTTAAAAAAACAAGGGCCTTGTTTGGATGTATAAAAATTGAGTTAACCAAATTTTTTTGCCTTTTGTGCTTTGTAACTTATCTGAACTCCCACTAAATGAAAATTTTCCACCTCAACTACTGTCTTTTTTGCACATTATCAACTAAATTTATTTATTCTATTGAATTAAAATTATCATCAAACTACTAAGAACTTGTGTTTATCATTTACCCTCAATTTAACATTCTATTATAGGTTCTATTAACGCTAAATTTCGCGATTAACAATTTGAATCCGTAACACCAATTAACTTACAAAATATGGATATTTTTCTTAAATACGTAAATAACCGTAAATTTAAGAAACCATCAACAATCTGTAATAGATCAGTGAACTTTATGTTAAATATCATTTACATTACTGTCATAATGTTGTCAACAGTTACACCACGACGCCAACGTTCACGTTGTTCTATACCACGGGTCTGATCGAAATCTTTCCCACATATCATCAGCCATCATATCTCTCAACGTATTCATGGCATCCATCCTCGTGTCATGGTGTTGCGGTCCTGTACTTGGTCTTGTACCGGAGGCTTCGTCGTCATCTTCATAATCTGCGTTTACGTCGACATTGTCAACAACAGGCATACAATCTCCGGCGTAATCTGCGTGTAAATTATCCCCAACCTGCACCATCCGTATGAAGTTATGCGAACGGCACAAGCCACGGGGATCATAGCCTGTTTGTCCATCGGATAGTTATTGGTGCCTTTGAGTATTTTGAATCTTGCCTTCCAGGACACCAAAGGTCCGCTCAATGCAGTTCCGCAACGATGAATGTGTGTAGTGTTAAACACCTCTCTTCGGTTGCCTAGCCCGTCGTGCCTACGTCGGTATTCCGGTAAATGATAGGTCTCTCGACGATATGGGCTCAGGAAACAATCATTGTTAGCGTAGCCCGAATCGGCAAGTAAAATTTACCTACAAATTATATACCACTTCATGAGTATTTTGTTGGCAATTGTATTTTTCAACCTAACGGGAAAAAGTTAAAATTAATGACAGTTAATGGCAACTACTTTTACCTGACGGAGGTATTGGGAAACCATTGAATGCAATTGCCTCTGCTAACATTCGAGCATCATGACACGAACCCTCATACCCGGTCAACATGTAAGTAAATTTCATGTCAAACGAACAGGCCGCTAATATATTCTGGGAATGAAACCCTTTTTGATTTATCCAGGCTTCCGCATTTCCGATGGAGCCACACACGGGATGTGGGTGCCGTCGATCGCCCCAATACAACCCTGTAAAATTCGCAACGCTTTAAAAACTGTCTAATCCAATAACATACATCTGATTATCTTTAATTATTGGCATCCGATGATAAGGGTAATTATTAAATAAAATAACTTACATCGAACCACGGTCGATATTTGTACCCGTGCTCTTGAATCAATGGTTGAACCGCTGTGTAGTCCGGTGGCCTGATGAACTCATCTTTCAGCGCACAAATGGCAAATAACACTGCATTAAACCACCGTGACGTTGTTTCTTTCGAGTGTTGAAACAAGTACGCAGCTTGCTGGATTGTGGCGCCTTGTGCACAAATATATAAAAAAATAAATAGCTGCTCATCCACAGTCATGTTATTAGTTGGAGATAATAATCCCCGACAAATAACATGGTTAGATATATCTCTGAATGTGCCCAGTTCCATACTTAATAAACCTTGAATTACACGTGGGTGGCCATTAAGTATCTCGTGCACGCGCATCTGTCCCTGTTAATACAGAATTATGCATCGGAACTGGATCAGTGCGCATGCTATTGCGCCATGTACGGTACGCAAAGACTGACATTGCAGCCATCCCGCGATCGTTGCGTTGACAGTGGCGTCCCCGACGGTTGTTTACATTGTCCCGGTGGTGTGCGGAACCCCGATCGTTCATGTTATTCTTCCCGGGCTCCACTAAACTTGGTCTACAATTCCTGTTACATAGCCGAAAAAAAAAGAGTATTAGTTTCAAACCCAATTAGCATTTTCTTAATTATTGCATCTGCCGACATAACATAAGAAGCATTTAACATCATTAAACGCACACTTAACTTGAACGTAAATTAACGTAAGAAGACAAATAAATTGTAACTGTTACATAAAATTAATAATTCATTATAAAAACTGTCTCAATGTTGCCGAAATGAAAAGTTAAAAATTTAAAAGTTGCGTAAACAAAACTTGCACTCAAAAAGCTGGCGGCGGGTGGGGGTTGATGACGGAGGCAATAATGGATCGCCGAAGTTCGTCGTCAAGCTGGCAAAATGGACCCATATGATGTTGGTGAGCATCAAAGTAGTGCCACATCAACGTCTACTCATGGATTGAGTAACCCATCGCCTTCATAATGTTCATGCACTGAACTAATCCATCGTTTTGGACTGATTGCTCACTTCCATCACCAGTTTGGGGCTATGCCTCGAAAGTAGTCTCGCACCTCCTCCATAGCCTCATACGCCATCGCATTGGTCGCTTCCCTTTGCTTTCTCTTACCTAAGCTTCCACTACGTCGGGAAGTACTAGCTACGTCGGACCCTTGCCGCCGGTCGCTGGGCCGGCGACCGGCGGGCGGTGTTAGGTCCTCCTCTAAGCAAGGGTGGGTTTCGGAGTTGGCGAAGTTGAACTCGTAGTCAACTGATGGATTAGAGGCGTCCCCCATCGTTACGGATCCATATGCGTAGGCGCCCGCCGCGTGCGTTTTCTCGAACACGTTAAACTGCAACTCTTTATGGCGAAGCCCTTCGTGACGGAGATGCCTGCAGAGTGGATTATCCTGCAAATAAGATATGGCACGTCATACAAACTTACTAGTCAAGTGGAAATTAAATAAAATAAGCAAGAAATAATATTAGTAAAAACATATTACTCTGATGAAACTCTGTCACGCGTCATCGGAACAAACAACTCTATCCGTTGCACTATCGTACCCTAGGCCGGTGTTTGTTTTCAAGGACTTCCAACCCCTGTAAATTTTTCTCATTCGCTCTTTCTTTTGATATAAAGTTGTGCCGTGAGCGGGTACACCACCAAACTCGGAGTTAAACTCACCGGCCCACAACTCATATATCTGCATGGCCGGCTGCTTGCCGGGATTGGCGGCGTAGAAGTCATCCAATTTTTCGAGTAACCGTCTTTCCTTGACGGGATTCCAAACAAAGGTCTCACCGGACGTTTTACGAGGCATTTCCTTAATTTAGCGAATACAAGGAAAAAAATAGCAATAATTGAAACGTAAAAATATAAACTCAACTTCAAAATGAAAATTCAACACATGACAATACACGTTTCATGGAGAAGTTTAGGTTTTTAGCATGGCCGGTAAATTAAGGACAGATTACGAACTACTTGATCGTGGAATCATATTATCAACAATAATAAATTAACGGTCGTTCAATAAGATTAATAAAGCCAACCAGGTTAATCGAGTTCGAGCCGAAGAGGAATAAACTGTAGAGGCCGGCGGAACGGGGCAGGAGGCAATGGGTCGTACCGATGCTTTCCTACTGCGTGAAAAGTCGGTAATTTTGCCTTTTGTCCTACGCTGAGTTGCGGACCTCAATCTACGACGCATATGCCTCGGGCGATACAGAATCCGAGAGGCTGACCTACAAAATAAGGCTCGTGTGCGAAATAAATATATAGCATAAAGAGGCAATCCATACTGTGACTCTAAAAATATGCTTGAGCTTTTTTCATAGATGAATAAAGATTCGATATTTCTTCAATATGAAAATAGAAGGAAACAAATTTTCATGTATGCACGTATTTTCCGATTATTACAAAGTTTAATATTATCCAAAGTAATAAAATCATACGCTGTCTAGTTTACAAAATTTTAAAATTCCTACGCATTATTTTATTTATTGAACTACTTTAGAAATTACAAAGAAGAAAATGAAAAAGATGACACGAAAATAGAAAAAAAAAAAAATTTTGATGACAAACGAAATGTCGTTTGTGCGGCTTCAACGACACAATGGCCAAACGACAGGCCCTTTCCCACATATAATGGGAAAAAACGACATGAAAGCTCACCGGCCCAAGCTTGTCGTTTTTCCCTTCTGCCCAAAAACGACTTGTCATTTTTCCCCTCCAGCGCACAAACGACGCGTCGTTTTGAGCATCATTGGGCTGCCGTTGAACATACAACATCTCACGGGCCTTGTCGTTTTTTGGGCCTGGCATCCCTAAACGACGCTGCGCTTAAGGAATTAATGAATTAATTGCCACCCACGGTGTATATTAATGCCAGAAACTGTTCATCTCTTTCCTTGCCAAACTCTGGCTCGCAGGCGAGGAATCGAGAAGGAAAAAAACTCCCTAGATCTCCGGCGAGCAGGGGGCCCCTTTTCGATTTTAAGGCCAGCGAGGGGCGATCGAAAAAAGGACGCAATGGATAAGCCAGAAAGCAAAAAAAAAGGCAGGGGCATGTACAGCAAACCCATGGTTTGCAGGTGGGTTTCGATTTATCTAGAGAGAGAAAGTAGAGAGAGAAAGCAAAGTAAAGTTAACTAACCAGTTGGATCTTCGTGGGCCTTCGTTTGACTGATTGGAATTTCGTCTTGGCGTCGGTTGTGACTCAGGAGGCGGCGATCGATGGGCTGGGGAAATAGAAAATGTTTGTGAGTAAAATTCGCAGCAAAATTGAAGATGGGGAGAGGGAAGAAAAAGCTAGCTACCTCGTGGAATCTGGTCAGATAAACGTTCGTCCATGGCCAGTGAAGGGGAGATTTTCAAAATTTACTGAATCAATGCCAGAACAGAGGAAAGCGAATCGAATCACGTGGGTGAGCAGGGGCAACAGTGGCTACGACTCAGAATACTGTATAACGGTTCAATATTCAGTTTGGACTGAACCACGACGCCAAACCCATTCAGTTCAGTTTGAACTGAAATTCATGAACTCAAGCTGAGTTCCCAAACGACGCCTTAAGATCTACCCACTTAATTACAAAACGAAAAGTGGTCTCATAAAAAGCATTTTACAATAAAATCCAAAAGGAAGATTCCAGAAGATCACAAGGAAAATAATACATAATCCGTTCAAAATTTTAACACTAACTGTCATTATCAGCTATCTGAACAAAGAATTTGTGTCCCGTGGAAGCAAAACCGCTAACAAAAGCAGTGGTGAGGCAAACCTTCCATAAGTGGAATTAAATGATGATTAAAAAAATTGAAAGTAAACCCCCACTTTAAGATGAGAATTTGACGT
Source organism: Ficus carica (assembly GCA_009761775.1). Taxonomy (NCBI): domain Eukaryota; kingdom Viridiplantae; phylum Streptophyta; class Magnoliopsida; order Rosales; family Moraceae; genus Ficus; species Ficus carica. The sequence continues at coordinate 14,692,834 of CM019744.1, read as the reverse complement.
ATGACTTAACTTCTCGAGTTGCTATGAACTTACTTTGGCTTAACTTTGTTTATTTACTTCTTAATATTTCAGGGTAATTTTTTTAAAGCTAAAACTTATTTGTGTCATTTACTGTGTTAACATGTAATTCATTTTTTTACAACATTCAAGTGTTTATCTAATTGATGAATACTACTTTTACAAAACTGTCACAAAAAATGAAGTTTCCATGACGGTTTTTAAAAATTATAGTAGAAAGCGACTTTCCACGATGGTTTTTGAAAATTGTTGTTGTAAGTGTTGATCTTCTATAATAACTTTGAAACTGTCATGATGTCCGTCCAATAATGTCATGACATATCAATTAAAAACATATATTTAATTATAATATCAAATGAGATCAACTAAAAGATTCCGTTAGTTACACACATATCATATTATTATTGAAAAAACAGGAATGAGGACACAAATAAGAAAATATATTAACTAAATCCTTCACAAATATATCACACCCTATAGTAAATGTAATAAACTCAAAACTAGTATCATATCATAAATTCTACTAATTTTTTTACATTTCCATGTGGATTACCTTTTTTTTTTAATTTCCTACAAAAATTAGTATTACTGGATACATAATTTGCTATGACCCATGTATTTCTTCATTCCTTAGATTCAGCCATACTTTAAAGCAGAGAAATCTTAAACACAGTCACAAGTATTCATCTTTGGGGGCATCCATTTTCTTAAAGATGAAAATAATCTGATATGGAAAAGAAAGGACTAGAAGCTAAATTTTCAAAATACAGTAGTTGCAAGTATGGCATAACAGTAATTCTTCATCCGACTCCACGAAAAGGAAGAGTTCTAATTCCTTTCTCAAGGTTTAAAAAAATAAATAAAGTACAACCAGCTAATATACTCTACCAAAATGTCTACTTTTGGGCCACAACTAACATAGCAGATGGCAAAATATCAAATGTACTTGAAAAAAAAAAAAAAATCAAGGGTTATAAAAGCTACAATCTAAAACACTTTATCCCAGATATCCATACTGGTCACAAGAGGTTAAAACTGCTTCCAAGTTCCAAAACTCCTCTCTCAGGGTTAGTCAAGCACCAAAATGAAAACACTAATCATATCATTTGCTGGTGCAGATCGGCTGCTTGCTGAGCTAGTTCCACCATCATCGCCTCGTCGAAAAATTTGTTGATGCTCACGTCCTCGCTCATTCCCTGCCAAATTTCATCGCAAAAACAGCATGTACGTGTTAAATATGCTTCGCCCTTTTATACAATAAGGTAATGTTTGACTATACTAATTGTTATGTTTATATATATATATGTATATATATTAAAATCTATTTTGGTTGGCATGTAAAAAAAAGAAAGCCAACTTAAATGGTGTTTACTGGGGAGTAGTGAAACATCTTATACCAATTATCCAATTTTTTGGAAGCAGTATCTGTAATATGAGTCTGCCTTTATCAAGAGTGGTGACGGAGGGAAAGAGGGGTAAAGAGGAGGACTATTATACCTTTCTACGCCTTGTCTTCACCATGAACTCACGGGCGAGGTGCTGAATGGGTGCCGGTTCAAGGGGCCGCAGAACAATACTCTTGTCAAGGGGATCACCAGGAACTATAGCCCAGTGATCAAAAACTGAGAGGCAAAAGGCTTGTCCTTGGGTATGGTATCTTAAGTCAGTCTCAAAGCCAAATGACTCTATTACGGGTAAGAATGCCTGGAATCCGGGAAAAAAAATAATCAAGAAAAAAAAAACTTGTTTTAAGCTTAAAAATTTTGTTAAAATCAACAGACCTCAATACACTAAAAAAACTTTCACAAGAATAAGAGTAAGATGTAAAATATCACCAATCAGTGCCATGCATAAAAGTTTAGCAACCAACCTTAACAATGTAAGCTGGAGTCCCCGGTTGAGGAACATCAGCTGTTACATGCCCACGTCTTCGAGATAAAACGGTGTAAATTGCGGAGACACAGTCGATTGGTGTTTGAATCTGAAATAATGCCATCGTCAATTAATCTTACATCAAATAACAAGTCCCAAGCGTTAGCATATTCAAGTCTCAAGCATTTTTCTCAAGCTTTCATGCAAAAGCTTCACATTATCTGCCATTTTGGTTCCAAAATTCCCATTGAAAGAAGCGATCAAATAAGTTAAATTTTAAAACTCCAATCTTAGGTGGGATAGTTAGACAGCGCAAGCATTTACCTCCACATAAAATACAGGTTCCATAAGCCTTGGGGTTGCCATAAGAAAAGACGAATAGGCAACACGCCGAGCCGTGGGAATGATCTGACCAGATCCACGATGCAATGGCTCAGGTGCAATTTTCGCATCAACAATCTTGAACTTTACATTTCTGATGGGCTCATCACAAAGAGGACCTTCTCGAGCACCCCACTGAAATCTGTCCAAAATAACATTATCAGTGGGCAATGAATTAGATAAAAGAAAACAGGGACCAAAAAATAAAAATAATTTACCCTTGGACGATAGAATCCTTGACAGCATTCAACAAGCCTTTATCAACTTCAGTCGAAAGTGTGTCATCTAATAGAATATTAGGCCCCTGGATGAGTTGCATTTGTGAAGCACACGGTAAAAGACAAGATTTGGAGCGAAAAAAATGTTTCACTAATAGTTACAGATCTACGAAGCTAACTTTACACATTACAATTAGTATGATCAACACATTACAAAAACCATATTTATCAATTTTCTACATGCTTGAATATGTAAAAATTTTCCTTTTGACAGAAGAATACGTTACCTGCTTATCAGGGCCAAATGCCCATATGGATCTTGCAGCAAGCACATCCCATTCGTATCTTGTCTGGAAAAAGTTACCAATATCCTTCCGAGGCCAATCAAGACTTACAACGCCATTCTCTATGTCCTCTGCAAGTCCTCTCTCAAGTGGCTCCGCAATCTAAAGTTGGTGAATAGTGTTTAGACGATTGCCCAAAGAATGGATAGTGTGAATCTCAGTAGCAACATAATGAAGTGGAGATCAGAAGGTTTCCCTACCATGGTTATTTTATTCTTTTTGTTGGGTGTTTCGGCAAAACATTTCATAGAAGAAGACTCCACCACCGTTTCACAGAATGAAACAACAGGATCTGCAACCTACATGAATTAAGGGCCGATAAGTGGCAAAGCATATATAATAGGACATTTTAGAACATAAATGGAAGACTTATTTGCATGAATGCCCCCTGAACTTTTCGAATTTGGCAATTTGGTCCCTAAACTTTTTTTCCTGGCAATCAACCCCTCGAACTACTTATTTTTGGCAATTTAGTCCTTTTTACTTAAATTCATTAAAATTAGACAATATTTTGCACAAAACTTACACATTATAGCTCAAAAGGGACAATATTGATTATTTTTGCTAATTTCAATATAAATTTCTTTTATAGTTTAGGTTTAAATTTGAGTATAATTGAATTACGGTTCAAATTTTTAAAGGAATTTGTATTGAACTTAAAACAAAAATGATTAACAATGCTCTTCTTGGACTATAATGTGTAAGTTATGTGTAAAAAACCATTCAAATTTTTGCGAATTTGAGCAAAAAGGACTAAATTGCCAAAAATTATAAATTCAGGGAGCTGATTGCCAAGAAAAAAAGTTTAGGGACTAAATTGCCAAATTCGAAAAGTTCAGGGGGTATATATACAAATAAGTCTAAAAGGAAATTTGTTATGAGAAAGTAAAACAACGACAGCACGAGAAAATAGATACCTTGACTTCTACTTCTGAATAGAGTTCTCTCAGATCCTTCATGATAGAATCCAAGTAGAGCTCTCCTGTCCCCAAAATAGTGTGCTCTCCAGATTCCTCGACTTTAGTGATGGCCAGAGGATAGCTCTTGCTGATTTTCCTAAGGCCCTCAACCATTTTTGGCAGCTCGCTAGGATTTAGAGGTTCAGTAGCTGTTTTCACAACCGGAAGAGTATTGAACTGAAGAGGGCGGAATATGTACACATCCCCGTCATAATACTCGCTACAGAGAGTGGCGGTCTTCATGATGGAAGCATCTACTCCTTCAATGAGAACCCAAGTACCAGGAGGAGCCTCAGCTATTGGTATCCTATCTCGAGCTTGATATAACCATAATTTCGTTACTTCTTTAACTGTCATGTCCTCCTCATCCTCTGGTGAATATCCTTCTCCCAATACGCGAACAGTCTGCCCGGTCTGAATCTTGCCACTGTAAACCCTACCAAAGGCATCAAACACGCTACAGTCGGACTTGGGATACAGTTTCGTGACATTTACCATCAGAGGGCCAGAAGGATCACAATCTTTCATGGCCTTGTATATGAGGGAATCTTTTGGCCCGGTGTACGTTTGATCGACCTTCCTAGTTGCAGCTTCCTTGGGGGAAGGAATGTGACGAACCAGCATGTCAGTAAAGCCCGAGGCCGAACCGAAAACTGAGCTACATGCAAGTCTCAACAATGGTCTAACATTCAATTTGTACGCTGCATTGCTAAGAGTGACACCAAGTTCTGCAAGAGTTGCCTCCACACTCTTCTTATGTTCTCCAATGACCTGGCTATATATTTTGTAAAGGGGTTCGAGCACAAACTGGACAAAGGACCTTTCTCCCCCACTAGGGGAAGGTTTTTTCCTGAAAGCTCTCGCATCCGAATGATAATACATATCTCCCCAAAGACGAGAAGCAAACTTATCAGCGTCAAAAGGGATTCCATGGAGTTTCAAATACAACTTAGCAAACGATTGTAAAGTAAATGACCATCCTGCAGTAGCACTAGCAAAGCAAACATTTCCAGCAGCTGGATCAATAATCTGAACATCACCAGCAGTAGATGAGGCCGCAGATATGTGGTTATTGATAACTTCCAGAGTATGCCTTAATTTAAAATAAGCATCCCTCGGGGGCAGTTTGAGTTCAGTAATCAACCTGTCAACCTGAGATCAAGAGTTATATAAATGAGATACAAGACTAGCAACAAGCAATTAAAAAGAAAAAGGTCGGTCATACCTAAGTTATAAGAACAAGAAGCCCAAAATTCACAAAAAGAAAAAAGAAATACATTAAAACATTTACCTTGTTGATCACAACAACAATGGGTAGGCGATCTTGAATTGCATGACGTATAGCTCTCTCCGTATTCATCTGTGAACAAGAGAATACAACGAACACAAATATAAGAACATTCATCATGCTCGATAAACAGCAAAAATTTAGCATGTTCGATAATTTCTAATTTTTTTCCAATGCAAAAGGTAGATATATAGTGGCCCTCTCCAAACATAGAGTTTGTGCCATGAAATTACACATTCTGTCTCACCCGATTGAAAGTCTAGCCTTCATTTCTAAAACTTTTGCTTTTCATTTTTCTCCTGATTAACAAAAAAGGGTACCTATTTTCAAACAGATCCACAGTCCATCTAAAGTTGGTCACTTTTGTAAAATCTTGATTCATAGAGAAAGAGAAAATTCCCGCTCAGCAAGTTCGTTTACAAAATTTTGATCAAGACAGGAATAAGAAAAAAGGAAGAAAGAACGAATTCAAACACAGATCTTTTCCAAAAAAAAAAAAAAAAATCAACCACAGGATTTAGAGATGTATGACTTACCATAACTCCTTCTGCAGCATCCACGATCAACACAGCACCATCAGCAAGCCTTAAGGCGGCAGTCATTTCATCAGAGAAATTGACATGACCGGGGGTGTCCATGATATTACAGAGGTAGGATTTTGAGTTGCTATCCTCAAGAACAAGAGTCATTGGAACTGCTTTGATTGATATTCTTCTCTCTTGCTCATCAATCCTTGTATCAGTGTATCTCATATGCTTCTCACTGTTTGGATCAAACGTAGACATATGGTGGGTTTGCTCGACTAGCATATCCATGAAGACGGTCTTCCCATGCTGCAAATGCCCCACGAGGGCAACATTACGAACCAAACTCGGGTTTGACATGAGACCAACAAGGAACTGGGTTGACACATAAGTCGATGAATCCTTCACTCCAACCTCAAACTTGATGTTTCTAACAGGCTTGATAATCGGTTGCTCAAGGGGTTGCTCATCTTCATCCATTACCAGTGTCTCAACATCTTCACCATAAACCTCTTCTGCAGTAGGATAGTACTTTTTGTCCTCAGCAAGGACAATCTGACTGTCCATATCGACATCATTGGAAGCAGTTAACCAGCCATTGGAAGCAGCAGCCGCATCATCGTTATCCGATGTAGCTGCACCTTCCCCCGGCCTATCTAGAAGATCATCATCTTCCTCATCCCTATCACTCTCTTGGTCAGACTCGATCTCAGGTCCTATATAGTTTCCGAACTCATCATAAAGACTATCATCCATTCTGGTCAAATCTGTCAATGTCATTTCCCAAAATCAATTAGCCAACGAACATAGCCACTAGAATCATCTACTGGGTTTTGTTAAATCCGTACTAAGTGAAATTCACTATCTAGTACGATATTAGAGCAAAATGGGTTAGCATCAGATGGAAAAACAACTCACATAACACTATTTAGAACCTTTCTCAATTTTAGTTAATTCAATTAAACCACACAAAACTTGGACGAATTGTCCAATTGAGTAAATCTAGCATCTGGGCATCACTAAATTTCAACTCCAAACAAAATATTTGATTTAAAAAATATAGAAACAATTCCAGGAGACTAAGGCTCTGTTGAAACCAAAACAATTGAGTGCGGAAAAAAAAATTTTGATGAAAGAAAGTACAAAGCAAAAAGCCACAGAAAAAATAAACTTTTTACTTTTGTTGGAACTTGAGGAAAGCTAAGAGGATAGAATAACAATTCCTCGGCAATTTTTTTGTTCTTTGTGTTTAGATATTCAAAAAATTTAAGAAATAAATTAAATTTTCATTCACTCTCCTCTCTCTGTCCATGCCTTCTCTTCTTTTGCTTTTCTCTCCTCCTTCCTTTCTCAAACACTCAACCAAAATGATATTACTTATGCCAATTAAACAAACACTTGGCCATCAAATTTACCACCGCCACACACACCCCCACCCCGCCCCCCCCCCCCCCCCCCCCCCCCAAAAAAAAAAAAAAAACAAACAAACAAACAAACGTCAAGTTATTCTCTTTCGAAGAGCAGTTAGCACAAATAACCACACTGTAACAAGATGTAAAGAAATGCAAAATTCAAATGCTTTTGCAAACCAAACCTAGCTGACTGCTGATGTTCTTGAAAACAAACTTCACCATAGATTTTTCTATATTAAACGACAACAACTACAAAACAGAAGTATCCCCAAAACAAACTGAACAGAACTCTAGGAAGAACAGTCATCAATCTCAAAAAAACAGAATAACATAATCGATTCTAACAAAAAGCTCAAAACTTGAATGAAATAAATGAATGACTAAGCATAGTTACTGAAGAACAAAATTTGAATGAAATATATGAATAACTAAACATAGTTACTGAAGAACAACAGTAAGAAAACCTTGAAGAGTTTTGTGAGGTCAGAGCTCTAGGAAGAGAGAAGGTGGAGATATGATTGCTAGGGATCTGCTGTAACTTTAAGTCGCTATAAGATCAGAGAGGCCGTTGCGTTTTGGGGCAAACAAAAGAGATTGAAAAGCCCAGCTCCAATGCGGATAGAAACCCTACCCTTCGTGAGAGAGCGAATATGCAGAACAAAGAGAAGAAGAATATGGCAAAGCAAAATGAAACTTTATTTGTATGTTTTAAAATTTTTAATAATATTTTTAATCTAACTGTGTTTTTTTTTTTTTTTTAATTTGCAAACTGTTATTCACTGTAATTTCGGAGAAACGAAAAAGAAATTGACAATGAGAAACTCAAGTACAAATTTTTTTTAGAGAGAGAGAGAGAGAAGAAATTAAAGAGCAACCCATTAGTCCAATGGGCCACCGTCAACCTGTCCGATACAAGAAACGTCGAGAGCCGAGAAGCATTGTTCCGCACATCAGGACTTTGACGCCTATTTCTTCACTCTACTTTATATATAATTTCGAGTCCGGAACTTTAAGGGTTTGTTTGATTCACTTATTCAGACTCAAATTTTTCAACTTAATTTATGTCGTTTTCTAAAAAAAAAATTTATCTTTTCTGAAAAAATCAACAAAAATTACTATTCAAACTAAAAAATCTCAACTCAACTCAAACACCAAACACCTCCTAAGATTGCAAACACAACGTACTAAAAAAGCGAGCCAAAAAAATAAAAATAAAAAATAAAAAGAAAACACTGGAGAGTTTTTGCACAGAGAGAGAGAGAGAGAGTCGCACGCTCACAAGATTAAATACAAAATTCTTCTCCAACTATGGAATCTAGAAAATGCAAATTAGAATACATGTTCTTCTAATATCAGTGCACAACAAAATAATATAGGAATCCAAGTAAAAGGAATTTATATAACGTTCAAACAAGAAATTTAACAATATCTTTCACAAACTAAGAAAATAGAAGTGGAATTTGCTAAAATGACTTAATACAAACCACAAATTAGGAAAATGACTTTCCTATTTCTTTTTTATTTTTTTAATTCAAAAAATACTGATTGTGTAATTATAAATTTTTTAATTAATAAAATCATTTAAAATAAAAGCTTTGAAGAAAACAAATAAGGGGGCACTGGGGAGGCAACATTCCAAACAGAGACAATTTTAGCAAATTTTTATCTTCATAAAGACAAAATATTCAAAGAAAGATTCGGATATTAATATCAAGGTCAAAGGTTAAGCCTTTCTTAGGTGGGTAATTATTATCCATCCACAAACTGATTTCCCCTCTTTTTCTAAATTCTCATTTCAATTCAAAACCCCCAGTTTTCATTCTTCATTTTTTTTTTCTTTTTCTTTTTTCCTCGCCAACTGTTCGATAAATTTCTACAAAATCTTGGCCAAACACCTTCTTGTTCGAGTGCCTAAAGAATCCTCCTCCGCCCCATTCTTTCTGGAATTTGTACCCAATCACGCTCTCATCCACCACTCTCCTTACTCATCATCAAGTTCTAATCCGGTGGTTTTAATTTTTGGTGGCATTTTAACAAGATTTCAAGTGTTAGGGCTTGGTATAGTTTAGGGCTCTTCAAGTAAGTTGTCCGTCTGGTCACTCTTGAAGATTTGAACGGTATAAAGTTGGGATTTGTGCTTTAATGTGGTTTTGTGCAACAAGGGGAGATTTTACTATGTACTTGGTGCTTGAATCGTGAGACCACCTTTTATGCACACAAGGTGTTTGTGAAAAGTTTTGAAAGAGCATTCTTTGCGTGGTCTGAGATTTTGGTTGTTGTTGGGTGTTGATTTTTGAGGGGTAGTGTTATTAGAGAGGTTTGGTGGTACTAGGAACATTACTTAAGTGTGCTCCTCATCTTCTGTTCAAACCACCCATTTTCACTCAACTCCAAAACGGTTTCCCCCTTTCCCTGCCCTGCCTTTCCCGCGAGTTGAGTTCCCTGCCCTGCTCGGGATGTCGGAGTCGTGCCTTCCATCGTTGCTGGCTTTGTCGTCACAGCCAACCACGTCGCCGCTATCGTCCTCACCTCCAGGGTTCGGTAAGAATGTTAGACAGATAATATATTTATTAAATTTTCAGTTATTGATTTCCTTTAAAATTTGTTTGATTAGTGAAATTAATTCAATATTAGATAAAGGATTGTGATTTATTGTTATGAATTTTTTATTGTAGAGAATTTGATTGTGCAACATTGATTTCATTGTCTTTTGATATTCAGAACAACCACTAAAAAAAGGAACAACCATAAAAAAGTTTGATGGTCATTACGTTGAAATAATGAATTTGTTTGTTAGCTTGCTTTTTTTTTTTTTTTTTTTTTTTTTTTTTGCTGCTTTTTAATTTGATTGGATTGTGTTAGTTTAGGAGTTTGGGAAATGATATAGGTATGCTCAAAATTAATATGCAAAAAAATCGATCTAAGGCCCATTTTAGGGTTGTTCACCATCTAGTTCAATACCAAAATGTTGGTTTGGTGGGACGAACAAAATTTTGACATGGAGAATATTCAGACCAAACTTATATTATTCAATTCCATTCAGTGGCATAGCCAGACATTTTATTTTCAGTAGCCTGTGAATCAAACCAAAAGTTTTGAACTAAAATTACAATACTAAAATCTGCTACCATCATTTTTTTATTTATATTTTTGATGTTTCCTAAATGAACTAAGCTTATAAAGAGTTTAAAAGATAGAGTCGTATAGTTGATTTTGATTTATTATTTAAGATACCAAAACGTAAATATGAGTACTTAAAAGTAAGGTGAAATTGAAAGCTTTGACAAAAAAAAATTATATAATATTATAATTAAAAAAATTTCAGAGGGTCAACTAAGAGATAAAGTTATAAATCATTTTGTTATTGGGGGAAAACGATCACTGGCCCCACAAACCTAAACCCACGTTTCAACAAGTCCTTGCTTATGGCCTCTGCTTTTGAGCTCCTCAGCGACACATTTCTTAAGTATCTGTATATGTTTATCACTGGTTTGTGATTCACGTAGCTCCACATGTAGTTGCTCAGCAATCCAAACTCCCTCACCACCTTTATATACATATACATATATACATACATACATACATATATATAGTCATCACGTGAGAAAGAATTCATATATATTTATGTATGTATATAGAGATAGTACGTCATCATGTGAAAATGAATTATATGGGGCTTGCCTTTAGAATGCATTTGGCGTTGTCAACTATGCATCTGACCCTGCTCTCGGCAAACATAATTGCTTTGTTTGATGATATCTCTATGATCTCTTCTTCCCCCATTTTGGCAACCATGGTCGGATCAAATCCAAAAAAGGCTTCCCTAGAGTGTTAAAAGTTCATGTCATTATAAACGTAAATATATATATATATATATATATATAATGCATCCTTTTAATACTAGCATAAGATAGAACACCAAATACGTGACAATGCGTAGTATTGATGCATGATAAACCATGGAATTCATATATTTTTTATAAGTTGTCCCCCAAGTTACTAAGTAGGTTCCACATGACCTTTTTTTTTTTTTTTTTTTTTTTTTTCAAGCAACAAGAAAAGAAAAAAGAAATTCTTTGACACTTCATTAATTCGATACTAATTGTGAGATTTCGTTGCCTTATCAGAAGAAAGATAGTTATATTGATTCGGTTCGGTGAGTTTCTATTTATTGAATTCATCTTTTACGAAGTCGACCCCCACAAGAAGAAGTCTAAAGGGGGAAGCGGGTCGGATGGCAAGCCCCCCCTCTCTTTAGAGCTTTCAGCTACCTTATCGCAAGAGTTTTGACCAAAAAAAAAAATCATTTTCAATGTATTCATTCTCATTCATTGAAATCATATGTTTGCCGCAAGAGTTTAGATGCCCACAATTGAAGGATCTGAATAACAAAATACCACCCCCCACCTAAACAAAAAAAAGAGAGAGAGAGAGAGTTTACGAACGATCGGTTAGTTATTCCGATATACAATGATTTTGATTGGTTTTTTTCTTTTCTTCTTTTTGTTTTCTTTTTGTATTTTTATTTTTATTTTTATATTTACATTTACATTCAAAAACACCAATTATTGTAAAATTTTAAAATATATATATATATATATATATAAAGATTATGATTATGATATGACAATATTATTCATTACATCAATTACTATATGCTTCAAGAAGCACTGAAAATATAGAAGATTCAAGAGATGATGAAGGTGATGAGGTAGATGCCGAGGTAATGAAATAATAAGCCACTTGTTTTATTTACAAGTATTATGCAATGGTTCCCCTTTTTTTTTAATATTTCTATACAACATATATTTGTATGTTTTAGGAATAAATGGGAGTACAGAAAATTCGAGTGATGAGGAGGTTAATAAAGAAGATCATGACATATTTCAAGTAAGCTTTTATTTAATACTTTTCTTAGTTAAATATATTTTACAAATTGGTTTGTATTATAACCATCAATTAATTTGTAATACAGATATGGGCTTTTGAGGCTATGCCAAAGTTATGTGAGATAATGACTAAGAAATTAGCTTTGAATGAGAAGAACAAAAATGGGCCACGGTGGCTTCATTGACAGAATGTTCAGAATCCTATTGGCACCTCATTCGATCCTTGCTTGGAGGCCATGAGATCTGCTGAGGTATTGACCAACTCAATACAAGTTAAATTTTATGATTTTTGTTTAGATCTATTAGTCTAGTTAATCATTATTTTTCTATTGTGTTTATTCAGTTTACAGTCCATCTTACTTTGAATCCTTCATCCAAAGAGAGGCAACGAGAGTGTTATTTGTGAATGGAAAGGCGTGAGGATCACAGTAATGATGTCATTGATGGCCTGAAGAAGTTATTAGAGGGAAATGTCATCCCGTGTAGTACTGCCGATTCCGATGAGAGAAATGATGAACTTAGATCAAGTCACATTTCTCGTGATCCTGTTACTATCTCGAGGTCTTTCCCCGCTAGTTCGGCCCATGAGCAGATGATTAGAGCCTCTACTCTCGTGGTCTGGCAAAGACAACACCCGATGCCTACAAGTCCCACCTCTCTTGATCCTGCTACAGCCTCGAGGTCCTTCCCAACCATACCGACTCATGAGCAGATTCGAGCCTCTACCCTAGGGACGGGCAAACGCATGGCCCGACGCCTACATTCCCGACCCCTATTGGCCCCCAAACGCACGGCGCGATGCCCACAACCTCAACTCCCAGTTTAGAGTCATTGATACATTATATTGATTGCCTCAACTACCACAAATATAACAGGAACGATCGAAGAAAGTTAACGAACGACCGTCTGGTCGTTCCTTCTAGATTAGTTTTTTTTTTCTTTAAACAACAAAATAACATGAACAACCACTAAAATAACAGGAATAACCACTGAAATTATTGGAACAACCATTTGATCGTTCCTTTTAAATCTTCACTTTAGGTTTTTAATTTTTTTTTTAACCGAAAGCAAAAATTATCATATTAAAGTCTATCTTCACGTATAATTTACCTCAAAACCCCCAGAATGACCACAAAAGAGAAAGAACAACAATTAAAATTTCAAGAACAATTATTTGGTTGTTCCTTGTAAACATTTGACATCATTTTTTTCCCTTAAACGAAAAGAAAAAATCATCATGGTCAGTGACTTTTGTCATGTAAGATTTGCCTCAAAACACACGGAACGACCACAAAAGAGAAGGAACAACCACTAAAATTTCAAGAACAACCATTCGGTTGTTCCTTGTAAACATTGACTCTTTTTTTTTTTTTTTTTTTCCATTAACGAAAAGCAAAAATAACCATATATGGTCTTTGTTCATGTATGATTTGCCTCAAAACCCTCATATCACCCACAAAAAATAAAAAATAAAATTAATGACTTTTTCAAACATACTTAATGACTTTCGCAAATGACCAGCATTCATAAAACGAAATCACCATGGTCAGTGACTTTTGACTTCATTTTTTTCCCTTAAACGAAAAGCAAAAATCACCATGATCAGTGACTTTTGTCATGTATGATTTGTCTCAAAACACACGGAATGACCACAAAAGAGAAAGAACAACCACTAAAATTTCAAGAACAACCATTCGGTCATTCCTTCTAAATATTGACTTTATTTTTTTCCCTTAAACGAAAAGAAAAAATCACTATGGTCAGTGACTTTTGTCATGTATGATTTACCTCAAAACACATGGAACGACCATAAAAGATAAGGAACAACCACTAAAATTTGAAGAAAAACCATTTGGTCGTTTTTTCTAAATATTGACTTCATTTTTTTTTTCCTTAAACGAAAAGAAAAAATCACCCTGGTCAATGATTTTTGTCATGTATGATTTACCTCAAAACACACAGAACGACCACAAAAGAGAAGGAACAACCACTAAAATTTCAAGAACAACCATTCGGTTGTTCCATGTAAACATTGACTTTTTTTTTTTTTTCTTTAACGAAAAGCAAAAATAACAATATGCGGTCTTTGTTTATGTATGATTTGCCTCAAAAACCTCATACCTTCCACACAAAAAATGGAACAACCACAAAACATTCAAGAACAACCACTTGGTCGTTGCTTTTAAATAGTCCATTTTTTTGCTCATTAGGTGCTAAACTAATAAATTAAATATCAAACATCTAACATATTCTTAAAGAAGAAAAACAAAAAACAAAAAATTAAAATTAAAATTAATGACTTTCTCAAATATACTTAATGACTTTCGCAAATGACTAGCATTCATAAAATGAAATCACCATGGTCAGTGACTTTTGACATCATTTTTTTCCCTTAAACGAAAAGCAAAAAGCACCATGGTATGTGACTTTTGTCATGAATAATTTACCTCAAAACACACGGAACGACCACAAAAGATAAGGAACAATCGCTAAAATTTGAAGAACAACCATTCGATCGTTCTTTCTAAATATTGACTTCAATTTTTTTCTTCCCTTAAACGAAAAGCAAAAATCACCATTGTCAGTGACTTTTGTCATGTATGATTTGCCTCAAAACACATGGTTCGACCATAAAAGAGAAGGAACAACTACTAAAATTTCAAGAACAATCATTCGATCGTTCCTTGTAAACATTGACTTTTTTTTTTCTTTAAATGAAAAGTAAAAATAACCATATGCTATATTTATTCATGTATAATTTGCCTCAAAAAACCTCATACCACTCACAAAAAAAGAAAGGAACGACCATAAAACATTCAAGAACAACCAATTGGTCGTTGCTTTTAAATAGTCCATTTTTTTACTCTTAAAAAAAACTAATAAATAAAATATCAAACATCTAATATTCTTTAAAAAAACAAAAAACAAAAACAAAAATCAAATTAATGACTTTCTCAAACATACTTAATGACTTTCGCAAAATGACTAGCATTCATAAAACGAAATTAATGAAAATGTAAACTGTCAAATTAATAATTGTCATTATTAGTTGATGCTACTAACATCGGATGGATGTGATGATTTGGGGTATTTTTTGAATTATATCATTTCTGACCACGTGTCGCGCATTTATACTTCTTGACTATATATTCTCCTTGTAAAGGGAAGCGAGTTAATCTTGGCCTCCCTCTAAACATTTTGACGTCTGGCTCTACTACCTTAATCGCTCTTATCTCTTCAGGGCTATTGTGCCATTGCGATTCTGGAGGAATAGGATAAATAGTTTCTACATATGCCAACATCCAATAATCTGAAGTATAGTACTCAAAACAAAGGGAGTATATGTAAACTCCAGTATGTTGCGGCCGATAAAGACATGCTGCTGCTATAGAGTGGATGCACAGAATCTTGTCAATGTCGAAAACCCTACACGTACAACTCCTTGTTGTTAAATTGACACATGCATTGAAATCACCACCCATCACAAAGTATTCATTCTCATTCAGTTGGTATGGCGTCAATGAACCAGTTTCATCAAATCTTCTTCTGAGTATTGCTTCTCTCTTTGGTGTAATTTGTGTGGTCACTAAAACTAATTCTCGACGCCGAGTGAAGAACCATTGTCCCATTGTGAAGATGACGAAATCGATCATTGCAGTTATGGGATACTCTCTTGCCTTCAGCATCATATTATTCAAAGTCTCGACTATGTTAGTAGTAATAACTTTATACCTGTAGCCTTTAAAGTGAGCTCTTGACCACTTTTCAAACTTGACATCCTTCTCGAGATATTGAGCCACCTTTGGATATTTTTTACTCATGTCACTAAAATGTTTATCAAACTCCTCCAAAATGTATGCTTCAGCAGCATCCTTGAACACTCTAAGAGAAGCAGCACTCTTGAAACGGTTCTTAATATTCATCATAACATGATAATAACATGCCCCATGCTGCGCCATAGGATAAACGTGACTCACCGCATAAATAATGCTCTGGTTCCTATCAGAAATAAAACATAGCTCTGAGCTGTCATGTATTACCTCCTTCAACTTCTCAAAGAACCAAGTCCATGAATCATTGTTCTCAGTATCACCCAAACCCCACACAATGGGATAACTGTGATACTCACTATCTTGTGTGGCAGCAACTATCAACACCTCCTTATATTTAATTTTGATCCAAACCCCATCTATGCCAATAACTTTTCTCATATTCTTAAAATCTCGTATAGCTGCTCCTAAAGCCATAAAAAATACTTGAACTTATTCTCCGAATTAACTTCAGTGTGCGTAACTATACCCTTATTAACCTGTTTAAGCATGTAACAATACGAGGGGAGCATAGCGAAACTGTTTTGTGGCGTCCCTCTGATCAAATTTTGAGCAAATTGCCTTCCTTTCCATGCCTTCCAATAACTTACTTGAACCTTCAGTTCCTGACTCATGAATCCCATGAGAACTTTTGGATTGGGTGATTACTTACAATCAATGAAGTGTCCTTTCATACGAGCTCCAATTACACAACCAGATGCTTGTCTGTGATTGATCAATCGATTCACCAACGAGCAAGTGTGGACACCATTATATTGTCGAATAACAAAAATAATTCGAACTTGGCATTTTTGTGGCTCGCACCCGTCACAAGCAATTTGGTTCATCTACACACACAACTTCCTTCAATGGCTTGGTTGACTTCTTGACCTTCATTTCAAACTTTCCATTAATGGCAACGAGGTTTAACTTCGTATTTAATTTTTCCTTGCTATCAAAATGTTTACACACCATTAAATCTGAACCATCATTTCTGCCGCTATCAGAACTTATCAGCGAAACAAATCTTGCCTCTTCAGATTCAGATGTTGACAGTGGCTATCATAAACTCTCTCATGTGACCATCACCTCCTTCGGGTACACCATCATCTTCTTCGGGTACACCATCACATCCTTTACGCACCTCATCACCTCTTTCGGGTACATCATCACCTGCTTTATCTACACCATCATCTTCATTAGCTACTTCCTCATGTACTGTCTCTTCTGGTGTTGGATTGGAACCGGTGATTGGAGTTGGATTGAAGCCAGTGATCCTTTCATTGATTGGTGTACTAGTTGCACAAATCTGCAGCAGATACTAATAACTACCAAGTAATTCAGTTGGAACAAACCTTGCAACAAATGGGATTTTTTCATTGATCCGACACCCAAAATAGTCATTATGGAAGCCTCATGCATCACCACCATTACTGTTCAAATTATCATCACCACGAACATATATTGCTTTTCCTTTATCACTTTTTTTTTTTTTTTTTTGATTATAACATGTAGAGTCATTCCTTGTTTTCATTTGTACAAAAACATAAGATCTATAATATCTAAATCGTTGGAAATAAGAGTTGGTGTAGCAGCGTCACCAAATATGTCACCAATAGGTTAATGTGTTATCTCAATTGCATACTTACTTCGGTCAATACTTGTTCTGTCATAGATTGTCTCTTCCAATTCCAAAAAGTTGATATTCCTATTAACCACAAAGCCCTTGCTCATACCAACTCCGAACCACCTCCAAAATCCGTTATCCATATTTTTCCAATTTCCATTATACTCCACGAGAATGTAGATCTGACTCATACATATCATGGATTTTGAGATTATCAATTAACAAACAATCTAAAGAATACAACTATAAATTTTACATCAATCAACACAAAAAAATAAATAAAACAAAAATTATGTAGGAACGTTCGTTATTATTTCACATTATAAATATAAAAAATTACAAGAACTGCTATAAAAAAAATTGCAATAACTGTCGGAACGACCAGGAACAACCAATATTTTTACACACGGTCGTTCGGAACAAATGATGGTCGTTCCGTCCGAGTCATCTTCAACCTTCATCTACAGCAATGGCAATCCCCAAATTCATTTTATTTTATGAAAAAAAAATTGATTTTTAGGCTAAATAAACATATACATTTACATATAATCCTCTAAAACTACCTTACAAACAACATCTAGCCACAAAAAATTACAAGAACTGTTAGAACGACCAGGAACAACTATCATTTTCCACATGGTCGTTCGGAATAAATGACAGTCATTTCGTCTGAGTCATCTTCAACCTTCATCTACATCAATGGAAATCCCCCAATTCGTTTTATTTTATGAAAACAAATTTATTTTTAGGCTAAATAAACATATACAGTTATATATAATCCTCTAAAACTACCTTGCAAACAACATCTAGCCATAAAAATTGCAAGAACTGTCGGAACGACCAGGAACAACCATCATTTTTTCACATGGTCATTCGGAACAAATGACGATCGTTTTGTCTGAGTCATCTTCAATTTTCATCTACATCAATGGCAATCCCCAAATTCGTTTTATTTTATGAAAAAAAAATATTTTTAGGCTAAATAAACATATACATTTACATATAATCATCTAAAACTACCTTACAAACAACATCTAGCCACAAAAAATTACAATAACTGTCAGAACGACCAGTAACAACCATCATTTTTCTACATGGTTGTTCGGAACAAATGACGATCGTTCCGTCTGAGTCATCTTCAACCTTCATCTACATCAATGGCAATCCCCAAATTCGTTTTATTTTATGAAAAAAAATTATTTTTAGGCTAAATAAACATATACATTTACATAAAATCCTCTAAAAGTATCTTACAAGCAACATCTAGCCATAAAAAATTGTAAGAACTGTTGGAACGACCAGGAACAACCATAATTTTTTCACATAGTCATTCGGAATAATGACGGTCGTTCCGTCTGAGTCATCTTCAACCTTCATCTACATCATTGGCAATCCCCAAATTCGTTTTATTTTATGAAAAAAATTTATTTTTAGGCTAAATAAACATATACATTTACATATAATCATCTAAAACTACCTTACAAATAACATCTAGTCATTTACTAACCTTGCAACGTGTTTTTTCAAAAATCTTATTTCTCCTTTTTTTTTTTCCTTCTTCAAAGCTCTTGATCGTAGAACTTCGGGTGTTGCTGGAATGAAGTGAATGTTGAAAGATTTGGGGTGGTTTTTGGCATGTCTCTCACACACAAATGCCTCCCTCCTTCCTTGCACGCCACCGCGAGCCATGCAGAGCTGCTCAGTTCAGTTCACTCTCAAGAAATAAATCATATTTGTATTTTCTTTTTTAGATTTTTTTTTTGTTTTTTTTAACCTTATATTAATATCTTTATTTTATATATATATATATATATTTTAAAAAAAAAGTCATTTTGTTAATTAAATTTTTTTAAAAGTCATTTTGCAAATTAAAGAAAGTTAAAAGGTTATTTCACAAATTCACTCGAAATATAACAACATATAGTTGACATTCATTTTCTTTTCCATTTTCTTTTAAGGGTTGTACTTTCCTTTTCCATGACAATTTTGCCAAGTACATAAAACATAACATACAATCAGATTAAGCACAAATGTTGAGAACTTTATTCCAGTGAGCATTTATGAAAATACAAAAAATAACACTATTTATGCTAAAGAAGATATCCACAAATCTACATAGAGAAAACTGATCAACCACAAGAAATTGCCTATATAAAAGCATGACAAATCACAGAAGAAACTACCCAATAGAGAAGCAGCAAAGAGAGAGAGAATAAGACCGAAGTAAAAAATCTAAGGTTTTTTCTTATATGGGTTTTTTAAGAACATCTTAGAAGAGCAGAAAATGAAATCAAAAAGTGAAATTAATTTGATCCCCAATAAGCAAACCAGAGGAAGTGTAAAGAGAAGAAAGAAGAAAAAGGAGAAACTTATTGAACTAGAAGGAAAGAGAAAGAGAAATAGAAGCAGCACCAGCAGAGGGCTGCACCGTCGGAGACCGGAAGGGTTAGAAGAGAGCCATGAAAGACTGAAGGGGAGGTCCGAGAGAGTGTGTTTGTTGTGCTTGACTTTGTTTGGTTGGAGGGAGAGGGTATGGACTACGGGGCAAAGGCCGACATTACGACTTCTTTTTGTTTTGTAGGTTTTGTTTAGAGCCGAAAATCATTCATGTTTCAGAATGAGAAGTCATTTTTTTTTTTAGGTCAAATTTCATTCAACTACAAAATCTTGCATACGTGGATGACTCCTATGATACAAAATACAAAACATTAGATAAAAATCAGTTTTATTAATAAATTCTAATGAATTATTGTAAAAACGATGCAAGACAAAATCTAAAATAAAAAAAATTCATTAACGCATCAATTTAAGCAAGTACAAGGCTCTTTTTGAAACCATTATAACCGAAAAAAGCTTTCAATACATCAAGAGCAAGTAACATGTAGCACTAAGGCCACAAACATCTATACCTAAATTCTTAATTAGCTGAACTTCTAACTCGCCAAGACCTAAATCTAACGAACCAAATACAAATATAAACGGTCAGATAATACGTCAATTGTTTCAACGAAAATATTAAAACTACATGGTGAAAATATCGCCGCCTTTATTAGGGCCCATTTGGGGGCACTTTGGAGACGGTGTTTTGCCGTCTTTTTTCCAATAGTGTGTTTGCCGGGTAGATTTGGTTTCCAAATCTACTTTTCTAAAAATTTATTATTTCATATTTTTTTATTAAAAAAAATTTAATCTTTTTTTACTGTCAAATCAATAATACACACGCACACAAAAAAAAAAAAATATTTTTTACCAATTATTCTTCCATTAAACACGAAAATCCAAAACAACTTTTTTTTTCCAAAAGTGTTTACCGCAAACTCACATTTTCAAAATTCATCTCAACTCCAAACAAAAAATGTCAAAAGCTCTGTCTTCAAAAGTCCGCCAAATGGGCCCGTAGACTAAAACATAAACAACTAAAGCCTAAGACACGACCACTTCAAGTCTTCACTGAAAGTACCGCCAACAAGAGGATCATCAGAGTAGGACGAATGCTTTGGAGGACAAGCGAAGAAGCAAACGAGATGCTTTCAAATAGCAGAATATGAAACACACGCGCAATCACCATCAACATCCGGAGCCCACACCATCACCTCTACAAGTAGCCCACCACCATTTGAAACAAAACTCTGAAAGAGTACAACTACCAAACGAGTAATGCGCCAAAAAATGCCTCCAAGCTGTCGGGATTCCATCCTCTAAACAAAATCAGATCAGCGTTAACGAAGCCACCCCATCAAACACAGTCACCGCTATCAAAAAGCTCACAATGATACGAGCCTCGTAACCTATTGGGTTATTTACATTGTCTAAATTGGAGGTATTGATTTAAAAAATGTCCATTTTTTCTTTTATTTACATAAATATCTAAATTGATACTTGTAAAGACCATATTACCCTTCAATTAATAATTGAAAATAAACTCCTAAAAATTGATTAAAAAGAAAGGAAATACAAAATCTCTAGAAAAAATGTCACACTGAGCAAAACTATATAAAAGGGAAAAAGACCGTTTCCTTTAATTTTTATAAAGAAAAAAGAATCACATCAAATATAAGTTGTATGGTAGTGTAATGACTCGACTTTTTGGACCGTTATCTGGCTTACTTATTTTTATTTAATTTAGTCTTAACACTCATTTATGTTTGGTTCTAAAAATATATAATTTTTTTTTACATCATATTCATACTACAAAAGTTAGAATTACTAAAATTTTTAACTGAGAAAATTGAAAACCTCTAGCTAATAAATATCCAATTCAACTTCGTAATTAGATAATATTTAAAAAGCTATAACTTCATGAAAGTTAAAAGAAAATAGTCTAAAGTTTTTTTCTCGTAAAGTACTCATATTAGTTTAGTAGTACCAAAATATTGGAACATAATTATAAATATAGTCGATATAAAATAATTTAAGAATTCTAAATGCGAAAATTAAATTTGTGGTGGTATCCCACTCCCTTCCTTCATCGCCTCCATACAGCTTTGTCCGTCCATAAAATATCTAAGTGGCGAACTGTTTACCCGCGTTACCTATAGTACGAACACACACGTATGAGCTTTCACTCAGCAAGTACAAACAATATCTCACAAAATATTTTTTTAAAATCATATCATCACATATAACATCATGAATATTCAAAAATGCATGTGATCTATGTGTATTCAATTATGCTTCATTATATACATGTCTTGTCTACATAAGGGCCTATATGTCATACTCATATGCACGCAACCAATGGGGAGTTAGGGAAACGACCCTCCATCAGCTTCCAATATCATATCTTATAACTTTCGTTCTTAACATATCATCTCACTAATTGGAGGTTAGTACGACACTTAATCCCATCTTTCGTTAGCCTCATTCTTATTATTTGTGACAATGTGTAGATTTACATGTCACTGTGCATCTATCATTACGGCATACATATCTGTGAAGCATGTCGATCATATCAGTGCAAGAGAAATTATGCACTTTAAAATGTTTAATCAACGCAATACATATGGCTCATATACTCATCACTTCATCAAGGCAAATCATAGAAAACATAGAACATCAACAACGAAAAACATTTTGTTACATGTTGTAGGTGAGTTTTGACTTATGTGCTTAAACTTCCGGAGATGTATTTCTTACTACGCAAATTTGAGAAATTGTCATGATTTAACAAGATCTCATTATTAGATGGAATCATAGTTATATAACTTTATTCATTTATTTATTTATTTTATAAATTAAAGTAAGCTTAATTTACTTATGTCATAATTAACCTTAACACTTAATTCAAATTAATTATTAAGTGTTAAATAAATTTATACTATTATTATTTAATTAATTTTAATTTTTACTTAATTTAATTTAATTGATTAATTAATTTATTAACTAATTAATTAGATAGTAGTTAATTATTAATTTATTTAATTAAGCAATTATAATTAAATTACATAATTTTAATTGACTTATTAATAATTATATTGTTAATAATTTAATTATGTTACTTAAATATTCTTTCTCATATAATAATTATTAATTATTAATTCTGAATTTAAATATGTTACTTAAATATTCTTTCTCATATTATAATTATTAATTATTAATTCTGATATTAATAATTAATAATTTGATTAATCTAATAATTAATGTTTGATTAATCTCTAATTAATCATCCATAATTATTTTAATGATTAATCAATGATTAATGATTAATTAATCTCTAATTAATCATGTATTATAATTATGTAGTTATTCAATATAATAATCTTAATTATCACATACTAACTCTTATAATTAATTAATTATTAATCATTTAATTAATTACTTAATTAATTACATTTGGTTATGCATTTATTATTTAATTAATTAATCAAGGTGACCAAGAATCATCTAAATGTATACCTCTCATCTATTATTGGGCTTATAAGGCCCAATCTCCTTAGTTATGATTATTTAGTTGGGCTAAGGTAGTCTCTTGGTATATGTCCAGTAGCCCTCTAGTGTACTTTATCTTAGCCCATTTAAAACTTGTGATTCAACTTTGTAAAGTTAGAGTTTTTCACATTATTTAATCATACACTTAATACCAACTCATTTCATAACTAAATATGTACATATGTTATGATTTACCCTTATGTCTTATTTTAAATATTTAGTCGTTTTGTCGGTGTAGGATTTTTAACTTGTAAGATTTATTTAAATTTGAGTATAATCCCGTTTTGGACACTTAATAACTCATTAGAAAGCTTGAAGCATCTAGTTTTTTGTCTTTATAATTTGTTTTCCAAGATTTCAAGCATTTCAAACATTAATATGGACGTTTTCCTAAGTGTCTTATGGTAAAATCTCAGTTTACCAGATTACAATATAATATTATGTGATTTATTAAAATTTATATACATATCCATTTTAAACACATGATATCTCATTTTGAAGCTTGTGATGTCAACTTTATAGACATAAAAATTACTTCCTTTAGTTTTTGAGCGTTTCATACCATAAACTTAGGTTTTGTGACTGTTGGTCCTACATATGTACCACAAGTCCAGATTCATGGGTAAATTTAGAAAAATTATAACAATTCACTTACAAGTCCAAATAAGGCAAAAGATATGTCATTGGAAAGTTTATAGTGTCTAATTCGTATGATAAGAACAGTTTTGTAAAATATTATGGTTTACTAACTCAAAATATACAAAACCTGTGGCTAGCACATGGTTTCAGCAAAGACTTTCGGTTCATAGTCCAAATTTGTAAAATTCACCAAAAACTGTACATTTATTCGTTCAAGGCGTATGATACCTTGTTAGAAAGCTTAAAGAATCTAGTTTTTAGATCTATAACTTATAATCTAAAATTGTGAGGCTCAATGGAATACACAAAACCCGTGCTAGACTATACCCCAGAGGTTCATTTTCTCTCTAATTTTGTATGACAACTTCAAATGCACATAACTTTAGACATACAAAAGCAAACCAAGTGATTCCAAAGCCTAAAATCAAGCTTATCCTATGTAGAATCTTATCATATAATTTATTTTTCATACCAAGGTTTCTAATGATTGCTATATTACCACAACCTCTACAAACTTTAACAAAATTCGTAGATCTTACCGAAATACTCCGTGGATCCTTTAAGATCTCGGACCTTCAAAGTTCTTCTCAAAACTTTTTCCTAGGTAAGAAGAAGTCTAGCATTAAGATTATAACTAATCATCATGCTTTAGTTCTCCAAAAATAACTAAAAACACAAAGAATACCACTAGGTTACTTCTAATAAAATGTCCTCTAACTCTGTTTTACACTTCTTCAAACTTAGTAACGGGGTTGCTTAGAACTTGAAAATTGAGGGAGGAAGGTGCTAGATGGGTGTTGGAGATGGAGAATAGTGTTGGTGGTTTGTTTTTTTTTTTTTTTTTTTTTTTTTTTTTTTTTTTTTTGAGCTTAGTGGTGGCTAGAGAAACTAGGATTTTTGAGCTTAACTTATGTGATAATAAAATGAGGTGTTAGGGGCTTGTTTTCAGCCAACTTTTACCTTAAGGGGAGCTGTATTTTGAGGGATAAAATAGGAAAATTTTGCCTGATTCACCCCTTGCATTGCCGTCACTTTTGGGAGGGGTTCGGAGTGAAAATTTTGTTCAATAAAGTGGAGACAAGAGGTTGCTTTCACTTGTCTCTTCTTTGGGTCAACTTGCTAAAATAAACCATGACATTTCTTACATAAGGTTACATACATGAACCACTTCCTTCATTTTCTCATAGTTCAAATTTCTTCTTGTTTCTTGAACCAAAAATCCGAATCCCCCACTATGCCTTCTCATTTTTTTTGTTTTTTTTGTTTTTCTTTCTTCCAATTTCCACCATTGATCTAAGGTTGTCATCCTTATTCTCATCCATTGGATCTTCCATCACACCTATCATTACCTTAAGTTCTCATTGGTCACTTAACATCCAAAGTTTGGCCATTGATTTGCCTAGGATTCTTTAACATAAAATCTACACCATTGATTTCAAACTTAAGCACAATTCTTGATCAATCTTCCACATTTGGATTTTCTAGAGTAAATACTAATCACTCATCTTCTATCTATATGACACATTAATTCTCAATCATACTCTCAAAACTTAATCATTGATATTATCAAAATTAAATACTAAAATTATTAAATTGACCTACTAATAAAAATTAGGGTTCTTCTCAAAAATTAACGTTATCCCTCTAATACGACATAGTAAATTTTTCGTATAAATTCATATGTCGTTCAACTCATCTTTTATGCACATAAAATTTCTCATTTAAATAGAGAAACTTAACATTGTTAAATCATCGACATCATCACATTGATGATACATATACAATCATTCATGATCTTGAAAATTGATATTCATCAAAATAATTCATTAGAAGTATATTAATGAAGGAAATCCATAATATATTAGTTCGTGAATCAAGTTTATGAATTTCTAGGGCATCACATGTAGTAATAGAAAACACTTTAAACCTAAAAAAGACATCATAATGATAAAATAATTATCATAAAGAATAAAAAA
Organism: Ficus carica; assembly: GCA_009761775.1. Lineage (NCBI taxonomy): Eukaryota > Viridiplantae > Streptophyta > Magnoliopsida > Rosales > Moraceae > Ficus > Ficus carica. Next base: position 14,666,950 of record CM019744.1, on the reverse strand, counting down.
CATACTACATTTTAAAAAAAATCATAATAATATAGTAATTATGATAAAAGAAATAAGTAATTTCATACCACTTTAAACCTTAGAAACTAATTATTAAAACAAGACCAATAATTATATAAAAAAAATTATCATAATAACATTATAATTATTATAAAGAACTTAAATCATAATAAAAAAATGTTTTTAAGAAACCAAAATCATACTTAAGAGATTTGCTTATAAAAATTCCAAAACATAATGACTAACTATCAATGTAATAAAGAATTGATCATTAAAATAAAAATACAACAATGATAAAGAAAAAATAGGAAAATTTATTTGGATATAAAGAGGGAAAATTATGTTAAAGAAACATTTTGTTCATGAAAGAATATTCATGAAATATTGGAACAAAAAAACTTTATATTCAAAATTAAAAAGAAAATATTTTGATCACATATAAAATAAAAAAGTATGAACCACAAAACGTAAAAAAAAAAAAAAAAATCATGAAATACTAAATCAGAAAAATCACATTCAATCAATAACCCAAAAAAAAAAAAAAATCATTGTTGTTGACATATCCGAAATATGAAATACAAAAAGTAAAGGATGAAAAAAAAAATGAAAAAAGAATACCACAGAAAAGGAATACAAATGGGGATTTCATAATGATTTCAAAATTTAAAATGAAAAAAAAAAAACGAGGGAAGATTGTTTTGGGTTTATTAAAAGTAAATCCATATTTATCAGTAAAAATATTCATCATTAAATTTAAAAAACAAAAAAGAAAAAAAAAGTTTTTGCATAAAAAATAAACGATGTCAATTATAGTAAAAGAAAAAAAAAAGTTTTACAGATATTTGTTTCTTTAAAAATAGACACTTACGTAATATTGTTAAAAATCAGACAATTTAAAAATACGGGACTCTAAAAATAGATTTTTATGTAATTATTTCTAACTAATTTTCAAGGCCGGAGTTCCAATGATGCGCCCGGTAATGATCCTAGAACTCCGACCAACTCACTCTCTATTTTTCTCTCTTTTTCATTTCTTTCCTAGGGCCGACTGCCTAAACACTAAAATTCTTGTCTTTTTGTTTTTAAATCATTTTTATTTGGTTATAAAATTACGTTTGAGCGTGTAATTAAAATGTATCTTTGAACTAAAATGATATTTAGACAGATATTAAAAACACTTATTTAAAAAATAGTTTACATTTGCTCTTTCTTTTTCTTTTTTTTTTCCCTCCTTTTTATGTACACATTGAAAAAAAAATAGAGAGTTTAATCGAAAAAAAATAAAAAAGTTATAATACTTTAAAACTTAAATCAGAAGAGAGTAACTTTTGAATTGAATATGTTAATGTGCAAAATACATCTATGAAATATAAATGACGGATGGGTTAATTTTGAGAACATACTCGAAAACAACAATGTCATGGGTCATGTCACAGTACCATAACCAGTCTCGAAATAACACGAATTTTACGAGTTAGGATGGGAAAAAAGGGATTCGTGTTAGATTTTTTTATCCACCCAAGATTGACATGAAAAAGCATATTTATTTCAAGTAGGACACATCTAACCTAAACGCAATACTAAATTTTCAAGACATATCAGATTATTAATTTTGGGGAGTTCTACAATGTGAATTTTTTTTTTTTAATCCCCATCGATGGGATTAAAAAATTTTGGTCATTAGATTGAAATCCAATGGCTAAAAAAAAGCTAAGGACCATCTAATGAAAATATTACCCCCCCCCCCCCCCCCCCCCCCCAAAAAAAAAAAAACATACAATTGCAACACTTACCCAAATTTGCAAAAAAAAAACAAAACAAAACAGGACTCCACCCCCTTCGGCAAAATAAGCTGGCTCCGTCAACCATGACGGTGGAGAGTTGAGGCCCAGATTCCGGTGGATTTGTTGGTTGGGGGGAACCTAGTTGTGGGGGCAACAAGCAGAAGGGGGTGATTCCAGTTGCGGTGGCGTGCCGGGGGGGAGGATCACAGAAACTCGCGCGAGAAGGAGGGGTGAACCGAGTCGCGGTGGGGGTGGGGGGGAGGGGGGCGAGAGGGCTCAACAACTGTCGGGGGGCTTGGGTCGCCATTGGGAGGGGGGAAGGGGGGGTCTAGGAAGTTTGTTGGGGATTTTTTTTTTTTTTTTTTTTTTTTAAGTATAATCATATGTAAACACTTATATCTTAATTTGATATTCCTTGTCAATCTACTCAATCCTATCCGTTGGATCTGATACCATCAATGAGATAAAAAATTTGACCCCATTGTAAAATTCCCCATTAATTTTTATGGAAGAAGAATTTTATTGAAGTAGACAACTAAGCAGAAAGACAATGTAATGTACCAATACAACACAGCTCGGGATAACATGCCCGTATACAATCCTGAAGAAAGAACACCGACCGAAGGGCACATGTCCTAACGTTTTTTTTTATAATTATTTTTTAAAAATATATTATGGCTCTTTACTAGTAAATTTTTTAAATACAATGTTTTTTTTTTTAATATAGTCCCTCCAACTACAACTGTTCTCATTATTATTATTTTATTAATTTTCTCTATTGAAATAATTATTTTTTTCAAATGTGTCAGTGGCCGTCCCGACTCCTATTTCTCATATATATATATATATATATACACATATATATATCTTTAATCTAATTTGTCTCATTAAAATCTCTTTTTAAAAAGGTTCTACATATATTTTTTATGTTACAAAATCAAACTCTTAAGAGAATAATAGGTCAAGAAAAGAAATTAAACCACTAATAAAAGGTTATATTCATGTAAGAAAAAATTCAACAAACTAAATACATAGCATTAAGATTTGATGTTTTGAGTTTGTTTTAAACATATTTCACATTTTTTGTTCATATCCACATTGAATCAAAATTATGGCTCTACCACTGAATGATATATCTAAAAGAAATGAAACATGACTCTAACAAATAAAATAAAAAATAATTACATGTATTTATTAATCAAAATACAATATCACTTTATAATAGCGTCTCAATGTCAAGACATGGTTGCTTTACAAGCAACCTATTCTAACATGGACCTGGTCCCTGTTAGTGGTGGTGGGTAGAATCACAAACCACAAATCAGGCCACCGTCACGACAAAATAGGAGAGAGGGATGGTATTCTCGCCGTTGCTAATGATAAGAAGTTACTGGAGGTGGTCACCGGGGTGTGTTTTTTTTTCTCGGTTCATATTGTCGTTCGACTAAAAGGAGCTCGTCGTGGGGAGATGAATTCTTTTCAAAAACTGATTGATAGACGGTAATCAAATAAAGATTATATTTCTCTTTTTGTTTGAAATCTTGGCACAAATCTTAAGTTACGACTACAATATAATTATGAGGATCGAATGAAAAAAAAAATCGAGAAAATTAATTGTCTTTTAATAGTTTGGGGAATGCTTTTATTCGTGGGGTTAGTGGCTGCACTTTCTGTGGCAAGGCTGTGGTTCGCAAGGTCATCGAGAAAGAGGGATGGGTTCGTGCTGTCATCGAGGACGGTGTGTCACCAAACTTCTGCCCTTCTCTTAATGTGATCTCCCCTAGCGACTGGTTGTCCTCTAATGACAGGCACGAACCCAAGCCCCCTAAACTTTCACGTGTGTGTGTTGTTTTTCATTTTTATTTTTATTTTTTTCTAAATGGATGAAATTTTGTGCAATTTTGTTATATGTCTGTACCTTTACATTCGACATTTTATACTAAAAGATTTTAATTGTATAGTTTAAAAAACATACGCATCCCTGGGGCACCATTATAGCCTTTTGGGTTCATTTAATGAATGACTTTGAATAATACAATATGTATCATGTTGGTCTATGACTTTTAATTTTATATATCACACTGCCCCAAATTTTTAACTATTTGCCAATTAGGGGTGCTAATTCGTGTCACATGTCGGGTTCGTGTCATGTTAGAGCCATATCGAATTTTTTCTTCCCCGACCCGTGACACGAAAATGACTTCAAACCACGACACGAATACGACACGGGTTGATACGACATGAACCGAAATTGACCCACGACACGAAATTGACCCGTGACACGAACTGAATCCGTGACACGAACTGAACCCGCGATATGAATTTGATCCGAAATGAACCCGCAACTCGAATTGGACCCAAACTGAACCCACAATTAATTTGAATTTGACACAAAAATCAATTCAACTTAAGCAAATTATATCCCAAATTCATAAAAAACCTAGAAGAATAATAATTTACCTTCAACAAAAACATACCATTGACAAAACAATAAATTATAAGGATTGTTTTCAAATAAAAAATTATAAAATTAAACTTCCAACTCAAGTGCAAAGTTCGCAATCATAGTTAGGCAAAGTTCTATTACAAACATCTTAATAAAGTCCACAAATTCAAATACAAACATTAAAAAGTCTAAATTCAAACAACATAACACCAACAAAATACCGAGTTCTAGTAGACAAATATAACTAAATAAATAGTCGCACCAATATTAATAAAAAACAAGCACAACAAGTACAACTCAAGCACATCCAGAATTAGAATCTTGGTCAACTGTTTTCTCCTCATCAATGTTGAGATCCACAACATTTTGAATGACATCATCCATATCTTTGTCAACTATTTTGATTCCAACTACACGAGAAAGATTGAAAAAGAATTTATGATTATGATATTAATTTAACAATGCTAAGTAATAATAGAGAACCTGAGAAAATTTACCTTCACTCCCAAACAACTAATCTCTTGAGCATATAATTGCCTCAACAGTGTCAGACTTAAGAGAGCTACGAAACTAATCAAGTACACGACCACCAACATTAAATGCAGATTCTGAAGCAACTGTTGATACAGGAATGCTCAAAATGTCACGAGCAATTGCAGCAAGTATGGGGTAGCGACATTGATTTGTCTTCTAATAGGAAAGGATGTTTAGATCATCACTCTTTCTCATCATGGGCTCATCCAAAAAAAGTTCCAACTCCGATTTGCTATTTGCTTTAGAAAAGAATCAGAGGAGACATCATCAAATTCCTACACAACAAACAACAAGCATTAGTTTATAAAAATCAAAAAGGAAATGGAATATTACCTTGAAAAGATCAGATTCATCCACATCCATTATTTGTGTTGCTTTATCTTTGTCATTTTTCTTACTAGAGGGTGGAGTGACATTTGCACCTTCAACAAAAATACATTAATCAATATTTGATTAATGTATATTTTTTTAAAGAAATTTATATCTCAATCACATATATTTTAGAAGAAAAGTACTATACATTAATCAAATATATATGATACAATCTGTATTTTAATTAAATATACATAGCTTTATAGAGATATCTTGGAGATACATTTTTCATACTTACAAATATTTAATCATAATTTTAGCCTTAATTGAAGCTCACATGGTCTGAACGTATTTAATATACGTTCATTTTTTTTTTTTTAAGAAATACTACTATAGGGGCCGTTTGTATAACATAGAAAAGTTCGAAAGTGTGTAACGTGTGAATTTAGAGATTATGAACCAACTTGAGACTAGAAGTATATCTCAGAGGCCATTCGCAAAAATAATCCTTGCTTCTTTAGGGGTGGATGTTCATGGACATACACGAATTATGCCTCAACCACAGTAACCCAATCTAGTCTAATCCAATCTGTGAACTTTAGATTTCGTAGATTGGATTCACTGATTCAATATGTGATCTCTGAAATATAAAATAAATATACTAAAATATAAATTATTGAATAAAATATAATTTATCACAATACAATCAAATTTAAATCTTTGATAATAAAGAAAATCATAGCATCACAGTCTATTACAACAAAATATCAATTATAAATTCAAAATAAAGTGTTCAACATTTATCAATATTGTATTTATTGAGAAATATAAAATCGTATAAATCTTAAATCTATCTATACATATGGTACAAGCTCAAAATAAAGTATTGAACATTTATCAATTTTATCTTTTTTGAGAAATGTAAAAATTGTTTTCTTCCTCAAAAGTAAACCAATGTCATTATTTACTTTCTAAAACTCTCTTTAACATTTTCAAAAAAACTCAAAATTAAAATTTCATAACTTTCTTATTTCAAGTCCAAATGAGATATTTTTTAAAAATTACATAGAATTTCAAGATAAATAAAATAAAATCTATATATAGATTTTTTTTAATGTATTTCAAGTTTTTCAACTTTTCCACTCCAAACAGTTCATTTCTACTAAGCGCACATTTCCAAATCTCAATTCAACTTCAATCTCCAAAATTCCATCTTCAATTGTCTCTCAAACGGCCTCTTCGGGAACACCTCTATTCATTTATTTAGGGCCCGTTTGAAGTGTCATCTCTATATGGTATTTTTATATTTAGATTTCAAAATCCCAACTTTAAAACAAACTTTTACTCTTTTTCATTTTCAAAAAACACAAATTTTAAAAGTTAATAACTTTCTCATTTCAAATCGAGATGAGGTGATTTTTTATATAAAAATCTCATGTCGACGAGACGAAAAGACAATATCGATTTTGCATATTTCTTTTCTGAACACATTTCAAAATTTTGCACTATTTTTTAGATTACAGAACTTTTTCAAAAGTTTTCCCCTTAAGTACACATTTCCAACTCAATCTTCAAAACAACATCTCCAGATGTCTGCCCAAACGGGCCTTTATTTTTAGGTAATGAGCACTTTTAATATCCATAATATAAAAAGTAATTGGCCTAAATAGTCCCTAAATTTTTTTTAATGTAACGGTTTGGTCCTGTTCCTTTTTTTTTTTTTTTTTACCGAAATAACCTTAAACTCTTTATTTTTGGTCATTATAGTCATTTCCATCAAAATCCGTTAAATTTGTAATCGAATCTAGCTGAAATAATCTTTTTATAGTAAAAAGACTAAAATACCCTCAATATTCCAAAAGCCTTTCTCTCTCCCCTCCCTCTCTTTCTCTCTCTACCTAACTTTGCAGACAGGTCCCCCACAGCCTCCATCTCGGGCAGTTGCCCCCCTCACAGTCGCGATATGGGTTCTCGCCCCCCAACCCCCCCCCCCCCAAAGCCCAAAGTCCGATTTGGTTCTTGGTCCCCCACTTGCCCTACTCCCCCCCCCCCCCCCCCCCGAAGTCGGGATCTAGTTCTTGGCGGCTCTCTCTCTAAGTTCGTGGTCCCCTCCGTGGCTCCCCCGCCCACGACGTATTGAGTTCAGCGTTCTGAGATATGGGCTCGCCGAACTGAGACCAGATCGTCGGCGGCGGCGGAAACATAGATGGCGGGGTGCGAGAGCTCGCCGGCGCAGGGGGCCCGAAAACCCAGATAGGGGGGGGGACAAGAGAGAGAGAAATTTTCATTTTTAATGAGTTTTTTTTATTTTTTTAAATTAATAATTAGTAAATTATTAAAATACCCTATTATTTTGTAAGAAATTAATGGAATTAAACGTAAAAGACTATAATTGTAAACATTTTAAGAGTTCAAGGTCATTTTGATCAAAAAAAATAAAATAAAAATTAAACTGTTACCTTTTAAAGAATTTTAGGATTATTTGAATCAATTATTCTAATTTAAAACAAGAAAGAGAAAAGAAGTCAAAAGAACCAAAACATCTTTAGATCAGACCAATGTATAACTCACACGTGTCCTAACGGCACTCCACTCTCTTTCAGACGTCCCCACGTGTCTCCATCATTTCCCTCAGCTTCGTGCATAGCACCAATTCGAGTAATAGACGCTAATAATTTCCTCCAATATAAAACCCAAAAGCTTTCAAATCTCATAGTTTTTCTCTTTTTCCTTTTTTCGACATCTCCACTTTCCGGAGAAAATTCCAAAACAAAAATGTCACAGCTCGCGGAGACATACGCATGCGTGCCGTCGACGGAGCGGGGCCGGGGGATTCTGATCTCCGGCAGCCCCAAATCCAACGCAATCCTATACACCAATGGCCGATCGGTGATCATCCTCAACCTCGACAAGCCTCTCGACGTCGCCGTCTACGCCGAGCACGCTTACCCCGCCACCGTCGCCAGGTTCTCCCCCAACGGCGAGTGGATCGCCTCCGCCGACGTCTCCGGCGCCGTCAGGATCTGGGGGACCCACAACGACTTCGTCTTGAAGAAGGAGTTCAAGGTTTTGTCCGGTCGGATCGACGATCTCCAGTGGTCGCCCGACGGGATGAGGATCGTCGCCTGCGGTGAGGGCAAAGGGAAGTCCTTCGTCCGAGCTTTCATGTGAGTGTTTCTAGATGCTGTTTTCCATTTCCTCTCTTTGATTTTCTCTGTTTTGTTTGGTCTGTGAAAAATGCAGGGAAATTTCTTAGCTAAGTTCGATTAATGCTTATTTTGCAATGAGTATAGAGAAACACGAATATGGAACGTATTACAAGTTTGATGTTAATTTAAGACTTCATTTCGATTTCGATTTCGGATTCCAGCAAAAATGGGAGGGAAAAAAAAAAGGCGTCTTTTACTCTCAGTGTCTTTCGATCGGTTTTGTTGTTCTTCTTTGGTTGATAAGTAATGAGGATAAATTGGTTTAGCTAAATCTGAATATGAGTAGATGTGACCATGTTTTTCAAATGCTTGATATTGCTTTGATCATATGTTTTTGGATGATGTGCTTTGCAAAGTCTCTTCTTGTGTGCATTCAATGCATTCTTTGAGGAAATGTGCCGGCAAATCCGTTTGTAAATGAGCTTTGGACTGAGTGTGTAGAATCTCGTCAAAGACATTACATTGGTGATTGCGACAGTGATTTCCAAATTAGTATCATGTATAGAAATTTTTATTAGCTGTCTATTACTCTATTGATATTTCAGTACTTCTCTGGCAGGAAGGTGTGTATGAATGAAGTTCTTGAGCTACCAATCTCTCAAAGTAACGGGGTTAATGTTGATAGCTGATCCCCCTAAGCAGCCCGTTTCTTAAAAGAAAATGATAATGGCGGTTCCTGCCCCCGTAACGAGGACAAAATAACTTTCTGAATTAAGAAAAATAATTTTGATATGAACTTAACCATTATTTTTTGGATAATGATACCTGCTGTTGTGTTTTCAAATTAAATGATCAAGCACTTTATTTCTGCATAATATGATTTAGGATAGTGACCACCCTCCAAGCCACCACTTATCTGAAATTATATCGTGTCATAAACAATTCAACTTTTCATTTTATTTTATTTCTATTTTTTGGTTCCCAAAAAAAAAAAAAAAAAAAAAAGAAAAAAAAAAAACCTTGTTGAACCAGTTACATATGTAGTCCTATTGCTGCAAGTGCTTGAACCAGTTACTATACTTGTTGGCCACATTTGTATCAGAGATTCTTGCCTCATATTCTGTTTGCTATCTCCTCTATATACTGGCAAACCTTTTTTATTCTGTTTGAACTAAATGCAACCATATGACTCACAGTTTATACACAATGTTATGAACAGGTGGGATTCAGGTACAAACGTGGGAGAGTTTGATGGCCATTCAAGGAGAGTTTTAAGCTGTGCATTTAAGCCAACACGACCATTCCGCATTGTTACATGCGGTGAGGACTTTTTGGTGAATTTCTATGAAGGACCACCATTTAAATTTAAGCTATCTCACAGGTTAGACACGACAAACTTGAGGGCAAGAACTTCAGTTTTGAAATTTCTTTTTCTTTGTTGATGTTTTCGTTTTCTGGTTTTAGGGCCAAACTAATGGCCTTATGTCGGCTCTAGCTGACTTGTATCATGTTCTGCATCTTGGTAGTTAGCATTGCTCTACTTCTATGTGTGCATTCTTGTTATCATAGCTTCAGTAGGTGATACTGAGCTTTGTTGAACTCGGATAAAAGGCCATATTGTGTACTGATCTTTCATTTATCCGAGTATAAGGGCCCATTGCAGAGGATGGGTTGAGCATAAGTAGAGCTCCGGCCTGGCTCTGCAGAGCTTGTCCAATGATATTACTTAAGTAGACTGTTATACTTCTGCTGAGCTCTATTATTATACATCTCAAAGTGATCTAGCGAGTGGCTTATCAACCTGAGATTCTAAAACTTGAGATTGTAAATAGTTTTAGGTCTTTTATTCTTTCTTGCTGATTTGATAGCTTAGAATGAAATATTTCTACTTTATTGGTTGCAGGGATCATTCAAATTTTGTCAATTGTGTAAGGTTTTCGCCAGATGGGAGTAAGTTCCTTAGTGTTAGCTCTGACAAGAAAGGTATTTTTTATGATGGGAAAAGTGGTGAGAAAATTGGAGAGCTTGCCTCTGAAGATGGACATAAAGGAACCATTTATGCTGTCAGTTGGAGTCCTGATGGAAAACAGGTAACCATTTTGTTGGCTCTAAAGTGGAGACCTTTCTGCTATTTAGCATGGGCCCAAGTCCTTGTGGATTATATTCATGGCCTAGTTTGCTGTTTGGTTGTTCGGTTGTTCCATTGAAAATTATCTAGATGTTGACTCTAAATTGGTTAAACAATGGGAGGTTATATGCTATAAGAATACTTCGAAATTTTTCAAAGCTTCATACATCTGATAATTGCAACCACGAACATATGTAATGTTCGATTTGCTTTAATTCATCAGAAGAATTGCTATTGAAACTAACCCCTTACTATGAGGAGTTAGTTGAGTTGTCTGTCTTGTGGTTTGCTTACACATTGTTTTCACTTTTACCTTCTATATTCTATTTGATATTGAGCCTGTTCAAATTTCCTTAGTTTTATGCACTGATGGGCTTGGTTAATGCTAAATTTAGGTGCTGACTGCATCTGCTGATAAATCTGCAAAAGTATGGGATGTAACAGAGGACGGAAATGGCAGAGTGAAAAGAACGTTGACTTGTCCTGGGTCAGGTGGTATAGATGACATGCTTGTTGGATGTCTATGGCAAAATGATTATCTTGTTGTTGTTTCGCTTGGTGGAACAATCAGTATATTCTCGGCAAGCGAACTTGACAAAGCCCCACTGTCCCTTTCTGGGCACATGAAGAATGTTGCTTCGTTATCTGTTTTGAAAAGTAACCCAAAAGTTATATTGTCTAGCAGTTACGATGGTTTAATAGTGAAATGGATTAAAGGCATTGGATATAGCGGCAAGTTACAAAGGAAGGAGAACTCTCAAATCAAATGTTTTGCAGCTGTTGAGGAGGAGATTATTACTTCTGGATTTGACAATAAGGTACACGTGTATCTTGACTCTTCTTGTGAAAAACAAATATGATCTGACTTCATTTACTTGTTAGTTCCGATATAGTCATTCCAACGCATTTAATCCTGTGAATTTCAGCCTCTGTGAGTTACTTCCCTTTTCTTTTATTTATGACAACCAGGTATGGCGGGTTCCTGTAAACGGTGATCAATGTGGAGATGCTGATTCTGTTGATATTGGCAGTCAGCCAAAAGATTTGAGCCTTGCCCTTCACTCTCCTGAGCTTGCACTGGTTTCGACTGATTCTGGAGTTGTTATTCTCCGTGGGACAAAACCAGTGTCAACTATTAACCTTGGATTTGCTGTGACAGCATCAGCAATTTCGCCTGATGGAAGTGAAGCCATCGTTGGTGGACAGGATGGTAAATTGCATATATATTCTATCACTGGCGATACACTTACAGAAGATGCGGTCCTTGAGAAACACCGTGGTGCTGTTACTGTTATACGCTACTCTCCTGATGTTTCAATGTTTGCATCAGGGGATGCAAACCGTGAAGCCATCATCTGGGATCGTGCCTCCCGAGAGGTAATTTCTCAGTTCCGATACTTTTATTTCATATTTTTTCTCCTTGTCATTAGGTCTCTTCTTCTTGCATTGATGCAGTCCTAGTAAGGGAAGAAACATATATTTTTCTTTATTCGTATATTTCTCTTTTTACTGTACGTAAATAACTGCAAGACCCCATAGTTCTGGCTGCTTTTCAGGATTGCCCTTTTAACACGATATCTTTTACAGGTGAAGCTGAAGAACATGTTGTACCACACAGCACGAATAAATTGCCTTGCTTGGTCTCCTGACAGCAGTTCTGTTGCTACTGGGTCACTTGACACGTGTGTCATTATATATGATATTGACAAGCCAGCATCAAGCCGGACGACCATAAAGGGTGCTCACTTAGGCGGAGTTTATGGTTTAGCTTTTACTGATGAGCACAGTGTGGTGAGCTCCGGTGAGGATGCTTGTGTCCGTGTTTGGAGGTTAACACCCCAGTAGTGCAATGACTGGAGACATTCTTGGAGTCCTTAAAAGGTCAAGAAGAAGAAATTTGTTCTGCATGCTGGTTTGGTTTCTTTCCATTTCTTTTTTCGTTATTCAATTTTGTCTTGCATTGGCTTTACGATGAGAGATCGGATCTCCATGATCACAGTACCAGGAAAGTCTTTGTTTTCTCTCCGTTAACAATGTGATGCTACATGATAGCCTGATAGCTGCAGTGCTGCGTGACAATTTAATCTAGAAGAGCAAAATTTTGCAAAAGATATAAAGCAATACACATTTCTTCCCGCAAAATGTTGAATCGTTGAAGTTGGTGCATGGCAATTGTTTAGCGCGTAGGAGGTACTCTCTTTCCCCAACTTTTTCCCCTAGTCCATCACTCCATGTTATGGGGCTTGAGGTGAGAGCGTGTTTTATTTATTGTATTATTGATGTTGTTATTAAATTAAATGCTATATTTATAAGGGTGTTTTTATCTTGATAATGTTAGAGATGTTTCTTCCATTTTAAGCTCTGTAAATAAGGGGGCTTATAGGAAGTGTAAAACCTTAAATGAGTGGTTTTCATGTTTGTATTTTGTGTTTTTGTGTTTTTACTCGTGATTCGCTTTTCTTGCTCGTAATCCTTAAAGACCTCTAAGGTGAAAAGCACAAGCTGAAATACTTTTTGTTGTGGTGCTTGAGGCACATCTCTCGTACTAGTACTACTATTAAAAACTAGAAGAGTCTGTACACTTCTAAATCGATGACGTAAACAAAGACGAGTTAGACATCATGGCTTGTTAAGTATTACTAGGAATATCAGTTTTAATCTCAACTTTTTAAATGTTAACTCACGTGTCATAGTTTTATTAGTAGATTGAATCAATTAATGTAACAATATTTTAAACACTTATCAATAAAAGAATGTCAACTCTTATATCATTAAGTTGGTACTTAAATGTTAGAATTAGAGTTGGTGTTCTAAATATTTTTCATAACAAAAATGTATGAGATCATTACTAAAGTCGGTTTCATCTTAATTCAGGTAGCATCATCGCTACACCCATGCATGCTGCTGTGCATTTAAATTCAAAATCCGAATAGGCCGTTAGGCACTCAAGTGTAAACTCACTTTTCAATTTTTTATTTTTTATTTTTTGTTATTGTGTTTTTTTCTCATGAAAAATTTGAATTTATTGATTGAAAAGTGAATTTGAACCAAAGTGTCAAACAGGATCATCTCGACATGACACTTGCTAGGATAAAATTGAACCAAATGAATCTAGAGGGTAAAAAAATAAAAATAAAAAATACAAGGGGTGGGCATATGGTGCTAAGGTGAAAATGCTCACGACATTATCGACATTATCACATTTCCACAACTTTGTTCATATTTTGAAGTTTCAACATGGATAACGGAAGGAATAATATTATTATTGGAATGTTCATCAAATGTCCAAAAACATACGGAATATCAACTAACATTCGTGAATATATATAGATTTTTTTGGACATGTCCGTATAATGTCAAAATCTAGGAAAAGTTTTACTTTTTGCAGAACTTAAAATTTTGTATCACATTTTGTCTTCTTTCCTTTTTATGATAAAATGTGACAACATTTTTCCATTTTGTAGTCAATAAATAGTTGACCATACCGTAAAACATTGGTTTTCAAGTCCATCGTTGATGAACCATGGCCATGGTCAATCATTAATCAATCAAAACTATCTGTCATTTTGTTAAAAAAAAAAAAGTATTTTGACTTTGGAGTAATTCAGGGAATATAAAACCTAATAATACGATCTTTACAATAAACTTATTTAATATTTAAAGCATTAATATATGAAGTATCTATATAGTTAAAACAGACAGTAAAATTAAATAGTACCCAAGATTTATTCCATGCTATAATATCAATGGATCAACTAATTGATTACTCAAAATAGTCAGATGTAGCCTTTACTCTAATTATTACAAATATACTGCTCATTATATTTGGGAACATATGTTTTATTCGTTGTGAAAATATATATATATATATATAAATATATGTACAAGTAATTCATTGAACAAACATTAATGCCATACGTAACTAATACTCTAAAATGGCATAACTACTCGTGATTGAATATAGAGTAAATTACAAAAAGTTGATTCGTGAGCTAGCTCTTCTAACAGTTCAAATGAAAATTTTGCTCGAATTAGTACGTATTAGCTACTACTAGATAAGGCTGGTCTGAAATTTCAACCCTCATATTTGATATACAAAATGACAGGAAAATAATATTCCAAAAGTAGGCTAGACACCTAGATATATCCAAACTTACAATACATTGTAAGTAGGGAGTTATGAAAGTGTAGGGACCAATGTACAGTTGTTATATCGTCCAACTTTCTTTACTAGTTTGTATGAACCTTTTGTTTTGTTTTTTGTTTTTGTTAGAAAGGTGATTTATTTTATTTTTTTTTACACATTACAAATTGCTAATCTAAGGCAACAAAAAAAAAAAACAAAAAACAAAAAAAAAAAAAAAAACCTTATTGTTTCCCAACTTTTTTTTTATAATAAAAAAAAAATCAGTAATATTTTCACACTCTTAATCCAGTGTATAAAATATAAGCAACAGTTAAAACTATAGGTACAATGATAAAGGATCTTTTCTCTAAACCTTTAACAGCCAACAGATTAAGGATTCACTGAATCTACTATAAATAATTATGATCTATATAACTCAAATTCGTGATCCGATAAAAATAAAAACTTCAAATAAAACTTCTTTTACCAAACTTCTTTTACCATCATGTCGCCATCACTGGTTTGGCCAGTGCGAGTAGAATGGTGACAGTGGTCACCACTTGCCTACTTGTCGAATGGTGACAGTGGTTAGTGCAGAATGGTGACAGTGGTTAGTGCAAATAACGTGGGGCACGTACTTACGGTGTTCTTTGAAAATTCATTGCTCATGCCCATGCTTTTTCCAGGAAAAAAAAAAAAAAAAGGTACCATTTGAATTAGATATGTTATAACATTCTGAGTTGAAGACATACCAAAAAAAAAAAATTTTAATATGGATATATTTGTAGATATTTATATCTAACCTAGAGAATGACTTTCCTTTATTGTAATATATAGAGTATTATTTAAAATAGTAATCACGTTGAAAAATTGAACAATAATTCGGATGACTAATTTCTTGATGTGACATTTAAAATGAAAAGTATTATTATATTAAATAAATATCAAATTATATATCTTATTTGTATTTGAAAAAGAAGGGTGGTCCTTTTAAAAGACAAAGCATATATATACTATGTATGTGTAACGATGCATAATTATATGTAATTAATGATGATAATTTTGACAAAAGAAAAGGAAGGGCAAGCTTTAAATTTTCCTCCAAACTTTAAAACTTGTAATGATGTGATCCCGAATTTCAAAAAATAACATATGTTCTCCCGAATTTTCTATCCCCTACTCCAACGCTCACGACAGCAAGCCATCCCCTCCTTGTTGTGCATCCCCTTGTGCCCAAGGAAAGAGGGAAGATTACCTTCCGAGAAGGGATTGGCTTATAAGATTTTATTTATGCTTTTGTACCTTTCACGTTTCAATGAACAAAATCACTTTTATTTTTTTTTTTTTTTTTTGTTTTTTCTAAGGAACAACACTGGCTTCCAATAATCTAGCTATCTCTAACTACTGATTGTCAATTCTTGAGCTTCAGCGTAAAGATGATAGTCCTTTCATAACCCACTTACACGATCAGTTCACCACTTGATCGGAGGTCCCCATCCACTCCCAATCGACCTTGCTTGCGACACCATGCAGTTCCGCTTCCTAGCGAGATGCAATGGGAGAAAGGAAATCCGTGCAAGAAAGATGAGAGAGGGATTTTGTTTTTTCCTCTTCTTTTCTTAATTGGCCATTTTTTTTTTTTTTTGAAAAATTAGATTGGGTGACCATATATTGAGAGCTATATATTGCATAATGTAATTATAAAACATAACAATTAAATATTGATTGTAATTTTAATATGATATTATGATACTCATTAATCATTACGAATAACATTCTTGTTTTTTTCTTTCTAATTATTAAGAATTTAAGTCGTATTAAGTTTTAATCCCACAAAATAACTTACGGCTATTATCATAGTACAATTATCATTTCATATATAATTTTATATACCTTTTACATTGGCACATGGCAATTTCTGTCACGTAAACTAACAGAATGATTGAATTTGTTACATTTTCATAATTTAGGGGGAATAAATATGATATTTTGAATTCCTGCTATATCTTTACAAAGTTCAAAAATTCGAGGGTAAATGTTAAAATTTAGTATAAAGTTTTGGTAGAGTCATAGATTGAATGGTCGAAAGTCCGTACTGATGGCTTGATTATTGAGAAATGCGGATCGGACATGGTCCCTGAACTGCACCAACAATGACATGACTACATCCGTATATATAGCCACACAAATATCTTTGGTTCACCATATATCTTTTAGAGATTTTTTTTTTTTTTTAACTTCTATTTTATTATAAATGGTTTGTTTAAATGATATGTAAATTTTTTTTTGTCGCTCTGTTTATTGTTTGATTTTAATTCTTTTGACAAGTTTATATCACTGAAATGCACGCGAATTCAATATCCATGATTTTAGTGTCAGGCAATATTACAGATTTGTGTTGATTTTATCACTAATAAGCATAATACACTCTCAAGTGTGAGTTTTATTATTATTTTTTATTTATTTTTTATTTTTACTCAAGTAATATCAACGAGTCCTCAGTGATAATGAAGAATTTTGAGGGCCAAAAATTAAGGTGACGTGAGAAAATTAATATTCAGAACAATCCTGGCTAAAGTCTCAATCTACATAATTGAAGGGATGACAAATAAAGGAGAAATGTGAATGACATTGAGAATGTGATCGATCGGGAAGTGAAAAGTGAAGTACAGTTATAAACCGTTGCGGAGGAGGACTAAAGGCGAGACTTGGTTCCGGTGGTGTAACATGAGTCTCAGCTAATCTGAAATATGAAAACGTCTTTTATCCGAGGAAGGATTGGCAAACTATAGGGAAAAAGGATTTGTAGAAAACCACTTCAATTATGGGATGTGGATCATAGGATGGAGAAATTTAGTGGAACGATATTTCAGCGATGATTTTGACGACAAATAGTCTTTCGCTAGAAATGATTTTCATGAATGCGTGTAGTTTTCCCTCAAGTTCTAAGGCTTCGATTCAAAGTATATCTGTTGAACTGCTACTGCTAGACTAGCTCTAGTGCACAAATTTTGCACATAATGTCAAAAACAATCTTGGATATTTCCACAAAATGTCCAAAATCTCTAAGGAAAAATTTTTAGTTCTGTAAAAATTTTAATTTTGTCGCACGTTTCATACAAAACAGTGTAACCGACTTGCCTACAGTAGGCTTGAGCAATTGGTTTTCCACTATTATAATATGAAGCTAAAAATACGGGACATGGAGACAAAGCGAGATAAAGTAGCATAAACAGATTATTTGGATCTGCTCGACACATTAGTTGAGTCAGGTGCTGAAGATGATGATGATTCTATTATTTACACTACTATAAAATATGGATTCCACGACCGTTTTTTAAAAAATCATCGTGAAAAATGCGGCAAAAATACAGAGCGGAACAGAGTTTCTGAAAACCGTCGTGGAAGCCGAAGCTTCTACGACGGTTATGAAAAACTGTCGTGGAAGAGCATGCTTCCACGACGGTTTCTAATAACCGTCGTAGAAGCTTGCAAAAAAAAAAAAAAAAATTTAGCTTGTCGTGGAAGCTAAATTTTTTTATTTTTTTTACAAGCTTCCACGACGGTTTCTAATAAGCGTCGTGGAAGCATGCTCTTCCACAACGGTTTTCGGAAACTCTGTTCCGCTCCGTGTTTTTGCCACATTTTTCATGACGGTTTTTTAAAAAACGGTCATAGAAGCTCCTTTTTTCACAAATTTTTTTTTAAATTTTTAGACTCTACCACGACGGTTTTCCCAAATAACCGTCGTGGTAGGTACTAAGGCGGGAAGTTTGAAAAATTTTGAATTAATTTCAATTTTTTGGAGCGTGTATTAAAACCCAAAAAAATACCCTCTTTCACACCTCATTACATTCCTAGCTTTTTTCACTTTTTCACTCTCTATTACACACTCTAACTCCATACCCAAAGCCGCCCAATTTCCTCCCTCTATTTCTCTCTCTCAGCTCCCTCCCTACTTAAAATCTCCAAATACTCGCTCTATCTCACCGCGCCTCCTCTCTCTATCTCACCTCTCAAATTTTTCTCTTGGCTCCATTCTCTGACGGCCTCCTCCACCACTCACGCGGCCTCCTCCATTCTCCGATGGGTCCACCAAGGAACTCACACGGCTTTCCCTCTCTCTCTCACCACACTCCGCCCGTACCCATTCCGCACTCCACCCGTACCCACGCTCGACAAGCCGGTAAGTTGTAATGTATATTGCTTGGGTAATGCACGGATTTGGAAATTTTTCGTCCAAAATGTTGATTTTGTTGATTATGGTTGTTGATAAAATGTTCCGTCCAAAATGTTGATTTTGTAGATTGTTGAGTTGGGAATATTCCGTCCGAAATGGCCAAAATCCGTCCCTTACATTTTTGGTGATTGTTCATTGTGGTTGTGTTTTAGATTGAATTAAATTGGTTGGGTAAGGCACGGATTTGGAAATTTTCCGGAAAAAAGTGTTGATTTTGTGATTTAAATGTTTTTGGTGAAATGAAACGAATTCGTAAATTTTTTTTTTTTGTTGCCTACCACGACGGTCGTGGTAAGGGGTTGGTAGGCCAACTAACCACAACGGTTTCTCAAGGAAACCGTCGTGGAAGATTACCTTACCACGACAGTTTTTTACGTAGAACCGTCGTGGTATGTTCTTAAATGTCCATATTTAGACCCTATTTTTATCCATTCCACGACGGTTAAAAACCGTCGTGAAATCTGAAAAGATTCCACGACCCTGGATTCCACGACGGTTAGAAAACCATCGTGGTATCCACATTATGTAGTAGTGTTAATAGATTAGGCCAATAAATTTGGATGATGAGAATGGCAATTTAGATTGAAGAATTATGGGACATGCTCGAGAGTTTGGCATTGATGTTGATAGAATACTCGTTAAAGAAGTAGGTACTTCTCCTAGTAGTGCCACTGATTCTTTTGAGGTAGCTATGCGAACACCCGAGCGAAGAAAAAACGTTTCTTTGCAAGACAGAAAAGATGATGATGAGGATAGTGATCGTAAATGTGGCTGTGGCCGTGGTCATGGTTATGGTGGTGAGAATAATGAAATTATAATTTTTTCATATAATTTTTTTTCTTATAATTAGAGATACTCGAAACTTGTATGTACTATATTATGTTTGATATTTATTTTTATGTGTTATATCATATTATTGTATTTTGTTTGTAATGACTAATTAGTATGTGCAATATTCTATTGAAACTACAATCAATGTATAATTATTTTGATTTCCTAATTCGTTATGCGATATGACTCACATATTTGATATATATATATAAAAAAAAAAAAAAAAAGAGTTATTTTTGTTGTAAAATTAGTTTAGACTAGTTAATATTGATTATTTTTATATTTTGTAAAGTTTCAGTAATAAATTATAAGCTTTTTTTTAATATCTATTTTTTCTCAGAATATCTGTTAACATTATCTGTAAATCAAAATATCGATAACCCGATCAATATGTTCATCATTGATCACTACAGGAGGAAAACGACACTTCAAATTTTGATGTACTAGAGTCTTATCTTAATGGTATTATTCACCTGGTGGATGATGAATATCATGTTGAGCAGATCACGTGGCCTTTTTCTACAAACCTTTTTACATGACTAGTAGTAGTCTACTACTATACTCATTACCGTGTCAGAATTATCTATCACGAATTGACTTTTCCTTAAAAATAAAAAAATAAAAAAAATGGTAAATCTCTTACTGATTACTCTATGAAACTTCAGCTAAAAATTAAATAATAAAAAAATAAAATAATCCATTCTTATACATTCTCTTCGATTTTGATTGATTTATTTACCCTAATCTGCTTACGTGCCATTTTATACATCCCCCCACCCGAATAATACATCCCTGGTTTTTATCTTCATTATTTTTTTAGTTCTCTTCTTTTTATTTTTATTTTTTTCTGAACACAGTCCTATATTGTTGTATTTATTAAAAAAATCGAGACTATTGTAATTTAATAGAAAACAATTTTTATTAAGCCTATGTTTGATGAATGAGTTTAACTCAAACTCAACTCAAATTTTTCATTTCAATTTTGATTTTTTTTTGAAAAATCAATAAAATTTATAACTACTTTTTAAAAAATCAACTCAACTCAAACTTAAAAATTTCATCTCATTTTAAACTCATCTTAAATATCAAACGAACCCTTAAAGTAAAATAAAGATAAAAGCAAGCAGAAGCCAAAAACATATAATCTAAAAATCACAAATTGCAAATACTCAAAATACCTTAAAAACTACATTGGTATTTGTGATTTTGTTTTTTTCTTTCTTTTTTGGTCAGTATTGGTATTTGTGTTCTTGGACTTTCATCAAACATTATTGTATTTACATCATTTTGTGTGCAAAATGCTTCAAGTTTTTCTAAAAGCCATCCCAAGGATCTACATAAGTGTGCCCCCACTAAAACTAACAATTTTTATTTTTATTTCTAAAATTTCTCTACAATGTTAATATATACCTAATCAATTAAAAAAATTAAGTACAATTATAACTGGTTCCAATAGATGGAATATATGTTATTTATACCTCTATTTAATTATTTTATGGTGCCGTTTTGGAATAAAAATATCTATTTCTACATTGTAGATTGATATCTTTCCTACAAACCGTAACAAAACAAATACGATATTGTCTTTCATACATTTTGTTTTCCAAAATACAAACCATGAGTTTAAGCTTTCATTTTGCAATAGTAAAAAAAAAATATTCTAAATACGATAATCAAACAGCTCACAGAATTTTGATACCTGAAAATTGGATGATCAAATATTTTAACTAGTCTCACACCATCGATGGCGGTAACATGGTGACAATAAATTCCTACTTATACTCTTCGCTCTATCAGTTCTCAAATTCGAGTCATAGTGCATACAATGTATAGCCTTTTGATTAAAATATATATATATATATTATTATGTGCAGCATGCTCTTAAAAGTCTAAGAATTGTTACTCTTGAAGACCTAGGCAATGGATAGGCCAGGTGTGAGGACATTGAACTATTAATTTAACTTATAACAATAATTCCTTCTGTAATGTTTTAAAGTTTGAGGATTAAAATGAGATTGCATCAGTAATTTGTGGGTCGAAAATAAAATTAACCCAAAAAAATTTTTTTGGGTCTCACATGTGAATGGACGCACCCCTGTTTCTTGTACTGTTTCTACTGTCATATTGACATTGCCAGTAAAGACTCCCGTGGTATCATTTAAAAACAAAAAAACAAAACAAAACAAAACAAAAAGAACAAAAAACAAAAAAAAAAACAAAAACAACCTTGAGGGACTTCTTAAGCGGTTTATTCATGGAGCACATTATTTTATTTTCAATTTACATAAATAATAAACCAAAAAAAAAAAAAAGGATTCAGAATCACGATCTTATGAAAACAAAAAAATTTGCAAAGGAGCATATGCAACTACGGCAAGTATATATAATCCTCAAATTTACTCAGGGAAGCAATAAAACAGAAGATTAATTTCATGAATGTCCGTGAATTATGTATTTTATTTTATTTTATTCTTAAATTATTAAAATTATTTATTATATTCTCTTATTTATGTAAAATTATTTATTATCTTTTTTTTTTTTTTTTGTCTATTTCTGTATTTTTATTTGACTGAATAGATGATTAAAGATTAAACAAATATTAAAAACAAATTTAACTTTTAATACAAATAATTTTTTTCTCCCGTCATCGCTCACTCGAACGCCGTAGCCAATGGCGTACCCAACTCCCCACGACAACGACAAAGAGCCTAGTCTTCCCGATGACGACGAGTAGCCATTCTTCTCCGCTCACGGCGACGCGATCTCCTCTTGCTCCACACCTCGAATGGCGGCAAAATTGCAGGACGAACACCCCCACCACGCCGGCGCAAACATAATCCACCATCCCCACGGCTCTCTGTTTGGGTTTTTGGTTTCGCAGTTAGAACTAGATTTGAACTAAAGGAGATTTTTCTTCTTCTTCTTCTTCTTTTTGTGCAATCAGGTGCGCATTCAGTGTTCCTTTTTTTTTTTTTTTTTTTTTTTTTTCTGGGTTCTCTTCCATTTACCTACAAAGCTTGGATCTGGGCTTTGTTAGCCTTTCTTGGTATGGTGGAAAACAAAATTTGTTCTAGTTAATAATTAAATTTTACACGGATTTTATTATTCGTATCAATACGCCCTTCCAAGCTTTTGGTTGTTGTTGGTGTCGATTCAATTTCTGATGAGGCTAGAACGTAGAGGAGAAATGGTTTCCCAGTGTCAGTAGAGAGAGAAGAGAGGGTAAGAGAGAAAAAATATTATTTATTAAAAAGTTAATTTTTTTTTATGTTAGGAATTAATATTTGTTTCTATAATTAAAATTTATATTTTAACATATTTTTGTTTCATCTTTAATACATGCCACATCATCATTTTCGTCAAATCAATAAGTGAAAGTGGATAAAAAGCATAACTTGAATGGTTTTATATACTTTAAAAAGTAGAGTTAATTTCATTATTAGTATTTATGGGATAAATTTTATTAAAAATGACACTATTTTTTTTCTCTTTATTTCTAGCATTGTCACGTCATCAAGCCCTCTGATATATGGGATCCAACCGCATTTAATGTATGTTAAATTACAGGTTTACTCTCATTTCCCACTCGCCCAAAAGTCACTCTCCCTCACATGTCCTAAAAAACATTTTCAAACCAGCTTCCATAGTGTTTTAGAGAGAGAAACTCCGATTCTAGAGAGAGAAAGAGTTGCAACCAATAGGAACCGCTCCATAACCGTTCGGAAACCGTCCGAAACCACTATGAAAGCCTTTTATAAACTACTTGGAAGTCTGTTAACGTCGAAGAATCTTCAAAAATTATCCATGTCGAAACCAACGAAAATGTCTAAGAAAAACACAACTCCCAAAAGGAGGTTTGTCCGCATAACGGCTTCAGCATATAAAAGGCCATCAGCCGATGAAAGTTCTAAAAAACCGGTACCAGAGATCGAGAGAATGGTGTTCGATGAAGGGTTGAAGAGAAAACAAGGAGAAATCGAAGTTAAAGATTCAAAGAAATTGAAAAGTGTCGTAGAAGAGAAGATATCGGAACCTGAAAAAGTAAAAAAGTTGATTTCTGTTTTTATGTTTAAAAAGTTTACATTTTTAATATTTTTCAGTAAGAATGAGCAGTTTTTATTAATTATGTAAAAAAAAGTTTTCATTTTTATATGTGTTTTTGATGAGATTACACCTTTCTAATTGATTTGTTAAAAAAAAATTTGCTTAAAATACATAAAGTTAGTATTTTTATCTGATTTTGTAACATAAACTATCCGTTTGTAAAATTTAGTGTTTTGGTTTATATAAATATTTGAGTTTTCGTTGATGTTTGTTTAATTGTAGGTGATATCGGTGACTGGTTATTTATTTTGTGATCATCCTGTAATTTTTGTAATGGTCATTTTTTTAATGACTTTCTGGTCATAATAATAATTACTCAGTTTTAAGTTATTTCCAGATGGTCATTTTCATGATGACTTGTTGGTCATAACAATAATTACTCGGTTTTAATATTTCTGGATAGTCATTTTTATTATGATTTGTTGGTCATAATCATAATTACTCAGTTTTAAGTTATGGACTTTGGTCATTTTCATTATGACTTATTAGTCATAATAATAATTACTAAGTTTTAATATTTCCGGATGGTCGTTTTCATTATGACTTGTTGGTCACAATAATAATTACTCAGTTTTATGTTATTTTCGAATGGTCATTTTCATTATGACTTGTTGGTCATAATAATGATTACTCAGTTTTAATATTTTCGGATGGTCATTTTCATTATGACTTGTTGGTCATAATAATAATTACTCAGTTTTATGCTATTTCCAAATTGTCATTTTCATTTTGACTTGTTGGTCATAATAATAATTACTCAGTTTTAAGTTTTTTCCGGATGGTCATTTTCATTATGACTTGTTGGTCACAATAATTATTACTCAGTTTAATACTATTTCTGAATGGTCATTTTCATTATGACTTGTTGGTCATAATAATAATTACTCAGTTTTAAGTTATTTCCTGATGGTCATTTTCATTATGACTTGTTGATCATAATAATAATTACTCAGTTTCAAGTTTTTTCCGATCATTTTCATTATGACTTGTTGGTCACAATAATAATTACTCAGTTTTATGCTATTTCGGGATGGTCATTTTCATTATGACTTGTTGGTCACAATAATTATTACTCAGTTTAATGCTAATTCTGAATGGTCATTTTCATTATGACTTGTTGGTCATAATAATAATTAATCAATTTTAAGTTATTTCCTAATGGTTATTTTCATTATGACTTGTTGATCATAATAATAATTACTCAGTTTCAAGTTTTTTCCGGATGGTCATTTTTATTATGACTTGTTGGTCACAATAATAATTACTCAGTTTTATGCTATTTCAGGATGGTCAATTTCATTATGACTTGTTGGTCATAATAATAATTACTCAGTTTTAAGTTATTTCCGGATGGTAATTTTCATTATGACTTGTTGGTCACAATAATAATTATTCAGTTTTATGCTATTTTCGGATGGGCATTTTCATCATGACCAGGTCATAATAATAATTACTTAGTTTTAAGTTATTTCCGGATAGTAATTTTCATTATGACTTGTTAGTCACAATAATAATTACTTAGTTTTATATTATTTCCAGAAGGTCATTTTCATAATGACTTGTTGGTCACAATAATAATTACTCATTTTTATGTTATTTCCGAATGGTTATTTTCATAATGACTTGTTGGTCATTTATATGTTGACTTAGTGGTCATCAATTTGTTAATTTTCATATTTCTGTGATTTTATGCCAGGTAATTTGTATGATTACTTCTCAGTCATAAATATAATTACTCTTTTATGTTACCCGTAACATTACCGCATGTTCAATATGTTCGACGTGTACCGGATAGTGAAATTACCCAGGCTAAAATAAATACTTTAATTAACATTACGGAGACATGTAATAACTTGCAAGAGTGGTGGTCATAATTGAAATGATTGTTCCTGTAAAAGGCCCAAATTGTGATCTTATGAGTTTTTTTATTTTTTTTAAGCCCTTTAAAAAGAACGCGTGTTAACTCCAGTGTGTAACTTAGAATACCTGTTGTTCCAACATAATTTTTAATTCTTTTTGTTTGACCGTAGGCAGTGAGGTCACAACGGAAATGACCAGGTGGTCATAATTGAAATGACTGTTCCTGTAAAAGTCCCAAATGTTAGGCAAATTTTTTTTTTTTACCATTTACATACAAAGTGTGTTAACTCCTATGTGTATTTTTGAACACTTGTTGTTCTATTTTTGTCAAACCGTAGGCACAGAGGTCACAACGAAATTGACCAGGTGGTCATTATGAAAATGACCATTCTTGTAAAAGTATCAAATATTAGATAAATTCATTATTTATTTAATTTTTTTTATTCTTTACACACAAAGTGTGTTAACTCCTATGTATATTTTAGAACACATGTTGTTCCATCACTTTCACTACTACAAAATAGAGATTCGACGACGGTTAAAAACCGTCGTGGTAATACTTAAACGACGGTTTTCTAACCGTCGTGGAATCCACAGTCGTGGTATATATTTGGATTCCACGACGGTTTGAAAACCGTCGTGGTAGGTAACAACGGAAAAAAAAAAATTTTACGAATAGAGCTACCACGACGGTCAAGTAACCGTCGTGGTAGGTAACAAAAAAAAAAAAAAATTTTACGAATTCCCACCAAATCAACACTTTTTTCCGGAACACATTTAAATCCCAAAATCAACACTTTTTTTCAGAAATTTCCCAAATCCGTGCCTTACCCAACCAATTTAATTCAATTTAAAACACAACCACAATGAACAATCACCGAAAATGTAGGGGACGGATTTTGGGCATTTCGGATGGAATCTTCCCAACTCAACAATCTACAAAATCAACATTTTGGACGGAACATTTTATCAACAACCACAATCAATAAAATCAACATTTTGGACGAAAAATTCTCAAATCCGTGCATTACCCAAGCAATATACATTACAACTTTCCGGCTTGTCGAGCGTCGGTATGGGCGGAGTGTGGCGAGAGAGAGAGGGAAAGCCGCGTGAGTTCCTTGGTGGACCCGTCGGAGAATGGAGGAGGCCGCGTGAGTGGTGGAGGAGGCCATCGGAGAATGGAGCCAAGAGAAAAATTTGAGAGGTGAGATAGAGAGAGGAGGCGCGGTGAGATAGAGTGAGTTTTTGGAGATTTTAAGTATGGAGGGAGTGGCGAGAGAGAAATAGAGGGAAGAAATTGGGTGGCTTTGGGTATGGAGTTAGAGAGTGAAAAAATGAAAAATGCTCGGAATGTAATGGGGTGGGAAAGAGGACATTTTTTTGGGTTTTAATACATGCTCCAACAAATTGAATTTAATTTAAAAAATTTCAAAATTCCCGCCTTAGTACCTACCACGACGGTTTTTTGAGAAAACCGTCGTGGTATGTAACATACCAAGACGGTTTTCCCCAAAAACCGTCGTGGTAGAGTCCAAAAATTTTAAAATTTTTTTTTTGAAAAAAGACCCTTCCACAACCGTTTTTTAAAAAACCGTCGTGGAAAATGCGGCAAAAACTCGGAGCGGAACAAAGTTTTCCGAAAACCGTCGTGGAAGAGCTTGCTTCCACGACGGTTATTAAAAACCGTCGTGGAAGCTTGCAAAAAAAAACAAAAAAAAAAAAAAAAAAAAAAAATTTGTTTTAGCTTCCACGACGGTTTTTAAAACCGTCGTGGAAGCTAAAAATTTTTTTTTTTTTTTTTTTTTTTGCAAGCTTCCACGACGGTTTTTAATAACCGTCGTGGAAGCAAGCTCTTCCACGACGGTTTTTTATAACCGTCGTGGAAGCTTCGACTTCCACGACGATTTTCGGAAACTCTGTTCCGCTCCGTGTTTTTGCCGCATTTTCCACGACGGTTTGTTAAAAAACGGTCGTGGATGTTCCGTCGTGGAATCCACATTTTGTAGTAGTGTTTGTTGTTATATTTTTGTCAAACCGTAAGCACAGAGGTCACAATGAAATTTACCAGGTGGTCATTATAAAAATGACCGTTCTTGTAAAAATACCAAATATTAGGCAAATTCATTATTTATTTAATTTTTTTTTTACCCTTTACACATAAAGTGTGTTAACTCCTATGTATATTTTAGAACACCTGTTGTTCCATCACTTTGTTGTTAAATTTTATCAAACCGTAGGCACAGAGGTCACAACGAAATTGACCAGGTGGTCATTATGAAAATGATCATTCCTGTAAAAGTACCAAAAGTTTTAATGTCAATTGTGCGTAATTTCGGATACAATATAAAATGCTGCTATGCCCCACATATCAGAGGCTTTCAGATACAATATAAAATGACAAATATGAGGGTCTACCCGGAATTTGACATACATTAAATACTGTTGGGCCTCACATAATAGAGGTTTTGATGACGTAATAGTACTAGTAATGAAAGGAAAAAATATTTTTAATAATTTTTTTTACAGGTGTTATTAATGAAATTAATCCTAAAAAATATAATAAATTGTTTTAATAATTCAAAAAATAAAGTGAAATAAAATATACAATTGAAGGATATTCGTGAAATTAATTCAAAAACATACTTAGCTTTATAAATCGGAAAACGACTAAAATATAGGAAAATGAGGCCCACTAGTGGGCCAAAAGTGATCGCATCACATCAGAGATGGCTCAATCATCAATGCTTCAAAATCTTAGCTGTGACTCATTTTCAAAAACTTGCAATTTGCTACAGTTTTTATCCTTTATTTTAGTTTCTTCATTTATTTCTGATCTATATTTCAAAATGCTTTTCTAAATGTCACGTGAAGGTTCATAGGAATATAATTCCAAGTACCTAGTAATATACACAACAAGAACTGCATTTTTATCCTATTTACTAGTACTATTATTGTTTTACTTTAACAGTTTCATTTATAACTATAAACAATTTTATATATACTCGTTATAAACTTGTTATGAATATGAATCGAAAAGTTAATTGAAAGACTGAAACAATAGTTAGTACAATAATTTTTAGGGATTGTTTTATTTTTAGTATATTTATTTAAAAAAATAATAATAATAACAGGGATATCAACTCTAATATTAACTTTTAAGTATCAAAAACAGACATATGTTATTTTAACAATAATATGATTACAATCTAACATTTTTTAATGATATTTATCCTTTTTACATATTGTTCTAAATAATACCGTTACAATATTTTAAGAACAATATTAAAAATATTAATTCTAATTCTAATTTTTATATGTCAATCTACATGACATATAACGTGGCCATCCATCTCATACACCACATCAGCATTTTTAAATTTAACACTTATTTTGCTAATATGCCCCCCAACTTTATATTCATGTCAAACGAAAATTAATTTAGCTCACTAAAAATAAATGGAAAAAAAGGAAGATAAGATAAAAGGTAACCTCATATATCACGGTATACAAAAATAAGAATTCAAATTGGTGCTCTAATATTATTCATTTTTTTAATTAAAATATCACATATAATTACAACTACCACATAGGTCTTGCTACTGGACTGGAAACATATAAGTTTTTTATTTTCTGTAAAGTGACGTACACGATTTATTTTATTTTTTAATAAATAATAATTTCGTCTATTAAAGCACGAACAAAAAGATCCATTCTCAACTTTCACTCTTTTCTCTTCCAAGACTCTCTCTGGCTTCTAAAGATGAGAGCCCATTTGCTACTCAATTTCTTCCTCGTGAGTAGCTGGCTGCTGGTTTTAATCCAGTGCGCCGCAGGTGCAGCGGAGGTCGATGAAGCGTCTTCTTCTTCTACGCCGTTGTTGTCGCCGGAGAGCCTGAATTTGGACACCGGAGGGCTGAGCCGGAGCATCTTTCCGAAGGGATTTGTGTTCGGAACGGCAACGTCGGCTTACCAGGTGGAAGGCATGGCCCACAAGGACGGCCGTGGCCCCAGCATTTGGGATGTTTTCATCCAAACTCCCGGTGAGAGCTCTCACCGCTCATGGTCATTATCTTCATTTTCTTATTTTTATTTTATTTTTATTTTTATTTTGTTGAAAGTTTTAATCTTTTTAAGTTTAAAACAGAAACTGAAAAGCGAGTTTTTTTTGGTAATATTCGGGAAACAGGAATAATTGCAAATAATGGAACGGCAGAGGTTGCAGTAGACCAGTACCACCGTTACAAAGTAAAAGCCTTCTCTTTTCCACCCCTTTTTTCTTCTTCCAGTCCGCGAGTCTCTGTTTTCTATTTCTTTTTTCAATGTTCATTCTGTGGACTTTTTGTTTTTTTTTATTATTGTTTAACAATTTTTTCTTGGGGAAAAAACTGACGACGTATTTAATTGGAAACAGTCATTATCTACCGTAAATTAAGGGCTTGTTAAAAGCAAATAGCTTTAATTGGAAACAGTTTCCAACATATTCAGACATTAAAATTTCCTCATTTTAAGTATGGATCAATTAAGGGAATTTTCATAATTCTGTAGCATAATTTTAATCTGAAGCTGAAACTTGTTAGTTGTTAATTGGAAATTATCATTGAAAACATTGGGATCTTTTATTTTTATTTTGAATTTTTTTTCTGAGGAGACATTGGGATCTTTTTAGGAGTGGGTTAATCATGATTTTCTTTTTTCCTTTTTTCAAATTTTTTTTTTCCTTCAGTATGTTGCCGACAGCACTACTAACTCCCAAATTCTTTGTTGGTTTTCTCAACCAAAAGATAAAAAGAGAATTCTTTGTTGGTTCACAAATGGGCCCGAGTCCCTGTTTCTTTCTCGTCTGGTTGTCTAGACTCAACTTATAACGACTACTTTATTTAAAAATTAAAAATAAGAAACCCTAAAATGAGTATAGTTTCTACAATGAGACATTATATTTTGCCTTATGAATGTTGTTTTAGTAGTTGGATTTATTTTTCAAATATATATACTTGGAGCAATTTTTGTACAATTTTTAAAGTGGACATTTATTGAAATGTCCATTAAAAATTCAATCCAACAATTAAAACAAAAATAACTTAAAACAACTTTGTTATTTTCCCAATAACTTTGGTATTTCGGCTAAAATAATATTGATTTTCGTATTTTAATTATTATATAATGATATTTTAATTCACAATATCACTAAAAAATATGAAAGTGGATAAAATAAGAGATCACAGAATTGGATCGGGAATAATAATCAATTACTTCTTTGATCTCGTTGTCGCCTCGCCTCACAAGAGCACGTTCGCTATTATTAAAATAAGCCTTCATTCTCTGCCCCAATAAATAATAAAGAAATAAACCCTCAATTATTTATGAGGTATGGGACTAAACCATATCAGTCCGACAAATATGACCAAAAACTGGAGATATTCAAAACATAGTGTTTTTTTTAATTATTATTATTATTATAAGGATACAAACATTATAATATTTTGGATAGAATAATGATATAGACACTGATTGAAATAGATTAACCATTTGTTATCAAATTCAATTAGTTTACTTTGACAAAAGACCCACGAGCTTTGATGAGAGAATAGTGGGACCTGACAATTACTTTCTTTGTCACTTTCATTTATAGTTTGTTTGGATATAGATTGTATTTAAATGTTCATTCAAATTGAATATTTTCATTCAAATATAGAATTTGAATTGTGTATTCAAAATAAATGTGCGTTTGGATAGTTTTTGTTAAGTATAACATTTGAATAATATAAAGATAGAAAAATAAGTTAATACAGATTATTTTGAAAATCAGAATCTTGTTTTTGTTGTTTCAGGAAGATGTTGATATCATGAAAAAGCTCAACTTTGATGCCTACAGGTTTTCCATTTCATGGTCCAGAATTTTTCCTGGTAAATTACCCAGATTCATTTTGCCCGAATGGCTAAACTTCATGAACTCTTTTTGTTGTTCTTCTTTTTATTATTTTGAACTTGGGATAGGGATTTGAACACACTAGTAAAAATTGTGGATTCCACGACGGGTTTTTCCCGTCGTGTAAAATTTACACGACGGTTCATCAACCGTCGTGTAATCCAGTGTCGTGGTAGATAACACGACGGTTCAGTTACCGTCGTGGTATTTCAATGTTACACCAAGGTGGGGGGTCCTCAAAATCACATTACACGACGGTTCTTGG
The DNA here is from genome assembly GCA_009761775.1 of Ficus carica. Lineage (NCBI taxonomy): Eukaryota > Viridiplantae > Streptophyta > Magnoliopsida > Rosales > Moraceae > Ficus > Ficus carica. The sequence goes on along the minus strand of CM019744.1, from coordinate 14,635,242 downwards.
CCGAACCGTCGTGTAAGGCGGAGATTACACGACGGTTCTTGGCCGAACCGTCGTGTAATGCGGACATTACACGACGGTTCTTGGCCGAACCGTCGTGTAATGCGGAGATTACACGACGGTTCATGGTGAACCGTCGTGTAAGGCGGAGATTACACGACGGTTCTTGGCCGAACCGTCGTGTAATGCGGACATTACACGACGGTTCATGGTGGAACCGTCGTGTAAGGCGGAGATTACACGACGGTTCTTGGCGAACCGTCGTGTAAGGCGGACATTACACGACTGTTCTTGGCGAACCGTCGTGTAAGGCGGACATTACACGACGGTTCTTGGCCGAACCGTCGAACCGTCGTGTAATGTGGTGATTACACGACGGTTCTCGTTCGAACCGTCGTGTAATCTTATTTAATTAAAAAAAAATTGGTTTTTTTTTTATTCCCGTGCTAGCCTAAAACTGTATGTTATCAAATTAAAAATACACGATCCAAGTGATCAAATTAAAAATACATACCAATATTTACATTACAAGTTTACAAAACATAATTAATGAATTGTATTACATGGCTAGCCCATTCTCCCCTAATTAAATCCAAATCATCAGAAGTAAAAAATTCTTTACTTTCAAGTACATCAATTCCATTCAACACTATGTCCCTCATAAAACCTAAAATAAAATAATCACATTCAACACTTCCCTCTTGTATAGGACAAGGACGGTTCGAGATTTTGGTTTTATAGTCTTGTCTCCTTCTAATTCCTTCTCCGGCCATAATCTTCCAATCCGATAGGGCCCTAGCAAATTGGTTAAATTCAAACTAAATAATTAAGATACATATAATAATTAAGATTAAAAAAAAAAGAACATATTAAAAATTGACTTACATGTTCATTAGCGCCGTAAAATCTTCCCGTTTCTTCTCTCGAAGAGGATCAAAATAAAGGACGAGGTCATCCCATGGGTCAATGACTCCCAAAACCCAATGTCGCCCTCTGTTATGTGGCACAAGATAAAGCCGGCCTTTTGGTGCGTCCCGCAAAAAGCTGATAAGATTGTCGGCTCGGTCTCTCATGCCAGCATCTTCAGTATCTGTCCTCACCGGTGAGATCAAGGTTGGAGACACAAACGCAAACTTGTCAGCTTGCCCGTTAATCCTACATAGTTCCTCCAAATATCTGCATATAAGCGTACCAAAATTGTTACTGTACCTGACATATAGAAGAATTTTTAGATTAAACAAATTATTGAGATAGAATATCGTACCTCATGTAGACTAATATATAATTTGCACTGATTTCTTGTAAATTAATGAACTCATAAATATCTTCATAGCTCAGAAAGACAGGCATTTCAAAGGTCATGATCGTGTATGGTATTGGGACCTCAATCTGATTACCTTGACGCATGGAACTATGAGCATAATAAGCCAAAGGCCTCAATGCAATGCTCATGTTATTAAAGTCGAACAAAGGTTGTTGTTGTTGTTGCACACCTTGTTGTACCTCTGTCCGAGAGTCGATGGTTTTTTTTCCAAGCTTTCTTTGGCGTTTTTTTTTTTCCAGATTCTAGGTCAGCAACGTGACTAGGCCCTCGACTCGCCTTGTTCATACTCGTGTCGAGCTCGACTAATGTTTTAGGCCAAGCAACAAACCCATTAATAGCATCCTCCACAGTTGTTGCCTCGTACGTCGGTATAGGTAATGGTGCTTTTTTTAATTTTGGCACATTGATTGACACTCGCACGTTCCCTTCCCCTAGGGGAATCCCATGCACTGTTTCGGTGGGAAGGCTCTCCAGCCATGCTCTTCCAAACGCAACAAGCACCTATCCACCCTGCACTTCATCGATAATATAGAGCTTACACTCCTGACTGTCGACTGCCATCGTTGGCGGATCAGAATCTCCATGTTGTTTTCCTTGGGCAGAGCAACTAGCCTTAACACTGTTGTGTTGGTCCACAGTTGGCACATTGTTGGGATCAACCGACGGCGCCACATCTTTGTTCGCACATAGACCACGCACCAATGCCTTTAATTCTTCTATTTCACGTCTCATTGACTGTACTTCAAGGTCTTTACTCGAACTTCGATTTAGGTTAAAGTACTGAGACGGCTTTACGAACTTTGATTGTCCACGGACACGCCCTTTGTGTTCGGGTCTAGATAATGCATGCGACAATACATCACTAGTGCCAACTGATTCGAAAGTGCCTTGGCTCTCCTGTGTGTTGAACTCCATCTACAAGATAATAAACATAACTCAGTTAAGATTAAGGGTTGTAAGTACATATACTAATGATGAAAAATTCATTGTTAGTTAGCAAACTTACTATCAACTCGCTAGCTTTTTGACATGCTGCATCTTTCAACTCTCCATCAAGTCCCATCTGTTGCTCAAGCCATAAACAATCTCTTTTTACATATTTCCCAGTCTTCTTAAACTGCATGTAATTGAACATTATTAGTATAAATGATGGCATAATGTTCTATACATTAAATGACATATGATTTAGTTTGAACAAAATTAATTGACATACCTTTTCCTAATCGAGCTTCCTATACCCGTCTCGGCCTCCTCTTGATGAGTATTCGTTGTTTGTCCTTATTTCGCTTCCACGATCAGATAGCTGTTGGAATTGGGAGGATGTTCTATACTGAACGAATTTCACCCAATCATCTTCTTCTATATTAGGGTAGTTGTCAATAACTTTTTGCGGCCGTGTCCAAACACTTTCTTCTTTTAAAAATCCTTCGACAAACGTCTTGTACAGATCATGCCGGAAATTCCGTGCAGCTTCACCACATGATTTTATACACGCAGTCCGAAAGCTTCCATCAACGGTGAAAGAAGTAACGGTTTCTTTCCAAATAATATCTTTCACTTGGTCTAAATCACGAGATCGCCAATCTTGTATCCATATTGGAACATGCTCTCGAGCTAGCACACCAATCCAACTCATCAATTCGTCACCGTGCTTTCCTTCCGGTTGTCCTTTCTCGTCAAACGTGAAGGGAATTCGTTCACCCCTTTTCCTCGCCATATGGACGCGTTTCATTATAGTTGCCCTTCGCACCCCTTCGACATTTGGATCCGAAGGGTTTTTCCTCCGTGCTCGTCCCTTTTTGGAATGTTCCATTGTAGTCGTTCACCTATAGTTATTGTAAAAAAAAAAAAAAATACAACAAAACAAAATAATAATTATGTCATACCAATATAATAGAAGCAATTTATATTTAACTACTAAGTACACGATGCATTAATTTTTTAAAAAAACGGCAAAGGTACACAAAGAGGTAGATGTCCGGCCCCCACCACACGGTCGCCAGGCGGCCCCCACGGGCGGCCAGGGGCGCCAAGCGACGCACACGGGGGGCCAGGCACCCCATACTGGCGCCCGTGGGGGGCACCTGGGGGGCGCCAGGCGCCCCACACGGGCGCCAGGGGCGCCAGGCGCCCCCCAGGTGCCCCCCACGGGCGCCACGGGCGCCAGGCGCCCCACACGGCCGCCCAAGAGCACGGGCGCCACGGGCGCCATGCGCGGTCTCCACGGTCATATGCCGTTTTGAGTCATTATTTTTGTATTTTCATGGTAGAGAAAGTCATGTAATTTTGCATTAGTTATTCTATGAATATTTATCAAACTCTATTATGTTTTTTGAAAAGAGAAACTCATTATGGCATTTCGTCGAGCATGTTGTGTGCGAGAAAAAAACATGTTCATAAATGTGTGTAAAGTGCCAAATTTGAAAACCAACAAGCCTATTTGTTTCTATACAAAGAGAAATATTAAAAACAAAAACACTAATTTTAAAAAATTGATCTTTAGTGACAAACAACTATACAAAGAAGCAAATGGTTTTTTGTTTATATACGAAGTTACCTTGCTTGTACTTGAAGATGAAAATAAGGCCACACCAAGAAGGAGGCGGCGGTGGCGACAATGACGGTAGGGCGGGTTGATCGGATTTTAAATTAATAGGAGCGGCGGGTTGGTGAAGGATATGGGCAGTTAAAAAATTTGGAGAATGTGAGGAAGAGTAAAGAAATTCGCGCTCAAATTTGAAGAGAAATGAAAAGGCTATTGTGGTATAAGTAGTGGGTCTTCGCGCGGATTTCGAAAAATGAAATTTGAAAATTTTCAAATTTTTTTACAAAAAAAAAAATGATTGGACGACGGTCCCAAAAGGACCGTCGTCGTTTCCCACGCAAATAGGAGGAAACGACGACGGTCCCTGGGACCGTCGTCGTTTCCTCTGAACCAGTGGGAAACGACGACGGTCCCCCAGCGGCCCGTCGTCGTTTTCCCACGGTTACCCTTTATTAAACGACGGTTCTTGGACGAACCGTCGTGTAATCCTTGTAATTTTGTTTTTATCCAACACATACACGGCCTTATAACCCTGTGTAGTTTCCAAAAATTACTGATACTATATTATTTATCTTTATGCAAAACTAATTTTCAAAATATATATAGCAATGAACATGTAAAAAAAAATTAAATAATACAATGTTTGTATATATATAATAAAAACAAAATAACTGATGTACAAAATAAATGTCATAATATTGTTCAAGTTTTTTTCTTTTTTCGCTTTGCTTTCTCAACACGTGTCCATTCAACATCTGGTCGAACCAAGTGGGAAACATCATCATCGAATTCGTCGATATCCTCTACCGGTGGCAAGCCCTGTGTGAAAGATGGAATGTCGGAGCCATCTTCCTCATCTTCTTGACCACGGATCAATTTTGGCTTCATCGGCACTACTAAGGACAACTCTACATTACTGGGGTCCGTTGTGTAAAATACTTGGAGTGCTTGTGATGCCATAATGAATGGATCATTTTTGTACCCCAATCGTCTAAAGTCCACCACTGTTATCCCATCATTGTCAATCTTTACGTAATTATTGTCGGCCCATTTGCACTTAAATAGTGCGACATGTAAACCACAATAATCGAGTTCCCAAATATCTTCAATGAAGCCGAAGTAGTTCATAGTTCCATAGACTGGATTCTTGTCCTTTGCAGATGAAATGTGCATGGCTGTAGCATGGATACTGACACCACTATTTTGAACAGGATGCTTCTCATCTCTTTCGCGAGTGTAGAATGTAAAACCATTGACGAAGTATGATGTATACCGTGTAACAATCGTCGACGGACCTCTAGCGAGGTTCATTAGCTCATGCGAAAAGCCACCATTCTGAATGAGAACATGTCTTCGTAGCCACTGACGAAACGTCCGATTGTGTTCATCTTGTAGCAACCTTTCATTTCTTCCTCTTCTTGGATTTCTATCTCTTAGTTCCTGTAGGTGGACCTCAATAAAAGGCTCAACTTCTACCCTATTATGTAAAGTATAGAGACAAGCTTTCTCCCATTCACATCGATTTACCGGCGATGGAATGCCGACGGATAGTCCCTTCCAGTCAATGTTTGTAGGCTTGGGCAAACCAATCGCTTCCGCGGTGGCCAAATATTCAGAGCAAAATTCGACCGATTCCTCCGCAATGTAGCTTTCTACTATACATCCTTCCGGCCTATTTCGGTTCTTGACATACCCCTTCAAAACCTTCATGTACCTTTCAAAAGAATACATCCATCTCAAGTACACCGATCCACATAGCTTCACTTCCCGGACTAAGTGCACCGTTAGATGAATCATTATGTCAAAAAATGAGGGGGGAAAGTACTTTTTAAGCAAGCACAAAGTCTTAACCAACTCTGACTGTAGTGATTCTAGCGTCAATGGATCAATTACCTTGGAGCATATCGAGTTGAAAAATGAGCATAGCTTGGTAATTGCAAATCTCACGTCCTTCGTTAGAACTCCTCGCAAGGCAAGCGGTAAAAGCTGTTGCATCAGTATATGGCAATCATGTGTTTTCATTCCAATCAACCTCATATCCTTCATAGACACCAACCTTTTGAAGTTAGAAGAATAACCGTTGGGCACTTTCACAGAGGCGAGCCACTCACAAAGCTTTCTTTTTTCTTGTCTTGATAAGGTGTACTTCGCCGGAGGTAAATAAGTTGCATTCCCTTTTTTTGTAGGGATCAAGTTAAGTCTAATGTTCAACTCCTTAAGATCCAGCCGTGCTTTTTCACCATCTTTGCTCTTATTAGGAATGTCTAGCAATGTGCCCACTATTGATTCACAAACATTTTTCTCAATATGCATCACATCCAAGCAATGACGAACAAAAAGTGTCCTCCAATATGGAAGTTCGTAGAAGATTGACCGCTTTTTCCAAGGTCCATCAACCACGGGAGTATTGTTGCTTCGTTTTCTTTTCCCGAGCACCACTTCCAAATCCTTAACCATCTCGTAAACGTCGTCGCCCGTCAAAACTCGAGGAGGGGTTCTTTCTTCCGTGTTACCATCGAACGCCTTTTTCTGTTTGCGGTATCGATGATTTTGTGGTAAGAATCTCCTATGTCCAAGGAAAACAGTTTTCTTACCGTTCTTCAATCGGATGGAAGATGTTTCTTTCATGCAAACGGGACAACCGATAGAACTCTTGACTGAATAGCCAGATAGATTTCCATAAGCAGGAAAGTCATTAATTGTCCACATCAACATTGCACGGAGTGTGAATGTCTCTTGACGGTGAGCATCTCTAACTTCTATCCCCTTTTCCCATAAGCTCTTTAGATCATCGATTAGTGGTGCTAAGTACACATCAATGTCATTCCCTGGTTGTTGAGGACCAGATATCAATAAGGTCAACATCAAGAACTTTCGCTTCATGCTCAACTTCGGAGGGAGATTGTAGTTGACAAGTACGACGGGCCAAGTACTATGCCTACTACTCATATTACCATGTGGGTTCATTCCGTCCGCCGACAAACCAAGACGTAGATTCCGTGGTTCCGCACAAAATTCAGGATGATCGGCATCAAAGGTCTTCCATTGTGGTGCATCAGCTGGATGTCTAAGCATGCCATCTTCGACACGTTTATCGTGGTGCCAAGTCAAATTCTTGGCATGCTCGGCATTACGGAATAAACGCCGCAGACGCGGTGCCGGAGGAATGTACCATAACACCTTTGCCGGCACACCTTTGCTGCAATTCGTTGGATTCTTGCCCTTCTTCCATCTTGACTCCTTACAAACCGGACATTCATCCAAATCCTCGTACGCATTTTGGTAAAGGGCGCAATCATTTGGACATGCATGAATTTTTTCATATTCCATTCCCAAACTGCTCAACGCCTTCTTAGCTTCGTACATACTAGCAGGTATTTTATTATCAACCGGTAGAACATCTCTTAGAAATTCTAAAAGAGCCGTGAAACTAGAATTTGTCCACCCTCCCGATGCCTTCATGTTCCATAATTTGACCAATGCGGACAATTTCGTATATTTAGTACACCCGTCATACAAGGGCATCTCGACATCATTCATCATTGCTTCAAATAACTCCGGACGATGCACAAACTGTTCTTCCAAATCATTAACCATATCAAACAAATTATCTCCTACATCTTCCTCACCAATCGGTTCTTTGGCTTTGTTGTTCGATGATGGATTAAAAAACATTTCACCGTGTAAATACCACGTTTGATACGAACAAATAATCCCACGAGCAAGCAAGTGTCTTCTAACTTCATCAACTGGATAAGATCTATGATTTCCACAATCCACACAAGGACATCGAATCTTATCATTCTTCATGTGAGTTTCCGCAAATGACAAAAATTCTTCAATCCCATCTCGATATTTTCTAGTCAATCTATTAGCCCACATCCATTTTCGATCCATTTCCAAGAACCCGACCTAAATCGATATTAAATTTATCATACAAATTATTCAATAATCAAGTTTTTGCATTTAAAAACACAACGTATATTCAACAACTAATCAAACCGAAAAAGAAAAAAAGAGAATATATACCATTATTGACATCTACAATAAATCGCCCATAAAAATCAAATAAATAAAAATAAGAGCAAGTAATAATCACAATACTTACAAATATTTAATATACGCGAGTGTTGGTTTCGCAGTGGAGAAGACTCGTGTTCGCAGGTGTCTGTGATGTTTTTCGCGGCTGCGCGATAGATCTGTAATTAGATAAAATGAGGGCTGATGAAGGGTAAAAAAGTTAGGAATACACGACGGGTTCTTAAAAACCGTCGTGTAAAGTCGCACTTTACACGACGGTTTTTTGGAACCGTAGTGTAAAGTCGGACTTTACACGACGGTTCTTTGGAACCGTAGTGTAAAGTGGCTCCGCGAGTGCAATTTACACGACGGTTCAGAACCGTCGTGTAAAGTAGCTCCGCGAGGCACTTTACACGACGGTTCCAAAGAACCGTCGTGTAAAGTCCGACTTTACACGACGGTTCATTGGAACCGTCGTGTAAAGTTGCTACGCGAGGCACTTTACACGACGGTTCCTTGAAACCGTCGTGTAAAGTTGGACTTTACACGACGGTTCTTTGGAACCGTGACTTTACACGACGGTTCTTTGGAACCGTCGTGTAAAGTCCATTGTGGAGCACTTTACACGACGGTTCCAATGAACCGTCGTGTAAAGTCCGACTTTACACGACGGTTTCAAAGAACCGTCGTGTAATCTCCGTCGTGTAATATACTTTTTGTAGTAGTGACACAAGACCTCAACTTTGAAGTGGGTGTGAAACTACCGTTAGGCCAAGCATGTAACCCTTTTGTTATTATTAAAAATATTTCCGCTGCTTTAATTTAGTAATTTTGGTTCTTAATTTCAATGCAGAGGGTACTGGAAAAGTAAATTGGAAGGGGGTTGCGTACTACAATAGATTGATCAACTACATGCTCAAAAGAGGTAATTTCTTTCGTGCATTTATTTCTATATTTCAATTGGCACATCCGCATTGTTACAATTATTATTATTATTTTTTATAGGCATTACAAATTTTTTTGTTATTGTGAATTCGATGGGTTTTAATTGATACGTTTTCGTTTATGCAGGCATTACTCCATATGCAAATCTTTATCACTATGATCTTCCTCAAGCACTCGAGAAGAAGTATTTCGGTTTGCTCAATGACCAAGTAGTGTAAGTACCAAGACAAAAGCAATTCTCTTTTGAACAATTTTATATCCTTGGGTCTTACTTAGATAGAACTTGAGATGTACTTTACTACAATTTGCAGAAAAGATTTTGCGGATTATGCAGATTTTTGTTTCAAGACATTCGGAGACAGAGTAAAGAACTGGATGACATTCAACGAGCCCCGAGTTACGGCTGCTCTTGGATATGACAATGGATTTTTTGCCCCAGGGAGGTGCTCTAAGGCATTTGGGAACTGCACAGCCGGGAATTCAGCAACTGAACCTTACATTGCAGCTCACCATTTGATTTTATCACACGCAGCTGCAGTTCAAAGATACCGCGAAAAGTATCAAGTAAGTTCAACATGTTTGTTGCTTTAGATTCATCATGAACACTGGTTTGGTTGGTCCAAATTGACTCCAAAATATTTACATTTTCAGAAAACACAAAAAGGACGGATTGGAATTCTCACAGATTTTGTCTGGTATGAGCCGCTTACTCGATCAAAGGCTGATAACTATGCAGCACAAAGAGCGCGGGACTTTCATATCGGATGGTAAATTTCCTTCTCAAGCCCTGATATCGATAGCATGCACTCGATGAGTATATTGCCGCTAACATAGTTTGGTTCTCATCATTAGTGGTTCAATCTGGATTTTCTTTCCCATGAATGGTTATCTTTTAATTATAAGTTGCATAGGGAAAGGACTACATTCATCTAAATGTAAAAATGTAGAGTAGTTTTTCGGTAATAGAGCCATCTACCAGCTACCAACTTTCTAACTTATCGACTTCGCATAGGTTTCTTCATCCGATTGTGTACGGTGAGTATCCAAGAACAATACAGGAGATAGTAGGCAAGAGGCTGCCCAAGTTCACAAAAGAGCAAGTTAAGATAGTGAAGGGCTCGACAGACTTTGTTGGTATCAACCAATACACTGCATACTACATGTACGATCCACATCAATCCAAACCGAAGGCGTTGGGTTACCAGCAGGATTGGAATGCAGGATTTGCTTGTAAGTTTTTTCTCCTCTTCATTTTAGAACATACATAACAGTTAAAATTATTTCATTGCTTACTCCGTTTTGTGCATTCTCTCTTTAACCTTTCAGATGAGAAGAATGGAAAGCCAATCGGTCCTAGAGTAAGTTCCGTTAATTCAATCGCACATTCCTTTCGCATAATAAGAAAACATGAACTCAGAGATTTCTTTCTTTTTTCTCCCTCTATTTTAATAGTCATTTTTGAAATTTGCAGGCTCATTCTTATTGGCTTTACCAAGTTCCATGGGGCTTGTACAAATGTTTGATGTACGTGAAAGAACGTTATGGAAACCCAACAGTTATCCTATCCGAAAATGGTACAACTTTTGGCTAGATTACAGGGCATAATTTGACCAATCAGTTCGGGGAAAAAATTCATTGAAATTGGTATAAATTGCACATCCGTATTGTGTCAGGTATGGATGATCCCGGCAACGTGACACTTGCTCAAGGATTGCATGACACAACAAGGATCAACTTCTATAGAAGCTACATGGCTCAACTGAAGAAGGCAATCGACGATGGAGCGAACGTGGTCGGTTACTTTGCTTGGTCTTTGCTTGACAACTTCGAGTGGAGGTCGGGCTACACTTCGAGATTTGGAATGGTCTATGTCGATTACCACACCCTCAAGAGGTATCCAAAGATGTCGGCTTACTGGTTCCAGAAACTGCTTCAAAGAAACAAGAAGTAGAGCTATCCTATGGGACTCTTGTCTACGGTGTATTCTCTTTAGTACGTTTATGCAGGACTAGTGAGTTTCCCCTTTCCTTCAAGTTATTAAAAATAAATGAATGTTTTGTCCTCTAAAAAAAAAAAAAAAAAAGGTATCTTTCTCTACTACTGTTGTATCCGCTTTCAATAAAATAAAAAATAATAAAATAATAAAAACATATCTTAGCTGCTATTATCCTTTGCCTTACTTCTACAGTCGCATTATCATCATTAAATTGCTTAGTCAATGGTACTGAAATCTGCCCCCAATAATCACCAACAGTGAAGATGAATTTGACCACATTTACATTAAGCATGTGACCTATCTATATCTACTACTTTGCGAGCACATAGACCAAAAATAAAAAATAAAAAAGGCCACATGGTCATACGGGAAAAGCAACGAATGCACTGTAAAAATTGCATTTGCGTTTTTAATAGTAGGTAAGAGATTTTATACATATCTATACACATAGACAATATTAAAAGATTCAAAAACTCTTTCTTTGATACACTTCCACGACTAACATGTAACTGCCTTTTTTTCTTTTTATTTTTTTATTTTATATTTTTACTCCTTTTTTTTTTTTTTTCCTAGCTCAACGAAACCGGTACCTATTGAAAGTCAGAATAGTAGCTACACACAAAAGGCAAAAATATTAGTCATATTCAACACACACAGGGGTGGATGTGGTGGCAAAAAAAGGTGGCGCCTTCCTTAGTCTTTTCCTTCGTCCATCTAAGTTCGATCCTCATAGAACTCTCGTAGGACCCCCATTCTAGCTTTGGCTATGGATATATTGGGTTTGTGATGTTTTGAGAAGAATCTATTAAATGCCCATCTCTTTCTTACCATTCTCAGAAAAGTGAATCTCGTCTGTGGGGCTGAAAATGAAACGATGAGAGGGTCACCACCAAAGCCGTTTCTAGTTATAAAAAAAATATATTGGTCATAATTAATTGCCATGAAAATATAAAATGGAAGTACATGAGACTCTAGGAAAGATGTTGCACATATAACCAAAACACTCTGAATAGGAATGCACCAACAAACTGCCTTTACATATAGATATCAAACATGTTAAGTTTGTTGAAAAATGAGATATTGTCAAATATTCATTTAAATTATTCTTAATGATTGTTCCTAATTTTTAGATTGATTTATTGTAATATAAGAAATTTAAATTTATTTGTCTTAATTTACATATCATGAAATAGGAAAGTTCTTAGTTATAGAAGATTTGACATATTTGGGTAACTTACCCATTTTTGTACTTGTAACTTGTATTAATATGAGAGCTTATTCATAATGCTCTTTACAAGTGAATCTTCTGTCTATTCCTAGTCCATGGATAAAACAATGTTAACCCTTTGTCTCTTTCTTTTGTCTTACTATCTGTTAGTTTACCAATTCTCCCAAAAGCTTAAGCTGTTAGGAGGTGGGCTAACAATAGTTTTATATTTCAACACTCCCTCTCACGTGAAGGCCAGACAATGGGCAAACGTGCGGACAAATATTAATTTGAAAGTCCAACACAAATTATAAGAAGCCCGAAACATATTAAAGGCCTAACACGCAATGATAATAAAGGGGGTTAAATAGTACAATTATAGGGATTCGAACTCAGGACCTCCTGCTCTGATACCATGTTAATTTACCAATTCTCCCAAAAGCTTAAGCTGTTAGGAGGTGGGCCAATAATAGTTTTATATTTCAACACTATCTTTTTTTTTTTTTTTTAATTTTTCAAGATGATATCAGAGCTAATACAACTGAATCTTTTAAAGGCTCTTGTAAATCCATATCCATCGTGTGAGAGGTGTTATTATCATATTCATTACTAAATCTACTACTGAACCATCATTGATGTCACGATCATCTAAAAATGGATGGCCACCTTGGAATCCCATGCTTTTGTGAATGCATGTGATTAAATCTCTTAACTAATTAAATAGGTATTCTTTATTTCTGTGCACATGGAATTACAAACGTGTAAATAAGAGGAAAAAAATGACAAAAAAATGAGGAAAAAAAATATCAGCATTGTGTTAATTTTTTTTTGGTGTCGTACAACCATGAAAAAGAAGAAGAAAAAAAGATTGAATTTGAAAAAAAAAAAAAAAAAAAAGAATCAATTTTTCATCCCTTGGTTCCCCCTTTGATCTCTTGTTCCCGTTGTTTGTTTGATCCCATTGATAATTGATCCTATCGATCTCATTGAATTAAATTGAAGGATATGTTATGAAGTTCATGTGAATCTAAGCCTAGCATGTAAAGCTTTGAAAATTGAAACATGTGCTGTGAAGCTCATGTAAATCTGCTGTGAAATTCATGCGGACTTGAGTTTGGCATGTGAGAACTCCAAAGTTGTTTTTAAAGTATTTAAGGCAAGTTGATATGCATCAACTTGAGGGGGAGTATTGAGAAATGAGATATTGTCAAATATTCATTTAAATTATTCTTAGTCATAGAAGATTTGACATATTTGGATAACTTACCCATTTTTGTACTTGTAAACTTGTATTTATATAGGAGTTCATTCATAATGCTCCTTACTAGTGAATCTTCTCTCTATTCTTAATCCGTAGACGAAACTACGTTAATCATTTTTCTCCTTCTTCTATCTTTTAGTCTCTTTTTCAAAAAAGTTGTAGAGCCTAATTAATGCCAAATGAAAAAATGTCTTACACATAGATAATACGTGAATCGATCTTCATAATAGAGGTAGTTTAATAGAATACCACACATATTTATCAGAATACCTCTTGACGACTGAAGTTAATACGGATCATCTATGGTCTTCGACCATTGACACCGATCATTAAAGAGTATTTTGGTAAAATACTTTTGACATGCACCAGAATATATTTGGTAACCAGCCTGGCCTCTGATAATCGACAACTGGAGACTGGTGCTAGAGAATACTCTTTGTATTCTACTAAATATTTTTGGCTTTCTACTGAATTTTTTGTAAATTTTTTGTCAACAATAAATCACACAAATATATACAGCAGCATAAAATAACTATATTACAAAAAAATCAGAAAAAAAAAAAGTTAAAGACAAGATCAACGAAGAGAGACGTTGTGCCACCGCCATTGGCAGAGATCCTCCACTATATGGTCGCAAATCTCCAAGTGGCAAAAATGTGTTCCTCGAACCACCGTGACAGCTAGCCATCGGATGTCTGAGATCGCCGCGACCAAGATCAATATTCCTGAGATTGCGAAGTTCTTGAACTCCGAGGTGGGACTTCGTCATGCTAATATCCAATCTTGATGCCAACTCGCCGATCACAGAGACAAAGACGAGCTTGTCACAGAAGGGAGGAAAAAGACAGAGAAGAGAGAGAGGAGAAAGAGGGGGCGGAGGGAGGGTGGAGTAAGAGAGGAAAGAGATGCATTCCAACCTACGAATGACATAGAGAACAAAGAGAGAGATGAGAGAGAGGAGAGAGAAAAGAGTGTGTGCATATGTCTTAGGTTTGTCCAAAGAAATTGAGGTTATTTTTAACAGTCTCAAAATTTTTTTTCTTCTCTCTAATCTTCATAATTTTTTTTTAAACTTTAAGGTATGAGATTCGAACTTTATACATTTAGATATTATCAAGTATAATATTATTGTTAAATTATATCTGTAACCATATTATTTTAGTTTTTTTAGTAAATAGTCTAAGGAAGAAAAAAAAAACCAGGTCAAAAGTTCAAATTCATATTAAGAAAACAAAAATTAATATAATGATTACAGATATAGCATAACGATATTATCATATCTCACTCCACCCACCCAAATGAGTAAGGGGGTGTTTGGGTGATGAGTTTAAATTCATCACCATTAACTCAATTTTTATCTTTTTCTTCAAAAATTTTTTGTCTTTTCTGAAAAAGTCAACCAAAATCACTATTTAAACTTACAAATTTCAACTCAAACTCATTCACCAAACACCCCTCAAAGTTCTTTTTTTTTTTCAGAAAATAAAAAAAAAAACCCCTAAATGGGCCCCAGTTGATTTACTTGCGGGGAGGCCTGGTTTTGCAAACTGAAGTCCAACTAACAAACAAGTCCCAAAAAAAAAAAAAAAAAAAAAAAAAAACCTAGAAGAAGAAGAAAAAGAAGAGAGAACTGAGGAGCGTCACGGCTGTGCAAACGGATGAACGTAAAAGCGTCTCCATTGTTCTTCTTCGTGTTCAAGATTTTCCTTTTCCGGTTCTCCAGTGAGTTTTTTCTTTCCTGTTCAATTCTTTTGAAAATCATCTCAAAATATTGCTGAAACATCCAGTGGAATTTGTTATTTTTCGTCCATATCTAGTCCTCCACAACGCCTCAATTCTCCAATCCTGTCGCCATAACATGTTTTTCCATCACCTTTTACAATGCCTGAATTAGGCCAAAATATTTATAAAAAAAAAAATTTTAATCATGTCTCTAAAAGCTTATTTTTCTTTACGGACATGGCGAAATTATTTTGCTTTTATATTGATGAGTTTTCAATTGATTCAGTTTTTGCTCTTTCGGTGGCTGTTGAATTGTGCATGCGATTTGGGTTATTCCCTTTATTTATTTATTTGGGTGTCACCATAGAATTAAATCATGAATAATTTATTTTTTGTCCTAGTTCATTTTATAGGGAGAACCGATATTTT